>BSWB01000001.1:5012500-5637500 GCA_033239125.1 Fagopyrum homotropicum | reverse complement strand
CTTATGTAACTCGGATTGGACGACTTATGTAACTCGGATTGGACGACTTATGTAACTCGGATTGGGCCTACTGATCTTCAATTGAAATTGGGCTTGGACTCAATTAAATTAAAATGACTAATTAACCCTTTCAATTAATCTTTATTAATAAATGAGAGGGGCCTAGTTTGTCTACAAGATACAAAAAAAGGCCTACTTTATAATACAATAGATAAAAAGTGCCTACTTAGCCAACTCATCCAACATTCAATCGCTTTATCTTGAAAAATAAAACTTTCATTGTTGTGTCTCCTTAATATGTTCTCATAATCATTCGATTCTAAAGTATTCAACACATCAAATACCGGTAATAAATTAATTGTTATTTGTAATCAGTTCATTATGTCATATATAGTTTTATTGATAACTATGTTGTTGCAAATAAAAGAGTCGCATATCTGAGTGTGAAATTTTCACCCGCATCTGGATGATATCCGAATCACCCGATTTGTAAATTGGATGATCATCATAAAAGTTCGGGTGAACGGTGGATGATGAGTGATGGTCTTTCACCCATCACCAATCCCATACACTCGGAATATACTAAATTTTGTACATTTAGTATTAAAATCACCAAAATATAACAATTTTATTACCGTTTACCTTATAATAACAAATTACAAATAGTTTGTTTAGTTAGAGATATTATTAGTTTTGAATACATTTATTTTTATACTACATGTGCAAAAACTACTTGAAAATGCATTATAAATTGACAATATTTATGACGGCATTGACCGCCGATGAACCCGAACCACCCACCAATAAGGTGAAAGAATGAGGACAACTTATTTCATCCACCCGTCAGCCGTCCTATTATAATCTCTAATTTTCTTTTTAAATCATTATCATCCCTAAGCTAAATCCATAGATATATTTTTATTATTAGAAACCTCTAAATCAATGGTGGAAAACAACTAATATTGTTAAACCTAAACTAATATTTTCTATTCTTTTCAATTCTGACCGGACTTGGAGCAAATCAAAACTATGAGTCTACAAACCGACAATACAACTTATGCACACTATTATAGATAAGTCACATTATAATATATAGATATATAGATATAGCCAGTGCATTACATATTGCTTCATAAGAAAATTGTTCATACACATACAATTCCTCAAACCACACTTAGACATTGACAATACACACACATCACCTCAAAAGGATGATTTATTTTTTGAAAATCAAGCCACACAAATTATTTATGAATATCATATATATGTATATGATATCAATAATTGATTTCATGTAACCATTGATGCTTCACTCAAGCATTGAGGTGGTGATTCTCAATGTTCTTGGTAAAACCAATCGCAAACGCGAGTTCTTCAACAGGATGTGGTGATTCTTCGGTGAGTCTTTCGTACTCGAAAGTCCAATTAACTAGATCAATGTTACCGGGTTCAGGAATAACACTTAGATGGATTACCATTGTCTTACAAAACTTCAGCATATCTCCTTCAATCTCCCTGAAAGATACGGTCCTCTTCACTTCGTCTAAATTCTCGACTATTTGCTTCGAGATAGCAGGCTTCCCCTCTAAACAAAAAAAAATAAATTCACATATGGATTAAATTCATAATTGAGTGTATGTCTGTTTTACCAGAATTTTATCCTAGAAAACGAATCAGTGTATATTAATCCATCAACATATGTGTGAATGTTAGACATTTTTTCAAACATAAAAGGAAGATAATCATTTTATCTTCTTTTTCTTAACCGATATCTTTCCATTTTCTTCCATACGCTCGATCCAACTAAACAATCTATAAATATAAAAGCAAGTAGAAAACGTTAGACTTACTGATGGTGTAGTTCCATAAAATGACAGATCCATTCTTTCCAAACTCGCCTTCGTGCAACTCGCAACTTTGAAAGTGTTCGGGAGTGATTTTCGAAACATGATGAGGGTTGACAGCAAATAGTTCATGGAAGAGATCTCCGGAGGACCTTACTTCAATTTCACATGTTAGCTTTCCCTTCAAACCCATTTTACAAATTGTAGAGCTAAAACACAGTTGGAGAATGCAAGTGTAGTTGGAGAATGTAGTGTAGTTTGAGAGAAGAAGTTGCAAATTGGCTCCTTTATATAGAACAAGTGGCTAGATTTTCACATACACAAATTAAAAGATTAGGTGATTTCTTGTAAATGAAATTATTGGGTGAGATATGACGCAAATAAATAGCCAAAATCTCCTTAAATTAATAAAAAAAAAACAGACAAATTAGGTCAAGGACATAGTTGGTAATCAGTTTACCAAATAATTTACTTTATCTTTAAATTAATTAAAAAAACCAATGTAATGAATTATTTCAATTTGTTTTTTTATACCAATTTAAAAAATTATTTTATATATTAATTCAGATATTTTTATTATTAGTTCACACCTTATTGCATTTTTATTTTGAAACTGTTTTATTTTATGTGTTGATTATATAATTTTAGTTCATATTGTTATTAAATAAAAATGGAGGATTTTAAAAAATCATGAAACAATTTGGTTTACTAGGCTTTTTTGAGTTTCTAGTTTTAGTAAATGTACCCATGAGAGAAGAGTGTTTAGAGTTTAATAGAAAATACAAAAGGTTGGAGTATATTCACCTAATTAAAAAACTAAATGGTCTAATTATTAAAAGTAAAAATCAAAAAAGCCTATTAATCAATTTAGCCCAAAAATCATTGATACCGATTTGTTAATTTAAATTTAATATTATAAGCTGGTTCAAACATTATGTTCCATTGTTTTAAGCATTTTGTAACATTTCTTCATATTTTTTAACAGTAGTGCTAGCTATTTTTTAATTTAGTACATGTCTATTATATGATTTGTTAGTTTATACTGTCTACACATTATTATTATTATTATTATTTTTTGAAAAATTACTTGTATTAAGAGTGAGTGATTTACATGAAGAAGGGTAGTCGAGCAACAGTTTTGTTTTAAGGATATCACCATGTGAGAATTATCTTGCCTTGATAAATCTAGGGATCAAAGAATCGGACGAAGTAATGATCCTCCAACTTGTTTAGTAAGTAATGCAAGATTGAAAGCCAGCCCCCCCCCCCCCCCACACCACCCCAAACTCTTTCGTATGCCACAATCTCTTCCAAGACATACAATGCACTCGTCTTTTAGTCTCCGTACACCCTCACCAGAACTTACTCGCGAGTTGTCAAATATCATGACAAACTCCCTTCGGCATCTTTAAGCAGGACACATTATGCATCGGAATGGTTGTACCACCACCTTCAACAATACCTCCTAGCCAACCTTACTCAGAAGAGTTTCCTTTCCACATGTTATCTCGTAGATTGGCAAAGAAAACACTCTTAGAACATCCCACAATAGTGGGAACTACAAGATACTTATCGTGATTATCCACCTACAAATCCCAACTAGATCTTGAATTTGTCGTCTTCTCCCTGGAGCCACATTAGAGCTAAATGACATTTCGAATTTTCGCAAGTTAATTTGTTGTCCTAAAAAAACTTCGTACTCACGAAGGATATTAACAATTTACATGCAAGTCTCACGGAACAAAGGTTGTAGCTTGGCTCACGGTTGAAGAAGACAAGGAAGTAAGAAGAAGAAAGCAAAGGAGAAAATGTGAATAAGAAGAGGTGTGACAGGGGAAAAAGGAAGGTGTAAAACTAGGTTAGAAGATAGCGGAAAGATGGCCATTAGAAGATCGGATCTTCTAAGAAACGAAGAAAATAAAAACTATGATATGGGGTCAGCCGCACCCGCGACTAGACCACGCCACCCGCGGGCCATCGTCGCGGGGACGGTGACGTGAAAAACCGAGTGTTACAAATTATTTATCGCAAAGACGCATCTTTTGCTCTCGTTTAAGGTCTTATACGTTGTCCGACGTTGGCATCGGCTTTTTCTCTGCCACCACCATCAAGTCTCCATGCTTAGATGTTGTGACCTCGTTCAATTACTAAACCATTGTGTCAACATGGATTATGTCTTTATGGACAAATATGTTAAACAACACCAAGGGTCATGAAAGACATCTCAATGTAATAACTAACTTCTAGTTTGGAAGATCTCCCGTACTTCATTGTGATCTTTGTAATCCGATCTTATTTATGTCTATGGAGTTTCATTCATTCAACTCCTTCAACCCTAAAGTCTCTCCTTGAACCCACACCCCATCTAACAACTACGAACACATCTCACGTGTTTGCAAGTCTTAGTTATTTGTTTTTGACTCATTCAAACCCCAATTTGTAAAATTAGAAAAATCCCATAATTACATGGATATATTTTGTAAATTGTGATGATCGGTGGACGATATGTTCTCTCCAATCCTCTTCATCATATCTTAAAATTATGCGAAATCCTTTCTTTTGGGATTACACTATGCTTCTCCCTAAATCTTTTTTAGGGATTACACTATGTTTCTCCCTAAATCCTTTTTTTTTGACTCATTCAAACCCCAATTTGTAAGTGTTCCACTTTTTGCAATGGTGTCCTTCGAGTTTTGAGTAAGCCTTGGCGGATTTTGAGTTGTTTGTGTTGGAGGAGTCGTGGATTTGTGATCTTGAAGGCTCTACTTAGAGTCCAAATATGAGATATCCATAGTTGTTCCCTACGCTTCTTGTACACTTCCTTCGACGATAGATGTTGCACTCTCCGCTCTCTTGTGACTGACTCACTCTCATTTTCCTTGAAGATATCTCTGCTTCCGGTCTATTTGTTGTACTTTAGTGTATTTCTTTGATTTTCTTCTGCACTGGTTCTTCATTACGTTATCTGTCTGCCTGCAGATTTTTTCAACATTTTGATCCATAAAATAGTATGTCGTCTAGTACATCGAATTCTTTTTCTTTATAAAAAAAAGTTAAGAGACAAAAGATCAAAAACTCTTGTCGTCATCCATAACCACCCTGTTTGTTTAAGATCCCTGACATATTAGGAGAAAATTATATACATATTATATACATAATTATTGAAATATTAGTCATGATGTTTTTGAAGCAATCAATCAATTTCGTGATTGATTTAATTTGAATATAATAATGAATAATTACGTGTTTTCTTCGTTGATGAGTTAGTGACTATCCATTATAAAGATATAATAAGTTTGTAGTATATTATAACAACAATATAATGAGAAATAGGCACACAAATGATAAATTCTTTTGCAACTTTCCAATAGTAGATAGCTTACCAATAATAAAATAGTTTGCAAATTCCCAACAATATCTAGCTTGTAACTTTATCTTACACATATTTGCACATCTTATAATATAAAATTTTGCATGAGATGTAGAGAATTTAATTTTACCTATTATTATTTTTTTATTATACGAGGAAATTTGGACATGACAGAATTTTATGAATCAGAGGAAGTACAATACGGTACAATTATTCCTGAAGTAGAAAACGCTTCGTCTTCTCTTGAATACCTTCTTTAAAAAGGATTTTTACTTTCTCCGTGAATGTGCTCTTGCGACCCTTTATTACCCTTAACTGCCCCAAGTGTATTATAATCGGGCGGTGACCACTTGTCTAGTTCTATAGGAGACTAGAATGTGCTCTTGCGACCCAGACCCGTAGGTAACGGATAGTACTGATCTATTCCTATTGGCAGACGGAAGCGGAGGCGAGTTTCAGGAGATTTTCGTGTGACAAAAGAAGTTGAATTAGTAATGGATAACCTTAATGAAAGATAATAATCGGTTGTGTGCAAGCATGCTATATGTTTACATTACCTTATGTGTGTTTGTGCCTTTGCGCTCTTGCTTATACCTAGAATGTTAGCTAACGGTTTATACCGCCGTTGTAGATATTCCGCAGGTTCAAGATGCTACTGAGTGATCCGGATGGTGTGGTCAGTCGGGGTTCCCGTACATTATAGGACGGGATCGGGTTTATGTTTCTTTTGTTGTTTCCCTTTTGTTTTGAACTCGGCTGCGTACGTGTCTTTTCCCTTTTGTTGGGTTTAAATCTTTGGTTTTATATTGAGTTTTGTTTTCATTCGTCTGTGCCTTGTTGTAAGATCCGTTTGTTGTTGCTACTCTGAGGGTCGGGACCCATTGTGCGGTCCTAACCCGTAGCGCTTCGAGTTCCCAGAACTTGGGGTGTTACATAGGGAAACAAAATGGAGAAATAAATACATTTTCCATACAACCAAAAGAAATGATTCAAAAAAATATTCATGAATAAGGTGAATATACAGGTTAGATTCATTTCCATTACGTTTTCGATTCCGAAATTGGAACCATGGATGGAGTTAGTACAAAAAGTAACTACCATTCAAAACAAAAGGTTGAACAACTAGATGTCTTAATTAACTGTTATGCATGTGACTTCAACATAATAACTACAGGTGACTAATAATTGATCAAAATTATTAGAGGACTATTCTGATAATGCCCTGTGATTGTGTTTGACCAAGTATACAAGAAAAGCTGTAATTATTGTTCAAGTTTTAAGAAAATTGTATTGTAATGGAGATGAATAATCTTGTATATATCTATAAATTTAAATTTGGGAAAAAGTTATTTTTTAGAAAAAACTTATAACTAAAGAGAATGGCCTAATGAAAAGCATATATCCACTCTAATTGTTTTTGTATAAATGGTTTTTATCACCACTAGTTTAGTGCCCGCACCTTGTGCGGAATTGTGTAAATAAATATTATATTTTCACTTTCATGCATCATGTATTTGATATCAATTTATAGTAAAAATTATTTTTATTAATTAATATAACTAATATATGAGGATTAATTTTTTTTAAAATAAATAAAAGAACATAATTAAATTCTATTACAAAGATTATTATTCGAGTATTATATTTATACCTTAATATATTATCACTTTTAATTAGATTTAGATAGAGGAGCAAAATTTAATTTAGTTTTAAATTAAACAAATAAGTCAAATATTGTTAGAAGATTTGCGTTAGATTTTTTCAACAAATCGAGTTATAATAAATCAGTATGTTAATTTTGATTGGTATATACGTAGATTTAATTTTTTTATTATTTATTTTAATAAAATTGACGTGAAGGTTTACAAATTCTAATAAAAAAATTATAAGATATTCGGACACTCTCCCATACATCTTAGCATTTTGGCCACCTTTGCTTTTGACAAAATGTATAATGAATGGCATGAAACACGTGAAATATGCAGTTGCTCAAAACACGTTAAGTACGCAGACATGAAGTAAATCCATTTTAACGTCTTTTCACCCTTATTCATAACTTCCTAAATAATTATTTGAGTATTTTTTATATGTTTTTTCTATTTATTGATAAAAAAATTTGCTTTTGTGTCTTCGAGATTTTTTTGATACATTAATGATATTGCAGGTATTCTAGGTATTTTTGGAACTGAAATAGAGTTATATACGAAAGAATATTTTCGACACGCTAAGATTCTCTTAACGATCAAGAATTTTGAGGTCAAAACGGAATTGATTGAGTTAGAAAGTGAAACACGGAGATTTGTTCGATGTTTTGAAGGTAATCAGCCGACCACCGACCACGATCGGCAGACCTCCAGCATGATGCCCGAGCGATTGACCTTTTCTCCATAACAATTCAAGTCGGTTAAATGTTGAGCCGATTGATTCCACCTAGTTGACCGACTAGTCCCACATTGTGAGTTTTCGAAGATTATTTTCTCCATTTCACTTTTTTTAATCTTTTAGTCTAACCAATTGGATGTTTTTATCTTTTTAGTTAGAAGATAGTATTTAGATAATCAAACTTTAGGAGGATGAGGTTAGAAATCCTGCTATAAATAGGGTGTTTCTGCCACTAGTTTATTATCCAATTTACACTTGAGGTTTCAAACACAAGTTTTGTTCTACATTATCGATCGGCCAATCAGTGCATGTCACTCGGCCGACTGATCCTTATTCTTTCGATTAATAAAGTTTTGAAAGTACACTAAGGTATGTCTTGCCAAATTCTCTCATTCTAGTGTCCGAATATCCCAACTATATGAATAATCTATGATTTTTATCCTTATGAATGTATATCTCTCGTGTATTATGGTAGTTTTAAGTTTTTTTTTATGCAAAATGCGAGAGTTGGGTATGAAATTGCTTTATTTCTATTTGTTATTCCAGGTGTTGCGATGAGGCTTGAAGTGTGAACCTCGGCTCCTGTAAATACTTACAAGATCCGTCGTAGTACAGTGGGTCATGATCAAACACAAGGAAGGCGATATCTCACCTTGAAAAATTAATTAAAAAACTAAAACCAAACAAATAAGTAAACAAATTATGTGTAAATATGATAGAACACAAAAGGAAACCGGAAGGTAGAAACAGGGGGAGGAGGTTGTACGGCGTGGGAGAGTTGACCGAGTCAGTATGCAGTTAAAATACGAGAGCAAAATAAGGTAATGACAAGGGAGTAAATCGGATCACCACAACATGCATGTAATGGATCTCAAAAGACAATTCCACAACATCACAAGTATGTAAGAGCTACGTAAATATAGCTCCTTTGGTTGTCATTTTGTGGTTAGGTTGTTGTTTATGGTACATCGATGATGTCACCATGATTGTCACTTTGTACCCAAGATATGAGAATTTTCTTATTGTTTACCTTATAATAACACATTTAAAATAGTTTTATTCATTTATTTTAGCTATAGATATTATTGGTTTTGAATATAGTAATTTTGTGCTGCATGCGTAAAAATATTTGAAAATGCATTCTCAATTGAAAATATTGAGAATGAATCCTTCATGAGATGTCCATGTGTTGTTGAAACGGAATTGGCATTTTGGGGTAATGGTTTGGTGTCAAGGGATAGAATGGCTGGTAAGTGGTCGGATATGTTAGGGTTATCAAAGTGGGTTGGGGAGTTAGGGAAGTGATTGGTCCATGAGGGTTTGACGACAATACGATCGAGGTTGCACCAAATCCTAGTAGCAATTTGCCCTTTGGTAGGGTATTTATTTATTTATTTATTTATTAAAGTGTCTTAAAAATCCGTGTGAACCCTTATTGCACCAAATCCTAGTAGCAATTTGCCCTTTGGTAGTGATTCCTCATTGAAATCATATGTCGAATGTTCGTATTATCAATTTAAAATTGGCCAAATTTGCAAACGAGGCCTTCTATCATATTTACTCTATTACGAGTACCCATTGCATAAACACACTTAGTATTATATCTTTTATAGGGTATAATACTAAAACTTATAAAAAAGAGCATATTTCACCAAATTCTTCTTTAAAATTTTATTTATATATAACTAACATCTACCTTTACTATTAGTTTTTTTATTCTTTATCACAAACTACTTATATAAAAAATAAAAGTACATAACATAACACATTTTGTTTCTTGCCGTGAGGAGATTCAGTTTTCTCCGTGCATCTACTTATATATGAAGCGAAGGCTAAACCATCCACACATGGGGATAGTTCGACTCCTTAACTCATTAAGTAAAAGATTCACTACTATCGGGAGGGTCAAGCAATACAGCGAGACCAAATGAAATATTAAAAGCTAAACTGGATATATAATTCACAACTTTATTCGTTTCGCAATAGAGATGACGGAATTGGATAATTCAGTCTCTTCCGATAAAGTCATGACATTTACATATAAAAGTAGAGAGGGGATGTTGACGTGGGATATAGCATTTTAAGAGAGTAAGAATCAATCGAAAATCCATTTTCACGATCACCCTACATAAGCCACTCTCCCAAGCTAAACGTAATCCACGTAAAACGCCACATAACTTAGCCAAGATATAGCACATATTTACTTCGATCAAATTTTAATGTATTATTATTGTTTTTTTAACATAATATAGCCTAAATTTAGTTTTCGTGATTCTACATTTTCAGCGTGTTACATTTTTATTTCATTTTTAGGTGTACAAATCTAAACCGCTGAACAAAGATTTTCCTAAGGACAAACCAACGGTGAGAAACTGTTGATTTGGTTGAACCAAAATTTCAATTTCCAGACTTGCCGATTTTGATTAGTCGTAATTAACGCAAATCAAAACAATCGATTTCAAAACTGACGACCCAACTTATGTTTGTACGACATATATATAACAGTCCGCAAAATTATCATCTCGTACTATTTGAATGAGAATTTATAATTAACTTATAAGAATAGATTGCTACTAGTGTCAACAAGAATTATTTTTTTATCAGTCGAGTAAGTACAAATAACTCTTGAGTTGAGTGTGCTCATGTAAGAGTAATTTAAAGATGGGTGATCTCGTTAGGTCTTACAAGACAAGTCATATTTCTTGGTATTATAGATATATGCGACACTTGTATTACACATTGCTTCTTAAGAAAATACATATTGTCCATGCACAAATAACTTTGGGCTGGATTATTTGAGTCTCTAACACAACAAGCCAATTCAAACTAGACATAGACAATATCTGCACATCAACCCAAAAAGACGAGTTATTTATGGATACATTTATATTATTGATCGTCGAGTTCATGTGCTATTTTAATCTTCATTAAACATTGAGATGATGGTTCTCAACGTTTTTGGTAAAAGCAAGCGCAAACTCAAGTTCTTGAATAGGATGTGGTGATTCTTCGGTAAGTCTTTCGTACTCCAAAGTCCAATTAACTAGATCAATGTTATCGGGTTCAGGAATAACACGTAGATGAATTACCATTGTCTTGTAAAATTTAAGCATATCTCCTTCAATCTCCCTGAAGGTTACGGTTCTCTTCTCTTCATCCAAATTCTCGACTATTTGCTTCGAGACAGCAGGTTTCCCATCTAAACAACAACAACAACAAATCACATATGGAGTAAACTCGTAACTAGGGTTCCGTCTTATTCACTAAAATAAACCTTAGGAGACAAATTGTTATCATACTAACCCATTAAAATGTATTCTCTTATAGTTAAGGTTGTTAATAAAGTCCGGACCGGAAACTAACGGACTGTTACGGTCCACCACGGTCCATTTTTCTTAAAATTAAAAATATAATTTTTGTATGGACTAATTCCGGTTCGTTCCGGACTGGACCGGACTGAACCGTAATTTTCGGTCCGGTCCGATTTTCCGGTCCGGTCCAATTATGTGCCGTCCTACTTATATTCCCTAGAAAACAACGAGAAAAGTGTGTATACTTACTAATTGTGTAATTCCAGAAAATGACAGACCCGTTCTTTCCGAACTCGCCCTCGTGCAGCTCGCAACTTTGAAAGTGTTCGGGAGTGACTTTCGAAACATGATGAGGGTTGCTAGCGAAGAGTTCATGAAAGAGATCTCCGGATGACTTTACTTCTACTTCACAAGTAAGTTTTCCCTTCAAACCCATTTTACAAATTGTAGAGCTAAAGTATTGAAGAGTTGGATAATATAATTAGAGTAGTTTGACATTAAAAGTGCATACTGACCCCCTAATATAGAACAACAAGTGAGTAGATTTCTAGATACACATATTAATTAAATAATTAGGTGAGATTTTTTTGAAATGAAATTATTTGATGTGATATGTCACAAAGAAATTGTCAAAATGTCATTTATCCTTACGTCATTGGACATTTAGAAGAACAATGGCACTATTTGATCAATAATCTCTCTTTTATTAAGAAATCACCTATATAAATGTTTTAGCATAAATTTGCCATTACAATAAACCACCCCTAATAATATTTTTTGAGAGATTTTGATGAAACGCATCTGAACATAAATTTCAAGTACTAGATATCTTGCAATTTATTAGGTAAATATCACCAGTTAACCAATAATGACATATTTGCTCTTATTTAATATATCAACTTTCCTTAATATGTTACAAGATTTTGTATGGATGAGTTGAGTAAGTAGGCAACTTATGTAATGGGGGTGTACAAACTAGGCCCTTTTTGTTTCATCTTAAGAAACTAGGCCACTCTATATTATACTAAAAAGATTAATTAAATACAATATAGAAGATTATGTAGATTTGCTGATTATCTCTCTCCTAATTAAGAGTATTAATAATTAGCTTAATTAAAAACATTAAAAGATATTTTTAGGCGTTAAAAAAGGAATAAACGTTGAAAAATTCCATTCATTGTTGGGATATCAATTAGACGATTGATTACAGAAACATTTTAGACGCCATTGCTGCTTCATCCGAGTACATGCTCCTGCGTTCTCATCTTGCTTTCTTCGAAATCGTTGATAGACGTCGATCGTATACATACGGCTCTTGGAATCAGATACATATTGAGTGTGTTTATCGTGTTTTTTTTTTTGAGAAATACTCTACGCCATTGTTGGTCCTCCAGATCTATTCATTATCATCAATTCAGATTGATCAGATACATAATTTGGTTGATGTGAGGTACATAGACATTGTAGTAATCAATTTCTGCGTATGTACCAGGTAATTGTTACGTTTCATGCGTTTTTTGTGTTTTTTATGAATTTATAACTATTTATTATTGAGTCGTGGTACAATGATTTATTCACCGATTTTGTTATGATATGTAGTTATCTTGTGTATTCAAAATGTGACTATATTATGTAATATGTATGTAATGTACACATCTTTTCGCTGTGTATGTATTAGGTATGAGTTATGCTTTCGTGACCTTCTATTGCGGTGGTGCTTGGGAGTTGAAGAATACTGTATGAGAATATATTGGGGATGTTACAAGCAAACCTCTTGCTGTTGATGATTCTTCCACCTTTGAGGATTTAAAACATAAGGTTTCAATGCATTTTGGGATATGTGTCTCCGAGTTTGATGTAAAGTTGTCGTACAAGAATCCATTCAATCCTGCACTCAAGCCATTCGACGTCACTACAACGGTTGATTTGGAAACATTTCTCCAAATAAATCGGTTGCAACAGTTCATGTGGAGTGTGCCAATGTGTGTCACGAAAGTAGATCTACATAAGCCTAGCAATATTGGGACGGTATCTGAAGTACATAATGCAGAACTTAATATGAATGGTTGTATGCAACTTGAATTATGTACATATTCTTCAAGTGTCTCTGTGACAGTCGAAGAAGAGATTACGGCGGGTGAACGTCTTGCGATAGCTCCTCGTGTAGATACATATGTACCAGATGTGCATGATTATGAGCTTGCGTTGGGAAAACGTATTCTTCAAAGGTAGAGTTAAAGAATGCTTTGTGTTTGCATTCAATATCCGAATGTTCCCAGTATAGGATTGTTAAGTCAAAAATGAAGGCGGTAACAACAAGATGTATTGACGAAGAATGTAAATGGAGGGTTCGTTTCACTAAGCTTGGGGAATCAAGTTATTTTACAACAACAAGGTATGTGTCCACACACACATGTTCGTATCACAAGAGGATAGCTGCTAACAGGGGAGCTTCCTATCAAGTAATTGCAGAGAAAGTGAAATCAATGTATGTTATAAATTCTAACTTAACCCGATGTTCTTACATGTAAATTGTGTACTAATTTGTGTACACAATGTTTATGTAGGTACGGCAACTTGAAAAAGTTACCTTCTGTTAATCAGATAGTCATTGTTATGAAGAGTTTACATCGAATAGATGCTAGTTATTGGAAGTGTTGGAAAGCACAAGATGCCGTGAAGGACATGATTAGAGGAACTTCAGAAGATAATTATAGCTCCATCCCTGCATATTTGTATATGTTAGAGGAAGTAAACAATGGTACAGTTTCTGCCCTTGTACTTGATGAGGAAAATCATTTCAGATATGTATTTGTTGCGTTTGGTCAATCGATCAGAGGCTTTGGTGCAATGAGAAAGGTACATTACCTTTAATCATGACAATATGTATTAAATTCTAATATAGTATGTATTTGAACTGTGTATATTTTTTATAAATATGTAGGTTATAACAGTGGATGGAACACATTAAAGTGGTAAATATGGAGGGGTGTTGCTCGTAGCAACTACGCAAGATGCAAATCAACAAATCTATCCCATTGCTTTTGGAATTATTGATAGTGAGAATGATGCGTCGTGAGATTTCTTTTTTTATAATTTGTGTCGTATAATTCCCGATAACAAGGAACTTGTGTTTGTTTCCGATTGACATAATTCTATAAAGAAGGGTATATCATCCAACTATCGGTTGTCGTTTCATGGTTATTGTATTTGGCATCTTAAGGGGAACCTGCGAAAGCGGACAAGATCGAACCGTATACTAAAAATGTTTATTGAAGGGGCGAAGAAATGCAGAGAATTTGACTACATTGAACTACTTAGGCAAATATCATTGGTATGTGTTGCACTACAAAAAATAATTCATTTAGCCACGCTTGTTGGCGACGGTAAAGGTTTGCCGTCGCCATTGGCCTTGATTTGGCGACGGCAACATCAGCGTGGCAAAAAGTACAAATTATTTGCGTCGGTGGTATACGACCGTCGCTAATAGTCATGTAATTGGCGTCGACTAATCTTACCGTGCCTAATAAAAGGGACCATTAGCGACGACTTTACGACGCCGACGCCAATAACCAAATTATTTGGCGTCATATGAAAATTTTTGGCGTAAAAAAAAAATAGAGAAAACTATATAAAATCACCCTTAATAATCACTCTTTTGCAATAAACCACCCTTTATAAAAAATTTAGCATAAAACCACCCTTACTGTTCAACTATTTACAGTAAACCACCCCTTATAATTTTTTTGGCATAAAGCCACCCTTAATTTTAAAATTTTTGCAATTAAACACCCCATACTAATTAAAACTACTTCAAATAATTTAAAATTCAAGCATAGACATAATAAATTTTCATTATTAATATCATAGATGATTTCAATAGTTTGATTAAGTATTATAGTTTGGTTAAGTATTACAATTAATACTAAAAAAAATAATAAATAAAACATATTTTATTATCCATGAACAATACATAAGCCAAAATACTTTTGTGTTATGCACAAAATTAAGCGTTGTCTTTTTAAATATATAGCTTATTAAAAATATATTTTTTTAAATTTAGGATTGAAAACATGAAATAGTATATAAATTACTGAAAATAAAATTTCTATAGTTTTTTATTTTTTGTACATTGGTAATAAAATTTGTATAAGTTTTTAGTACAAAATTATGATATTAACCAAACTATAATACTTAATCAAACTATAGAAATTAATTGTGATATTAATAATGAAAAATTACTTTGTCAATGCTTCAATTTTGAATTATTTGAAGTAATTTTAATTAGTATGGGTGGTTAATTACATTTAGAAATTAAGGGGGTTTTATGCCAAATAAATTATTATGGGTGGTTTACTGTAAATAGTTGAACATTAAGGGTGATTTTATGCTAAAATTTTTATAAGGAGTGGTTTATTGCAAAAGAGTGATTATTAAGGTGGTTTTATGTAGTTTTCTCAAAAAAATAATATAAATAATTTTCTTTTTCTTAGAAAAATTTAAAATTCATCCAAATTTTATTCTCGCAAAAAAATTAGGTTTTCCTCTTACGCCCCTTCCGTTTAGGGATGTCAATTTAATCCGAACCCGATCCATAGTAAAAGGGTGAAAACCCGATATGAAGCGGGTGAAAGCGAGTGGCGGGTGAAGCGGGTGATGAATCGGGGTAGGATTCGGGTGTACCTTTCATCCACCCGTAACACGATTCATCATCCATCCACCCACCCGACCCGCTTCACCCGCTTACACCCGTTATCATTCAAACTTCATTCTTTGATTGTTTGACATCTTCTGAGTCGTCTTCTACTTTCGGCGCTGTCGTCAGAGTCTTCTCCGACTCCAACCGCCACGGCCGGCTTCAACTTGCAAGGTCTAGATCTCTTCTTCTTTTTCTTCTTCCCTTTTTAAGGTTTCAGACTCACGCTATATCTCGTCTTTCAAATCTCAACTCTAAATCGCCGTCTTCAGTTTCCACTCGCAAGGTCTATTCTTCGTTTTTAGTTTTCACTTGCCGTCTTCGCCTTCAACTATCGCCCTCAATCGCCGGACACAATCTCAACTCTCAAACCGTGTGGCAAGTCGTATTTTAGTCTACTTATCTTTTATTTGATTTAATTTAATTTGATATGATCGGTAACGTAAGCCGGATCCCTAAAATACCGAAATATATCGTAAAATTGGATTCCGTCTCACCTATTTAACTCTATTTTGTTCCCTACCCTAATTTTCCCTAACATACCTCCTCTCTCCTAATCTTCTTTTCCCTCGCCGTAAACCTTATCCTATTTGTGCCTTCTCCTGCTGCGCACCACTGGAACCAAGAAGCCCTTCTTCTTCTTCTTCTCCGGCGAATAGACCAACCCTTCTCCCGCAAACCGTCGGTCCAGCTGCCGTCCCTGCAAGCCTCTGCGAGACCCTGCGAACCAGGGCAACGTGAAAAGGGTGGGGCAGTCCTTGCGAGTCGTGGGTGGTGCCAGGACGGATCGAAGTCCACTCCTTCTCCTTCCTTGTTGCGAGTCGCGAGCGGTGCCAGGACATACCGGAACCTCCGTGCGTTGTTGCTGCCTCCACCTCTATTACCCACCAGAGACGCCGTTTCTTCCCTGACACTAGTAACCGTCTTACCTCTCTTGCGCAGATCCGATTCCGAGCATAGTTGGGTGAGATTGGAAACTATGTGATCCTAATTTCATTTTTTGGGATTTTATTTCTGAAATTTTAGATGGTGCAGTAAACCCTAGGTGTGCGGAATTTAGGATTTGGGGCTTTTGTGTAGGTAGGATTGAATTGTGTATACGTAGGTTTATGTGTAATTTCATGTCTATATGTATAATTAGTGATTGTTGATTGTTGTTAGTGTAATCTAAGTGTTGGTTTGTGGAACTAGATGTTATTAGGCTTATAGCTTTCATTCATAGTATTTTGTTTTGATTTAAATGCAGTTGTAAAGTAATTTCATGTCATTCACTGTATTTCATAACATTTGCTTTCATTCATAGTACTTCTTAACGTTTGCTTCTTCTCTAGGGTAACTGCTGAGGATGGGATGTGTTCTTAGACTTATAATTGATTGATGAATGCTTAAATGTAATAGATCACACAATATGAACCCTTTCCTCTTTTCCATCTTTTGCTATGATTTACATAAGTTTCGGTTCATTTTTTCTCATTCTATGTAATTGTTGTGTTTGCAGTGACGCCGTGGATTGTTACTCTATGGTCCTCCGGGGACTGGAAAGGTACACACTATTACTCATACTTGGATATTGTCTATGAATTATTTATATATTTAATATTTAGGTTTGATTTGTCTATTTTCATTTATGTTTGACATGTTTGGTAGAGGATAAAATTAAAGTAGATGAATTGGTAGTATTATGGAATTTATGTAGCTTTTGACTTGGATGTATGGAAGATTTTGCTTCTCTTGGTGGATTGTTACGCATTACATCAACATGTTCTAACATTTTTGCTTGCAAAATCTAGGTTTCTCACAGCCAGGGATTAAATGGTATTAGGTAGCGGACAAATTATGGTGCATACAAGGTGTTTGTTGTAATGCCTTGAAGAAATTATGGGTCGGAAGTTTAATAAATTCATCAAAGCCGATGTTATTCAATTCCTAGATTGTAGAGATGTTTCTTGCACTAAAAATTCATGACCATTTATGAAGAAAAAACGCATTACTTTCTTATTTTTATTTATGTATTTTATCATGATTAGTTGAAGCAATTATCTCTTTGTAGTAACTTGTGATTTTTTTATCTCATTTTTCCTTGCTGAATTTTATAATTTTATTTTCCAAATTGATCCGCTTGAACTGTGTCATAGTATTAAGTTTGCATAGGAACGGGTTCTACTCTTCACCCGCAACTCACTGTTTGCGGTTTCATGCCAAATTTGGGTACTCAAACTTCTCCATTGCAGGTAGAAGAAGAACATTAAACGCCAGTTATTAAGCATATTCTCATTACAATTTTAGTACTGCTATTGCATTTTTGTGATGAAATTAATCTATTTTAACTTAAATGTCATACCACGTGAACTTATTTAAATTTGCATTCAGGTATGCAAAACATATGGATGATTTGCTGATTCTTTCATGTGAAGAAGATTATGCTTACTGATCCCTTTTTTTGAGAAAGGTTCATTTAGTTTCTCTTTGTTGTTACTATTTTTTCTCACATAAAAATTTTCAGCTTGAAAATTTGGCATATTGAATTTCTCTGCAGGAGCAACAACTTATACTTCAAACTTCTGTTGAATGGGGTCATTATCCAAAAATTAGAATTTCAAAGGTGAGAATAATCTTGACCAATTTCAAATGCATTGACTTAGGAATAAGTGGTATTGTACATTTACTTAGAAGTTCCCTATAATATGTAAGGAGCTTAAAGCTCCATTTTGAATATGTTGTAAATTGCTCATTCTATTATCAATTGGTTTTAATATATTTTCAAGCTGGGCTTGGTGGTTGGTACTTGATATGATATATTTTAGTATGGTAATATTTGCTTTTTAGTAGTGTTTATGTAGTTTTGCCCCTATTTAAGTTGTTTTTAGTGCCAAATAGAGCTTGACCTGTGTGTTTCCTTATAAGGCAAAATGATATCAAGACTAAAAAGGTTGACTTAGTTACTTGATGTCATCTTCACAGATATACTCTCTTGAGGACTATTTTCTTACACAGAGCTTCCATTGATTAATTTTCGCAAATGATGCAGGAAACTTTGAATGGACTTTAGAGGATGTAGCTAAGTCAGCTGTATGCATGCTTATGTCAGGACCATTTTGACTGGCTACACACAAGTGAGTTTTGTGAAATGAGAATGTGTAATTTCCCTCAAGCATGTATTAACTTGGAAGCTGTAAAATGAATCTAGTCTTTATTTCAGACAGTGAATGATTGGTATGACTGAGACATTGATGCAAGAGGTTATGAAGGGTTTGGTGGAATGAAATCCTGATTTTTGGGTTTTTCTGTTCAATAGGTTATGAAGGGTTTGGTGGAAAAGAAACAAGCTAAGTTGAAGAAGAATGGTATTGAATTAGCATATGAAGGGGATGCTTTGAAATATTAAAAGCCAGAAGATTCAGCCTAACAGGAATCAAGAGGTGATTAACTTGTAAATCTATTGTTTGAAAAATAGATGAAACTGACATCTAAAATCCTTAATTTGACTTGAATATTCAGGCTAATAACCAAGAAAGACAGAGATCAAGGACAGTTGGAGCTGCAAATGGTAACACAACAAAGTCAAAAGCATGGCAAGTTGGCAACCCTCCTTGAATAGCATATCTGAAGGTGGAAGTTGATTGTGGAAATCAAATTAGTTTCAAATTTTATGTTGATGGGGTTTTATTAGTCATGAGCACTTGCAATCTTTTTACAGGCTCTTAAAGAAAGTGGAAATTAGGGTTTGAGGAAAGATGCAAAAATTATAGTACTAGAATTCTGTTTGTAAGGTTTGGTGGTAGAAAATTTGTATAGGAAAACAGTGTTTGAAGATTAACATGGTTTTAATCATGAAACTGATGTCCCTTTGTTTGTTCATACCCTTAGTTCAACAAATTAGCTTTTAATCTGTTTGATAATTAAAAATGGAGGAGTTTATATTGAATTAGGAGAAAAGAGGAAGAAATGATAGTACAAAAGGTAATATCATCATATATTCTTAGCCAAGTTAGGAGCTAAGAATTCTGATGTTTTACAATGAGTAGAAAAGACATAAATGAATTACACAGACTATTGAGCATGTAATATTCTAACAAATCTCGTAGATCTAGGACCATCGAATATCCCACAAATTTAAATTCTGCGACGGCTATTGCCGTTGCCAAAATTTAAATTTTTGCACCAACTTTTAAAGTTTGCTACACCTGAAGGCGACGGCTTTTGCCGACGCGAAAAATTTACGACGGACGACATAGCCGACGCGAAAAATTTGCGACGATTGGCATAGCCGACGTGAAAAATTTGCGACGGAGGCTTATCCGTCGCAAAAAAATTTAGCGACGGCAAACGACCGTGGCGAAAAAAATTTGCGTCGCCTGTTCTGGCTTCGCCTTGTTCTGCCGTCGCCAAGCCGTCGCCGTTGATGGTTGGCGACGGCAAATAGCTTATCTGCCGTCGCCAACATCCGTGGCTAATTGAATTATTTTTTGTAGTGTTGGTACATAATGGCTTTCATATGTTCAGTATTTATATAAATGTATACTTATATTAATAAATATGTACAGGAAAAGCCAAAGGTTGGTGAGTTGCTTACTGAGATGGGGATATCAACGTGGGCTCGTTTGTTATCTCTTGAAAAAAGGTATAACATAATGACTAGTAACAACGCCGAGTGTGTTAATGGCATAATGAAAGAAGGGAGGGAATATCCAGTGTTAGCCATGCTGGATGAAATCAGACATCATGTCACGGTGGTTTGCGGAGCGCCGTCAAAAATCGCAATCTTGTATGGATGTTTCAACACCAAAAGTTGAGGCTATCATTCAAAAAAGGTTTGATGAAGCAGGTTCTTACTTTGTGTACACACTTGAAGCAGAAGGGATGGAATTTGAGGTCAAAAGGGCGGATGAACATGTCATTGTTTGTTCGCAAATGAAGACTTGTGCTTGCAAAGAGTTTCATATAGAAGAGATACCATGCATACATGCAGTAGCTGCAACAAAACATGTAGGTATGAGTCCTTCTTATCTTGTAAGTAAATATTATTCTATAGAATATTGGAGGTCTGGATATGTAGAAGTTATTTACCCGGTGCCGAGCAAGTCAGATTGAGATGTACCGGTATACGTTTTAGATATTGCTTGTGAGCCCCCATTGAAGCATAAGAGGTGTGGAAGGATGCCAAAGTCCAAATTTCGTGCATCTTGGGAACAAGGGTCTGAGAGAAAATGTAGTTGATGTGGCTTTAGTGGACACACTAAGAAGACTTGTGTAAACCAGCCGAAATAGTCAAGTTATTTGCTAATTGAAAAGTATGTAGGCTTGTGAACAAACAGTATTATGTTTGCAATTCAACATTGTATTCCATATAGTTTTTGTGTGAGTTCGTTATCAACATTATAAATATTGCCTTGTTTTTATATATACATACGTCGTTTTACACCACTATAAATAATGTAGATTGAGAACAATGGTCTAAGATAAAATGTATTTGATGTGGCTTTAGTAAACACACTAAGAAGACTTGTGTAAACTAGCCGAATTATTCAAGTTATATGAAAATTGTAAATTATGTAGGCTTTGTGAACAAAAAGTATTATGTTTGCAAATTCAATATTATATGTATGTACCGGTACTATTAATAGAAAATTGGTGCCATTAAGACAATATATAAATAACTCACACATATATATATATAACTCACACGCTATTGTGTACATAATTTATAAGGTTATTGCGAATCAATATATGTAACTTGAATTTAGATGACATTGTGTACATAGTTTATATGCTTGTGTGTACCGTTATATGTTATGTATGCATATTGTTATTGAGTTGTGTACTTCAGTTTAATATAAAACAAACTGAATTTATGTACATATATAATGAATAAGTTAATAAACTGAACATTTGTATGACTTGCTAGAATGTTTAACTTACTTCAAAATGGCAAAACACGTGCAATGAATATCAAACCGTTCTACACAACCAGGTATATAATAACTAAGGTTCATAATAAAAACAAGCAGTAATATGGATGTTATGATGTTTCGGTTAAATAAATCATTACATAATCGGGTTTTTTCAATTCTTATCAAACCATTCGCGTCATTCCCTAGTGAACACAACATTTGTCAACTTCTCTCTATTTGCTTGAACAGATTCATCGTTTATAGCACTCAAATCTTTGCGTCCAGACGCTAAGTACTATACAGCTTCCCCTGTGTTCAATAAGTGCACATAATTACAAAGTATGTAGTATTATATGGATAACTACATAATTTAAGTACACAACACGTACCCATCAGCGTTGATGTTCAATCCAGTCTTCTTGATCACCTTGAGTGGCCCCTTTAGTCGATTTCCAAGCCTTTTGTGCTTGCCATGTACTCCAAGAAGTTGAGGGAGCATAACAACCATGGGCTCAAGAAGATTATGCAGTTTGTTATCCTTTGTGTAGTGTATCTATGGATCATACACATATATGCACCACATACGGAAATCAATTTCAAGAGCGACCCAATGGGATTCTAGGAGGTTGAACGGTGAATAAATCACATCAACATCATATAACGGCTTTGTGAACATCTGTGGATTGTCCCCAGAAATAACGTCATGCATGCTTTGAATGAAACTTGGCTTCGAGTCTTTCATAGTCAAATGCTTTTCAAATATTGTACGGTTGTATGCCCTAGACCAAACAGATGAAAGCACAACAATCTTGGCGAAGTGTTCGGGGTTTTCGACAATGCTTGTTCGCTCCAAACGGTGTGTGCAAGCTTTAAATTTATAACCCTAGATGTAAGCTTAAAACAAGGATGCGAACCCGCAGTGTACGGGTCAATCGTAGTAAAAAGCAAGGAATTCCAGGGGTCGATCACAGGGACTTAGTGAAACAAAGTCGGAATAGGTAAGCTTTAGTAATTACTAACCACAAAAGCGATTAAAACAATCAAAGATGATAAAAAGTCAATAAAGGAAATATGCAATTCTAGGGATTAAAGTATCTAGTTGTGGTTCCAACACAAGATCTAAAGATAAGCGGACAAAGCTGAGGTTTTTGCATAGGGAAGGTGTTTCTAAAGTGGAATAGATCACCGGGTAAGCCTCACTACTCACTAATTCCAAACCGTAACTCCTATTACTGGGTAAGTTTGAAGGAATCAAGATAAAGAACTATAACCTCAAACTAACACTCCAACTAAGGGAATAGAATCAACCTTTACCGGATAAGTCTTTGGCTAACTCACAAAGATGGGATGAAAGTACACTCAAACCCCAATAAAGGATAAACCTTTATTACCTACACTTATGATCTTTGGTAAACAAACAAAGGAATTACCGGGTAAGTCTCATCCTAGGCTTGCATTGAACCAGGAAAGGTGTAATAAGAATAGGATTTGGCAAACTCTAACACTTAACTCTCAGTTTCGGATCAGATAAGTCACCTCGGTCAGCCAAATTCCACCCCGACCGAGATGTTCATCGACTGAGCGAGATGCTTAGGGTTAAGGTAAAGACTCGAGCTTTCAGGGTCCTACTGTGATTAAGATTATTCTATCATTATTTTTCCCACAACCTTCAGCCAATCACCCTAGAATCACACAAAGAGATTAGCCACTCATCATCATGAAAGTAATAATCAAATATATGGGAAGAAAGAGAATAATTGAACAAGAAAACCTTAAGAGAAAGGCTTCAATAACTGAATCAATTATAAAACCAACAAGCGTTCCTTGGATAGAAATCCAACAAGACAATCAACAAAGAAGGGAATCTAAGATGATCTTACAAAAACCTTCAAAAAGCTATAAAAGCTATAGACTTTCTTCCTTCAACCTTCAAAAAGGTTCTTCAAATCTCCCAACTGGAGTATGGCTGCAGCGGTGTATTCGGATGTATGCAGGTTGTCCGGGTGATAGCGGATGTCGGATTTGTGGGAAATCCGACCCTTTTTATAGGAAAATTACTCTCCAAAGATAAGATATCTTAGAAATATCTCTTCCCATAAAAATAGATAAAATATATGGTCTAACTTATCTTCTTCCTTCTAGGAGTCCAGCCCAAAAATATAAGATCTTCTTTCCAAAGATAAAAGATCTTAGCCAAGAATAAAATATTCTCGCCGCGTCCCAGGTGTTTGCCTCGGTCGAGTCGGCTCCTCTGGATCACCTCGGTCGAGGTGACTCTGTAGCCAACCGAGGTGAATCACAACTGAATGTGAAATCTCTCAAATCTGGTCCAAAGTGAATCTTTAATCCATGGCCATGCTTCCTGGATTATTTCTTAAGCTCCTGAATGTAGCTCCAATGACTCCATAGCTCCTTTTGCTCCTTTTTTATGCAAAACGTGCCATTTTACCTAGATTACAGCAAAACTACGTGTAGACCTCGATTCCCCTAAAGGTAGATGAAATGACAATATAATCACATAATATACATACAAAAATACAGATTATTGAAGATAAAACGTCTAAACAGGCCCCAAAATATAGACAATAATTCATGCTATCAATGCTCTTCCGCATGTTCATTATAATCTCATCTATAGCCTACGACAATCATTATAGCGAGAATCATACATAAATATACGTATTCTGTGTGTACATACGAGTAGTGACAAAATTAATTATTTCAATATGTACTGAAAATGCATAGTTATGTATTGAAAACTTATACATACCTCGTCTTTTATCCAGCCGTCTTGTTTCAGAATGTCCTGTATGGATGTCCTAGATATGTTCTTAATATAACCCCTAATCATACCTTAATCGTCCTTGTTCTTCACCAAGTTATAAAGTTTTTGACGATCAATTATTTGTAGCATGTTCAATGGCGGTTCTTTCGGTAGTTTCACATTTTTCCTGAACGGGGTACGCTTGTATTTACTATCTTTAGGAACCCTTAGTCCGACCCTTCGAACAGGCTGAACTACATTGACGCCCTGTTTTAACACAATGATAAACACTATTACATATATTTTTAATATGTCATATAATGTATCATATTCAGCTACATAACAGTACAACTACATTACTTATTCTATATTGTTTTGGTGCTATGGACTAAACACTTGTGTTGGTGATACTTCGCTAGACCCACCACCTATCTCTTGAACTGAAGCATCATCAACATTATCCTTTGGAGATTTGACAACACTTTTTTCAGTTGGGACTTGCCCTCTTGTATCAAACGATGGGGGTAGAAGGTCTTTTACAAGGTTTTTGATTTTGGTCTTAGTCCTCTTACTTGCTATGTACACAGTTGTGTCTATCTTATCGTATAGAGTTTCAAGATCCTTTGAATATGTTGTCAAATCATCAAGCATAAGACCTTGTTGTTCGACCTTGTCTGCAATTGCTTTTTGGTCCCGTTCAATGGATTCTAATTTTGCTATTACTTTTGCAACCCAATCTGGCTGAGTTACTTCCATTCTGAGAGATTAATCAATATATTATGCACTGTTATTAATACAAACTGAAACTAACCTAAAACCACCATCTATGGCATGTTTCTAGTTTATGTACTTAATAATCTAAATAACTAAACTAACCTTGAACTCTTCGGAATATTTGCATCTATTTGTTCAACACATTTATCCTTTTTTCCTTCGGGTGCTTTTTCAGGAGTTGCATCTATAGTTTCTGCAGATAGGTTGTCCTTGTTCTTGTTCGTCCTCTTTGATGATCTACATGAAGTTTGGAATATGTATTATCAACTACATATATTGATCATTTATAAACAAAATTGTGTATATAAAATTGACACCTGAGATGCTTGACAATCGGGCTACTGTTTTCTGCTTTCCTTTTCCCCTTCATCTTTTCAACATCTTTTACTTCCACCTTGGGTTTTTCTGGTTTCATAAGTTGTAGGTTCAGTACACTCATATATAATGTAATTATTATGTAAATTAATACACTCACTAGGGGGCTCAACAAAATCATCAGCATCATCGTCATCCTTCGGATTTGATATGTTTCTAATCATTATTTCTAGTACAATAGGACTACATAACCAAAACCTATCAATATATATGTGTAACTGTTAACAACATAAAAAAATGAACGTAATAAAATCAATACATAACGTACCTAAACTCCTTATCCTTTTCGTGCACAACATTTGGCCTTGTAATAATCAAGTCAAACTTTTCAAATCCAACTTCAAACAAGAAATCAATCCTCTCATTTTCTCCCTCTTTTGTCACCCACATGTCGATGTCATGTGATTCAGTGAGCCCTTGAACTGTTTTTATTTCCTTCTTTGCAAGGGTATTAATTATACCCTTGATTTCTGCATACTCAGGGAACGGCTTACCCCCTTTACTAGACTTTGACACCCAACGTAGGCACAATGGTGTTGCATTTTTATTTACCAAACTTGCGAATACTCTTGCAAGCTTTGGAATCGAATAGAAAACAAATATCTGTAACATGTATCAAATAAATCGTGAATATGTAGACATTTTTTTCATGATATTACATAATGATTATGAATCAATATATGTGGAAATGCACTAAATTGTCAATTCATAACTATTGATTCATGTTCAAGTCGTCATATGTGGATATGTACATATTCATATGATCATATGTGGGTGTGTACTACATTTTCAATGCACGCTTTCTTGTTAATGTATTAGAAAACTCAATTGCAAATAAACCATTGATACTATGTACACATACCTGAAGTGAAAGTGGAAAACCTCCAATATTGTAGCCACCACTGTTCCTTTCTTTCCCAGCCTCACAAGATAGAAGGAAGTTCTTAGTTAGGACGAAAGGTAGTCTACCACACGGAAACAAGTTAAAAAGGTCCATATCATTGACCATGTTGATCGTCTGGTGGTTGATTTGAGTTTTTCTATCTTTGGCAACAACAACACATTCAATGAGTAAGATGAGGGCCATTTTGTATTTGAATGGAGACTCCTTGGGTTCTTTCATGTATGTTTCTTCCAGGTCCTTAGTTGAACATCGTTCTACGCCAACAACAGCTTTCATGTTGACATCGGATGTTTCATCATATGCCTCAAAGAAGTCCTCCTCATAGTTAAGCCCTTATTTCTTCAAATTCCTTGATTTCAAACCTTAGCAAGACCTCATTGGCTCCAAACCACATAGAATGTTGTCTTCTGGTCTGAACTTCTCTCATCAACATAAAATGTATGATCTGGTTTGACATTTTCAGCCGTGTGCTCATTTCAATTATTGATGCAAATACCCCATTTTTCAATGTTTTATT
This sequence comes from Fagopyrum homotropicum, assembly GCA_033239125.1. Classification (NCBI taxonomy): domain Eukaryota; kingdom Viridiplantae; phylum Streptophyta; class Magnoliopsida; order Caryophyllales; family Polygonaceae; genus Fagopyrum; species Fagopyrum homotropicum. The sequence continues at coordinate 5,610,672 of BSWB01000001.1, read as the reverse complement.
ATCGACATCAGATGACCCATCCAATATCATTGGTATAAGTTGGAGGCGACTGAAGCTGTTAATACGAGCCATCTTAGGGTATTCATTTTCCACCCATCTATATGTGAACTGTATAGAAAACACAAGGGTTGTAATATATTACTACAATGAAAATAAACTGGATATTATGTATTCTACTAAATTGTGACAAACCTTAAGTTGTGGATTGTCTTCTCTATTCATAGTTGCAACATCTTGGGTGTACGAACCACCCATTTCCTGTTCATAATTTCACTACTCAGAAATTTTTGTATGTGTGTTTGTAATACATAAGTTATTTGATACAAAAATATGTGGTGACTGATACATATGTATATAAGCTTACCTGATGACCTACACATATTTACCAAGTCATGTACATATATAACATAATACTTGTACATATATGTATATGTATATTACATGCTTGAAAGAATACACTTGATTTCTGTTAGTTACATATATTTGTGCGTACCCATGAACTAATCAGTACATTTGTCTTTGTGTGTGATATACATATGTTGTTAAAATAATATTACATGTATGCATGAAACTATTTAACCATAACATATAATTTGATGTGTGCTATACATATGTTGTTTGTTAGTCACAATATTGCTTGCTGGTACATAATTAACATCTGATCAATATATTTTTCTCATTATTATTCAGTACATTAAACTTCTAATATAAAATTTACTACCAACTACATAATGAGGACATTTATATACATGCTTTGAAGGATCAGCCCCAAAAGTAGGATATTCTTTCCTCATGTGGGGCTTAATGGCCATTCGTTTTTTTCTTGCCATAGTGTTTCCACTATCAATGAACTAATAAGATTAGTTGGGTTTGTATGTTATTATTAAATGCTATATGTACATAGTTTGATACATATTCAGTTTTCTAAGCAATATAAAATGTAATACAACATGTAAGATATATTTGAAATGTGTACATTTTTGATAAATCTGTATGTTATTTACATAATCCATATGTTCAGATATCCTACTTGAAGTCAATAAAATATGTCTAACAAATATGTACATGATTGTTGTTATTAAGTATCTTATAACCGACATGCATCAACATCATTCACAAGTATTTTCAGCACACAATAGCTTCCAGTATAAATAAGACACATATTAGATAGAATCATATGTTCATATATCATATTTGTGTATAACATAACTCATCACTAAATATGTATCTTTGTGCTACACATACGAAAATCTTATTGCACATGCATGATGATCATTTAAAATGGAGTATAATAAACAAAAATTTACAAGAACATATATGGGACATACTATACAAAATAACTACATATAACTACATAATCGACTCAAAACGAAGAATACAACTCTGTTACTGACTATCATGAATACATATTTCAACTATCATTGTTCATGTCATCAACAGTCTTCTTCCCCGACTATCATTGTTCATGTTGAATATACTCTGTTATTGATTATGTTCGCCTTAATAATCCCTAATAGTTGTTTGGTTTTGCAAAATCAAGTACATAATCAAGTAATAGGTGAAACTAATCTTCGATTTGGGTTAGAAAATGTACATTTTTGTAAGTCGGTGAAGAATATAAGAACTGGAGATGTTTGGAGCGGCCTTCAATGAAGATATATTCAACCGAACTTCGATAACCTTCAATGGAGTCGGAGAAGAAGATAAATTGAATCGGTTTCATTGGAGAAGTTAATATAGTCGAAATGTAATGGATTAAGATGATACCTTCAATAAACCACGCTGTGAACTTGAAGAGACAAAGCTTCGACCTCCAATCGCCCTTCAATGGAGAAACAAAGAGAGTAAAGTAAACCGACGCTTGAAAATCGTGATATGTTCTGTGATTGACGGGATGTAACCACTCGTGATGATGCTGCGAGATTCTCTCCAAATCAGTTTCCTTTTTTTCAAATTTTGTCTCTTTATTTATGGTACATTAATATTACGGTTTTATTAAACTGTCAAACCAACTCCTAATTTATCTCCTATACGTTTTAATTCATCTTTATTTTTGCGGTGAATATTACTAGGGGCCTAGTTTGTACACACTAGTAAAAAAAGGGTCCTATTTCACCAATTTTCTCATTTTGAATTTGATTCTTGTATATGAATTTCAAGTACAAGAAATAATCAAATCATTTGTGTACACGATAAATAATCTAATAATATTTTGAGTTACTTGAATACGATACAATAATCGTGTATAAAAAAATTAATTACAATAATTCTTCTACAAGAAAAATTTCAAGTATCATAATACACGTATATTTATAATTTTCAAAAGAAGAATAAATCGCGAGATTAAATTTGTCCAGTTGGTATTAGGTTGGGAGGGACTACCAATCAGATATCAATTTTCTATGACTAGATTCGTTTATTAATTTTTCATATTTTTTATAAAAATTATAAAATTACAAGAAAATAAGTGTCCTTTACAAAAATAAATTATAAAATTATAAAAAAAAATATGTCTCATCCAGATCCGAACTCAGTAGTCTTCTATAGCCTTCATCTTTGGCAGTTGTTTCTTGCGACTGAGGCAAATTCTGGTTGCTGTTGTTGGCGGTCAACGATGGCGGTAACACGACGAGGTAAATGGCGGAGGCATTCTCCTCCTCTAGTATCAGCGCCCTCCTCTTCAACACTTGACTGTTTTCCGCCACCAGTCCAAGACGACGAAGAACACGGCTCGGCGGCTCTATTCTAACAATGGGTAGGGCGACAGAGGCTGGCTTCTTCGTCTCAAAGGTTGACGACGGCCGAGACTTCCTCCGAAAGCTCTAATAAGCAAGCGACGCAGGGCTAGGAGTCGACAAATCTCGGAGGTTGGGTTGAGATGCCTAGGCTCGGGTTCGATGGGTCCGGATCGGGAATGGTTGGATCCAAATCGTGATGGTGAATGGGGACTCGAGCAAGAGAAGAGACAGCTCAAATCTAGACTCGAAGAGGATATTTCCAAGTTCAAAATTTCCGACGGTGAACAATGATTCCGGTGAAGGGAAAAGACCTGCGGTTGCGAGCTGGAGCTTTCATAGCTTATGGCTAGTGCAATGGGAGGGGGCCCAACTGAAAGAACAGTAAAGTCAGGATAACGAGCGCTCCGCGCTCCGCCCGTCAAGTAAGTGAAGATTAGGGTTTAGATGGAGAGAAGGGTGAATAATAAAGCGGAGTAATTCTAATTCTCGAGTAACATTTAACCCCATAAATTATTGAGAAAATTGGTGTAGAAGGGCCCTTTTTGTATCCATGATACAAAATAGGCCCCTCTATTTTTCTTACAAAAAATAAAGCTAAAAGAAATTATAAATCATGGATAATAAGATAGTTAGTTAAGAGCAAATTGATAATGTAGCATAATAACTACCTAAAAGTTAAAGATATATTAAATTAAAAAAAGGCAACAGCATGATACACCAATTTGTTAAAGATATATTAAATCCATAAAAAAAGGCAACAACATGATACGGTATCTTCGCAACCTCCATCTTCAACGGAACCTCCATTGGATCGTGAGATTCTCCATTCGCAACCTCCATCTTCAACGGAACCTCCATTGGATTGTGAGATTCTCCATTCGCAACCTCCATCTTCAAATCGTGAACTTCGACCGTCTTCAACCTCTTGTTTGATCTATTCTTTGTGTAACAACAATCAATCCTTGTAAGTATTCCAAATTCTCTCAACAATATACCATTTTAATGGCTTCGATTTTGGTCCAAACCGAAAATAGTTGATGAACGTTTTCCCTAAAATCCATACTCAAAACCGCCATTGTTGATCTTTAACTACATGGCCTTAATTTTGAAATTATCCATTTCTGTGAAATTTATGTATTCGAATCAACAGTGATGAAAGATTATGTACATAATTTTAAGCAGATACATAAAAATCAACGCCACATAAATTTAACAACTACATAATATTTAGCAGATACATAAATTATGTTCGTCACCTTCGTCATTACTGACACATAAATTTAACAACTACATAATATTAGCAGATACATAAATTATGTTCGTCACCTTCATCATTACTGACACTCAGCACATAAAAATCAACGCCACATAAATTTAACAACTACATAATATTAGCAGATACATAAATTATGTTCGTCACCTTCGTCATTACTGACACATAAATTTAACAACTACATAATATTAGCAGATACATAAATTATGTTCGTCACCTTCATCATTACTGACACTCAGCACATAAAAATCAACGCCACATAAATTTAACAACTACATAATATTAGCAGATACATAAATTATGTTCGTCACCTTCGTCATTACTGACACATAAATTTAACAACTACATAATATTAGCAGATACATAAATTATGTTTGTCACCTTCATCATTACTGACACATAAATTTAACAACTACATAATATTAGCAGATACATAAATTATGTTCGTCTCCTTCATCAATATCAACACTCAGCACATAGAAGATCACCGACATATAAATATACGAAATACAAAATATGAACCATATACATAAATTACGCAGAGCAAATGTGCGAATTAGCCACCAATTAGACGATTGAACGTACATACCTCACAGATCTGGACAAAAATGTCTCAGAACGATTGGATCTACAGATCGAGTTTTTTGTCTCAAAAATCGCACAAAACAAACGATTGAATCTACAGATTGCCAATCCGAATGTTGACGATCTCACAGCCGTAACAATTGAACAAACAGAACATCAAACCGAAATAAATCGGCAGTAATCGAACAAAAAAGAGTGAAAATGTATATGACAGTAGACGAAAGCTCTGTACAATTGGTGGTTATGGATGTAGAAATGGGGAAATTTCGCGATTCTTGTATCAAGTTTACAAGGAATGTATATTTCCTTTCCTAACAACTTCCTGATTTGATTTGTAGGGGACCACAATAAATAACCTTATTTAATTAAAAATGCCACATCACCTTTTTTTTAATTTCCATCAGGGGTATGCATTTAGTTAGGAATTAATATTTATTAGAAAATTAATCGGGGCCTACTTTATCTACATTATTGCAAAATGGCCTATTTAATACACAATAATACATAAATGACCTACTTACCCTTTTAACTCTAAATTATTCCCGGAAATCTAAATATAATTGATTTCATTATCTTTCCATTCTGATAAAATGCTCGATCTCGAATATGATATTTTTCGCATACTCAAACTTCCCTCCAAGCCAAAAGACTGAAATTAACGATCCAATTTTCTCATACTAAAACTTTTTATTTTGAGGATTGACACTTTTCTATTTTTTGCCGTGTTTGTGTTCGTGTATCATAGTAAAACACTATGCTTCAGTATAATTCTAACATTTTTAATTTTGTAATTAGTTAACAAATTACGTTCCATTATTTTAAATATTTATACTATCAGTGCATACATTTTTTATATTATAATCTATTGGTTATATTTTATAAACTATATTATCAGCACATTTGTATCGTACTATTTGTAACTTATGAATTATCACGATACAAATTTAAATTATTCATGTAGAGACTCTGAACTTAGAGGCATGAATGTTGAATTTAAGTAATCATCGTGTGAATTACAAGCTAAATCGTTGGGAGATAAGTGTCAATTATTAGTATAATATGAACCATTTGTTCATTTTTTTTTTTACTAATATTTTGTGTAAATTAAGTTAATATAAACTTTAACGTTATTGTTTTACCACCCAAAAAATCAATTTCTTACATTAAAATTCTTTTCTTTTCTCAACAGTTTATAATTCATGAAAAGAAAAATATATAAGACAAATAAGAAATGGACTATTATTTCTAGTATCATGTGATTCATGTGATATGATTAAAAAATTGATAATAAACACTATGAACTAATCACTTAATGAATGGTTATTTATAATGTCACATCGTGCACGCGTGTTATTTATAATGTCACATCGTACTCTTACTTTATTGTTTTTGTGTATTGAGCTCATATTTTTTTACCACACTTTTTGATTGAAAAATAAAGGGAAAATAAAAAAAAATTAAACCATTTTTCCGAAAACGAAAAAGTGGAGTAGATGTATTTGTGTCATAAAAGCTGATGAGATTGAGTGGTAGCATTAATGTGATGCTTACTTTTTTTGGCTTTTTAAATAGAGAGAGGGGGAAAAGTGAACCACTTTTTTAAATATTGAAGAACGTATCATCCAAAAACAAGAATCAAAATCATTTCCCCAATTTTTTGAATAAAAAATGGTGACAATTCATAAACCGATTTCTCTCTTCTACTACCAAAAACTCCATGGATTGCGTTTTTTACTTCAGAAAGGGTGTTCGGTATGCTCGGTAACCGGTTGGTGCGTAAGTACTGTGGATATGTTTGCTTAAGTTTTTTTGTAACGGAGATCCGCCGGAGTTTTGAGACAAATATTCCGACGAAGATGAGACTATTATATCGGAGGCCGACAAAAAAGAGAAATCCGACGAGGCTTGGTTTCCAACCGCCAGAGTTTCGAGACAAAGATTCCGAAGAAGATGAGACTATTGTTGTGGAGGCCGACGAGAAAGAGGAGTCCGACGAAGATTCCGACTAGGCTTGGTAAGATGGTACCAGATCTGTATTTTTTGGGTAGACTCTCATGGCGGAGGATGCTAGAGTTTCCGCCGTCCTTCAGTCTGGAGTTCGTCATTGATACTCCGTCGCTGCCGGGTACCAGATTTGTATTTTTTGGGTTGGCTATTTGTACTAGATTTTGGGTAGGCTATTTCTACTAGATTTTGAGTATGCTTTTGATTCGTTTTGCTAAGTAGCATTGTGTATGTATTTTGATGAATTGTGTATACTGTTAGAGCATTATTGGTACGTTTGAGCATGTGTATTTAATCTTACAAGATTATCTAAGTGTGGTAAAATGTTACCCAATTTATGGGTATGATTATTTTATTGGGTATATGTTATTATTTGTGTGGTATGTTTCTTATTGTTATGTATATTTAAAGTGAAATATTGAGTATGTTTTTATGGTACCCAAACTGTGTTATAATAATCAAATGTCATTTGATATTGATGTTTGTGCACAATATCGATTTTGTGTAAAAATTGGGTACGACAAATTCAAATTGGGTATTATTTTAGCATCAAATGTGAATTAAATTGAAGAGAAAAAAATGGATTGTGTATGAAAAAGTCATCGTTTTGGGTATGAAAAGGGTTGTTTTGGAGGGAATTTAAAAATCATCATTGCTCTACATAGGGGTCACATCTACGACTGTCTCATGATGGAAAGACTGTAGAATATTTTCTCCTTTTTGAAACCTCTCATTTGCTTCAATATTTACACATGAAGGATATGATGTATTAAGGGCTATTTTGCCAAATAATTAAAGTGAGGGTTAGTATGTATAGTGTAATATTGGATTAGGTACATTCCATCAAAACCGCCTTTTTTTAATTGTTTATATTTTTTGAGTTATTTTAGTTTTTAGTAGATTTGTTTTAGAGTTTTAAAGAACTTTATAAATCATAAAAATTTAATGAAAAACCTATAATTATTTGGTAGGGGAGATTTGTGGATAAGTTTTTAGGTGATCAAAATAAACAAGTTAAAAATAATTAAATAAATATAGAAAATATGTTAGAAGAATATTTTTGACCAAAATTATTAAAAGCTAATAAAAAATCTACAAAATTTTTATCACATAGCTTTCTAAAATCTATTGAAAAGCTGCTCAAAATATAACGAAACTCTAACCTCCACAAAAATCTCTTCACATCAAACACCTATTAATTTTTAAAATTCTCAAAACTCTCCAATAATCTAACAAAAAAACTTCAACGAATACAACGATAAACCCACAAATGTTGGTGGAAAAACCACACCTAGTAATGATTTTATCATGCTATATGTTATAGCGATTATAAAAGCATATACTATTGAATAATAAGATTATGTGTAATTATAACTATTTCTTAATATATTATTTATCCTAATATATTTAAGATATTATCTTTTAAAATATCATATAGCAATGTAATATTGTAATACATGATTATTACCTCAATATCGCTTAACGCTCCCACTCTACTTATTTCTCTTTAATTTTTCAGCTAATGACATATTCGAGTGTCATATATATATATATATATATATATATATATATATATATATATATATATTCTTCATGACAATATATTATTTATATTCCATCGCTGTGCCCCATAATTTTTATTATTGTCACTTTTTCGTTTTTCATCGTATCCGTTTTATGTACCTATTTTTGTGCAGTATAGATTTAAGGTCTTTGTCATATCGGAGGAAATTACATGCATATTATATATTGTCCCTTCAATTTTTATTTTTTTTATATATTATTAATTATTGTAATATTCGTCATGATCTTTTCAACGCAATCAATCAATTAATGATTTATTTAATTTATATTATGATAGAATCTTTGCAAATTTCCAATAATAGCTAACCTACAACTTGTATCAGATGTAAAATTCGGATGTTAAATAATTATTATTCAGAGCAAAACTACTTTAAACCACCTCAAATTTATATGTATTTGTAATAAACCATCCTTAATATTTTTTTGAAACAATTTAATTTACTAGGCTTTTTCTAGTTTTGTGTTTAGTAAATGTACCCCTTGAGAGAAGAGTGTGTAGAGTTTGAGAATAAATACAAAAGGTTGGGGTATATTTACTTAATTGAAACATTAAAAAGTCTAGTTACTACTATAGTTTTTCAAAATGGCATAGTTACCAAAATTGCCCTTTTTTTTTCTTCATAAAAGTGACAAAATTATCCTTTTTTATTTATTTATTTTTTTTTTTTTGGAGGGTTGGGCAACTGCCCCACCCAAGGCCCGCCCATGGGTTAATGTAACACCCCGAATCCGCGGGACTCGGGATGCCACATTGGGCTAGGATCTCACAATGGATCCTGGCCCTAGCTTGACAACAAGTTCACTGGACCTTACAACATGGCACTGACAGATATAAAACAAATACATAAAACGACATAAACAGTATAACATAAAGGTAAAGACAACATAGCCGAGTATGAAACGACATCCTCACATTGGAGGGAAAACAAGACATCATCCTCACGTAGGAGGGAAAACATAAACAACCCCAAAACCAACCACCTAATGTACGAGAGTCCTCGGCCTGTCACCCTGCCAGATCACCCAATAGCGCCTAACCTGTAAACATCTACAACACGGTATGAAACCGTTAGCTAACCATACATATATGAGGTAATGCATAAGCACAAGCACAATCATGAAAGATAAACACATCAGCATGCTATCACACATTTACCCATTTATTATCTTTATATAATAACCATTCACTCAAAAACCGTATATATATATATAGATAGATGAAAGTATGTGACACGAGGACCGATACATCCCCGCCTCTGAGTACAATGTCCAGCTGTACGAGTATCGGTCACACAATCCGTGTACCCTATGGGAGTGGATTGCGCCCTTCCTGTAAACTAGTCTGGCCCGACATCAGAGAACCTCCCAGACTCCACGGCGGGATGAAAGGGAAAGGTTATCACAGCCACGCAGTGGGGCAGTCAATAGAACATAGGTCGATAAAAACGACAACTCATGCTATCATAGCAAACATATAAAGCATACACCACTCATGCAAACACCCAATATATGGATGGTAGCTAAGTAAGTGCTACGGACTTACCTCAACCTCGTACAACCTCAACCACGATCACCTCTACACTGAAGGGACAACACGGCCTATAAACAAGGCATAAAGAGATATATCAACCTCTATTCATCAAAGGGGTCACACCTAGACCCAAAGGAATCCATAAGGATCATACTCAATCTATGAGCCTCACAACCAACTAAACCTCAATATCTCAGCATAACTCATAATTCCTCAAATCTCAAGGTAGTATCTAATCAACATTCCTCAATCTCAATTTTAATCCTAATTTAATTAATTAACCTTTAATTAATTAATTAGATTTTGCCAGAATAACGTTTTGCCCGCAGGCAATTTCAAAACCCACCTGTCATCAGATTTCATCAAACAAACTATCCATAATCACCAGAATAATATAACGACCATAATGGAATTTCTAATTATCCATTTTGACAAGCCTAAAGTCAATTTAGGCCAAATCGCAGTACGGAAAACGAATAAATTCATAACTTATTCGTTACTAACCCGATTGACGATCTGAAAGAAGATTCGGAAACGCAGCGACACAGGCTACGCATGGACAACATCAAATTCACCGGAATCTGAGCGACGGAACCGTCCTGGTGACATATATGCTCGACCAGCCCTCCATATACTCGGAAATGCAGAAACTCGGTACCGATATGAAGAGAATGAAGAGAGGAATCCAGAAACTCAAACGGAATTGAAATCGGATTAGAAACGGAGAGTAGATCTGAGTTTGAAGGTTGAGAGAAATCAGAGCTTTTACGAGAAAACGTGAAAGGAAATGAATTAATAAAGGATTTTCCGCTATTTATAGTGAAGACGATAATTATCCTTCAGTAAAGTCGATAATTATCCTTTAACCGATCCAAAGGCGGGTCGAACCTCTTTCTCCAAACTTCTCGAGATTGGAACATCAAATCTGGAATATTGTAGGGATAATTATTCCACAACTGCCTCGGAAAACGTGTATTCCTAAGCCGTCTTTCTTAGCCGTTAAGAAACGAAATAGCGACTCTTTTGGCCGTTTTGCCTCTCCATCTTATTTCATATCTAGGACATATCCGATGTCCTGATCATTTCTCTCAACTGTATTTTTATTAATTGGAGCTCCAAAATGCTCCAAATAACACCGGAGGGTAAAAATAATTACGCGGGGGAAAAAGTAAAAATTTCCCCAAACGTCCAAAATTACGCCAGGAACATAACGGTGGGACTCTTACACATCACTTGCGAAGTCTTTGCGAGTTATATGTTAATTACTATCAACGATTAAGTTAATCAACATTAATTAGAATTCGAAATCCTAGCTATTACAGTTAAGGTGTTAGCGGACAAGAACTTTGCAGGTGAAAATGTTGACTAAGGTTTGAAGTGCATTCTCTTATCATTTTTATCAATCAAGATTGAAGAATGATCATTTAATGTTATCACACGCCACCGAGCCCTTGAGTCTTTTTCTCGCTCACGCAGCCGACGAGGCCATTGTCTCCCCATTCGGCACCAGCCTTCCCCACTCCGAAGCAATACAGCGGACAATAACGGGTTTAGTCACGGTCACCATAATTTTGATGAATCTCAACCACTAAATGATGATCAAAGGGTTAGATTAAGTTTATCCTCTCTCCGAATCTTTTTTTGTCTACAATTACCTTTTATTGAGTTTGATTGTTTCTACAAGATTTTTGGAACTTCACCTAGAGTAATTTTAGGGAAACCAGACCCGACAACAACATCCCCTCGTCATCTTGGGCGTGAACGGGAGACACCACAACAGCAACACGCAACATGTAATGAAACATTTCTTTCTCTTCCTTTTTTCTATTGCTTATTCATTATACGGGAGCGGTTTTGACTCCCCATCTTTCCCTCGTCACACAACTTCAACACTGGTCAAGTAGAGAGCCCCGGTGCCTTTGCCCCCCACGCAACATCCAGGATTGAAGTGGATCCTCCTTCTTAACTGTCTACAAGGCCGTCGGGAATCAAACCATAGACCATTCACGTGCCTAGACATGGAACAACAGTTGCCTTTGGAGAGATTCGAACCTACGACCTGTTGCTCTTTCTTTTAATTTCCAGAATTTGTGTCTTGAACTGCTAACTTCGGGAATAGGTTTCGTTGTCTTACAAAAAATCTTTTACCGTTCAGTTTTTTAAATGTTGTAGGTGTATATGGGTAATGTAATGTATCAAGTTTTGAAAGCGATACAACGGTTAGAATTGGATTGATGTCTCAAAGTAGGGTATAAATGTACTTTTTGTAGATGAAGGGATTTTGGCTAAGTATGAGATTTTGGTATTCTTAGAGACAACTTTGAGATTTTGTGTGATTTTTGTGGATTAATATTTTTGGATTTTGATTATCCTAGCTAGGAGTAAACATTGCATGGTACATTTAAGTAATTTTCTCGGAATTTTTGGAAATTAGTAGAAGCGTTTTAATTTAGACCAAAGTATGACCTTATTAGTTTTGATTGGAAGTTTGAACGTTGAAAAATCTTTCAAACTCAGTAGATCTTTTCGTTTTAAAGTTGGATACCATGACTTTGAATTCTAGCAGAAGTTTATGAGGCTTCCTAGAATTTTTAGGGGTTTTCCGGATCCAATTAGGGGTGTTCATAAAAAACCTGATCCGTCTCTGACTCGGGAATATCCAACGTTTACCCGATCCGTCGGATATCTATCCGTATGCGCTTCGACCCGTAAAAAAATCGGATATACGGATTGGATATGAGTCTAGTTTTTTTTTACCCGAATATCCGTTATCCGATTATATAGAAAATATTTATCAAATTATAGTACTTCAGTTGCATTACCTCATAAGGTGGGAGGGAGAGTTAGTATTTGAAATCTTTAAAATGGTCCCAAGTTTGAACCTTCACACCCCATTAGTTTTGCAATTTTGTAATTAAAAAAGAAACCCTAATTTAAAGCTCCTGTCGTTTTTTTTTTCACCACGCCGCACCTGTTGTTGTTGTGTTGATACTTTGTATCCGGATCACCCGGATACCCGATACGCATATCTAATTCGTTCGGATATCTGAAATCGGATATCCGACAACTTTCGGATCGGATCCAGATACCATATTTTGCTAAAGTAAAGCCAATTGTTCGAGTTCTAGTTCAGGACAGGATAGTATGGGACCCCTTGCCTAGGGCTACCGGAATTTTTTTCCCGAATATCCGGGAATGAACACTCCTAGATCCGGGGATAAAATCTTCTTTTCATAAATAGGGCTAGTTTAGTATTACTTCTATGTTTGATATGTTATATTGATCCGAATTTCGTTTCATAACCACACAATTGAGAGTGTACACTTACTGGATCGAGTATTAGCGTTAACAGAATTTTTACTCGATTCTGGTAAGTCCTTTGGGCTTACTTAGCTAGTTTTCTGCATATTGGTGTGGACTATGATAGTGTGTGATTTGTATGTCTCCTAGTTATAACTTGAGTAGGACAACGTTGTTATTAATTAAGACCCAAGTGCATGTATAACAGGTTGTGGCATCACTACCCAACTCTGACATGAGTCTGGGAGGTTCTCCGTAACCAATCCAAACATGGTATACAGGGAGATGTATCGAATCACTCCTGTTGGTATACGGGACGAAGGTGAGAGTCGGGAGACCCTTGTGCCACACAATAAGTTGAATTAGAAGTGAATCACTTAAATATAAGATAGTAACCGGATTTTTGTGCAAGCATGTTGCGTGTTTAATTTCAATATTGATGTGCGTTTTTGCTATTTTAGTTCACGTGATATTTATTCTGTTAGCTAATGGTTTTATCCTATGTTGTTAGATGTATTGCATGATAGTGTAACACCCCAAGTTCTCAGAATTCGGGGCGCTACGAGTTAAGACCTAACAATGAGTTTTGACCCTACCTTGACAACAACTTCACCGGATCTTGCAACAGGACACAAACAAAAGAAAAAACAAAATAGATTAAATGTAATAATTCCATGAACAATATCCAAAAAAAAAGACTCTCAGCTGAGTACTACAATAGTATGACATTGGAACTAAAAAAAATACAAAATTAAGACTGAAATAAAGGAACCCTCAACCCGTCCTGTAATGTACGGGAACCCGGATGACCACTCCGTCCAGATCACACGGCAGCAACCCTATCCTGCAAGGCATATATCTAAAAACCTATATATTAGAAGAACTATAACAGCACACGTCATTGCAATTATAAAACACTCATCATGCTTACACATAAGTTCATTTATTATCTTGTATTAAGTCATGCACTTTTTAATTCAACTTTTTAATTCAAAGTTGTGATCTAGGATGGTTGGATGTGGATCGGGTCGTGTAATATCCTTAATCGCATGCATGGACGGCCAGATAGAGAGAGTTGAGCATTACTAGGCATTGATCATCCCGTCTAAGAGCCAAGTTTTCGAGATCTCCGTTTTTATGCCAGATGAATCGCTAGATTTTCTTAGTGAAAATTTAATTTTGGAAAGACTTTTAAGTTAAAAGTCGGTGGACTATACTCAAAGTTCTACGAATATCGGAAAATTGATTGAATTGGAATTCTGGCGGGTGTTAATCGGAAAATTAAAAACTATGATGACATCAAGTAATGACTATTACTTTTTATTAAAGTGTCCTAAAAAAACCCTAGTGTGAAACCCATATGATATTCACCTTCTTCTTCCTCTGGCTTCTCCATTTTCTCACCCGGAACCACTATAAGCTCGCTAATGATTCTTGAAGAAACACGTCGGTCAAAGAAAGGTCAAGACTCGACGTCCCACACAACACAACAGGCCCTCGTGGACTCTACAAACTATGGCATTACAATGCCAAACAACATTTCCGGGGACGTGGTCGAATTGCCTACAACAACCAGTGAACACCAGTCACCACACCATACAACACCACCCAACCCTTATCCGACAGCCTCTATCCTACCCGGTCCTCCACCACGAAACACGGACGGGTCTCAACGTTGAACACCGCCCTTCGGAGGTGCGCTATAGTGGTGAGAATTGTGAGTATGATCCAATAGGTTTGGCACAAAATATTAGAACAAAGAGTATTTTGTAAGTATTGACCAGCTGAGGTATGTTTTTGCTGTAACTAAAACACCAACTGAGGAGTGGAAGTCCGGTGTTGATAGTGTGTTGTTGTACGATTTCTGGTCAGGTGCAACAAGGAGTGAGTTCTGTTTAGGGGTGATCACCCCTAAACAAAACTCACTCCTTGTTGCACCTGGCGAGTGAGTGAGTTTGTTATTATACTCATGAGTATAATAACAAACTCACTCACTCGTGTATGAGATTGATATTCAAGGTGATGATGAGAACATTATGTATTCACAAGGAAGACACCAAGGTGGCCTTAAAGGACTTAGTGTTGTTGTTCAGTGTGTCTCGTCTCAGGCTACTATTGTTCCCGATTGGGTGCATCTATTCTTGAACGCACTCCGACGGATCAGGAAGGGTGATCAGAACATGATATTGTTGGAGGAGGATTTATCACTCCCATTGCAGGGAAAGTGAAGGACGTCTCTGACATCGAGAGGCCTATTGTTGTTTCTATGTTTGATGTCAGCCTGTTAAAGAGGTGTTACATGTTGAAGACGACTTGGAGACAACATTTTTGGTGCTCTTATCAATATCAAACTTATGTTCTTGCTCTCTCCCAACCTATGCCTTCTCGACTTGAGTTTACATAGTCTTTTCTAGTTCTATTTTTCTCAATTCTCTATGGAGAACTAGTTCTATAATTGCACTTAACATTTGAAGCTCTCAAGAGATTGGTTGCAAACTACTTTAAGTTTAATCCCATAAGTCTTTGTATTATTTCCCTTGTAATTAACTTCTCGGTTAAATCTCACCTTCTTATCTAGTTTGTCCATCTAGGTATTTTGGTCTTATCCAAATTGCTATGAAATGTCAATTCCGGATTCGGATTGCTCTTCTAGTAGCAAACACGTCTTGCATGAGCGGGTTACAAATGTTCTTCGTGAGGGGGATTTAGTCACTTGTATTTAGTAATATGGTCTTTCTATTACATGTGTCTCACTAATCCCTATTTGAATGATATTGTTTTATTTGATCATGTAGGTTTACGGATTAAATCTAATAATGGGTAATATCGGGATTGATAGAAATGATATTTACTTGCGATCGGGATGAAAACAAACATAAGAGAAACTTCAATGATACAATGATCAACCACATCTTTTTTTAAGTGAATAGCTATTAAGTGCAACTTTTTTTCCAAATCTACAAGCAAACCTTCACTTGCATAACATGTTTATATTTATTTACTACCACTTTCTAATATCAACCCCCTCCCCTGATTACTATTCGGTAGCTTGATTTACTTATTAAACTGACGTTTTGGTCTCCCTTGTGTTCGACCTTACTATACTCTGCTTAGTAGGTAACTTTAGCATAAACATTTGATTTGGCACACGACGACACACCCTATCAGGATTCACCTAAGAAACAATTATGATAAAGCGTTGTTGTGAAAGCAGGTTGATTTTTTAATAGTCCTTATATGAGTTTGCGTTATCTTAGTATTTAGCTATGTGTTTTAGAATTGTTAGCTAACGATTTTATACTACTTTGGTTGATAATTTGTAGACGTGGTAAGAAGTTATGAAATGATCTAGAGAGAGTGGTCATTTGAGTCTGAGTAATTAATAGGATTAGGTTATGACACATATTTACTTCGATCAATTTTTAACGTATAATTAAATTTTTTTAAAATGATATAGCACAAGTTTAGCTATCTATGTGATTCTACATTTTGAGTGTGTTACGTTTTTACTTTATTTTCGGTGTATAACTCCAAACCGCCGAACGAAGATTTTCTCTAAAACTGTTGATTTGGTTGAAACGAAATTTTCACTTTCTGAACTTGTCGATTCTAATTAGTCGTAGTTAATGCAAATTAAAAAACCGATTTCAAAACTTACGACCTAACTTATGCTTGCACGAGAAATAAGTCATATTTCTTGTATTACATTTTGCTTCATAAGAAAATACATATTTTGTTCTTGCACAAATGACTTTTTGCCGGATTATTCGACCATACGAGCTAACACAACAAGCCAATTCAAACAATTCATCAAACCACACTAGACATCAATAATATTTGTACATCATCCCAAAGAATGATTTATTTATGGATTATATATTATTGATCATCGAGTTCATGTACTATTTTAATCTTCATTTAAGCATTGAGATGATGATTCTCAACGTTTTTGGTACAAGCAAGCGTAAACTCAAGTTCTTGAATAGGATGAGGCACATCTTCAGTAAGCCTTTCGTACTCCAAAGTCCAATTAACTAGATCAATATTATCGGGTTTGGGAATAACACGTAGATGGATTACCATTGTCTTGTAGAATTTAAGCATATCTCCTTCAATCTCTCTGAAGGTTATGGTCTTCTTATCTTCATCCAAATTCTCGACTATTTGCTTTGAGACAGAAGACTTCCCATCTAAATAATAACAACAAATCACATATGAAATAAACTCGTAACTAAGGGTCCATATATTTTACTAAAATATACCTTAGGCTTAGGAAACAAATTGTTATCATGCTAACCCATTAAAATGTGTTCACTTAGGGAGTGTTCGGTAAGGCCAAATTACGGGACTTCCGGTCCTTATGGAGAATGAAAATTACAGGAATTATGAAGTTTTTTAATTCTCACACTAATAAATTATGGGAATTATGAGATTTTTGTAATTTTTCCCAAACCACCAAACGCACCTATAATTTTATTTTATTTTCTTTTTCTTAGCATTATCTTTCATTTTTCATTCCCGAAAGCAATTAGAAAAGTGTATACTTACTAATCGTGTAATTCCAAAAAATGACAGACCCGTTCTTTCCGAACTCGCCCTCATGCAGCTCGCAACTTTGAAAGTGTTCGGGAGAGACTTTCGAAACATTATGAGGGTTGCTAGCGAAGAGTTCGTGAAAGAGATCTCCGGATGACCTTACTTCAACTTCGCAAGTAAGTTTTCCCTTCAAACCCATTTTGTAGAGATAAAGTATTGGAGAGTTGGAGACTATAATTAAACTAGTTCGACATAACAAGGTGCAAATTGGCTCCTTAATATAGAAGAACAAGTGAGTAGATTTCCACATACACGTATTAATTAAATTATTAGGTGAGTTTTTTTGTAAATGAAATTATTTGATGAGATATGTCACAAAGTAATTGTCAAAATAATTAGGTGAGATTTCTTGGACATATCGCAAGTTTTCTATAACCTATTGGTGTAGTTTTTAGGCCTTTTCTTTATTTACATTCTATAATGTATATGGATAATGTATTTCAATAATTTTATATATTAAAAATTTTCAGTCTCATGTTAGATCTGGGCAGTGATGTCACCGCCCGTTATACATACACTTAGGCTACATTACAATAAAGGTCGTCCTATTCAGGTTATAGTTATTAAACACTCTTGCAAACACCACTATCACAAATCATGCTAACACGCAAAAAGCCAGCGAAGTAAGCCCACGTGACTTACCTGTATCAAGGTAATCCCAACTAATCAACACTCACAGCCCCGAAGGAATAAAATCCACCGGCTGATAATAAGGACACGTGGATCAATCATCTATCCATCATCTAGAAGTCTCTAACTCCTAGGTCAACCATAACTATCATAAGTCTATCCCAATAACTTATTCATATTCATGTCCATCTAGAAGTCTCTTAACGTACATCGTCAACATCCTCAAAACAAATTAAGCTTTAATTCCTCAAGATTCATACTTCTGACCCGCTAAGTAGGATTCACTCTAGTTCTGCTAGGTTTCATCCTAACATGATACTAACCATTAACAGCCTTAAGCAACGAGAGAGGATCAACGTATCAACACTTTGTTCTTTCTAGAAGGATGACACGAACGCAGGAACAAGGAGGCGCGATCGCGGAAGGAAAGAGTCGGCGTGACTGCGGCAGGAAGAAGGCGCGACCGCGGTGACAGGTATTAGGCGCGACCGCGGCGACTGGTTCAGATCCATTATTCTTTGTCGATCTCCGTTGTTCTTCGATCCAAACTATGCAAGACAATCCCTAGATTCCTTGTTCCTGTAGTTGGAGATTGTTACAAACACAAAGAGGCAAAATAAGCATCAACAACCGGGTGTAAGGATGGAAGAGATAGAATCAATTCTTACTCTTCTACAACTTCTAAGGAGAAAACCGGTTGCTTCCTCTGCGTGCAAGGAGTCAAGGAAACGACATGCTGCTTCCAAATGGTTCCTGGTGCGAAATTGACGAAGACCAATGTTGCTATAAGGGAAAAGGGAGGAATAAACTTACGTATAGAGAGGACGACTGTTAGGGTTTTCCAAATAGGCAGAAAGAGGTATGGTACTAGTATAAGAGAACAGGAAGATCGAATTTCAAGAAAGGAAACAAAATAAAACGGTTACGATAGCCCGTCTTTCATCTCACCACGACCGCGGCCAAGACCCACCGCAACTGTGACAAGACCATTAGCCGCGACCGCGGGCTGCGGGGGCGGTGACTGCTTCCGGTTGTGTTCTTCTTCTGCCTCCAAGGAGGAGTCATGAGATAAAATTGGGTTCAAAATCTAGATAAAGATCCGAAATCTGCAATTTTGGAAGGGTTCCAGAAAAAAAAAATTTGATTGCTACGTCATTTCCCTCTAAAAAAAAGTTTCGTCCCAAAACTTAAATAAGCACAGATCACTTTGGTTTAAAGCCAAGGCATGTGACCGTACCACCTAATCCTAATCATACAAGAAAATTATACACATATACATTCTTTCCTCTCCTCTTTATTTCAACATCTCTATTTTGTGGATGCACTCTTATGGTCGAATATACACTCCCATTTGTAACACCCCAATTTCTGGGAACTCGAAGCGCTACGGGCTTCCAAAACTTGGGGTGTTACAATATGCTATCAGAGTTCTAGGTTGGCAACAATGACTCTCAAAATCTTCTACAGGTCGGATGGATAAATAAATACAACCCGCAAGCGGTCTAATGTTTTTAAAAGGGGGTTTTTGTTTTAACATTTCGGTATGGGATAGATGTACGGGTGACCACCACTACCTCCGCGGATCTCAGCAGTGTAGTTTCTTTTGTGTTGGTCTTTATATGTGCTTTTTTTGGAGTTCTGCTTTAGCCCGTAGCGCTTCGAGTTTCCAGAACTTGGAGTGTTACACCATTGATTTTGAAAAAAGACGAACATACAATAGTCCGTTTCATATTTACTAGTAGGTTAACTTATGATTTGTTTGTTGTTTCATCCACCATTCAAATGGGGTTGTAGAGTTGGGAGTATGGTCCATTTCCTATTTATTGGTGGAGTCCATGAAAACTACTTTCATAAATATATATATTTTGGTCCGCAAAAATCCAAAATCTCTAATTATTTAAAGAGTATTGCTTGACAAAGGAAGCGTAACCACATATCTAAATATACTATACTAGAGGTTTATTTACGTATGATATTGGATATTTCTATCTTTTACCCATGCTCTTTAAGTGCAATTATCTCGTTTAGTTGGCATTACATGACTAAGTATAAATAAGGTTTCGATAGCAAATCACTTTAATATATATATATATGGTGTGGTTCCCATGAGAACACCCTAACGTGTATACATGAGAACAATTTTAGGCCGTCGGATGGTGAGTATTAAGGGTCGAGATTTAGTGTAGATATCATAATTAATAATAATTAGGAATAACCACAATAACTACGAATAATACATTAAACGATATGACACATTCGTAACAAAACTAATAATAATTACGAGTTTATTCTCATGTATACACGTTAGGGGTGTTCTCATATGATCTACACTATATATATATATATATATATATATATATATATATATATATATATATATATGGTGTGGTTCCCATGAGAACACCCATAACGTGAGAACATGAAAACAATCGTACACCGTTGGATGTGAGTATTAAGGGTTGAGATTTAAAGTAGATATCAAAAATAATAATAACTACGAATAATAATAATTAGGAATCCAACAATAACTACGAATAATCTACTCAACCAACAATAACTACGAATAATACATTAAACGATATGGCACATTCGTACCAAAACTAATAATAATTATGAATTTGTTCTCATGTTCTCAGGTTAGGAGGTGTTCTCATAGGATCTATACTATATATATATATATATATATATATATATATATATATATATATATATATATATATATATATATATATAGTTTGACTCACATGTAAACAGCTCTTACCATATAAAATGCATGATAACAAAATTGTATTTGTTAGGTTAGATTGTTAAATAGATGGCTGAGATTAGACGATATTAAAGGGGAAAAAATCGTGTTATTAATGGAAGAAATATTCGTCGGACGTGACTCTATATATTCGACGATATAGTCACATATATTCGGTGTTTACATGTTCACATGGTAATAAATGTTTACATATTAGTTATGATATATATATATAACAAACTCAAATAAATCCTCAACCCACCGTTCATGTACACAAATAACTTCTTAGTTATTGAATTATTTTATGGTAATAAGTTATTGAATTATTAGACCCTCCAAGGTAACATAACAAACAAACTCAAACAATTCCTCAAACCACACTTGCATCATAGGTGTTGATGCGTCTTGAAACAATA
The DNA here is from genome assembly GCA_033239125.1 of Fagopyrum homotropicum. Taxonomy (NCBI): domain Eukaryota; kingdom Viridiplantae; phylum Streptophyta; class Magnoliopsida; order Caryophyllales; family Polygonaceae; genus Fagopyrum; species Fagopyrum homotropicum. Next base: position 5,589,269 of record BSWB01000001.1, on the reverse strand, counting down.
ACAATACACGCACGTCATCCAAAAAGATGATTTACCTAAGAAAATCAAGTCATACAAATTATTCATGAATACCATACATGTATGTGATATGGATAATTGTTTTCATGTAGTCATTGATAGTTCATTTTAAGCATTGAGGTGATGATTTTCGATGTTCTTGGTAAAATCAAGCCCAAACGCGAGAACATCAACAGGATGTGGTGAATCCTCGGTAAGTCTTTCATACTCCAAAGCCCAATTAACAAGATCAATATTATCAGGTTCTGAAACAACACATAGATGGATCAACATTGTCTTGTTCGATTTCAACATATCTCCTTCAATCACCCTGAAGGTTACGGTCTTCTTCTCTTCATCCAAACTCTCAACTATTTGTTTCGAGACAGCAGGCTTCCCATCTAAACAAAAAATGAAAGGATTGAACTCGGGTTTGGATCATAAAATATAATGTTAAATATCCTTTTTATTATCATTCTTATTAGAAGAAAGTGTGTACTTACTAATGGTGTAATTCCAGCAAATGACGGAACCATTCTTCCCAAACTCGCCCTCGTGTAACTCGCAACCTTGAAAGTGTTCGGGAGCGATTTTTGAAACATGATGAGGATTGGTACCAAAGAGTTGATGAAAGAGATCTCCGGATGAACGAACTTCAACTTCACATGTTAGTTTTCCCTTCAAACCCATTTTATAAACCAAAGAGTATGAGAATGAAAGTGTTGTTTGACATGAGAAAGTGCATATTGAACCTTATATATATATAACAAGTGAGTAGATTTTCACATCCACAAATATATTGAGTTTTTGGTAAATAAAATTATTTTGATATATTTTTACAAATTGGACCACGTATTTATATTGTGATAAAAAACAACTCAACAACTGTACCTTGAGATAAATTTTTGTTTCGCTATATCTATATTTATATTTATAACAATATAAAGAGAGATTCCTAATGCATAGTAACTCTATGTTCTAATATAAAAAAAAAAAAAGGACCTCTAGGTTAATTTAGCTTAATATTCTATAACTGACTTTTAATAATTAATAGAATTTGTTGATTCTGTGAGATATTTAAATTTTGTATGGAGTTAATACAGATTTTGTCAGATTCTATCGGATTAATACATAGCCAAAATCTCGAAGAAACGGGAAAGACGGTCATTGCTAGACGGATTTCTCAAAACAGAGAGACGCCGTCGTTGGCTCAATTTCTGCTCGTTCAATTTTGAGCGTATTAATTTTGAATTTATTTAAAATCTCTTTCTTTTATGTTTTGACAGCCTTGGATTATATTCGAGATTGATGAGATCGAAGGTTGGAGGGAGAAAATGGTGGGAAGTGGGAAATTTGGGGAGGAAAGGTAAATCAGTAAACAAGCAATCTATACATGACACATGATGAAAAACAATCAACATGACACACACGAGCAAGAAAACAATCAACATGATAGAAAACACGAGAAAGAACTAGCCTCTGACGATGCACCGAGCCCAAGCACTAGACGACTTTGATTTGGCCGTCAGGGTTGTGGAAATCTTATGTGTTGGGAGAGTTACACTACAATAATATGCGTTTATGTAGTGAGAGTTACACTAGAATACTATGCAAGTGGTTAAGCTTATGACAAAGGATGTTGCACACTATGCGTTATCATGACATTATTATTTTCACATGTTCTAAGTTATCGTTTCGTTTTTTTTACGTAGTATTTTGTTGAAAGATCTAGTAAAATTATTTATAAGTAATGTTCGGGACCCAATATAAGATCATAACCCGTTACAACTCTGGTTTATAAATTCGGGTGTTACAAATATATTGTTAGGAAAATATCTTGTATATTTACCAACACTCACACGAATATAAAGTTATATATAAGAAAATGATACATGAAAATTAAACATATATTTTATTGCTCACTCTACTATTCTTAATTACAACATCGCTATTTTGTGAACACACTTCTACGATTGAATATGAAAACTCCCCTTGATTTTAAGAAAGACGAAAAACTAATAGTCCCATTTATATTTACTCGTAGCTTGACTTATGATTCATTTGTTGTTTCATCCACCATTCAAATGGAGTTGTAGAGTTGGGAGTATCATCTCTTTCCTATTGACTGGTAGAGTCCATGAAAACTACTTAGAGTGAATTTGCTATATAACGTTAGTTCACTAATTTTGTTTACTAATTGTGAAACTCGATAATTTTGTTAGAATATGATATTTTAAATTTTTTAGACTAATTTACCCTTCTACAAAAATTTAAAAGATTCCTAATTAATTATTGCCTTTTAATTGACCTACAATCCCTAATTGAAGAAGGTGTATTTTGAAGAAGTTATCAATTTTAATCAGCGTAATCAATTAGTAAATCATAAAGAATACAAGAAAATTTTAAGTGAATTGATAAAACTAGCATGTTACATGCTTGTACTCTTCATGTAAATCATGAAGAGTACAAGAAAATTTTTGATAAAATTTTATAAAAAATTTACAAGAATTGATCAGTGTAATCAATTAATAATTAATCGTGTACAAGAAAATTCTTGATATTAGGGTGGAGGGAGGGACAACCAACCAGATATCAATTCTTGGTGACTACATTCGTTTATTAATTTTTCGTATTTCTTGTAAGCATTATAAAATTACAAGAAAATTCAAGAAATATAATTACAAGAAAATTCAAGAATAAATTATAAATTTACAAGAAATATGTTTCATTTACAAGAATACTTACAGTAAAGTTATAAGGGTAACATCTAAATTAGGATAAAATTTATTATAATAAATAAGGGTAAATCTGCCATTTTATGTTTAATAAGACTATTCACTTAAAAATTTATAGGCCTAGGTTATTAACTAAAAAAAATTAGTTATTGGGTGCATTTCATCCAATTTTGTCTAATATATCACATAAATGTAAGATATTCATAAATAATTTGTGTGGCTTGATTTTCCTAAAAAAAAAAAAAAGGGTAATATAGGTGTGTTGTTATTAGTATGGTTTGAGGAAGTGTTTCAATTTGTTTGTTATGTTTCCTTGGAGGGTCGAATAATCCAATAAGCAAGAAGTTATTTGTGTATGTACAAATCATGAATTTATTTACAAAACGTTATGTAACACAAAAAGGAGATTTTTGTCGACTATGTTTATGCCTTTGAGTTGTATATTTGATGAATAGTGATTAAATTTTATGATATGACTTGGTGAAAAAAATTTTATGTTATGAATATTATTTATATGTGTTTGTTTATTTCATGAGTGATCTCTACTATACCTAATTCTCATGAACAAATTGTAAACTCTCTTTAAAGTTTGCATGCTTGCTCTTACTTTTATGATAGGTACGGTGTTAAATGTTTTTGTTTTTTGGGTACGAAAGACGGGGAGAGCGTGCTCTCACTCATGTAATTATGAAATCAAAGAGCAACAAATATCTAACTAGTCTTTGGTTTGCTACGTCTCGGACATCGTTTTTCAACAAAGAAATAATATAAGTAGATTCCTGAATTAACATAAAGTAACCTAGAGGAAAAGCATAAGCCATGGTAGCTAAGTGATCAGCAACCGAGTTAGATTCGCGATAGATGTGACGGAACCGGACGAGTCAGTCCCTACGAATGAAGTCTTGACACCTTGATACCAGACTAAATAGATGGTGTTAAATGTTTTTTGTTGTAAAACTTTCTTGTGGTGTTGTGTATAATTTATATATATATATATATATATATATATATATATATATATATATATATATTTGTGCACCTCAAAAAAAAAAAAATGTGTGCACCACTTAGAACAAGTTGGAAAAAGAAATGGTTTGCGATGCACAAAGTGCTAAACTGTAAAATGTAACGTGTGATAATGTTCATTAATGCGAAGACACCAGGATGTTGCACGAACATACTTGATTGAAACGATCAGATAAAACAGTTGACACGGCTAATGACGACGACCGAGTCAACTGAGTAAGGTGATCGAATCGACCGAGAGCTTCAAGAGGCATGTCTCAATTCCTATATATTTGTAGGAGCATTCTAGTACTTCATTGGAAAAATCATCGGTTGTTTTGATTTCATTTTGCTTCCTCTTTACGTGCAGTTAGACGTGCTTGCATTCTCCCTAACAATTAATCAAGCCTTCTTCCTTTTCATCACCGCCTAGACTAGCCTCCTATTTGATTTTGTTCTTACAATCGCCTACCAACGACAATATACACTCTCCTTTGCTTCTAATAACATCGACTGAGCGAACCAATATCAAACTAAGTTCACCAGTTCTTCGTGTGCGTGCACACTTAGCCCTAGACAACACTCATCTCACCATTCTCAAGAAACGATCTTCCTACTAAAGATAAACTTAACAAAAGAAGAATCAAAGTTACAAAAACTGTGAATTTTGCAATCACCGGCTTGAAGATCTTTTTCACATTCTTATTTATTGCCCCTACAGTAAAAATGTGATTGCGAGAATTGACAATTCCATCTTAACCAACCTAAATGCCATTAGTACAGGAAAAAAAAAAGTCCATGAAAAATTACAATAGATAAAAAAAAAACAAGATCGGTATTAACAACTTTACTCGCCTTGAACCTATTTGGTGGAGTAACGATTTTATTTGATCGGACCATGATATCCTAAACTTCATCAAAAACCAACTCCATAATTGGAAAACTCGTTTTACGGATGAGGACGACTACGACTTTAAACACATCCCAAAAAACAACAAATCCTCTACAAGGAAAGAAAAATAATATCAAATGGGACAAACCAAAACCTGGATTTCATAAACTTAATTTTGATGGTTCAAAACTCGATTCGGGCATAGCGTCTATTGGTTATGTTATTCAAAATCATAACGGCAAAGTTATTAGTTTGGACCCTAATAACTTTAACTCGGTAATCAAAGCAGAAGCTTTCGCTCTAAAAACTGGTGTTAAGGAAGCAATAAGGCTAAATATCAAAAAGATCAAAATTGAAGGTGATAATATGTGTTATCAAGGCACTTCGAGGACTTTGGTGTTGTCCCTAGGAAATCAAGATGATCGTATCTGACTCTAGACTGAATCTTCGCTTCTTTGAGAAGTACAGGTCAGGCATGTGTTCAGAGAAATCAACTGTGTTGCTGACCGATTGAACCATTTCGAAATTTTGAACCACAACACACCCTTTTCTGATGATCCCGAACTTCGTGTTCTCATTCGCAAAGATGTTTTAAGATGGACTACCTCTAGAAGATAGTCCTTCCTAACCGCTTTCCGTTTTCAAAAAAAATGATTAGGAAGTTAATTAGGAAGGTGATTGACAAGCTTCCGCTATGATAGGCCAATGTTTCCGGATTATTAATTAAGACTCAAGTGTATCTATAACGGGTCGTGACATCACTTTTCCACCCTGACATGGATCAGGGAGGTTCTTTGCGACTAGGTCATACATGCTTACGGTGAGCTGCATATGATCCGCTCATGTGGGTATATGGGACAAAGTTGAGGGTCGGAGACTGCTCGTGCCACCGATAAGTTTAGCATATTGTGTATGACCTAATAAAGCTAATAAATGAATGTTACGTGAAACCATATTGATGTGCTTTTATTCATTACGTGTGTTTGCGCTATTTTAGTATTTCACTATGCAAATTTAGGATTGATAGGTAACGGTTGTATGGTTGTATACCGCTTTGGTTGTTAGTTGGCAAACAAGATAAGAAACTATGAAGTGATCTAGAGAGAGTGGTCAACCGGATACGTACTTATTAGTACCAGGTGATTTATTATTTTTTATGATTTGTATTTCATTTATTACTAGTATGATATTAGTAGGCTAGAATTAATTTGGTATTAAGGCCGAACATATTCATATCATTATTATTAATTTCTGCATTTCTAAATTTTTTTGGCTTGTACTGCTTGTTTCTTATTGCAAGATCTAGTAATATTGAAGTTAAACTAGAGTTAGGACTGATAGCATATCGAAACATACGTGTTTTCAGCCCACTTATTCGTGTCGTTTTACACATCTTTTGACACAATATATACACTTATAACGCATAATGCGTTCATATTATGTTTTTGGTACCTACTTCCAGTTATTTCATATTTCAGGCTTTCAAGGCTCGTTATGAAGTATGTACCAATACTATTCACTCAAGGATACGTAAGAGCTCAATCTTCCTTGATGTCGGACATCACAAAGGCTATCTCATATGTCCGAAGATCGACTGCTCAAGAAGCTCGAAGACCACTCTAGATCATAGCCAAGAACTTCTTACTATGGAGCATAAAATCACACAAGGTGGTATTTCCAAACAAGTTGGAACAACATGTCAGACGGCCCCTAGACGGTCATTATACGGCCACCATGGCTGCTTGCTAGACCGTCCCTTATGACGTTTGGATTAGCCCGACTCATGTAAAGTTCGGCCCAAGACATCACAAAGAAATAGGTCTGGACGGCCACCCCGCGGGCACTGAACGGCCGTATACCAACCGTATACCGACCGTGTGGCTAGCCGTTTGCGCCGCTACGACAACTTCAATATGTGACACAATTTTCTAATTTTACGACGGGTTTTTTTTGTATCAGTTTAGCCCTAGTTTTATCCCATATATATCCCTTAGATCTCTAGAGTTAGACATCATTTCATCGACTCTTCATCATCTTATCTCTTATCGTCTCACTCGATCTCCTTTTATTCAAGACATGTTGTGAGGGTTTTTACTCTCGTGTTAAAGGTTAGACTTATTTTGCTATTTTTTTCTTTGGATTTTATTATATGTAGTGATTCTTCTTTTCATTTGATTTCTCTCCGCTCTATGTTGGGCTGAGTCTCTTTTGATCTAAGAGTTTATTAACCCTATGATAGATCCATAGTGACTGTTTATGTGAATTACTGAATTTATGTCAACAAGTTTTATGTTTCTTTTCAAAGTGTCTCACTCGACCTTTTAAAAACTTTCGAAAGAAGGGGTGTTTTTAAATGGTTTAGATAAATAAGTGAAGGACCAAATGTAAAGTTTGTTGTATTGAATTTATTAAAAAGAACTTTGTTTTGGAGTGGCGCTTTATCAAGACTTCGAGGTTTTCAAGTAATCATAGAAAGCTCTGAACTTTGTATTTTTTAAATTGAAGGATACAAGTAAAGATTTTTCTTATTTTTTTTCTAGATTTCTAAATGCTTCATAAATTTTCATATACGCACCAAACCGATAAATTTCGAAATCTACTTAATTGACTTTATTAAAATAATTATTAGAGCAATTAAGAGGACGCAACATTTCTAAATGCTTCAACAAATATATTATTTTAAAACTTTGCACCTGTGTAGAACATCCAACATTAAGAGGCACCGATCAAGTAATTTTCAAAACCTCTTAATGGAGCTTGCTTCATCGATGTTTCCACAAAACCGGACGGATCATTCTCAAATAGTGCAGCCTACTCCATTTTAAAACCTCATGGCCTTCATCCACAACATGCTCTTCAATTCAACAACATCTGGAACAACATCAGCGTCCCCAAATGCAGCTTCACCTCCTGGCTCGCCTGCCACCAAAAGCTACCAACCCTCTCCAAACTAACCTCCTGGAACATCACAATGTCGGACATTTGTAAGCTCTGCAACTCTTCACCTGAAAATGAAGACCATCTATTCTACCACTGCAGCTACTCTCGTACCTCATCTCACGCTGGACCAAAACGCCATCTCCCTACCCCTACGACACTTGCATCTGGACCTAGCTCAACTCTACAAGCATCAAACGACATGACTTCATCGCCCACATTCACCTTGCCTCCATTACAAGTTACATCTATCACATATGGCAGGCGAGAAACGATCTAATCTTCAACACCACCGCCACTCACCCATCCATCTGCGCTCATAACACCATTCAAGCTGTTAAGAATCACACCTCGCTTCACTGGAAGGACAGGTCCCCCGAGTCTATCTTCTAGGCCAATCAACTTGGAATCTCCCTCATCTAACCTAATCATCATCCCCTAATCTCATCTCTTTAGACATGTCTCTGGCCATCTTAGAAAGTCCTATTTTTTTATCAATACACATAACATTTCAAAAAATAAAATAAAATAAAATTTTGTTTTATTTATGTTTCACACAAATATTTAACAATACTACACAATCCACAAATTAGTTTGACATGTTTTGAATATGATATATTGAAACCGACTTATTTATAAAAGTATACAATAATAAATATCTAAAATGTCGATTGAACAAATTAATTTATAATTACACAATAATAAATATAATTGACATGTTACAAAAAGAAGTAACTATTAGTCAACATAATCATATCACCGAAACAATAGTCCTTAAGTTTAGTCGTTTTACTGAAATTCTATAACAAATACTCCATATTATTGTGTCGGCAAAAAAAAAAAGAAAAAGAATTATTTTTGGGTCCACTAAAATTCATTTGGTTCCCATAAAAGTCACGTGCAAATAATTATTCAAAAGCCTATGATGAATCAAAATATAGGCAAGGATAATACAATCAAGAAAATTATCTAAAACAGTACCTCAATTTTTAAACTGAATAAATTTTAGTACCCTTTGTTTCGGGTATTAGAACGATACCTCACATATTGAACTCAACTAAACATTGATACCTGTATTACTGTTCACACGTTAAGTTAGCAGATTGGTGTTAAAAATCAGGGACAAAATTGTCCACCTACCTTAGGCAAAATTGTCCACCTACCTTAGATATTTAATACCGATTTGTTAACTTAACGTGTAAACAGTAATCTAGGTACTAATCTTTAGTCAGACTCAATAGGTGAGGTACCATTCTGATAATTTAAACGACGGATTAGTTAGTCTAAAAGATGGGATACTATTTAGACAATTTTCTCTAATACAATAAGTAACCTTGTGATAATTGTATTGTAGGACATCCTATACATGAACATTATCATGACGACAAATTTAATAGGGATACAGTGTAATACATTTTGATGGCGCTTCAACGTAAGTAAGAAAGCGGTGCTAAGTTTGGATTAAATTTAGACAAAATAATAATAAAAAAGAAGGTTGGATGCACTCGTTTAGCGTTGGAGTTAAAAAAAAGAAAAAGAAAAAGAAAAACTTCGACGTTAGACAATTATGTAACGTCCCAAAAGCGGGACAGATGTTGTCAGAGAACTCGGATGAAGGTCCTCCTAAAAATTTTTGATAAATAAAAAGAAAGACAAAGGTGAAAATCAACAAATACAAAAAAAAAACACGAGTGGGTCTTGACATTCAAAATAATAATTGATAAGAACAATCCAAAAGACGTTCCATAATGCCAACCATAATACTATACAAACCCACAATACGAAGAAAAAGGCAATGACCAACTAAAATCTGGACTTAAAATGTAAAGACATCCCAAAGAAAAAAAAAATCGAATTTAGGAACAAGTCTTAACGAGCAAGACCACTCAAATACCCAAACGACACAACTACCACTAGGGTTCCCGACCTCCATGCTCTTGAACTGATCATGTACCTGATTATTTCCAAAAACATAACCGTAACCGGCCTCACCGTGATGGGGTTAGTCTTCCAAATATACTAAACAAGCATATATGAATTAGATATAAGATTAAGTATATATGATATAGCATGATCTTAAGAACATATCAAAGGGTTTTATGGACAAATCATGCATTCGAAAAGTCAATAATAAACTCATGATAATATACATATGAAATCTTTAAATCATGCTTCACAATCCAGGGTTTAGTTACTGTGAAGTTCTTGAAAAAAACTCTACCTAAAATTGAATGAATCTCAGCCATTCAATGATAATCCAATGGTCAGCTTAAGTTCATTCTCTCTCCAAATTTTTTTAATTTTCAATTACTTTTAATTGTGTTTGAATATATTTTTATAGAATTTTATGAACTTCAGCTAGAGTAATTCTAGGGGAACAAGACCCCACAATCCAAGTTACCAAAAACATCATCATACCTAACATGCTCAAAACTGAAAATGATGTCTCGTGTCCAAAATAGTACCAATAGTCCAAATGGAGTACTCATAACAAAATCCAAATACTCGTAATCAAATCAATACTCATAACTCAACCCAAATACTTGTAATCAAATCAATACTCACAATTTAACACAAAATCATCCAAATAACAATATAAAAACATGCTCGAACATTTTTAATTTATAAATCGCATTCAAAACTTGGAATTTCAATTTAGTTTAAAACATGTTCACCTGCAACATTGGACACAAAGGTACTTTTTAATCCTTAACCGTGAGATAAACACGACATTCATTGATCAAGCGAACCCTCGCTATCCACTAAAGTCATGTGCATTCTCGGCCCTGAACAAACCACATCTTACCACCAATTGGTGAGTGTGGCCCCACAACCGAGTATCAAAAACAAACTGTAAAAACAAAACATGAGGTCATAGACCGAATCATCTCATCATAATAGGGCAATTGCCCGCCGTGGTCATAAACCAAATCATCATAATGTTTTTTTTAAAAAAAAAATTTCCGTCACTTTACATGTAAAAACAGAAAGTGGACAAAAAGAAAAAGAATGTAAATTAAGAGAAAGTGGGGGAAAAAAAAAGAAGAAGATATTTCTGGTTATGCTCTTCTTCGAATCAAAACCAACTTCCCTTGATAGTTGTATTCTTGGAGTCTCGTCTTTCACTTCCCCAAAAGTTCGGTTCCTGTTGTACCTACCTTCAACTGTGCTTCTTCGTCAGTGCTTGACTCGTTTTTCACCTACTTCGTCTTCATGGAGTTCTCCTTCACCTCGTGCTTGGTTCGTCTCCAACGTCTCATTTCCCTCTCCTGTTGTAGTTTTTGGTTTGATTTGTATTGCTCTCTTGACGATTGTTTTCATCAGCCGTTTTTACTGCCTCTCATTTCATTGTTGTTTCACGTGATCGAGTCTGTTGCCCTATTTCTCAAAAAAACAACTTCTCTTTCAACTTTTTTTGTATATCAACTTTCACAACCAACCCTAAATTTATATTTTATCACCCAAGTCAGGTCCTTGAATAGCCTGATTTATCATTTCATAAACCAAGTCTATATTTGTAGTGACAATTAGTGCTTATAACTGAAACTTGAATCCCGATCTCTATAGTAATTAGTTTTACAATGTGGTCATAGATGAAATTTAGATTAATTCTCGGGACAATAGATTTAGAAATTACAAAATCCTTCTCTAAGGATTCCATCTCTAATTGCGGAGATGAGTTTTTGTGTTTCTCAGCGTTTATTGTGAGCGTTAATGGATAGCGTCGGCACCCAAAATACACATATATTTTTTTCAATTTGGATGTCGTCTTCTAAAATAATACACGCGACTTAACTATAAATTTCTCTTTATAAGGAGAAACATATTATTTCACAAAAAAAAAAAAAATTATCTTAACTTAGATATTGCAATTCATTTTTTGCATTAGTAAATCAAAGTAAGTGTGATAGCTATTTTCGAAAAAAAAAATTATGAAACGGTCAATGTTATTGGATACCGGGTGTAGGGCACAACGGACCGCGGGTGCGTCCGGGAGGCGGAGTGCTAGTGCTTCCGGCGTGGTTTAAAAAACGTGTAATCGTTGCTCCAACGTTCGAATTTTGGCGAGTTTTGACATATGGGGCACGGCGGGGGCGCACTCCCACTGCGCTTGCGGGGCACATTCTCATTGAGCCCGGGAGGCGCACATGTGGAGCGTCCGGAACCAAATTCAACAATTAGAATTATGATAATTAGAACAACGTTCGAATTTCAAAGGAAACTAGCCTGAGGTGCACTCCGTTGCGCCTACAGAACACTCACAGTGGGAACGAGAGGTGCACTGTCATTCTCACTACTAGTAAATTTGCCGAGTTTTATCTAACCGAATAACAATTCCTTTTCTTTTTTTGAATTTTTGAACTCTAACTACTCACGTTCTTTTGGATGTTCCACCACCGATCTATTCATCAATTGATTTACACCAATCTAGAAGTCATTCAAAACAAACAAAACACCAACAAGAACGATGAATTTTACAAAGTCACGTACAATCTTGCTGCATCCAACAAAGCACGCGTATAAGGTCGTCTTGAAGAAGCATTGTGAGGCATGAGATGTCCGAATGACGCTCGTTTCCAATCATCAGATCCGGCCTTGAGCATCGAGGGTTCGTAGTAGTTGAAGAGGCGGCTTGTGGATCGAAGATCGCCTTGCCTCATCGTAACCCTCGTATTCGGGCCTTTTAGGAGATGATAGATCTTCTTCATCATTTCTATAACATCGTCGTGGTACTTCATTGATTCATCTCTGATCAAATATCATCACAATATGCATATTTTAGGGCAAGTTTGGTATTCATGTTTAGATATCTTAGGACACATGTTTGGTATTCATTTTTAGATATCTTAGGGCACCTTTGGTGATTTTGAACGGACATGTGATATCAAGAAGGGACATCATAGAATAGAGGAGAAAGTAGTTAGATTGGGCTGAAGTAGCATTTGAATTAAGTCAATGAAAGTTCATTGGGCCGGTCCGGTTCAGTTTTAGTATTAGAAAATAAGCCCAAAAGTGGAACACTGAATTTTCAAAGGGTTGGCTTCGTTACCTTTAGTATGTTAAATTTATCTTTTATATTTGGCGGGTGTAGAGCTGGCAATGGATCGGATGGTGGGTGGTTGACCCTGCTCGTCACTCGACCCGCAAGCATATTTTACCCCCACCCGACCTGTCACCCGCCAAACATCCCTCTTGCATCCAACGAATGAAGCGGGTGGAACTGGTGAGAATTCGGGGTTCTACATATTTTTTGTAAAATCGTTATTAAATCGTATTCTAATACGAAAAATCAATTTAAAAAATCAACCCTAAAACATCGTATCCATAAAAAACACAATAAATCATAAGCCAACACAAATCATCTAAATAGAAATATTACAAGTGTCATAAGTAGATGTTCTTAAAAAAAACAAGAGAAATTTGAGGGATGCATTCGATTCTAAAAAGGTAACACGCAATATTTTTGAAAATAAGAGCGATGTTGCAACACAACAACAAAAATAAGCACACAGAAAAACAAATCTAGGATATACAAATTATCACAAGACACAACAACAATGCTAGAGGTTTTCAAGGTTGTGTAGAGGTTTTCAAGGTTGTGTTTGTGCAATTTAGTTGGCGTATTAGATGTTGAGATTTCAGATGAATATTCCCATCACTTACAAGTTATCTATTAAACAATGTCAATTCTTGTACATTCGTAACCATTGGCTTATATGTCCAAAGCAAGCCATAATAAGAAGATTCAATCACACATGCAAATTTTCTCTGAAGCATCTCATTTAAAGCAAAGATTAAAAAAAGTCAAAGTTAATATATCTTACGTCTAGTGCATTCTTTTAGATGTAGAGCGATGAACATTCTCATCACTTATCAAATACCAATTACACAATCCATTCAACCGGTGCGGCTTCTCCGCTATCAAACTGAAGATATTAAAAATACACAAAGACTTAGTTAAACAAAAATTGAAGAATCCAACAAAGCAAAATATTAGTGTGCTTGTTTTGCTACTATCAATTCAAGTTGAAAAAGTATGAGTGATCAGTCCTTATCAAAGGTGTCATCCTTTCATCCTTGGTCATCTTTCTACGCATCTGTGCATGTTGGGAAAATGAAACACTAATAGATATATAGTTGAAGGTATATAGTGTTTTTAGGAGATAAAAGTACAAGCATACTAGTCCAGAAGAAGTTGCTAGAGTTAAACTTGCTAGGATGAAGACATTTATGCAGTTCTTTTGGGTTATTTCACATCAGTACTAGAGTTAAACTTGCTAGGATGAAGACACTTGAAAAAAAACGAGGGAAATGAGTGAAGAAGAAGTTGTGAAGAGATTCGGTGTGAAGAAGCGACTCCGAGTGACTGTGAGTGAAGAAGAGACTCTGGTAAAGATAAAGAACTAACTCACAACAGAAAAATTCAAAACAAATCTGATTCAGAAAACTCACAGTGTGATAAAAAAAATTGAGCGAAAACATACTGCGGTGACTAAGCATGGCCAGAGAAGGCTGAGCATGACCGGCAATGACAATATCAAGAGAGAATTGGAGCGAAGAGGGTCTGTGAGCGTGACCGGCGAAGGCTGAACTAACTCACCCGCTTCACTAACCACCCGTTTTCACCCGCTTTATACCGCGTTTTCACCCTTTTACAATGGATCGGATGGTCGGGTATCCATCAGGTTCGGATTAAATTGTCATCCCTAGACGGATCTAAGACATGGAGGGGCTGCACGATAAGTGAACCTACAAACAATCCATTCGTGCTTCCATCCTAAAACCAATTGGCAATACGAGAAGTAGTCATAGGACTTATATGTTAGGTTCACGTAGTATCATATTGTCGATGTGAGACATTTTCACAAATCTCACCATGGTGTCTCCAAGACTTTCAAGTAATTGGATACTTCAAAGGAAAAAAAATGGTAGAATAAAAACTATATATATGGTTTTTTAAATTAAAAAAGATAATTTTAAGTTTTTAAAATTTTGAAAACTAACTTCTGAAAAAAACCTCTAAATTTTTCTTTCACTCATTTTGTTTTTCTCTCTTTTTTCATATTTCCTGGATTGCACCATTGATGATAAATTTATCAATTTGATCTTTAATTTTCTTTTATTTTATGTTTCGGATCCAAACCAACAACTTATAATAAGGTTTGAATTTTAAATTCGATGTTATGTAGGTATATTTTATACTTCTTCTCAATTTTATTTATTTGAATGAATAACTTGAGTTTCCTTTCTTTTTTTCCTGTTTTGTCTCATTCGAATTACTTTGTTCTCTTCTCCTTTCTTTCTATTTTATGTTATCTTGATTGTTGAGAATATATTGTACTGTTAACAAAATCTAAACAATGAAATCAATCTAATTTTGTTGTCATTTGTCAATAACATTCAACCACCAAAATTTGGCGTTTGGTGTTATTAACCGACCTTAATACTTGAAAAAAATAATTTAGTAATGTCGACAACACATTAAACAACAAATTTTATTTTATGTGTTGTCAACAACATATTAAATATCAAAACAGAGTTTTTTTTTCTACTACCAACAACCCATTAAACAACGAATATGTGTTTTTGTACTATAACAACACAAATTGATTTTGTACTTTTAACAACACATTAAACACCAAAATTGAAGATTTATTATTGTCAACAACATATTAAACAACACAAATGGGTTTATGTGTGCTTTCAACAACACATTAAACACCTAAATAGAGTTTTTGTTACTATCAACAACACATTAAACAATATAAATTGGTTTATTTGTGTTGTCAATGATGAGGGTTGATGTGTTAGCCTCGGGTCCTGCAAATACTTACAAGATCTGAGCAAATAAGTAAACTCAATATATATAGATATAAATGGTCATTGAAGAAAACTAGAAAGTAGAAGTAAAGAGAGAAGGTCGCATGGCAAGGGGTGAGTCGACCAGGTCAAAACTTGATTAAAACACCGGAGAACAGTAAGGGAATGACCACATACAAGATCTAAGCAAATTCCTAGACTTAGGTAGGTAGGACGTCCAACTTGGTATTTGGAAATTGTCTTGACTAACTCGTAAAACAATATATAAATAAAGAAAAAAATATGGATAAAGATCAGATCTTTTGAATGTTCAAAATCAAGTTGGAAGTTGATAAAGGTCAAACAATAGATAGTAATAAAGGCAGAACATTCTAGAACCCGGATCGCCACAACATGCATATAATAGATCTCAACACAATATCACAAGTATGATAGAGTTATGTAAAGAGAACGTCATTGATTGTCACTCCAATATTACGTCGATGTTGTCACAATGATTGTCACTTTTTACCCCAGACATTGTTGATTTATCACATTGAATGGAGCATTGAGGTGTGAGAACTCCATTGTCACTTCGAGCGCATGTCAAGCAATACATAGAATCAATACAAATATCATAAATCAAGCATGTCGGGCTCACCGGACCTTAGAATAGAGAGGGATTACTCACACATATATCAGAACAAGAAGATAATGTATTTTATAGATTAGTAGAGGGGGTCGTCCTCCAACGGGGTACAGGTCGCACGACCTACGGAGGCAATGTCGATCGAAAGCTTTGTAAAATGATGGAAAAGAAGATATATGACCTAATGGCCGAGAAACCTTATTTATAGGGTCTGAAAAGGCTCTAGAAACCCTAGATTTATTGGGGTTATATATTCTATTAAGATAGAATCAAATTTAATCGATCTCATCCTCTATTAAGATAAGATCGGACTAAAGATCAGATAAAAAAATGCAATAAAAATAAACGTTGATGTAGGTCGATCGAGCATTTGGGCCATTGTCCGACCTCCTACGGAAAAAGTGTGGTCTTGGTCTAGAATTTCTCCAAGATTATCTCATCAACAATGAATCATTTCGGGGCCATCGTGCGACGTGGTACATGTCAAGCACTCATGGATCTTCCCTCGGTGTTCTTCTCTTCACTATCGGACTTCAGTCATATCTGCCAATGATTTTCACTTTGATGGTCGTAGCCCTTAGTGTGTTTTAGGACATTTATTAGTAGATGTATCATTTCTGCTCCGTAAGTGCCTAGAATGAGTGCAATAGCATAAAGCGACTAGTATATCTCTGAAATAGGACTATAAGGTAACTAGACCAAAATTATATGATTAAGCTCAAAAGAATAGATAATTAAATAAATGATTGTGGTAAAAGACTCTATTTGGAGTGTTATCAGTCAACAATAAATAAAAAACCAAAATAGATGTCTTTTTACCATCAAGTGTCAACAACATAATGAATAACACAAATTGGATTATTTGTATTGGCAACAACTCATTGAAAAACAAATATGTGTTTTTCTATTGTCAAAAACACATTAAACAATAAAAATTAGTTATTTGTGTTGATATACCACAATAGAGGTATTTGTACTGTCAACATTTTGTTTTAACCAAATGAAAAATATTTTGTTGCCAATGATACATTTATTTTAGCGTTTTTCTTCACCATCATTCTTATGCATCCCTTAAACATTTTGGGAAAGTTAGTATGACTTATCAACAAATCTCTTTCTCTATTGTGTTTTGTAAATCTACTAGCTAATCTATGACATTGTAGACATTCTAAGCGTTTGTAGAGCTAAAATGGATATATGTTCACCACAAAACGACCTCAACATACTAAGAGTCTCCCTACTGTCAATAAAGTCAAGGTCAAGACGGAATTGATTGTGATCCAAGAGTGAAGATCGAGAATTGCTCGAGTTTTTGTTGTCGGTAAATCGAACAACACCCACTAATCGATCGACCATTGGTGCACATGTTGAGCACGTGACCGCTAGTCAAGAGCAATATCTTCTGAAGCATTTCCAAAGAGGTCAACCGATTGCCCCCCCCCCCCCCCACCACACAAAAAAAAAAAAAAAATTCGGTCGACCGGTTCCACAACACTTGCTCTTCGATGATATTTTCTATCCTTTTTTCCTTTTGTTTTAGGTTATCTTTTAGATTGCTCATTTAATAGTTTTATGTTTCAGTAAGCCCGTTTGGACAACTCTATCTTTTAGTTATAAGATAGAGTTTGATATATTAAGATTTGATTTGCAAATCCTAGGAAAATTAGGTTAGACATCCTTCTATAAATAAAGATATTCAATTATTATATTTTTCATTTAGTTTTCATTCCAAAGTTTCAATAGACAATGGTTTACCCCGTCGATATATCGACTACCCCCATCAGTCGACCAACCGGTTCCTTTTCCACACCCGATTAATAAAGCTTGAGTTTGTGTTAATATACGTTTTGCCAAATTCATTCATTTTAGGTTCTTGAGAGTCCGACTATATTACTATAATATTGACAAACAAAAACAATGAAATGAGGTCATTCAAATGTTTTACAAACTTGCCTTCTTCATTATCTCGCTTTTTTTTTTCTTTTTTTTTCTCGCTTATATATGAGATGTTATTGAAAAATAAGCAAATATTGAGTTCTATATTGTAAAAGGATACAACAGTTGTAGTGTGTATTCCCTATTTTAACCTGAATTTTCATTTTAATATCGTCCGTTGATTGAATCCAATCCAAGGTCCCAAATTACTCCATAATTCCGCATTGTAGTAACTTTCCGTACCTATCTCTCCCGAAAACTAATAGTTATAAATGGACTTTGATAGTTTACCATTCAAAAGTTGGCATTAGTATAGAGTCATTACAAATAAGATAGTAAAATTTTTAGAACTATTTTTCAAATTGAGTTGATTAAATTATTTTTATTAGTTTATATTAAGATGTAGCAAAACAAATAATGACTTGTTTTTATTAAGTAGTCAATGTAGACAGTTTTTTTTTGAAATATAAATATTTTTAAAGTCAAATAGAAAGCATATGTATGATACAACTCTACACTTTATTAACCAAAATATTCATATTAAATTACAAAATAATAAATTATTTATTAAAATTAACTCCGGACAATGTGTAATTTAAAGTATATGTGCCAATAAATCATTAATTTCATCAAATTTATATTTAGAATTATTTTTAATTCAAACTAATATGCATATTAAATTATAAAATACTAAATTATTTATTAAAATTAACTCCGGACAATGTGTAATTTAAAGTATATGTGCCAATAAATCATTAATTTCATCAAATTTATATTTAAAATTATTTTTAATTCAAACTAGTATCAACTAATTCGTACATTATTAATGTCACAAAATCTACTCTTAAAATGAAATCTAATTTTATAATAATATGAATTAAATTCAATATTTTAATTTTGATACTTTTAACTAATGTATGAAATCAATATCTTTTGATTTGCAGTAAGCACTTTTTATGTTTTGAAAAATAACTCTAATAAACTCAATTTTTATGTTAAAAAGAATCTAACAAATATATTTTTTTACAATTAATACTGATACTTATCTAATTCAAAAATAATATTTATATAAAATACTGTTTGAATTTTTAATAAAAAAAATATATTAAAAAAAGTCATACAAAACAACACAGATTTAAATATATATATATATATATATATATATATATATATATATATATATATCTTACTAACCTATAATTTTAGCTTTTTGATAGCATTAAATGTCTCATATTAAGATCATGATTTGCTTCATATTAGGTTTATATTTTATTTCATACAATTAACTCTCCCAATTAAATTTTGTTTTTGTAACTCCTAACATTAATTCATATTAATTTCATATTTTATTTAATACTAGCCAATTAACTCTCCCAATTAAAATTTTAATTTTGTAACTCCTAAAATTGACTACTCAATTAAATCCTAGGATTGATTCCATATTAAACTATTTTATCTACTTATTTTTACCTATAAAAACTCTTCTAGAAAAAGATTGATGGACATGTTGTGATTGGAAGAGTTTCGAACATTGACTTTTCAAAATTCTCTCAAACACATTGTTTAGGCTGGAAAATCTGGCAACGGTTTGTATTCCAGGTAAAACTTGGTGGTGCTTGCATACGTTCATCGTTGAATATCGAGTTGCTCATTATTTTAGCTTGCATATGCTCATAAACAATTATCTTACCTTGCTCTTTGGATGTAAATGTATTTTTTTTCTATGTAGTGCATTTGATTGGAGTACAAATATTTGTGTGCCCTTTGTTGTTTCTTTGAACCCTTCAATTCTGCTTCAACTTGTTTCAGGAAAGAGCAAGCGGTCTCGGTCATCCATTATGTCCCAAATTTATGTCAAGCCAACTACTGAAGTTTTTGTTACACCTATGGAGATCCGGCGGATTGGACAGTTTTTGCACATCTCGCAACATGAACACCCCAGAAAATTTGTACCTTGAGAAAAAGTACAAAGCAATAATGAATTTGAATCAGTTAATTTTTTCTTATAATTTTTTTTATCTATTTATGAGCAAAATTTTACAGTGACAAACAAGTATATATATCATTCACAAAAGACTTGGTGCTTGCAGGGTGCAACACAATGGAAATCTCCCACTCAAAACGGAATCGGCACAAAACATTTTTTTCATTGATTTTGTTAACGATTATACCGTGAACTTGGATTCATTTTGCTCTCGGTCTCTTATCCATGGTGTGTTGTTCATAAAATCTTTGGTGAACATTATTTCAATGTTCAATTGGTAAAAATTAATTTAAGACATTTTTTACACTAATTGCCTCATTTATCTAAATATGAACTTAAAAGTTAAATAAAGTCTTTTGAGATAATTTTTTTTACTATTTAAATATGAACTTAATAACTAAATAAACTCCTTTCACACCAATTTTTTACACATTAATTATATACTTAATAACATAATAAACTTCTTTGACAATTTTTTTGACACATTAATTATGAACTTAATAACCTAATTAACTCATTTGATACAATTTTTGTTACGCATTAAATATGAACTTAATAACGTAAAAACCTCTTTAACACAATTTTTTTACACTAATTGTCTCATCTATTTGAATATGGACTTAACTACATAATAAAATCCTTCCAAACATGTTTTTTAAGTACGGACTTAATAGCATAATAAAAACCTTTCAGATTACCAGTACGTTTTAATTAATATTTAGTCATATAAAATCATGCAAGATATCTTCAAAGAAAAATGAAGTTCTATATCAAATGAAAGACTAAAGAAATGAGCATAAAATAACTCTTAGGATGTTTCTCGCATAGTTACAAAGCATTATTGAATTCCTTAGGGTTGTTGATTGTTCTTCATATTTTGACCAAAATAACCGTTTATTAATATTGTTTAAATAAACCTTGATAATATTTTTTTAAATATAAGGACTTTGATTGATGCAAAAATATCGATTAAATAAATCAATAATATATTTTAATTAAATATGTACTTTTGTAAATATAAATACTTTAATCTTAAATTACAATATTAACATACTCGGTCAATCTTGCCTCATTTTGTTCAAACCACAAGTGCTATGATAAAATGTATAATATCATCGTCGTATTATCATAACCGCGTATCGTAAATCACAAGGGTATATCATCACTTTTATTCAAAGATCACTCTCACGGTACCATTGAGTAGTAATTTTCTTGATGAAATACAAATATATCATCGTCGTATTATCATAACCGCGTGCAATGCACGCGGCCTCGACCTAGTATATATATATATATATACATACATGCATACTGGAATACTGACGTGACACGCTCAAAATTCAGTATTTGAGCTATATAACCATATATTACTAAATTGCCACTCTTTTAATATTATTTACTTTTAAGACTATTTATTTTTGATAACAGTATCCACAAAATCATCAAAATCATCAGATTTTGTGATTTACCGTTTTAAAATTTTACTTTTAAAATTAAAAATCTATTTTTAAGGCTCCTATAAAATTATTTATTTTTAAGGTGATATATTTGTTAGATTATGTTAGGTGCATTGTCTGTTAATTTCAATAGCAGCATTAATTATATTGGTATGATAAGGGGATTTTTATTGTTTAATTTTTTTTTCTTTTTTTAAATATTTATGTAACTTGATTAGTAATGCAAATATGTTTTGCTTATATGTATTAAGAATATTCGTGCACGCAACGGGTATTGCTATCGTTAACGGGACGAAACTAGCGGGATGAAGAAGTTAAGGTTCATCCCGTCCAAAAATATTTATTAGCGGGATGAAATTGGGATTTTATAAAATTTCTCCGGAATTGAAAAGGGGTAAAAACATAGATAAGATCGGGATTTATTTTTACTCCTAATTATATGTATTAAAAATATTCGTGCATGTGTGATAAACTAGTATGATTTAAAATAGAGTGTAAAAACTAGTTTAATCTGGTTATTATTATATAAGCAATAGTAAAAAGTAGTTTAATCCTGACTGGCCTGTAAATGGTATTACTCTTATACGAAACCAAGTCCAATTTAGGAATTATTTTCTTATCAGTAAATTGCGTGAGTGCCTCCCACGAAGCTTCCATATTCTATCTCACTGTCCAGACTATTATATATACCGCCTCGCACATTCCTTTACAAAATTTCGCAATACTCTCGAGAAGACAAACCAGAAGATTCGATATCTTACTCGAATTCCATCAATGGCGGGATTCAAATCATTCCTAAAGAAGGCGACTAAGAAGCATAAATCGCCATTGCCTGGATCCGCCAACGGCTCTTCCCACGGCGGCCGTACACCGTCATCTATCCCATGCGTCGCCTCCTCTCTCAACCACCATCAACAAGTAGAGGAGCTTGAGCACGTCTTCAGAAAGTTCGACGCCAATGGAGACGGCAAGATCTCCTCATCGGAGCTCAGATCTATCATTTCTAGCCTTGGTCAAACCGTCTCCGACGAAGAGATCCTTGAGATGATTCGCGAAGTTGATTCGGATGGAGACGGATTCATCGATCTGCGTGAGTTCATTGAGCTTAACACTAAAGGTGTTGATTCGGATGAAGTCATGGTAAATCTCCGTGAGGCTTTCTCTGTTTACGACATTGACGGTAATGGCTCCATCTCTGCTGAAGAATTGATGGAGATTATGAAGAGCCTTGGTGACAAGTGTTCAATCTCTGATTGTCGGAAGATGATTGCTGGTGTTGATACTAACGGCGATGGCTGTATTAGTTTTGATGAGTTCAAGGTCATGATGATGATGGGAGCCAGATTCAACGGCACCACTTGAGAAGTGCGATTCAGATTTGAATCAATTATTTCGTCCGATTCAAATGCCGATTTATTTGATTTGGTGATTTGGTTTGGCGAAACTGATGAAATGAAGGAATTAGATCTCCTTTTTTATTCTAATTGCTCATGGAGGAGCCGATTGGATCTGGTACATTACATTATAATTGGCTTCTCGATTAATTTCTATTTTTTGGATTTCAGATGCACATATAGCATTCATCTCTTTGGATTTATGTTCAATCCGTTCAGTTTTCCTGTTTTTGATTGTGGTTAATGAGCTAGTACGGATAACTGTGAATATACCGATCTATGTTCTTGGAATTCAACAGATCTAAAGCTAACCTTATAATTTTCCACATATTGATTCCCCTGTTCTTCATGTTTAGTGCATATCTCCTCCACTGTTCCACATATGTAGCTATATTTAATTTATTGATTTTTTTTGGTGTTTATCATTCACTGTTCCACATATGCAGCTATATTAAATTTGTTAATTCTTTCACATGGTCGTAGAGCCTTATCGATTATGATGATTGGCAATTTGTCATGTGATGGGGAGACAGTTTCACGGTTTAATCTCGTATATCACATGCATGTTTCATTGAGATCAGTATGCTTTCTGAAATTAGCATTTTTAATGTTGTCCTCTTACTTTCAAACTGGTATGATGTTATGTTCTTTGAATGGAAGGTACAATGCTTATTTGTGACGAAAGTTTCGTATCATGTTTCTTCTGTTTAAAGGAAAACATCTAGACAAGTTAAAAATTCGGTGGACTCATGTTCCACTGTAAGTATCTATTAGGTCTGATCTCAACTCATAATTGTAGATAGTGAGAATGTTCATCCTAAAATCATTTAGAAATATAAAGATTAGTCCATGATTATATCTTAGCTCGCCACTTATTCATGACCGATGCAAATGTCAAAGTCCGGACGGACCGGTAGAGCGGGTGTCGTGTCCATACAAGCGCACATGAGCCCGGCGAGATTCCATCTTAGACCCAGCAATAAGCCCGGCGATATTCCATCTTAGACCCAATTGACAATAGGAGGAGCAGCCCACCGACCTTATATACTAGGCTCGGAATGCCCCATCTTTCGATGTGGAAACTTATTATCTCCAACACAAAATGAGATTATTGAAGGATTATTTGAGACTAAATTATTTTGGGAATTATTTCAACAAAAATTACAATTCAGTGGCACTCATTTGAGATTATTAGGAATAATAATCTCCAAAATAATCTCTTAAATCTGTCTAATGGACTTGATGAACACTTACCTTATATGTAACTTTTATATTACATATGGGCTATGATGATGGGCTTTGAGTTGACGATCCAAATCTTCTGTCGCTTGCACTGTCCCCTCCCCTGTCCCTCAATTTCTATTGGTCCATGTGGCTGAGTTTGTTTTAAAAAATTTGAAGCTTTAATTGCCGGTTCGGTTCGGATATTAAAAATATACTTTACTGGTCTAAAATTAATAAGTAAAAGAACCCGGCCCATAATAGGAATCGAATATTGGAGTTACGTCTCAAAAAACCTCAGTAGCTCATCGTTGCCAAAAATAAACTTTAATCTTCATTGTTTTCTAGTCTGGTGCCGTCGTTGCCTTCTCTATCGATCTTCATTGTTTTCTGGTCTGGTTGCTTCTAACGCTCGCTCACAAACAAACCACGCACGTTTGAAATCCTTTTGAGACTCTTCCCATTGAGCATACATGATCCAAATCTTCAAATTTAGTGCGCTTCAGTAGTTGGTACTCTATTAACTCAGACTCGTCAATTATATGTTGTTTTGGCCGCCGACTTACAGAATTTTGTATTTGTTCACAGTGATCTGGAAGTTCATAGTTGTCTTCTCCGTCGATCAAGTGTGTAAACTCTTCCTCTCGAGAATTCATTGTTCATTGTTTATTGACGCAAGTACTTTTATCTATTAAGTAAAAGTAGACTTTAGGGTTCTTGATTGTGCTATTGTGTTATTGTGTATACGTTGTGTTAAAATTGTATATTTTTATCACTTAATTATAGACAACCGATCGAGTTTGGGATGAGATTATACTTAACTAATAAGAGATTAAGGACGACAATTAATGTTGGATTAGTAAACTTTAGAAGTTGCATTCTCTTTCATGTACTCTTCTGTAGGTTGATTAGGTTATTAGAAGTTACATTCTCACCTAGGCTAAAATATGCACCAAGCATGCCTTCAATTGTAGGATTTATAATTTGACAGAACATTAAAAACATTCTTACTTAGGCTCTCAAGAATGCCTTCACTATTTCAGCATTTGTACTTATACTGTACACTTGAGTGTATGGTTGATTGTAAAAATTATAGCTACAAGTACATAATGTAAGCCTTTTAGAGTCTATCAAACATATATAGACCGATAATAAGTAGACCAGAACTGATTTGTGACCGGAATTTTCCATTGCGTTATGCATTAGCCTTCTCACGAACTTGAATGGAAAAATATTAGGGGGGAGAAGCAAGTCACCTCCGAGAAAAAGAGGAAAATAAACTAAATTTAAAAATCCTTGGAAAAAGAAGATGGACAAATTAAAATCTTCCAGGTATTAGAAAATTTGGAATCATTCATTAATATCAGAAACTTCGTAGTTGTTTAGTATAATAAATTGGAATCATTTACTATATTGGAATCATTCATTAATCCTACAGATATTAAAAGTATTGTAATTTGGAATTTTGTGAAAGTCATTCTAGCTTGAGTATTTTTGGATCAATTAGTTATACACAAGACAATATATACGTTTGAGATTTTGTGAAATCCTTTATTTTGAATAATTTATATCATTATTTTTTTTAAACCTAATCTTTTGTTAATTGGGTTTTTTTTTAAAGGTAATGGATGTTTCTATACACGATGGGCAAGTACGTAGGAGTTTGGAGTTTGAGGAGAATAATGATGCTACTGATCTTTGCGTTGATGATGAAAGTGAAAACTCAATTCATGTCAAGATATCTAAAGAGATGGTACCAAAGATTGGCATGGAATTTGAAACAGAAGAGGCAGCTTATCAGTTTTACAATGCTTATGCAATGGAAGTTGGATTTTCCGTTCGAAGAAGCAAGTCACATAGCCATAAGGGAAACTTGATTGATAGAAAATTTGTTTGCTCGTGTGAGGGTAAGAGGGGACGAGATAAGCGAGATGATGCTTACAAATCTCATCGACCGGAAACAAGGTTTGGATGTTTGGCTATGCTGAAAATTAATTGTCGTCGTACCTACAAGTTCGTGGTTGAAAATTTTGTGGCTGAGCATAATCATTTATTAGCTAGTCCGAGTAAGGCTCATCTATTCAGATCACACCGAAAAGTGTCAGCATCTCAAGCATTAGAAGTAGATATGGCAGATGGATCAGGTATTGCACCTAGAAACGCTTTTGAGCTCATGGCTAAGCAAGCAGGAGGCCGTGAAAGTCTCGGATTTATTCGTATGGATTATAACAACCACTTACGAGGTAAGCGCAATTTAGAAGTGAGGCCAGGTGAGACATGTGGTGTTCTTGAGTACTTGAAAATGATGCAGTTGGAGGATCCTAACTTCTTTTATGCTATTCAAGTGGATGAAGATGATTTGATTACTAATATTTTTTGGGCTGATGGGAGAATGGTGTCTGACTATAATGATTTTGGTGATGTGGTGTGTTTCGATACTACATATCGTAAACATAAGGATGGTCGTCCAATTGCTTTATTCGTTGGAGTGAATCATCATAAGCAGTCCATTATCTTTGGTGTTGCATTGTTGTATGATGAGACAGCAGACTCCTTTATTTGGTTGTTTGACACGTTTGCAAAGGCTATGGGTGAAAAGCTCCCGAAGACGATACTTACCGATCAAGATGCTGCAATGTCTAAAGCACTTTCTTGTCAATGGCCAAAGACATACCATCGTCTTTGCATATGGCATATATTTCAAAATGCGGCCACTCATTTGAGCAGCGTTTTTGCTAGCTTTAAGGAATTTTCAACTGATTTCAGTAGTTGTGTTTATGATCATGATTATGAGGAAGATTTTTTAGATGCTTGGGATAAGATGTTGCAGAAGTATGATTTGCAAAGTAATGATTGGTTGAAGAGATTGTTCAATGTCAAAGAGAAATGGGCATTAGTCTATGGAAGAGATACATTTTGTGCGGACATGATTAGTACACAGCGGAGTGAGAGCATGAATAGGGTGATCAAGCACTATGTAAGTTACAAACACGAATTGCGACGTTTTTTTGAGCACTTTCAACGGTTACTTGATGATCGCCGTTATGATGAGATGGTAGCAGATTTCAAAACAACCCAAAGAAAAGTTGCATTGGTTTTTGAAGTGGAAATTTTGAAGCATGCCGCAAGTGTTTATACACCAGCAGTGTTTTCCTTATTTCAAGTCGAGTTAGGTAGAGCTTATGATTGTCTGATTGAGACTTCGTCTTCTTGCGATGAGGTGGTAAACTCTGACAGATATATCGTTAAACCAGCCATGAAGAACTATAGTTATGTTGTCTCCTATAAATCTGCAGAAGATAAGATGTCTTGCAGTTGCAAAAAATTCGAGTTTGCCGGGATATTATGTTGTCACATATTAAGGATACTTTCTCTTAAAGGCATTTTGAAAGTTCCGGAAAACTACATTTTGAAAAGATGGACGAAAGATGCCAAAAAAAGGAGCAATGTGATTATCAATGAAAGTTCAATTGATGTGGACCCGAAAGCAGCAATGAGGAGACGTTATAGGGAAGTGTGTCGTTATTCAACTCGGCTAGCCACAAGATCAGGAGAATCTGAAGAAGTTTACACTGTTGTGAAAGAAGTTTTGGTAAACTTACTAAAACAGATTGATTTAAATGCTACGGGAAAAACTAGTGTGCAACCTACCACCGGTACTGAAGATGTGCTTATGTGTCGAAATCCAACTGAAGATATGCCTATGTG
The DNA here is from genome assembly GCA_033239125.1 of Fagopyrum homotropicum. Taxonomy (NCBI): domain Eukaryota; kingdom Viridiplantae; phylum Streptophyta; class Magnoliopsida; order Caryophyllales; family Polygonaceae; genus Fagopyrum; species Fagopyrum homotropicum. The sequence goes on along the minus strand of BSWB01000001.1, from coordinate 5,561,555 downwards.
TCAAAATGACAAGTTGAAGACCATAAGAGGCATAAAATTAAAGCCAAAATCTGGAAATCGATCAAGTAAAAGGATTATAGGTGCTCTTGAAAAGGCAACACGGGGAAAAAGAGCAAAGAAGAAGCAATTATCCGCCGTTGTTGAGCATGTTATGTCTAATCCTCCAGTGGAGCTTGCTATGCCTGATCCTCCTATGGAGCATGTTATGTTTGATCCCCACCTTGGACGCGCAACACAAGTGAGTGTTTCTGTTTACCGTCATATTTTTGTAATTTTCTATTTTTGATCATTTTCTGTGTTTTTTCATGTAGGTTTCATCCACTTCGGTAATTTTACAACACAATCAATCTCAATCTACTTCACAAACAAGTGTGGAATATAGTCAACTTGGTTCAAATAATTTTACAGAGGTAATATCACATTTGAAATATAGTTATGATTATGAAATAGGGATCATATTTGTGACCTTCTCTTTCTTCTTGTAGGACCTCTCGTTTGTGAAGCTTTTGGATGGTGTTCATGATGGGGAATCCATTGAGCTTCATGATTTATGGGAGGTATATATATATGCTACATTTGTAATATGATTACTTGCTTTTTTGTTTTTTTAGCTAATTACTTATGTTGTTTGCACACAGGTTTAGTGCAGCGGAAGGTTTGAAAGCTTCTCCGTTGAGAAAACATTGGAACTGAATGTTGTTTTGATCTATGTTATGCAGACAGATTTACTTGCTTTCATTGGTTTTTTTTAGCTAAGTTTTGCTGAATTTTGCTGAATTTTGGCTGAGTTTTGCTAGAATTGCTGAATTTTTGAATTGCTGAATTTTGCTGTCAAGTTTAATTTATTATGGCTGAGTTTTGCTGTCAAGTTTTATTATGGCTGAGTTTTGCTAGAATTGCTGAATTTTGCTAGAATTGCTGAATTTTGCTGTCAAGTTTTATTATGGCTGAGTTTTGCTAGCCTTTTTTTAAGTTGTTCATTTTGCTGTCCAGTACAAGAGTTAATTGGCAGACAAATAGTATTGCTGAATTTTTCACATTACAAGGTGCCAAAAAGCAATCCAAAAATTACAACCCGAACCTGCGTATATCATAAATAAGAGGCCACTAAGTGCCAAAAAGTGCATATTACAAGGGTGAGTCTCATGTCAAGTGCAAAACCCAAACAAGACATGCATGTGTGTTCTCTTCTTTAATTATGAAATGAATTGCTGAATCTCCTCTCGGTGGGTGTAAGCCAAGTTCGTCTTTCGTTGGATCCGGATGCTTCTAGTTTGACTTCCGCTTCCCCTCACACAAGCCCTCCTTCATCGTGTGAAAACTATGTACATACATTGTCAAATGCAAACAACTCATTGTTAGGAGAAGCCCATTTAAGAAATACAGTAAGGAGAAAATATGCATATAGCCTCAAAAATAAAAGAGAATGTCAGAATATTACACAAGAAAGTGCTTCTCTCTTTCTTCTGATGTCACTTGAACTTAGAATCGGATCCACAATCGAATCAATCTGATATTGTATCATAACCAACTTCGGATTCAATTACAAGCATAGAAAAATAACACATACATCGAGAGGAACTATTGATGCCAAGCGCAATCAACTTATCCCAATTTGAATAAACTTCTTAAATATCATCCTTAAATCAACGAAACCCCGTTTAGGAATTCCATCAGAAACCCATCCAATTTACAAGATAATCATATTGTTTTCCCAAAATAAATTATAATCCTTAGTTCCCCAAATTACCAATCATTGATAAATTGAGTATACCTGCACTAACATATATTGGTTTACCTTGCTTAGCAAGATGCAGGCTTTAGGAGTATATGCACAACAATACAAGTAGTTTGTCAATTATCCAAGTTTTGATTACAGTAGTCCCACACAGACCATGGTTTAGTCACAGAGAGGTTAAAAAGAAAATTATCACTAGATCATCCCATGAACTGGCTCCAACAAGGACAGAAAATTTCAACAGAACCTGAAATAGGAAGACATTAAACATTGAATTAATATATTATGGTATTTCATGGACATACCTAAATTTACACTAGTATAATGTAACCCAAATGAAGTGTGTTCGTGTAATGTTTGCATTCCAGAATTGAATTGTTAGCCACTTGCTGCTTTATATTTAAGATGTATGGGTCATATCTTTTTTAAAGGCAAATGTTAGGATCAAGAACGTAGTATTATCCATATTAGACACATCTACAATCTACTAAATTGTCTCAGGTGTTTTGTATGAAAGGATATATAAGCTTTTAAATTTCTCCATGAGAAACAATCCTTGCAAAATACATAAGACAACTCATCACTGATTAAAACAACATGAAGAAGCAGCTTTCAAGAATCGATTGTTACCCAAGGAAGATAAGCTGCAGTGAAAGTGAAGAAGAGTACAATTCAATGTGAAAAATATTATTGCTGAATAAGACACTAACCATCATAAAAGTTAGAGGATTGCTCAGAAAAATAATTTTCTCAAATGACTCTTGACATAAATGGTATCATTCCTGCATAAGAACAATTCTAGTCAAAACAGTATCCCCAAACAACAACATGTAAAAGAAATCCGCAGTTCTCCTCTTGAAAGATTTCTCTGATTTTACAGTAGCCCCAATAGAAACTCATCTTCTCATTTCCCTCCCTATTTAACAAACTATTGATGCCAAGGGCGATCAACTTATCTCAATTTGAATAAACTTTTTAAATATCATCCTTAAATTAACCAAGCCCCGTTCATGAATTCCATCAGACACCCATCCAATAACCTAAAAATGATAAATCAGAGCAAGCATAGAAAAACAACACATACATCGAGAGAACAACCAACGGTGGTGACGACTACAACGGTGAGATAGGATCGGGTGAGATGGGCATCTACTTGAGAAGCGATGACCAAAAACTTGTTCTGATTTTAAGAGTAAGCATACGAGGGAGAAGAGAAGTTTGGACTTCCGTCGTTCGACTCGTACATTGTTTAGCATTTCAACGGGCTGGGTTCTTTTACTTATTAATTTTAGACCAGTAAAGTATATTTTTAATATCCGAACCGAACCGGCAATTAAAGCTTCAAATTTTTTAAAACAAACTCAGCCACATGGACCAATAGAAATTGAGGGACAAGGGAGGGGACAGCGCATGGGACAGAAGATTTGGATCGTTGAGTTGAGGCTACAGAGGAACTACATATAGGCTGTGAGAGGCTTGAGATGCATGATTGCTTACTTAAAGAGAATACAGATGGATCAATTTGGTGGCCCATAGATAATCAATCTATCTTCCAGAGCTTTTGAATTGGTTTTAAGTGAGCAAGTGAGGATCTCTGTTCTTGTATCTCAATCAAGAAAGGACATTTTTCAGTTTCATAAGCCTGATTGCAGCATATCCTGAAGTGCTATGTCAACAATCAAGTTAATGATTCATTGTCTTTTCCAAAACTAGACCTAATTTCTAACCAACCCTAAACTAGGGCATCAAATATTTTTTGGGTCTTAATTAGAAGAAAGATTGAACATATAAAGACTGCATAATATATTCTCCACAATTATAACTTTACATGCATAATGGGAAACCATATATACATTCAAAGATCAAAACCAAAGCAAATACTAGTGAAGTTTCAATAACAATGATTGAACCTTAAGAAACTGAGATGGTTCTTTCAGATAACAATCCCAAAGGAGACCGAGATCGCGATTTCTTCATTGTAATCTTGCCAAAAACAATCCTCATCTCAAGTTGCTGCAAACCCGGATGCTTAAGCTTCTCAATCTCTTGTTTGATCTTCTTCACTTGGCTATGAACCGGCGAACTCTCTATGCATTTACTCTCTTCCATGTTGGAGATGTTTTCACTGCACCTTGCTTGTTCTTCTCCTGATTTATAGATCAGATGTGGTGTTTCATGTGATTTGGGGTTAGGAAAAAACCAGTTTTATAGGGGTTTTGGGAAAGCAAAATTCATGCCAAAAGCATGAATTAAGGGATGAAAGGAAGGGGGTTTGGTGGGTGAGAAAGTGTTTGGTTGGCATCTTTAACCAAAGGAAAGAGTTTTAATTTACAATGTTGGCCTTCTTCCTTGTTTTTTTGCTTAAACTTGCAGGTTCATCAAACCTGAACTACAATACAAATGGTTTGAACTTTCAAGAAGAACATTCCACTTGTCGCAATTCCAAAATTTTGAACATTATTTTAAGTTTTGTTTCCCTTGGGTTCATTGCATGAAGTAGGTCGAACTTGGCACAATTTTTTTTTTTTCAGTGAATTGGCTATGAAGACTTTTTTTTTTTTTTTATTAGAAAACAAACTAGGTCAATTTTCACCTCTATTAATTAAGTGTTTTTAAAATTAAAAAATAATTTTAAATTACTAAGGACATAGTTTGTATCAACAATATAAAAAAGGTTCTTAATTATTAGACCAATCTTTTTCTTTTTTTTTTCTAAAATAATTTCGAATATTAGTGGATCAAATAAAAGGTATCCCCAACAGCTTTTCTAAATTATCTCCAAACTGGATAATTAAAAGTAAAAATCTACCATTCATATTTTTATCAAATCCAACAGAATCTCTATCTTGGAGAATTCTCCATTTATTTGGAGAATGACTTCAAATTTAGGGAAGAGTCCCCACTTTTTTTTATCATGAAATCGATAGATAGTAGAAGATTAGGCTGTAATATGAGACAAGTTACTTGGCTCGGCTCGAGTTCATTCATTTTCTAACGAGCCGAATATGAACAAATTTTAAAGCTCATATAAAATTTAGGTTTGGCTCATTCGGATAAAAGAACATTATAGGAGCATTATTTAACCGAGCTACACAGGCTTGGCTAGGGATCGGCTCGTCAAAAGCTCGGTTCGAGGTCGTTCACTTTCTAAATGAGTTGAGTATGAACACATTTTAAAGCTCGTATAAAATTTAGGTTCGGGCTCAACTCGGCTCATTTATAAATGAGCCGAGTTTAAGCATGTCAATGTTTGACTCGTTCGGTTCGTATTACATCCCTATAGAAGGCATAGTTAAACGACCTTATATACTAAGCTCTACTTATGTTTATGCAACTGATGAAAGTGAGACGGCTCTTGAGATCCTTTTAATTCTAAGTTTGGGTGTCGTTTTGTAAACTCTAAAAAGTTTTGAAAATTTTTTGTGAGCTCGATAAAGTTGGTGCTTCCTTGTAATTTTTGTATGACTTTGCACGTTATTTGGTTGAGAGGAGACACATTTCGAGAACGAGAGAAAGAAGTCGCGAGGATTTCGAGTTTGACGAACGCTTTCATCGGGATCTCAAGGAACCTCTTTAATTTCCGCATTTGTGTAAATCAGTTTGTTTTTTTTTTAAACTATATAGTAGGGCACACCGGTCTCTCTTAAGGTATGTAACGTTTTCGATTGGTTTGGAATGAAATCGATGTAGATCCGACAATGCTTTAGTTTGACCATAAGAAACGTTTTTTCCCTTGGAAACGATGGAGAGAGATTTTAATCAAGAAGACGATGAGTAAAACGAAAATAATACTATCACACTAGAAGAAATCCAATTATATATATACATATAAAAGTATTAAAATCTGATATTATATGAAAACTTTGTCCAAAATGAGAATATATAAGAAATGTAATTATAGTTAGCATGGACTTTGACCGCTTCAACGTGTGCTTTTATTTTGTCGTATTATTTTGTGGCTACACATGTAAAATGCCTTTGACTACATATACTTCCAATTTGTACATATATAGTGAAGGAGAATCTCTATTACTTCTTTGATTTTTCAAAATATTTAAACATGTACATAGTTGTATGGTTGTTTTAGTGTTTGACATTAAACTTTTTATATATTATTTTGAGATTTAAGTTTGAAAACTCTTGACGGTGGTCCATTCTCGAATCGGTTCTGGTTGGGTCTACAGTTCAGGTATAGGGTAATGTTCGATCTTGGTTCCAAGACCTAAAAAAATCGGTGATATTGATCGGATCGGACTCGTAACATCAAATACGGTATGAACCGGTTGAAAAAATTAATATTTTATGCGCCTCTTGAATTAATCACGAAGTACGTATTCGGTTTGAACGTAGAACGGCATGCATTGAATGATCAAAGGAGACTAGTTAAAGGTTAAAATTGTTTTTGTTGTTGGATGACGTTGACAAATAATAGAATTTATTTTATTACTAATAAAATACATTTAAAGTGCGAAAAATATCACTCTTCTTCTATAATATTTTATTTTAAAAAGTTATAATGGAAAGTAAGAATTTATTACATATTTGATCATGAAAACTACTAGCTTTATAAACTGAATATATATATATATATATATATATATATATATATATATATATATATATATATATATATATATCCATTTCGTTGTAACTTTGAAAACGAAAACGAAATAAAAATGAAATTAGTTCATATGTATACTTTGTTAATTTTTGTTAATGTAATTTTTTAGAATTATATCTTGTATTCTGGTATCTTAAGGGTGTTACAACTCAGATTACACAACTTACCCGCTAAACCGTCATTTTTTAATTGGTTTTTCTCCACCCTCAACAAGTATCCTATATCACAGCAAACCGAGAAGCAAACAATTTACTCAAGATATTCGGTTGAAGTTGAATATTGGGTCACGACATCAACAATCTATGAAATAATTTGATTCAAGACTCCTCAAATCATTAGACTTTGCTCATATACACAACTTAGAATTTAAGTTACGACATTCAAGTTACTTTTCACATCGCTTCTAATCCAATATTGCACACAAACACATCGAACTTCATTGCCACGCCATCTACAATCATGTTCAAAATTTGTCATCTCCATGTGCGCTCATCAACCCAACTCCGTGACATTTTTACTAAAAACCTCGAATATTCGAGATATTCATGTGTCAACTCGAGAATCATAATATATATACTTCTCAATCTAGAAGGATATTTGACTTTCTATCCATATTTACTTTCTCTTTACATGTGTATACATGAATAAACATGAATTTGGGTCTTTGATTCCATCTTTAGGTATAGTATTACCTTCATTTTCATTTAAATTGAATCAAAGTCAAAGTAAAGAACCAGCTTGAGCTAGCTATGTGGTCCGAACTCGAACTTGAACGCGTCATACGATAGCAACAACTCCCGCGTTTTCTTCTAGAAAAAATATATATATATAACTGCACTATTTAGACTTGGACCAACAACCCTAAATATATTATTTAAATAATAAAAACCTAATTTAAATCTCAAAATTCACCTCTTTGTCTTGTAATAGAAATCTATATAAACCCTACCCACCCCTTCACCTCTCCCAAAACAATCAAAATCTCAAACCCAGAAAAACCCAACTCACAGTAACAGATCCAAAACTATGTTGAGGAATTACGATATGATGAAGTTGGTTTCTCGAACCGGAAGACAGTTCCAGCGTTACGACGACGACCGGCGTCTCGTTGTCGGGTACGTGTCTCTGTCTGTTTTTACATTTATCAATTGATTTTATGATTTTTTTTTTTATCTGTTCAGATCGATCCCATACAGATACAAGAAGGGGATGAAGGTGGAAGTTCTTGTAATAAGCTCACAGAAAGGTCAAGGGATCCTCTTTCCTAAGGTGAATTTATTTTTTAATTTTTTAATTTGATTTTTTAAATATTATTTATGATTAAAACTAAAAATAATGGTGATTAATAGGGTGGATGGGAGCAAGGAGAATCAGTAGAGGAAGCTGCGTGCAGAGAGACACTTGAAGAAGCAGGTGTTCTTGGTACTCTTCAGGTAATTTTTTTTTAAATTTCAATATTAATCATTTTCGTCCACTAATTCCGCACACAACATGCGAATATTCAACTCATGGAAATCAACTTTCTCCCGTTAATTTTCTCAGTGATTTATGTCATTTTCTGTGAAAATTTATGGTTCATTATATAATCAAAGTAAAAGTAAAGATCGGACTATATTCGTTTTCATTCCGTTTTTGATTCCGAAGTTAAAACCAAACGAGCCCATAATCTCTCAAGTATTGAGAGACTCAAGTTTATAACGTTATAGCTGTATGAAATTTTTCAAAATTTAATTTGTTAATGCAACTAGTTTCAAGCTTGCCCTAGATATGAGTCGAATTGGATTATATTGATTACGTATATGTGTGAAAATTATCGACGTATCAAGTTTGAAACTTATTTTAGCGTTAAAAAGATGTAAAATTTCGATTTTGCACTAAATATGAGTCGAATTGGACTATTTTGATTAGGTATATCCGTATATGTATGGAAACTATCTCATCTCGATAACAAACAAACTCATAGTTTAATATGTAAATATGGTGGATTACTCCTTTAATTGTCAATTAGTTTTAAGATAAAACGTCATTGGCCTAACGCGCACAAGTCGGAATTTCTCAATATGTTTCTAGAGGATTTTGTTTTCGGTGATTATCAGTTTTCTCCGATTTAGATTTATGTATTTTTATCTAAACTAACCTAATTCATATAAATAGAGAATCTAAAATCATTTCTTTATTAGTGACATACTGACATTGCAAAAACAAATGCTAATAAAGTGATTTTGTATAAATTTGTTTATAAGAAATAATAAAATGAATATATTATACATGCAGAGTTCGTTAGGCTCATGGAGTTACAAAAGCAAAACTCAAAATGCATTTCGAGAAGGATATATGTTTCCTTTACTTGTTACTGATCAGCTCGATCTCTGGCCAGAAAAGCATGCCCGGCAAAGACTCTGGGTACGTACACATAATACTATACGTAAATAATATGCGTATGTATATATGATTGAAAATTTGTTTAACGTAGACGTGTGTATAATGCAGATGGATATCGAGGATGCAAGACATAGATGTAGAGACTGGTGGATGAAAGAAGCCTTGGACAAGTTCGTTGAGAGACTCGCGGGTTGTGTCAACGGCCATGACCATGGCTTGCTTGCTCCCTTGGTTCTCGAATGAGGCTGGTCAAGATGATCGTTTTTCGTGTTGTTCTTGATTGATTGACGCGGTATTTAATCGATTTTGTACACTTAGAGATCAGTTGCGCCACAATTAAGGCCCTTAGGTTACTAGTTCATTAGCGTTAATTGATTATATTTGTTTATTAATTTGTAATTGTTCTAGTTTTTATTAAGAGATTCGTTCTTTAGAATTCTTTAGCTAAGTCATTGTTGTTATTGCCTATTGGGTTCTTGCAAACATCAATTGGATAAAGATGATCGATCTTTTAATAAGCAAACGTGTAATCGTTTGAATACAAACGTACATGTGATAATAACTCTGTTGGGATGTAGGAAAAGAATCTCACATCGATAGCACGCAATCAAGTAAACCTATCATATAAGTATTTGGGCTACTCCTCCTATTGCCAATTGATTTTAGGATGGAACCCTGTGTGCTTGTATGTGTGGTTCACCGGACGTGAGCCCTCCGCGTCATTTGGTCCATGGTATCATAGCATCTGGGCTACTATAGTTAATCATCAACTTGAGGACTTGTTTCACTATTGACGATCCTTTTTAAATATCTTTTTTAATAATTTTTTTTATCGTGTACTTATATAGTGTTTCGTTGTGTTTTCCTTATAGTGTTTTCCTATTTGCATGACGGCTAGTCCATTTACCATTTCTCCGGCCTCTTGATACGTCGAGTTTTGGTGTGGTCGAACTTCTTACCTTATTTAACGAAACAATAAAAAAAAAAAAAGGGCCTAAGGCCCAAAAACAGAAAATGGGCCCAATGCCCAATGATGGATAATCCACCGTACTCGGAAGTCTGAAGCTCCTAACATTAGGCGTCGTGTTCCTCCGTGCTCTGAACGTCTCTGCAGAAATGCTCAAATTCTTCAATTCCCGCTATCGAAATCTCACGCACCCCCTCAGGATCAGCACCCCGTTCACTTCTCCCCCGTTTATCACCTTCTTTTCTCAGCTTCACTCCCTGGACGAGACCTCCAAAATCGCCTCCTTGCTCAGCGGGCTTGAGCTCGACCAAGAGGAAGACCGAAAACAGGAGCTCCGGTCTTCATCAACGACTTCGTTTCATGGACAGCAAGATACCATCCATTCGGAAGGAGGTGTAAGAAGAGAGACTGAGCTTGGAGGAGGCCTTTGGGGGTCTTTGTCTGGAGATGGTGCATTTCAGATTGCCCATCCGTGGCCTGAGTGGGTGAGTTTGATGGAGTTATTGTTGAAAAGAGGATATTTTGATGAAATTGGAAACCCTTTTAGAAATGAGGAAATGGGTTCAGGTGCTAAAGATTCGAATTTGGTTCGCACTGCTTGCTTGAATTTTGGCCGGGATAGGGTTGATCTTATCAGGTAAATTCAGTGGTGTTGATTAGAAATGTTACTTTTCGATACAGAAACTATTATTTCTTCAGTGGTGAATATTAGTTTGCCACTCTGCTTGTTCTACATACGATTGTCGGGCTATGCATATCACCTGTTTGATATTATGACCAAGTGAAGGAGCCTTATGGGTCATGATTACATGGGCTCTCTTTGCTATCTTTTGGTCCATTTTTTGAACGAAAATTGGACAGAACCTATGATGTGAAATAACTGGAATCTTGTTGCAAGGACAAACCCATTGTTGTGAATTCGTGTGGCATAAACTAGGTTTGTGAAAAATTGAAGTAATGGTAGCTAAATGTATTGTATATAACTAGGATTTATTGTTGCTGTGATGTATCCTATCTTTTGATCAAGGAGTGGTTGGCTGGATAGCCATCTCTTTGGCAATCCATATGAGTTCTAGCTATTTTAACCTACGAATTGGTTGCAGGCACATTTCAAGGAAGGATATATCAGCTACCGTGGAATTTGGATGCCCGAGCCTTGATAGGAAAGTGGTCAATTCAGGAAAGCGTCTGAGGGCATATGTTAGCATTGATGAAGCAAATGTAGGTGATACTTTTCCCTGCTTTTGTTTTTTCACACCCCCTTCTTATCTCTATCTTTGCTATCATGGAAATTGGAAAGATGAATAAAATTGGTTAGTTATAGTTTTCTTCCTGATCCATCGGTTTTATAAGTGAAGTATTCAAAGAAACAGAGGAGATGTCGGATAAAAGATGAAAAAAATCAGCATTAGTAATCGAAACAGAGGATTTATTCTTGAATAATCTCCATGTAAAGCTAAACTTAATCTAAATGGATCCTGCTAGATCTGCAGCTCATGCAGTTTGAGAGGGAACTGTGATAGGGCATATGTTAAGGCACGTGAAGAAGAAGTTGCAAGGACTGTGGATGTTATGCGGATCTTGCTAACCTTTGGTCTCGATCATACCACTGCGTCTGTGGAGAATGATGAAAGCCAGAACAAATCTGCAAAGGAATCAGTAAGAAGCATACTTAGAGGAATAGTCGGGCTCTCTCAAGAGGAACTTGATACTGTCGGCAAAAGAGACACCAGTGACCGGAAATCCTTACGAGAAGACCAGCAAGGTCACATCAAAGTACCCATGAAGCAAGGCGATTGGATTTGCCCCAAGTACTAATCTGGATTACCTTTGCTATTTCAACCACCTTATTTCTACTTTTTCATCTATTTAACTAATTCATCCTATCTGTTTGCTAGGTGCAATTTTATGAACTTTGCAAGGAACATCAAGTGCTTCCGTTGTAACGAGCTATTCGAAGACCGAGTAAGAAAAATGATTGAGGATCAGCAACAACTTCCTTTGAAGAAGGGGGATTGGTTATGTGAAAAGTATCGCAATTCTTGCTCTTCTTTCTCTGGATCACTACCACTGTAATATGTTCATCATTAGTGAATTATATGACTGGTGCTACAACCTCTACAGGTGCAACTTCTTGAACTTTGCAAAGAATCCAAAATGCAAGTTGTGTCAAGAGAAACCTCCAAAGCGGACACTGGATACCGGTGAATGGCAATGCGACTCGTTAGTATCTCATCCCTATTAACCTATCTGATACAGAATACTGTTTGGCACAATGCATAAGCTATATTCTTTCTCGTACTTTAGGTGCCACTACATCAATTTCAGAAAGAACACGATATGCTTGAGATGCGATCACAGGCGCCCCAAAGCATCAGCCTCGTCAAATCCTTCACCTGAACTCAATGATTGCCAAGATGGACCAAAGTCTTGTGTTGAAACGCAAGAAGGGGAGAGAAGGCAGCAAAACTCATGGCAGTTTGTGGTAGATGAAAATCACAAAGATAAGACTAGGTTAAGTAAGAAGAATGTTCTCGAGTTCATGGACTTCCCTATATTAGGAGGTACAAGTGCATTATCTAGGAGTGAGGAAGAGATTGAAAAATGGAAAGAAAAAATGAGGGAGAGGAGCAAGTGCATGCGTAATGCAGAGCAGAAGGGCAATGGCTTGGGTTTTGCAGTCACAAAGAGGCCCAAGTTTCTTGAGTGCACTGATAATGAAGACATGGATGAGTGGTTTGGGGAGGTTAAGGATTGAGTTATTGTAAAAACATGTTTGATCAAAACATAATCAACCTCTTTATGCTACTCTCAAGAATGTGGACATGGAGATTTTTGCAGACAGTTGGTCGTGAAAAAGGTGCGTCCTGTGATTTTTTTCTTCTTCTAGTAATAACATTGTAGTTTCTTATTATCTTTTTCAGAAGGGTAGTTGATAGGATTTCGAACCTATCTACAAGGCCAGCTAATATCAAAACACAATATTGAGTCTTGAAGAATCAGGTCTCATCAGTAATTTACACAAGATGACCATTGCTTAGCTCATGTTTCTCTCATCCGAGAGACCCGGCCTGGCATACTCAATTTTTTAAGTTGAGCTCATATAATCAGTTCCTCATGCCCTATTAACAGTGCAATACAAAATAATGCTAGTACACTTGTGTCTCACCCAAATTCATTGCTTAACAGTCAAACACCTAAGTTGCTGCAGGACGGATTTGGTTGCATGGTCGTTCCAGTGGAGCGAGTCCCACCAGTCTGTGGGGACATCCCACGCCTCCAAAACTGGACAACTGTTATTGCTATTGACTGATAGCCTTGGAACAGAAATCGGGCAATTCTTCAACTTGATTCCGGTTGAATCAACGAGTATTAAGAATTGCAAGGAATTGCAGACAATGGTCTTCCTGCATATGCTCCTCAATTCTGGCAAATTCCACAAACCAACTCGTTCCAGATTCGGCATTTGGATTGTGTCACTGTCATCTCCTGTTTCATCATCTTCTGCAGCAAAGATTTCTTCCATTCGTTCGCATTCACACAATTCAAATTCTTCCAAAGAAGGTAGGCTGCGACTTGGCAAACCGAGCTTCTTCACCTTGGGGCATTTACTTACAACCAAGGTACGAAATTCAGGAAACAAGACACTGCTATCCCAGATCGTCATCAGTCTTGACAAAGACGTCAAATGCAAAGAACTCAACTTTGGCAATCTGACTATTTCGCCTTCTGCTGTTGCGAAAACTTGTTCCATTTGTCTACAATGTTTTATAGAAAGACACTCCAAATTTGGCAGGTCAAGGTTCAACAGCCACAACTTCTTCAGCTTTCGACAAGCTGAAATCTCCAACTTCTTAAGACCGGCAAAACTGTAAGTAAATGAATCCATCATTTCCTCTCTGATTAGGCCACCAAAGTCATGTAGCCTTTGAAGCTTCAACTCTTGGATGGTATCAAGTGGTTTTGACCATCCATTTGGAATTATGCACTCTATTCCTTCACATACCTTCAATGTGCATGACTTCAACTGAGTAGCGCCACTTAGCGACGGCACAACATCCAGTAAGCCTCTAGCATTAAAGCTGCAATTCTTGAACCAAAGAGCTTCCACATTGTTTGGAACTAGAAACCTCACTTCTGTCCCTATCCTTGACCGATAACCACCAATATAAATTACTCTATTACCAAAGCTGCTAAGCCTAGCTAAGTCATCTTCACTACAAACACTTCCAGCACAAACAAAATAAGTTTTCCATCTGTTAAAACCTCCAAGACGAACACATTGGTTGAACTGAGTAACATCCGGAAAACGGCCCCCTGATAACTTCTCTAGATGTCTTAGACTGAACAACTCCTTCGGTGGTACAGCTATGGAGTAATTGCTTGAAAAGCTCTCAAGGCTGCAAAGTTTACAGAATATGCCACTGTGCACACCTTGAATTCCAGTGTCGGCAACATTTAGGAGTTGGAGGCTTGTGAGTTTCTCCATACCATCGGGTAAGTTTTTCATCATGGCACAACCGTGTAGATCCAACTCGCTTAAGTTTGTAAGCTTTGCTAGTGAAGGAATAAAGAGCAAGCTTTTGCAGTGAAAAAGAAACAGAGCTTTCAAGTTGACGAGGTTGGAAACAGAACTCGGCAATACTGTGATACCCGTATAAGACAGATTAAGAACTTTGAGGCCTATCATATGCACAAAGAATGAGTTTGACATACTCATTTGAGGATTATTCTGAAGCAGCAACACTGAGACGGTTGGGCAGTTAGGACTATCTCTAATGTGTCCAATGCAATTATACATCAAGGAAACCCAACCGAGATTCTTATCAATCCATTCGGGCTCTAGAGGTACTTCTTTTAAATTATTTTGTCCCTTCATCATGCCCTTAAGACCTATAAGTTTGATTGCCATGTCTCTAACCAAATCATGCATCTTTATGCATCTTCTATCAAGCCGATCTTTCACACATTCTAACAAAGATGCATTCTCAAGGCTGTTTAACAAAACGTGCCCTTTGTCTGTCTTTTCTTGTTTAGTACTTCCATCCAACAACCCTACTGCAATGAACTGTCTGATCAGCTCATCCCTGTTTATAACATGATCTTCAGGATACAAAGCACAATACAAGAAACAATTCCGCTGCTTTTCTTCATTTAGCCGATCATAGCTAAACCTCAGTATGCCGAATACCTTGTTTTCCATTTCATGTTGGCTGATGCAAGGATTTCTCAGAGTTCTCAGTGCATCTCTCCAGACATGTTCACTAGTTTCACCCCTCATGGATCCAGCCATTGTGATGATTCCGAGTGGTAACCCGGCACATTCTTTAGCTATTAATCTAGCTGTTTGTTGTTCTCCATCAGAAAGTTCTTCAAAGTTTCCAAGATGCTTCTTAAACAGATCCCATGATTCAGCACCTGAAAGAGGATTCATCTTAACCGGAAAGCAGTTCATTTTCCAACATACATCTTTCTTCCGTGTCGTTATAAGCAACTTACACACTTCACCATCTGCCGGAAACCCTATCTTTTCTATTGAGATATCCTCCCAAACATCATCAAGGATCAGTAAAGTTTTCTTTCTCTTTGTCAGTGTCATACTAAGCTCACCTGCTCTCTTCGCCTCATCTTTATATTTCAGACCATCAAGTCCAAATGCTTCAGCAATGTCTCTTTGCAACTTGAAGACGCTAGTGTCTCGCGATACAGTAACGTACAAAACATGATGG
Source organism: Fagopyrum homotropicum (assembly GCA_033239125.1). Lineage (NCBI taxonomy): Eukaryota > Viridiplantae > Streptophyta > Magnoliopsida > Caryophyllales > Polygonaceae > Fagopyrum > Fagopyrum homotropicum. The sequence goes on along the minus strand of BSWB01000001.1, from coordinate 5,546,118 downwards.
AAAAGATCTTCTTGGTGAAGAATCCTATTGTTGATGTGCATTGCCAAGCTTGTTTTACCGACTCCGCCCATTCCGTATAGACCAACCCGGATTTCACCTCTTTCAAAAGAACTCCAAACTTCATCCTGAACTCTTGAGGGAGTTGAACCTTCCATTCTCTCTGTCACTAATGGAATACCTTCTGGTCTAAAATCATCAAGCGAAATTCCGCGTGGAAACTCACTTTGCTTTAATAGTTTCTCGACGCTTTCAAACATTCCTTCAAGCTTCTCCATCACTTTTCCACGGCCAAAGAACCCTACTTGTTCAACTTCTGTTCCAAGACTCTCAACTTGTTGTTCAGTATTGCTCACTTGTTTCAGCCATAAGCTGACCTCAGTCTTTCTTCTCTTTCTGGCTCGAAGCTCTTCATTTTGCAGTTCAGAATTTATGTCATTTGCTTTCACTTTTAGTTGGTGCATCCTCTCTTTGAGATCTTTTAACTTGTCATATAAGTTGGAGTTCTTACTTGCACAAGAGGCTATGATATCCATCTAATAAAATAACAGAAGGAAAAGAGAGTTGATTCCCAAAAATGGTTTCAGCAGATTGAAAAACTTGACCAACAGACAAATATCAAAGTGCAGTAACACAGATGCCAAACCCAAAACACATTCCCTGGATGTACAAGGGCGTGTTTAGTAAAATGAGATTTGTAGTCAAGCAAGATTTGTAGTCGTAGTGTGTTGTTGTAGTTTTCGAGTTGCAGATTCGAGTTTTGTAAAATAAAATTTTTATATGCGCTTAGTAAATATAGATTTAGCGGAATTTCATTCAAGTAAAAGACGGAAATATCCTACATTATACATTCTCATTTTCTTTTCTTTCTATTTTTACGGTCATGTTCTGTTCCTTTTCTTCAATCTAATCCCCAACCTAACTCCATTACAGTTGAAGAAATTGGATATGAAGATCAAATGCATTCATGCCATGATCTACCGTTTGCTGTTTGTTTGTACAGAAGAAGCAACATGCGTTTAGTAAATATGGACGATTAACATCTAATTTTACTTTTTATTTAATAAAAATTTAGTTGAAAAGAGAGTCGGTGGTCTCCGGTACATATGGACACATTTCTATTAATAAGAAAATGGACCAAGTAGTAATGAATCAGGGGATAGCTTAATCCCTTACATAGAACAAATAAATAAAAATTCATTATACTTAGGGTTGTTCAAACGGTCCGGACCGTTTTATTTATTTATTTTTTTCAAAATATATTTTTGTATGGATTAAATCCTGTCTGGACCGGACCGTAATATCTTGGACATGACCAGATTTTTAAAATTACGGTACAGGACCGGACCGGACCGGTTTTCCGGTCAGGTCTGATTGTGTGCATCCCTAATTATACCCTCGGGAGGGTCAAACAATACATTTATTTAGTCTAACATGAATATTAAAAATATATTTTAAAAAAATCTAAAATTAATATTTGATTCTCCTAAACCCTCCGTCGTAACGATTGATGCAGATTTGGAAAAAGTCTAAATGATATATATATATATATATAGACTTTTTTCCAAATCTGTTCAGATAAGACCCCTTTCTTCCGGTAAGGCAAGCTAGAAAGATGACACGTGTCCGAAATTTTTTATTTTTTTTTCAACAACGAATGAAAATGATGGTGTAAAACTTATAAAGGGATAGTGCATAACTTATAAAAGGATAGCTCATGAATTATAATAGAATAATTCATAACGGTAAGACGGTAAGCCGTCAAGGTAGTCTAGGAAGGTGACACATGTCCAATTTTTTCCCCCTTATTCCTTCCAACAATGAATTAAAATGATAATGCAAAACTTATAGTGGGATAGTGCATAACTTATAAAAGGATAGTCCATGAGTTATAATAGAATAGTTCATAACATATAAACGATTAATTTATAAATAATTTGATATAATATATTAAAAAATGAAGTATTGAAAGTAGTAGTTTATGAACTTTATAATAGTAGTTTATTGGAGATATAATATTTGTTTATGAATTGATCATCATGAAGTACTACTTCATGAATTACATGAGAATATCGATACTAATATAGAAAGAGATATCCAAAATAAGCTGGGAATAACAATAACAAATAGCTTAGATAAATATCTAGGTTGCTCAATCATTAATGGGAGGGTCAACAAGAATGTCTTTGAAGACATCATAACAAAATCCCGTCAACAACTGTCCAGATGGAAAGCGTCTACGCTCTCCCAAGAAGGTAGAATACTTCTAATTAAAGCTAACCTGAATGCTAAACCAAACTTCATAATGCAGAGTTTCTACCTCCCGACAAGCATTCACAAAGAACTAGACCAAATTAATCATACTTTCTTCTGGAATAAAGGTACAAACTACCACCCACTTATCAGTTGGGACAAGATTTGTAGACCAAAACAAGCAGGAGGAGTGGGTATTAGAAAATCAAAAGAAATGAATAAGGTCCTACGAATGAAACTTCTTTGGAAAATAATGGTTGAACCCGAGAATATATGGGTTATAATAATAATAAATAAAACGGGGAATAACATCTCATGGCAATGGAACAGAATGATGCACCTACGAAAAGATTTCGAACGGGGTTTCCGTTGGAATATAGGAGACGGTAAGACAATTAAATTTTGGAAAGATAATTGGCTTGCAGAACTGCCTTTGGGAAGGCTAGTTCAAGATCAAAATCTTATTAACAATGAGGAACTAGTAAGCTCCTATATCGAAGACAATAACTAGAACCAAAATAAACTTCTCCAAAGGCTTGGATCAATCCTCCCACCACATACCATCACAAATATCCTAAACTACAAACTACCAAAATCCAAAATATCGGACAAACTCTATTGGGCACCATCCGATAGAGGATGGTTCTCCACAAAATCGGCAATGAACCTGATCCATGAACATAGAGGATTGACTGGAAAAAACAACGCATTGATTTGGGATATGAATATCATGCCGAGAGTAAAAAAACTTCCTATGGAAGCTTTCGATTAACGGGCTTCCAACTAAGGAAAATTTGGAAAAACAAAAAGTTGCCGTGCCTATGCATTGTCCTCTTTGCCAACACCCGTTTGAAAGTGTTAAACACCTGTTCTTGAAATGCTCTTTCACAATTGGCAACATTACAAACCAGAGAATTAAACATATTTTGCAAATTGTTGATATTGAATCCACTAACCTACCAGATATTCTCCTCTTTCTGAGTGAAAAATTGGACGACAAACACATAACCGAGTTGTCAGTCACTTGGTGGACCGTCTGGTTCATGAGAAATCAGTGCACTTTTAACAACACTAAGCCGCAAAACATAAACATTAACGTTCAAAACCAGATTAAAGCATGGAATGAGGTAACTAAGAAGGAGAAGAAACCAAAACCCAACACAATAGCTAACAAAAGGAAATCAAAAAAATTGCCATGGAGAAAACCGGAAAGAGACTTCGTCAAACTCAACTTCGATGGGTATAGACTTAATAATGGGAATTGTGCATTTGGATTTATCTTGAGAGACCACGAGGCCTCAACTACTACCCTAGGCTATGGGCGATGTGGAAACACGACCGTCCTCCATACTGAAGCATGTGCGCTAAGGGAGGGTTTGAGTAAGGTCTTTGAGTTGGGCATGAAGAACCTTGAAATTGAGGGAGACAATCTCACAATTATCAACTTAATAAAAAATATTTGAAAACCTCCGTGGGAAATTGACTAGTTAATCTCTGATATCTCTAACATGATCTCATGGTTCCCATGTGTTAGATGTTTTCATGTCTTCAGGGAAGTCAACAGGGTGGCTGATAGATTAGCAGCACTGGGTCACGACTCTCCTTCGTCCTCGTCCGTGACCACTTCGGAAGTGGACGACCTCATCCGAAAGGATGCCCTAGGACAATTGTCTCATAGGAGATGATTGTACTAATCGCTTATCTTAGAGTATAAAAAAAATGAATTACATGAGAATACTCAATGTAGTATATAAAAGAGTAGTTCATTGGGCAATTTTGATAACTAGGTCTTTTTGAAAAACTAGAGTAGTAACTAGGATTTTAATGTTTCAATTAAGTAACTATACCCCAACTTTTTGTATTTATTTTCAAACTCTACACACTCTTCTCTCAAGGGGTACATTTACTAAACACAAAACTAGAAAAAGCTTGGTAAACGAAATTGTTTCTAGTTCATTAATAGTATATCATGATAATTATTATTCTAAGGGAATAATTTATAAATTATATGTGAATAGTTAATAGTTATAAAAAACTAATTCATGAATAATATAAAGTAATAGTTCATGAATTGTATGAGAATAGTTCAAAGTTTATAAGAGAATAGTGTAGAACTTATAACATGGTAGTTCATTATAATTAAAAGTATCCAGAATATATTTTATTAAAAAAAAATAAATTTGGACACGTGTCAACCTCTTAGACGGCCGCACAACCTTACCTGAACAACACCTATATGTCTGACTATACCGCCGAATATATGTGACTATACCGCCGAATATATAGAGTCAAGTCTGGCGAATATTTCTTCCATAAAAACACAATTTTTTTCCTTTAATATCGCCTATTCTCAGCCATCTATTTAACGATCCAACGGATACAATTTGTTCTCATTTTACATGGTAAGAACTGTTTACATGGGAGTCAACCTCTATATATATTTCTTTCGTTTTTAGATTTTTACTTTAGTAAAAAAAAAAGATTTATTGGTTTAATTGGTGATTTAGTAAAAGATTTAATTAGAGAAAAAACGTGTATGTAATATTTCTTTCGTTTTTAGACTTTTAAAAGTATAAAATAGTTTTTTATTTAAATTAACACAAATCTAAACCTATTAATTCGCGGAATACTATTCATCATTACAAACCATTGTCGGGATGGATTACAATTAGTACAAAATGATGCAAACAAACACAATATTTTTTGCATAAAAATTATCAACATAAATTAGAAGCAAGCGGAGAAGGGACTTTGTGGCGAAAAGAGTGAATTTTTCTCTGAAATGATGAACGTGGTCGGCGCCGGAATGAGGTGTCGAAGACTCAAAGGCTTGGTAAAGAATAAAAAAAAAAGGAGGAAAAAAAAAAGCAGTGTCACGCGGCTTCAACTCTTTGACTGAAGGAAGGGCAAATGTTAAAAACTAGTATATATTTTAGGGTTTTTAGTAATTTTTTAAATTAATTTATGTTCAAAACTAGTATAGATTTTAGGGTTTAGTGATTTTTTTTTTGCAATTAATTTACACGGATGGAACGAGACGAGTTGTGGGTGGTTGTACCTCCACCATACCACATCACCACCTATCAATTTCACCCGCCAACTACCCAAAATTCTTCGGAATTTCAACGGTATATTCGGTTCATTTGATCGTTGGATCAGGTGGTTGTGCACCCATTTCCGTCCCTAATTCTAAGCCCATTATGGAGCAAGTTGAAGAGCCGCAACTCCTTACGCACAAGATCATTACTGAAGGAATGCCTATATGTGAGACGTTTTAGATGATTCTATTGATAAACTCCCTCCACCTTGAAAGGATTTAAAGAGTTACCTTACGCATAAGTGAAAGACAATAATCATCGAAGACTTGATAGTCAGGTTGTGGATTAAGTCAAACAATCGCAAAGCATATGAGGGTCAACCTGTTGAGTAGAAAGCTAACTTGGCTGAGCACAAGAACAAAGATAAGAAACAAAAGTTTCAACCTCAAAGCTCCAACAACTTCAATAAGAAACCAACTAAAAAGTTCAGTGAGAGATGCTACAAATGTGGTAAAATGAGTCAAAAGTTGATGAATGCCGCAACAAGGTTTATCTATGCATGGCCAAGTTGAAAATCCCAAATCAACATCACTAAAGGCATGCTTGATGTTGATATATGTGTTATGACATTAGAGGTCAAAGTGGTTGGAAGCAACCCAATGAAATGGTGGTACAATAGAGGTGTTACCAGAAACATTTGCTTGACAATAAAATATTTACCGCTTATCAAAAAAAGCACGTAGAGCAACAAACACTTGTTTATTGGGAACTCGTCTACATCCATGATCGAAGGTCACGAAAAAGTGGTGTTGAAGGTGAAATACAAGAAGGAAAGGACCTTTCACCAATGTCATGCATATGCCAAACATGTAGAAGAATCTAATCTTTAACACTTTGCAAAGCAAGAACGATTTCACGGTGAAGCTAGTGCTTGACAAGCTAGTTCTTACTAAGATTAGGGTGTGTTTAGGCAATGGTTACGTAAATGATAAATTGTTCAAACGAATGTAATGACAGTCATCCAAAAATCGATTGTAACTGATGTTTCAATGAATAAGAATAATCCTATTACTTATCTTGTTGAGTCATTTAACATTTGACATGAACAATTAAGGCATGTGAATAATAAGTTTATACAAAGACTATTTAATTTGGACCCGATTCGAAAATACAAACTAAGTAAATATAAATATGAAGAATGCGTACATACCAACCTCAGAAAAATGTCATTTCTACAAGTAGAAAGAAAGACCGAACATCTAGCTTTAATACACACATGTTTTTGGGTTTTAAATTTGTTCAAACTAGATGCAATAATAATTATTATATGATATTTATTGATGATTGCACAAGATACATTCATGTATACTTGCTAAGAAGTAAGAACAAAACATTAGAAAAATTCAAGGAGATGGCATTAAACCATAAACAAGTATTATGTGACCTTTTTGGAAGATATCCCAATGCGGGATTATCTAGGGCCAACATTTGGTGTGCACTGTGATAACCAATTAGCTATAACACGGGCATTGATTTATTTATACAATGAAAATTCACGTCATATAAGGAGATGACATAAAATCATAAACAACTACTGCCAAATGGTATAATCTCAATGGATTATATCAAATCGGCTAACAACCTGCATACCAGTTTCCAAAAGGTTTGTCACGAGACTAAGTTGTTACATCATCAAGTAGAATGAGTTTAAAGCATATGCCCAAAAAAATATTGGATAGAAAATCCCATCTACGCGAGCAGAGAATGATGAAAGGCTAGAGATATTCATGGCCAAAATGAACACAAAAGATAACCAAGTTATGTAAGAAGATCAAGTTGTGTGACCTAGCTGCTCTAAACCACACGCAAGTGCCGAGCTGAGTCAGGCCAGGATGGATCGGGTCCCAATATAATAGCTTGGGTTGACCAACCAATGTTATTGTTTTTTGGACCAATCCAAAACCACCCTATCATTTCACCTTGACCATTCCACGCTAAAATCTAGGGTGATTTAGCTACATATGTGGTCCTCCATCGTGTTCTCCACAAAATCAGTGATTGACGTCTCCCGAATCTCTTTAAGAGATATCACACATCTTTTTCGATAGATCGGATACATCAATAAATTCACCTCACCTTTCGTTTTCATAAAATCTATCGAGTTCGAGAGTCCCACATAAATTGGTTCATATCTTTTGCATTTTGGTTGCATAAATTTTAGAAGGTTTTGCGGTTGTATCTTAGGATTCGAATTACTAAGAACCGTTGTAGTGAGATTTCAAAATTAAGGAAAGAATGTTTCCACATTATTTTGTTTATAACTTTTTGAAAGAATTTGGTGAAATAACCTCTTTTTTTATTAGCTTTTGTTTTGTATACCTCTCTATTTTTTAGCACTCTAATTGATTTCCATTATTACTCTATTAGAGATATATTTACTAAATGAGATTATGCTATAAGCCTACTTAATTAAACAATATTGCTAAAAGGCCTAGTTAGTGGTGTTGGCCTATTTTTTTTCTTTCTGGGTTTCTATTAAATATAAAAAAAATACACTACAACTCATTTTATTTTTATCTATCTAAAGAGATTCATATTAAGTATATTTAGCAGTTTTTAAAGTTTGTATTTTGAGTTCGTTTTAAAAAAATTAAAAGTGGAAAGAAGAATAGATAGGATGCTTTATAGGTAAAATTTATTGATAAAAGAGTAAAATTTAGTATTAGATCATTGTTTAAGTGGAAGAAAAAAAACTAATTAACAAAATAACCGAAGATTTTATATTCGAGATATTCCGATAAACATGGTTCAAAATCAATAGGGTTTATAATTATCCTAAGATCAATTTGCGATAGAAACAATAGCTTATCAACCCTATATATACATACACACATTTATATATTTTTAATTGGTATGAGATCATTTTCACAAAATTACTATCGATGAATATGCAGCAGAAGCTAAGTTAAGCTTATAAGAACTATATATGTTGGTATATCATGACATCAAACACATAAACACATAACATATTATGTACCTTTGTTTTTCTGGACGTTGAAACTGCTGAGTTGATCAACACGATGCTACCAGCAAAATGAGGAGCAAATCATAACAAGAGCGAAGAAGACGATAGGTAAACTAAATTGGGTAAGAAATATATATAGAATATATCAATGGGAAATAGATCTTTAACTAGAGGAAACTTGGACGAAGCCCAACTGGTAGTGGTAGTTAAAGAAGACCTCTTTAAGGAAAGGCATTTCCAGTCGTCGATTATCTTTTGATAGAAGGAAAGATCGAATCTTTGATTATCTTTTTTGCGGGGCAGGGCAATCGATTAAACTAAGGGTATGTTCCTTTCCCATATCTGATATGAGATATGGGCGTGGATATCACGTAATTGAGTATATGAATATCAAAGTGATATACTAGATATCACTATTTTACTTTTTTTTTTTTTATCGATTTTGATATCTTTAAAAATTGACAGATATCACGTTCTTTTTCCCTCAGTCTCCCTCTCATCTCTCACTCCCAAATCTCTCTTTTCTAATATACCTCGCTATCTTACCAAACGCAAGTATCAGATATCATATATCAATCTCATACACATATCCCTGATATCGATACCGATATCGATATCTGATATACTCATATCAGATATGGGAAATGAACAAGCCCTAAGATGTATGGTATATCGACAAGTTAGATAAAGTTAATGTGGCATTGTTACTTGTGACCGTATCGTATAAGGTCAATGGAACCTCATGATCTTGTAAATGTGCCTCACCGGATGTGCGCTCTTTGTGTCTTTGACCCGTCGGATACAAGAAAAATTAGCGTGCTATCAGAATGGGTCCAATTCAGGTTCGATATTTCTGTCTTTGAGAAATCTTTATAAGAGAATGAGATGTAAAACCCGAGATTATAGGATTATCCCACATCGATAACATGTGGTGTTGTGAGCCTATCATATAAGTTCACAGGTATTCATAATTTTACCTTCCACACTTGTTACATAGGAACTCGTCCCCTAAAACTGATTACGTTGGTAACTTTTCTTTACTTTTTTTTATTGACTATGGTACTTGTACTTGGTTGAAAAGATTTAGGGGTGTTTGATGGTTATTGAATATCATTTTGTGTAGTTTTGTATCAAAATGAAAGTTAATTAGTTTTTGGTGCTAGTATTTTATTTAGGAGATTAGAGACTTAAAAGATTTGTAAGGAGGTTTTTGAAACCTTTTAAGAGATTTTTCATCCCCTTTTATTTATTTATTTTTGGAGAAATATACCACTTTAAATTTTGAAAATTTTTTGAACTATTTGTCCTTTTTTGTAAATGCATCATAAATTATCTACTCACAAATCTCTTTTATCAATCAATTAGGTTTTGTTTAGTTGTAGGAGTTTTATTTTACATTTTTATGAGAATCTCACACGGATTGCGCATGTTTAATTAAAGCTTTAGAATTGGGGTTTAGGGTTGAAAATTAAAGTTGTGTTTGTCAAGGGTTTTATATTTTTACCCAATTTCCTCCGCTACTCTCTCCCCATTCTTCTCTAGTTTTGTATTATCCTTCGATTTCTCCTTGGTGGTGGTAATTTTTGTGCAAGACTTCACCACTTCTCCTCCATGTTCATTTCTTCATTGCTTCTCCCATTCTTCTACGATATCATCTTCTCCTACGTTGTTGATATGTCTTCTAAGAATCACGATATCTCATCCGGGATGACTTCTTCAACCAATATTGTTTCAAGACTTCCCTTCTCTTTTTTTCAACACCGAAATGAACAAATTGATTGGGGTAGGCACATATACAATTCACCCCATAAATGAAAGTCATATGACTTGCACATGTCGCTAGAATATATCTGTCATTTCTTAATTTTAAGGACCCTCAAATATATTTTTACTGAACACGTTTACACGAGTTTGGATAAAAACCACAAGCTAAAAAATCTCTTTTAAACCACAAACACAAATCACGAATTTTAGCTCCAACTCTAATTACTAAAGAGGACTCTACTAGATTTTTCATTAATTTTTCATAATTTCCAACCGCCTATAAAACTTTACAAAAAAACATACACAAAAACTAAAGCTATATAAAAAAAACTCGTTTTATCGAAGACACCCTTATGTTCATTCTCTCTAATAATTATGGTAAATTGCAATTTAGTTTCCTTTTGTGCAATAAAGTATAATGGGAGCTATGCCCATTCCCTTTTGACCAAAATAAAAAGATTAACAATTATTATTACGCCTTTCATCATTTAAAAGATGTTCTAATGTCATGATGTACAACTTTAGATAAACCGATTGTACGAAATAAGTATAATTAATCCTCATACAAGGCAAAGTTTTATTGCAGTCCAATGACAATTATAATCACATTCAAAAGGATGAACATTTCACCGATTTCAGAGAATCCTTAAAGTAAGCGACTTACTGTAAAAAAAAAAAACTAAAATAAAAATAAAATCACACAAAGAGTGGGTTATAAATAAAAAAAATTCAAATTTTAAGAATTACTAAATCATATGCAAATCATCGTTGATAAAACTATTTCTCTAACAAACATTTTCTCATTAAATTTTTTGGTTTTATTAGTTCATGTATTATTTTAAATTTATAAATAAAAAATAAAATAAAATGTAGCACAATATAATCTAATATAATACCACAACAGAAGTGTTTATCACGATATCACCACATGTCATTGTCACACTAAATTCGTCACATATCATCTTTATATTAAATCACCTCACTTTTTTCACGCCTCGTCTTGAGGTTATGCCATCTCATTACAATTTTTTCTATTTTATTTTGTAAAAGACTTTACATATTAATGAAGATATGTATAAGTACAATGCCCTAATATGAGATACTGAAATATTATATATTTAGAAAGATTATATTATAAAAATAAATTTAAATAATATAATAAGGAAAAAGTTTTTTTTATAAAAGATAAAAATTACAGAGTATCATATATATGAATGTTATATTTATACCATATTTATCACTTATGATATTTATAAAAAGAAAACTATTTTTAATATTTTTTTATAAACACTAATATTGTTATATATAAGGATGGATGAACAATCACATTACTCAATTCACTATACTAGCTTAATATTTTTGTATATTTATAATTAAGTTTTTTTACTTTACTTCACAATAGATTGGATATAATATATTAGTTTAAATCAAATATGTGCATGACACGGGACTAAGCTAGTTTGAACTAACTAAAGAAAATTGAACGAAATGTATAAAGCTTTGAGCCAAAAAGTATCGTAAGAAGAAGAAGAAGAAGACGACAATATAAGTAGGGCAACGTTCCGACCATTATATCGAAATAACCACCCTCTTAACCTCCCCTGTTTTTTATTACACGTAAAATAATCCGGTTATCAAGTAATCTTCAAAATAAGGTTTTGTTATATTATTTTTTTGTTCCAAGTATATTGACATTGGGTTTAGTTTTTCCATAATTACTCTAGGCGAAATTCAAAATTTTTATAAAATAACTAAATTTAATAAAAGGTAATTGTAAATAAAAAAAATTTGGAGTTACCGTTCGTTATTAAAAAAAAAAAAAGAAACATGCTGCAATATATACGGAGTTAGCGTATGCTGAATAGTTTGTGTTCGGACACCCATCATATCCAATCTTTCACTGATTTGTCAAGAATCCAAAAAACCAAAGCAAAACGGATTGTTGATTATCTGTTGAGATTGATCGATTCCAGTAGCTTGTCAAATCCTCAAATCTTCATCAACAGTCATGGGAGATATGAAGGACAAGATGAAAGATTTCATGAAGAAAGTCAACAATCCATTTGCCTCTTCCGGCAAATTCAAAGGCCAAGGTAGGGTTCTTGGATCTTCTTCGTCCGATCCAGCTAATCCGATCCGACCTCGCGGCTCACATCCCCTCGCCTCATCAGCTCCCTCGACGAATTCGAAACCTTCGCCTCAGAAAATCCCCCAACCAGAGCGCTCTGTTGATAAGAAGGATTCTACGGATTCGGATTCAAAGCCGAATGCACCGAATACGAATCGTGCGCCTTCGGATGGATTTGATCCATTCGACTCACTGATCACCACGGGGAAGAGGAATAAGCACGGATTCTCGCTTAATGTCTTTGAATGTCCGGTTTGTAATCGAGCATTTGGATCTGAGGAAGAAGTATCTGAACATATCGAGTATTGTGTGAACGATTCTAGTGCGAGTTGTGACGTTTCGGTATCAGAAAACCGCGTCGAAGATCTAGGTGAGTGTGTAGGTGAAGTTGAAGCTTGTGTTAGTGCTTATGTTTCAGGGAAGCCGTCGGATCAGTCTATTGATGTTGTGCTTAGATTGTTGAGGAATATCACTAAGGAGCCAGAGAATGCAAAGTTTCGTAGGGTTCGGATGAGCAATCCGAAGATTAGGGAAGCTGTGGGTGAAGTGGCTGGATGTGTTGAGTTGCTAGAGTTTGTTGGATTTAAGCTTGATGAAGAGGAAGGTGAGATGTGGGCTGTAATGGATGTTCCTTCTGAAGAGAATGTTCAAATTATAAAGAAGGTGATCTCATTGATTGAACAGCCGAAGGTAGAAGATCGTCCAGCTTTAGCTTCTGCTTCAACTAAGGCAGAGGAGAAAGACAAGCCACAAGCTATAAACGAAGTGTCAGATTCTGAGAAGAAGCCAGTTGATCGACAGGTATGAATTACGCCCATATAGTTCCTAATCTGTTTAGCTGTTTTCTTCCAAAGAGATCAATATGGATACTATGGAAACCTAGGTTCTAAATTTTCATTCTGATTGAGATGAACAACATCATTAAATAAGTTGTTTAATTGTATGTGATAAACCAATGTGCTGTACCTTGCTTCTATCTTATCTGAACAGCTATTAATTAGAATTATACAAGTAACAGATAAGCCAATGCCTGCTAAAATATGTAGCATGTTAATAAAATTGGTGGAAGATGAGCTTGTAAATCAGTCGAGAAGTGGTTTGCTGAGAAATCTGAGTATTAGCTTAGTTCATTGGTATTGAGTTCAGAAAAATTAGTACTGCACTTGAAGGGGGCTCTGGACTTCTGGGATAATCTTACTACATGTCGGACAGCTTCACTAGCTTTAGCATCTCGATTGCATATTGCATTTAGTCTCTAGCAGAGTGGATTTGAATCGAAGAGTTAGTATCTTAAGTGTTAGGAATATTATCATAGTTATCTAATCTCTATGAACTACTTAGATATGGATGTGTAAGGTTACATATACCAATTTCTTCTGGCTATTCCTGAATTCTATTTCTTCCAATATGCTCAAGCTTTAGAAGATCATGCCAAGGCTGTCAAAAAGGGGCTATTCTTTTTAAGAAAGAATCAAATCCCCATATAAGAAATGGTATAATCTGAAAGGTCTGTATTGAGTCGGTGTTACACTCAGAGAAATGTTTATTTTCTTACAGAAGGGGCTGAACTTTAGTGATCTGCACTGCATGAGGTCAATTTCTTTTTCAGCAGAAACCTTGCATGATTTGGAGTTGTTTATGTAAATCTACTTTGACGGTTGTATATTTTATCCAAAATGAACTTATCGAAAATCTCCCTCAAGGGAGGGGGATACTACACTTTCAACTGTTATACAAGGGGTGAGGGCTCTACTGTTAGAAATACTATAAATGCTTACTTGTTAGCTTGTTCCTTTTGATACATCCAAATCGAGGCAAGAATGCAAGTTTCTCATCTTGATATGCACCTTATAGTGTGGATGAGTACTGTTTTTCTTTGCACATAAGCAAGGGGGAAGTTAGAATCTCTCTCCAACATTTGTGTGTAGGATTTTACTGAGTTTGTTATGACTTGTATTCTCATTGATGGCACTTACCAATGTCAGCTTCCGTCTATTGTTTTATTGTTAAGAAATGACTCATTTAATACAATTCTTGCCTCGTTGACATGTATCTCTTAAGTGCAATTGCTTGTTCATCTCTTGTACAGAAGTAACACAATCTTCTGTGACTTTTTGCAGACTCGAGTATTCTTTTCTGTTTCTGAAAGCGTGGCTGCAAGAATTGAACTACCAGATTCCTTCTACAAGCTCTCAATTGATGAGGTGAAAAGAGAAGCTGAACTCAGGAGGAAAAAGATTGCTGAATCTCAGCTATTAGTTCCAAAGTCTTACAAGGAAAAGCAGGCTAAAGCAGCCAGGAGTAAATACACAAAATCCATCATTAGGATTCAGTTCCCTGATGGAGTGGTGCTTCAAGGCGTTTTCTCGCCTCAAGAACCAACCAGTGCCTTATACGAGGTTAGCTCTTTTACTTATGGTTTTTTTCTCTTTAAGTCTCTTATCAGCCCCATATATGCTAAAAACATTCATCCTCATATACCAAGTTCCAACCGTGTTATTCATCATGAAATTGGCTACTTATGCTTGTCTGCTACAAATCATGTTAACATTTCTCTTAGGACTCAGATTTAGGATATTTTTACCACCATGATATATCAAGTACACCTTAAGAGGGCCTTGTATCTTGTGGATTTTACTACTGTTATTGAGCAATAATTCTTCCATCAGTTGTTGACAATCGGCCTGCTTAGGGTTTGTTTGGATGCATAACTCTTGCTTTGTGAAGCTAGTTCTAATGGCATATAATACCTTTCACTAAAAGTAGTGTTTGGGTGCATTCCATCAATAATGTAGTAGTGACTCGCATCACTTGTTTACAATACATATACTATTTACACTCTTATTGCCATATCATAGAAGTAATTTTTGAATTGGTCTGTATTATTCTCAGTAGCTCATAAAATCTATATATTCATAATTTTCACTCTTTATATATCTTTCAGTTTGTGAGCTCGGCACTGAAGCAACCTGGCCTGGAGTTCGAACTGGTCCATCCCATACCCGTGAAACGCCGCGTGATCCCGTGCTTTCCTGCACAAGGAGAAAAAGCAGCAACACTAAACACCGAGGATCTGGTTCCATCTGCCCTTGTTAAGTGCAAACCTATAGAAACCGATTCCATGGTATTCACCGGCCTCAGAAACGAACTCCTCGAAATCAGCGAACCCCTTGAACACAGACCGTGACATACTTGTCATCTATTGTTGTAAGCTTTAAGTTAATCTCGTTCTGTACTTGTTATACATGAGGATCAGAAAAGAACTTAACTTACTGCAACATAGCATGTATACATAATACATGTATTCTTTTCGAATAAGCTTTTTGGCGGGAGATTCAACTGAGAAGCTCATTCATCATATTTGTAAGATCACTCACATGACATGAATTGAGTTTTTGGGTATTTTGGTTTGTGTAAATTGTTGTCATTCATCTTAGATTCATAACAAAAAATGTGATCAGTAAACTGAATCTTAAGTAATCTAGACGTATTATTTATTTCTGGATTCGAATATTATAATCCGAAATCGTGCAATTCAGATTTATCATTAAAATAGCAAATTGTTGATATTTTATTAAAATTTTTGTCAATATTCTGTTTGGGTTGCTGAGTTGCATATGTTAAACATACTTGTGGTTTTATTAGAAGAAAACCAATAAACTATTAGGGCCCGTTTGGTTCTAACTCCGAAAACGGAAACGGAATGGAAACGAATTTAGTCCATATGTATGTTATTATTCATGAAATTTTATGGAATCATTCCTTGTGTTCTAAGGGCTCGTTTGGTATGACTGTAGGAATGGGGTTGGAATCAGGAATTGGAATGGAATAAGAAATTGGAATAAGTCATTCATGATACTTGATGTTTGGTATGATGTTGGATAGAAATATTTTTGACACATGTTTTGATTTTTATGTGAGTTATGAGAAACAAAAAATCATATCATATTTGATGATATATGTGTGAATATTTATAATGTAAATGTATGTTGTTTTTTAAACTACATTTAAGGAAAAATGAAAACTAACGAATAACTTCAAGATTAAACACTAAACAATCGTCAACCCAAATAAATAGGTATATATATTTCTATTATAAAATATATTTTTTTCTAATTGAACAAATTATATTGTTTTCGAGCATTTTCCGGTTACATTAGATCTTGAATTTGTTTTCGAGCATTTTCCGGTTACATTAGATCTTGAATGAATTATTCATATTATAGGTAAAAAAAATTTTTGTCAAAATCTTGTTTTTCTACAAAATAATTATATAATTTATATTAATTGATGGACAATAAAAAAATTTATAAAAAAAATATTATTTTTGTTTTGTGAACCTAAATAAGCAAGTGTATATATAATAAAAATATATAAATGTAGTTCTAAATTTAAATTGAGTTTATGTTGGAATGGGATACCCACCTTTAATTTTTGGAATCAACTTCTTCTATAGAGTTGGAATGAGTCATTCCATGGAATCATTTTCATTTCGATTCCAAGACTCACCAAACACGAGGTATTGGTATGACTCATCCGATTTCGATTCCTGATTCCATGGGAATCGTACCAAACGAGCCCTAAGTAATTGTAGTAAAATTTGATTAGTGTTGATACCCTATAGGGAAACAAAATGGGGAAAACAACTGCATTTTACATGCAACCACAAGGAATGATTCCAAAAAATATTTATGAATAAGGTAAGCATATGAAGTAGATTCATTTCCATTCCGTTTCCGTTTTTCTAACCAAACGGGGGGTTAATATGTATGACAATAATTTATGATTCTTTGTTCATCTTAATAAAGGTCAAACTGATTAAGCTCGCTATTTTAATAGAGAGAATTGAACAAAATACCTTAATAATAGTTAGCATGTCCTCCTATAATTCGTTAGTATGTATAATGTAGTCATGGAGAATTATGATACTCGAATCATATCTTATATATATTAAAGCAGAAGCCTCTATTGTCATGTGTCAGCGTCAGGTTTCTCGAAGGCTATAAACTTATTTTAAAAAGTAATTTCTAAATGTTAATATAAATTGAAAATTAATTTCTAAATTTTTAAAAAATATTTAAAAAATATTTTTATAAAAATAGTTTTTTAACTTTTACGAATTTTTTTTTTATCAACAAGCATATCTTAACAAATCAATTTAAAAATATAATTAATTAGAAAGATAAATATTTAAATGAAAATTAAAAATCATAATATTGATTATAATTTCATTTTCGGGTTTTTATTTGACAAATATATACATCTAAATTTTTAAGTATTAAATATTTATTAAAACTGAACCCGCACTTTGAGGGGGTAATACACTATTATTATATTATCTTATATATATTAAAGCAGGAGCCTTTATTGCCACGTGTCAAGCCACGGTTCTCCCATCCCCCAATTTTTTTCAAAAAAGTGGTTTTTAAAATTTAAAATCTATAAAAAAAATATTTTAGTAAAGTCGTTAATTAAAGTTATAATATATTTAAAATATCTTTGAATTTTGTTATAGTAAATGTCAGTAAAAAAATTAAATTTTAATTTTAGAAAATATCTTATCTTATATCTATTAAACCAGGAACCTCTATTTCCACGTGTCAATGCCAAATTTCTCGAAGCCTAAAAAATTATTATAAAAAGTAATTTTTAAATGTTAATATAAATAGAAAATTGATTTTTAAATTCTTTAAAACATATTTAAATAAATATTTTTATAAAAATAGTTTTTAAACTTTTATGAATTTTTTTTGGAATAATTTGACATACTAGGCCTTTTATTTGACAAATATATACATCTAAATTTTTAAGTATTAAATATTTATTAAAACTGAACCCGCACTTTGAGGGGGTAATACACTATTATTATATTATATACCTATTAAAGCAGAAGCCTCTATTGCCACGTGTCAACGCCAGGTTTCTCGAAGCCTAAAAAATTATTTTAAAAAGTGATTTCTAAATGTTAATATAAATTGAAAATTATTTTCTAAATTTTAAAAAAATATTTAAAAAAATATTTTTATAAAAATAGTTTTTTAACTTTTACGAATTTTTTTTTACCAACAAACATATCTTAACAAATCAATTTAAAAATATAATTAATTATAAGAGATAAATATTTCATGATCCAGAAACTCATTATACAAGTATTAAATACAAAAATCTTATAACATATTCAAAAAATTGATATTTTAAGTAAGGGATTAGCCAATATATTTATACAGATGACATACTCATTTATTTATCGTCGAAACATCCACTAAATCATTATTACAAAGTTAAGTTACACGACAAATTCACTCATATTATTATTACAATGTTAGATGACACTACAAATTCACTCATTTTATTATAGGAAAGCGACAATCTTTTAATATATGACAACAAAGAACTTGCTTCTGACCTTTTTTTTTTTTGAATTTTAAATCCATGTTTCTTTATATCATATTAAATTATTAAAAAAATTTGTATGGTGACTTAAGGGTGTGTTTGGTGGGTAGGGATTATTGGGGGTTATGGGATTATTGGGGATTAAAATTGGAAAAGTTTTCATCCAGGAATTATGGGATTATTGGGGATGAAAATCCTCAAAATAATCTCCATCAGGTTCACCGAACAGACCCTTAATAGTAAAAACTTTCTCGGATTATATCCAAGAGTTTTTCAGTTTCCAGACAGTGTTCCCTAAACTTTTATAATCATCAAATTGTGGTATTTTACAAATTGATATTATGATCCGATCCACAACACCTCTTGTGATCTGATCCTGATTGCAAAGACAACAATCGTTTTACATAGTTCATTCTCACAAAGAAGATGAAATCATAAACACACGACAACCTAGTATGCTGACAAGGTAATCTGACTACAAAATTTGCACTAATCTTCAGTCAAATAGATTCATATAAGGCAATAAAAAAACAGAATATGAAACGAAGATCATATTGCAAATTCACCCTTGTTTTAAAAGCTATATATAATGAATGGTCATGCAAAACAGAAATACTAAATTCCAAAAAGGATTGAAAAATGGTGTTTATAGGCAAAATGCTGTACTTGCATCAAATTTATCTGTCATTAACAGAGATTGCTCTCAGCTTCTCTTTCACATAAGCTGCTCGACACGCCTCGGAATTTGCATTGGATACCTTATTGTTTTTTCTCACCAGTGTATGGTCCAGTGCTCATCACCCTACAATTCATATGCCAAAAGTCAATAAATTGCATGTGGACTAGACTAGGTTCGTTTTTACACGAGAGCACACATGCGTTAGAAGCCCAACACATAAGTTCAGTGAGTTAAATGGTAATTTTTAGCTTTGATATAGGGATATACCTCTCCTTTCGCTTCTCAAGGAAACGAGCCAATGATGCCTTCCGGAACTGTGGAACAGCTGTGCAATAAATAGTCCTTTATTTGTAACATACTTTGTATAGTGCACAAGAAACAAATTAGACTAAGGGCTTGTTTGGTATCCATACCTAGATATCAAGATATGAGCATCAAGATATGGGTACGAGGTATCAAGATATGGATATAAGATTGGTATCTGATATCTTTATTTTGGAGAGGAAGAATAGAAGAGGGATGAACAATATATATAGTTTCTTACCTGATGTTACCATAGCAGGCATATAAATGGGTCCACCGGAAGCAGCAACTCTTTGATGCTCAGGTATGACAACGTTATCAGTCAAGATTTGTTCATCCTTGCTAGACGACACAACGGCTGACTGAAGATTATCAGGTGAATGCATTTTATGACTTGTGTTGGAAGCAAGAAAAGTACCATTTCTAGCCAGTAGCATTATAGCTTGAGCCTGGACAACAATTCCATCACAAAGAAAGCAAATGATTCAAGCAAAGCAACATGCTGCTAAGAAATTTGAAGTGGAATATAGCAAGGAAGATGGTAAATGCCTCTTCAGGAGAGATTCCGTCATATACACTAACGCTTCCTGCGTAAAAGATAGTCATTTGTGCAGGAGCAGTAACAGACTTTGAATTGTTCCTACAAAAGTATATTTGCATTTTATTTTACTTTAGAATAGCTCTATGTTACATTCTAGAAAATGTTATTGTTGACTCGAAAGGGCGACAAATGATTAGTACCATGATTCAGTGAATCCAGTGACTTGTCCAACAGGGGAGGGAGCTGTCATTGGTACTTCTTGATAAATCTGTTGAACCAAGATGGAAAATTAGCAGTTCCGGGTCATGTAAATCACTGTGGTCAAAAGCATCAATATAGAAGCAAAAGGTGTGATTAGTTCAGTGTTACCATTTTATTCATTGCACCAACCTGACCAGATCCCGGTTTAAGTGACATGAACTGAGAAAAGGAAGGAGCCTTTTTGGTGAAGGGCCTATGTGTTTCTGGAAAGCAAAATGCAACAGAATGTGACACATACAGACAAATGAACTATCTTTTGCTTCTAATTTATCCATAAGAACAGACAACGCGCTCACCGCCTATTATAGAATAATATTTTCACACTATCATAACATACACTGATACAAATGCGGAAACTAGTTTACAGCGAAATGCAATCCTTGATGTTTAGGAACAAAGAAAATGCTTCCGTACGGAACAAGAAGTAACTCTCTCTGATCTGTGCAAAATCAGTGGAAGCATTGGGCCACAGGAAGATTGAAGATATGATATTTTCACAGTAAGGTATTCAAAGTTAATGAAGTCTGTTGTTCTCTTTCTCTATCTGTTAAAAAACCTCAAAAGAAGGTAAATAACCGCAGTCCGGATTGAGTAGAGTTTAACAAGAAATCTATCATACATTTGACAGAACTCTCACACACATTGAAGAATTGCAGCAAAAATATAGAAAATTAAGAAGATCATGGTTGTATATTGAAAGAGATTGCAGATAATTTTCGAATTCACTTGTAGATTTTAACAAGAAGTCAAGAAATCTATCAAATCCAAATCCATATAACAATTTTCAAATTATCTTTCCCAACCTTCATCCAATACACAAGCAAAGGGGCAAATTTTCCCATTCAAGCAATACAAAAATCATCTAAAACCCTCATTAAATTGACCCGAAACAGAAAACAAAATCAACAAATTCCAACATGTTCATCTCAAACTAAAATCAAAGTGCAGAACCAATATTTCCAAAACTGAAGCAAACCCATGTCACAAAACATCAAATTGAAGTGTCGCCACAGCCTAAACTCACACATTAGGGTTCTGATAGTGAACAAGCAGTCACCTTCAAACATTCAAGAACTACAGAAGCATGAATTAACCCAACAATCAATCAATGGCGAAAAGCAAAAACAAAAACCTTGTTCAGTAATCTCCCTTTTGACAGAAAGTAAGGGCTCCTTGCAAACAGAATTCAAACCCAAGAAATCTCTCTCCATCTCAAACCCACAACCAAAATTGCAGCTCCAACGGAACAACACACTGGAAAGACAAATAGAAGAAGAAGAAGAAGACTGTAACCAAACAAAAGTAGCAAAAGAGGAAAAGATTTATGAATACAAAGAGGGAGAGAAAAACAAGAACCTGGGCCCTAGGTCAAATGAAAAGAGAGACAGAGTAATAATAATAAAATATCATCACATGCTAGTTGCTCCTTGCCTCATGTTACCTAACTTAACTTTGATTTTAGAATTTGGTTATACACTAATCTATTATAAACGTTTCTAATTACAAGATTACAGCCAAGCTGCTTAATTTTTGTCACTAATCACAAATTCCCAATGAAGTAATCAGCGTTAGATGTTTTATAAGACAAAAGTACAGCTCATGCTCATTGTTTTGTATAACAACTTGGTTTAAGTTCACGCAACACGTGGTGTAGTAGGTGAATAAATCCCGGCAACCGATTATTCAGATAGAATGAAAAATCTGGTTTCTACGTATCTACCGCAAAATTTTTAAATAGTCTCTGAGGCCAAACGATTATAGAATAGTTGATGTAAATGGAAGAAAACCAAATCCAAGTGGACTCCATAACTATACAAAATTTGAATGCAAGTGTGTTGTTTGGTTGAGGTTGCCGGCAGGCGGCAGGCGGCAGTGTCAGATCAACTACGTACACGTCTCCTTCTCTGCTACGCGTTTTCCTCGTGTTTACATTACGGCATTGGGCCCGGCGAAAAAAACTAAGACTATAGTTGTTTTAGAGTGAAATTTATGGCTCAGATTCAACGTATGCGCGTTCCGACTTGCGATAAAATTATTCATGTTGTATTTCATCTAGTGAAATTTTATATGGTATTAAAAGGGTTCGGTCTCGGGTTTTAACTTATGAGATTTGTCGACCTTAATAGATTTGATGGCGGACTTTATACTATGATTCTTCCATCCGATTAGGTTGACCGGCCTTAAAATTCTCAGCTGAGTCAAACGTTTGTACTTGAGAAGTAAATGTCCCACGTCAATAATAAAGGTATAAATTTGTATATAAGGTTGGTGGGTTACTTATCATATTGTCGATTGGACTTGAAAAGAAGTCTTATTGTACTTATGTGTTGGACCCATACCCAACACATGTAAATTCGGATGTGTGATGAAATCCTCCACGTTATATACGATCCACCGGAATTTCACATGTTTTAGGGAATATTAGGAGTGAAAAAGTCTCGTTCTTGAACTCGGTTAATTTCTAAACGAGCCCGGGTCGAGCCGGACTTGGTTAGTTTTAGGGCACTAAAATACGGAGAATTACAATTACAACTTTATTTAAAGCTTGATCGGATTACACCGTAAATGATAAATCAAGCATAGTACTAGCAACCCATGTAGGCTGCTACGTACGTCCAAATCGTTTTTCGGCTCATGCACGTACTCTCCTCGTACAAGAGACGACATGATCATTGGTACTATATATGTATATATATATATATATATATATATATATATATATATATATATATATATATATATATATATATATATATATATATATATATATATATATATATATATATATATGTATATATGCGTCGGCGCGTGTGATTGGATTTGACGGGCTACATGCGTGCTTAGACGGTAACGTCGACGATCTTATAGCATGGTTCGGCGTCCACCGGTTCCGCCTTCCCTCTGGCAGTTAAAATAGACGGCGGCTACCGGCAAACCGAGGTTATAGAGCTCGGCAAAATCTCGGGTTACGAAGTTTTGACGCCATCCCGGTGCGTACACCGTCTGCCTCCCGAGTTGCCGGAACAACACCAGTACCAAACGGTGGATCCCCATCGTTGGCCTCGGAGGCTCGTAGTTCACCACTTCGTTCCCTGTGCGCATTCATACACCAAATGTTTATATAACCATAAATAGGTTTATTCACATGGAATGAAATTAAAAAAATAAAAACTAACGAGAAAAATAATAATTTATGCTAAATATAAGTAAAATAATTATGCATGCATTTTGTACGTACCAAAAGTTGCTCCGGTTGTTCCTGGAATATCAGTAACCAGCCTATACAAGTAACAAACACATAATTAGTCTTGATCCAAAAAATAAATTACGTAGCTTTATAATTTCGCAAGTATATTGTAATGTTAACTATTTAAGAAGATAGTTTAATGATCTTAATTCTTTTTTTTTTAAATATTAGTAATTAATACATAGATCCTAAAAATAAAGATAATTTTTAATAAAACATGACAGGTGTTGTTCAGGTAAGACACATTATTTCGGTATGGGCGTGCGGTTGAACGTAGAGGCGACACGTGTCCCGATTTTTTTTTTTTTTTTTTTTTTTCAGAAACGAGTGAAAGTAATAGTTCAAAACTTATTAAGGAATAGTTCATAACTTATAAAAGGATAGTTCATGAATTATAATAGAATAGTTCATAGTGCAAAATTTACTATTTATAAATGAGTGAAAGTAATAGTTCATAACTTATTATGGGATAGTTCATAACTTATAAAAGGATAGTTCATGAATTATAATAATAGTTCATAGTGCAAAATTTTTAAAGGATAGTGCATAACTTATAAAATGATAGTTCATAAATTATAATTGAATAGTTCATAACATATAAACGATTAATTTATAAATAATTTGATATAATATATTAAAAAGTAATAGTTCATGAATTATATGGGAATAGTTCAAAGTTTATAAGAGAATAGTGCAGAATTTATAACATGGTAATTCAAAAAAAAATTCATTCGTTTCTGAAAAAGAAAAAAAAAGAAATTTGGACACGTGTCAACTCTACGTTTTCCTACCCGAAATTAAGGGTCGTACCTGAACAGTGCCATTTTAGTACTCATTTTCTTAGAAAATATTCTTCAATATTCCTTATTGAAGATTTTTTAAATTTTAATTTAGCATCGTTTAAAACATTCAGTGATTTGCAAAATTTGTATTTTTATTGATTGACCGTATATATGTATAAAACTATTATTATCATTATTTGTTTAATATAATCAGATGGGCCGTCTAATAAATTTTTTGACTAAATTATTATCATTATTTGTTTAATAAAATGCACATTAATCATCATCAAAAGTAAAATATATCAATAAAATATGTCCGTAAAAAAGATACTATTAAAAACTAATAATGGAAGAAATTGATGCTCGAAAATAATGAATATGAGATACTAATTATTGAAGTAATTTGTCAAATATCTCAATTACAAAATTAATCTCATCTATATATATTATTACATACAAAATTGAGATACAACATTTAAAGGTTATCAACATGAACAAATTTGCCTTTGTATATATAAAAACTACCAATTTTCATAATATATTTTCTAATTAAACTTATACATGATAATGAATATAGTAACAATATATTTATATTTAAATATGTATTTTAAGAAGTGTTGATGCATAATTCTGATTATAGTTGAAATATATTGTGGAATTACAAAAATCACCATTTTTTTTTTACCCTTTTCATATTTACATAAAATATGAAACACTTTATTTTTTAATTATATATAACAAAATAACCAAATGTTATATTTTAATTAAAAACTTTAATAATCAAATATTATATACTACAATCTGTATGTATTTTATTTATTTATAGCATTATACAAATTGATTTTAGCAGTTAAAAATATTTATTTTTCATGCTAGCCCCACCTTCCACAAAACATGGATTACTTGATCTAGCACCATATAGTTCATCATCTACTTCATTAAATAAAACTATATATTACATATATATCCCATACAAATTAGGGTTTTAATACATGGAAAAGATCGATCAAGAGTTACATAGTTATAGTCATGTTTCCTTAATTGGTTATATCAAAGAACCACCGGCCTCGAGATTTCTCGAAACAAATACAGTAGAGGGTGAAATATTCCCACATACGAAATAAACATGACAAGTAATTAAGAAGGCTAACCAGTGCAAGTATTCTCTTAAGCTTGGGTTACTTGGACTAGGAGCGTCCGGATCCACCATTATCTACACAAACGAGTTCAATCACGGTTACCAACATTCAAGTTTATTAAGGAAACAATCGAGAATGATTTACTTACGAGGGTATAGAAAGTGCGAAGATCGCCCCCTCCAATCTCAACGCGAGGTTGGGTAACGATTTGAGAAGGCCTAAAACCGCATCCATTACTAACTACTCTAGAGCTGTAAGTTACTCTCATGGGAATCGAGCTGTTGAAAGGATCCAACACATCTCCTATTACTCTTTCTACAATGAGTGGATCTCTCACAGATGATCTTGATGACATTTTCTGTAAAAAAAAAAAAAAAAAAATTTAGAAAATAGAATTAAAATTGTGGTGAAGAAGTATGATATTGCATGGTGCAGAGAAATTTACCTTTAGGGTTTTGCTTTGTGGATCTCAAGTGGTTTTGTTAATGTCAATGTAGGCTTTATATACTCATTTTTCTGAGTGATATATATATTCAGCTTTTTTCTTTTACGTAGAATATTCTGTGATTTATGTCCTTTACTATACTATTTTGCGTGTATTCACCTCCTCCTAGCGAACTTCAACTTTATTTAATTTTTAATTTGTAATTACTTAACTACATCTGATTCTGTATTTAAATACCATTATACTTTTCAGTTTACTCTATCAAGATATTTTATTATTGAATATTAACTATTTTTATTTCCTTTCTGTATTTTTATTCAGGATTTATCTTTCTATATATATATATATATATATGATTCTGAAGTGTATGATGTTAAGTTAATATGTAATGATACTCTATGAAGATATATATTTTTGAATATTAAATAGGGTTAAGATCTCTTTCTAGTTTTCTGATTAAGGATAGAGGTTAAGAACTAAGGTTGAATTAATAAGCTATTTTTACAATTCACCAAAAATTTTGAAAACTCAAACTGATCGCATAAACTGTAAGGAGGAAATGGTTTTAAACCAACGGGCAAGTATTAATTGTGAATGTTCTACATAAAATAAGGTTAGGTAGGAAAGGTTAATCAATGTTGATATATATATATATATATATATATATATATATATATATATATATATATATATATATATATATATATATATATATATATATATATATATATATTGAGGGCACGTTCGATTTTACCTCTAGAAACGGAAACGGAATTAAAACAAATGTAGTCCATACATATACTCTTGTTCATGAAGCTTTTTGGAATCATTCCTCGTGGTTTGAACTAATTGGGGATTGTATTTGATTAGTTATGAAACTCTATAAGGAAAACAAAATGGAAAAAGCTAACGCTATTTGAAAGAAACCACAAAAATAATTTCAAAAAATTTCATAAACAAGCTAGATTTATTTTAATTTCATTTCCGTTTTCGAATTTACAACCAAATAAGGATTAAGTTTTGAAAAATTGAAAATAGGGATAGTTAGTGGAGAAATAAATAATTAATTGTCCTATTTTTTTTTTGTCTAGGAAACACATTCATAAATCATGAAAGTTTATAAGATTTGAGAAAGTCTAATTTCAATTAATGAACTAGCGTTCAATCGTTCGGAAAAAAGTCAATGGACTTACGTAGGTTATTTGCTCAGAGTCCCGATTATCTTGGAAAACTCGAGTATCTTAGCTAAAACTCTAATCCTAAAAAATGCAATTCCGGAAACTAGAAAGCTATGACGTGTCGCACAATATAAGATTAGAGGCGATGCGATGATGCATCTTATCAAAACCCTAAAGAAAGGTGTGAAATTATCTTAGAAGTGATTGCATATGCTTATGATATATATTATCTTTTGACTTATGCTAATTCATTCATATAACGTAACTCGAAAAGATTTCCGAATGTTGAGATTGGTAAGAGGGGAAAAATTACGAGAATTGCACTGTTAATTCGTTACACATGTAAACATTTTTACTTTTTGTGATAACGATTACGACAATCAATATGAAAGACTTTGAGCCGCAAACATACAAACCTAAAGAACCGGGAGTGAAAGAAGGTGGCTTTGGTGTATAGTTTATTACATCGAATGTGGAATAATAAATTCTTACATCGAATGTGGAAAGTTTTGAGCCTAGTAAATAGGGTAAGTGTGTTAGGATGAAAATCTTATCGGGTTTAGGATGAAAATCTTATCGGGTTTATGTGATATACTTGAGCCTTATACACACGACCCTCGTTCTACGGTCCGTTTGTCGTACTTTGACAGCTTGTAAACAAACTGAACTTAGGGTGTAATCCAACTTACAAAAATATTGTGCAAAATTTATGCTCATGGATGAATGTAAGCCATCTTCAAGCCACGGATGACAACTCATCTCTATTCTCTACAGGAACAGAAAGGTGTGAAATTACCCTTAGAAGTGATTGCATATGCGTATGATATTATCTTTGACTTATGGTAATTCATTCATATATCTTTATGGTCATAAACTCATCTCTACAGGAACAGAAGAAAATGAGGAGATGATCGAAGGTCTTTAGTCACATATGGCCACCCAGAACGTTATTCACTCATTTGATTAAGTGTATGCGTACAATAAACTGAACTATGCAAATCTGTTATATATATATCTATATATAGAGAGACCGGTTCTGGTGAGGAGGAGACTTTCAGATAGAAATAAGAAGAGATAGGATAGTGACACGTAGCATGCCACGTCACAGTTTTTTTTTTTTTTTTTTACAATTATAATGTTCATATTTTTATTGGTAACTGTTCATTTTTTCACAAGATTGTTCATGTTTCAACACTAAATGTTCATTTTTGTAAAAAAATTCTTTTTATTTCAAATCGTGTAAAAAAATTATGATGTTCATTATTTTACAAGTGTGTGTTTATTTTTTTTACAATTGTGTTCATATTTTTCAGAGTAAGTATTCATTTTTGTAAGAGTCAATTTTCATAATTTTATTAATGATTGTTCATTTTTTTGGTTATAGGTAGTGTTCATATTTTTATTACTAACTGTTCATTTTGTGGTGGTGATACGTGGCATTATCACAACTCTTCTAATTTATATCCACAAGGGTGTTCTCACTTGAACCGAAATCTATATATATTTGCCATATCTTTAATGATTTTTTTAAGGACAACCATAGGACGGTCCAAGGTCTTATATGTTCATAAACTTGACCTAATTTTCTTAATATGGGGAGTGTTTTAAATTTTTCGTCATTCGTTACCTTCATAAGAGATAGTCTTATTCTAGAAATAATTTGGTGAATTAGACTTTTTTTATAGGTCTTTATTTTGTAGACACTTCTAATTTTTATATTATATTTGACTTACAACTATATCTCTATTAAAAGTACCTTTATTAAATGTGTTTATGCTATAAGTCTACTTAATAGATCAATAGGCCTAGTTAATGAATTTGACCATTTTTCAACTTTTTTAGTTTGTTTTATTTGTGACGGTACTATTTTAATAATGATTGCCTTGTATATCCTCAATGTCATATCTCGAGATGATTTCATGTCCTGACCTTTGATCTTATAACATTTGACGGCAGATGGCCTCTACGCCATTTCTCCTAAACCTCATGTCACGATTTTTCTTTGTTTAGTTGTTAGTTTGTTTTCTTGACGGATAATTTGTCTACCGTTTTTGTTGGCCGGCCTTTTGAGCCGCCGGGGTTATTTAGTGCCTAAATATATCTAATTTTTCATTGTGTTATACGATATCCTTCAACTTATATTTTTATTTTGTCACATCCGCTTATAAATCTTACAAGTTAAATCTCTATTTTTTTAAAAAAAATTAAAACTAATTTCATATTTTGTACCACGTGAGTTACTATTATATATTTTTCTTTCAATGAGTATAAAATTTTTTTTTTAAATATATAACTAATAAAAATAATTTATTTTCACCTTTTAAAAATACTATATTATTTTTCTCATTCATAAAATATTTTAACATTAATTAAATATGCATTCCAAACAAATATGAGCTATAAAATTATATATTATAAATGTACACACGTTGTTGTAAAATAAATAATAACTATATATTGTGAGACCATATATTTTAATGGACAATCATTTCTATAGAATTTTTGTAAAGAAAAAGGAATAAAAAAAAAGCTTATCTTATGAGATACACATTACTTGGTACAAAATTCACCCCCGATATGATCAAAGAATCTATCTAGAATGGATGAAAAAGTACTGCATCATATGCTACTTAATGTTCCAATTTAGTGTCTATTATTAAAAAAAAACAAATAAATATTATTTGGTAAAAATCAGATCATATTGTTTCAAATTTTTTTAAGAATTAATATAAATATTTTCTATCATTATTTTAAAAAATTATTCCTTGTCTACACAAAAATAACAATATTAAGATTATTATAAAATTTACAAATAATAAATTTTAGAATAAAAATACTCTAAACTTAATAATCTACCAAAAAATAGTATAACTATAAAATTACAATAAATAAATTAATAACTTATATAATATAAATTTTAAATAATCAACTCTACACTTTACATTAATTTCAGGTTCAATCACTCTCATGTTTCAAACTATAAAATTATCGTCAAACTTTTTTTTTTTTTTTTTTTTGAAAAGTTGTATATTAGATCAGTGATAGAATTTACAAGGCGCCGTCTAGGCTATATGATCACAGAGTAAGAGGAAACAAGAGTCAGGATACAGAAGACAGGAGCATTGGTGCACAAGAGAGTAGTTAAATCAGCTGGATGCCGAGAGTGTTCGCCCATGAAGCAGTGAGTTCGGATCTATCCTTTCAGTGGTGGGAGAAGTGATTCTTGGTAGTCTAGATGATGTTGTGAGCGCACGAGGCTTCACTAGTTACTTTGTTGTTGAATACCATATCATTCCTTGCTCTCCAGATGAAATAGATGAAGTTAATTATAGTGGCAATTCGGACATTGGAGATGAAGGTGTGTTTGTGTGGGTTGAAGGATCCAAGCCAGTTCCAAATATTGTACTTGTAAGGGAATGGGGAGGGACGTGTAGCCATCTGGATACAAGTTCAAGGGTGATGGAGGCGAATCTGCAGTCATGGAACAGGTGAGCCTCATTCTCAGGATTGCTTCCGCAGAGGTAGCAAGTATTATTCTGATTGATATTCCAGGCGAGGAGTTTTGTAAGAGTAGGGAGTCTTTGGTGGGCTGCAATCCAGGCAATGAAACAGCTCTTTGGAGTGTTAGTCTTCTTCCAAATGTTGTTGTAGAGGATGGTGTTTGTTGGTGGGAGCGGTGGTTTCAAGTATGTGTATGCAGATGTGGAGAAATTGCCATTTGGCTTAGCGGTTTTTGATACGAACGATGAATTGTTGGGGGATCTCTGAATGTGTAAGATCAGATCTCTAACCTTCAGAATGGTGTTCCAGGAGAAGCTGAACTTGTAGTTAGCCTCGCAATTCCAGATGGAGCAGTGCTTGAGTATGTTGTTGTTGACCCAGGAAGACCACAAGTTTGGTGTGGAATGGTGTGAGTTGAGCTCGTAAATTAGCTTCGACATGCAGGCCTTGTTCCAGGCGAGCAATTCCTTGAAACCCAGCCAACCATTGGCCTTCGGGGCGCAGACAGTAACCCAGGCAATCAGGGATCTTCTGCTGGAGTCATTGCCGGACCACATGAAGGACCTGAGTAGGCCGTTAATCTTCAAGATAACATTGTGGGGAATGGGAAGTAAGGCGCACCAGTAGTACTGAAGGGGTATCAGTATGGAGGAAATGAGCTGTTGTCTTCCAGCATATGAAAGCTTCCTGGCGCTCCAAGCATTAATTTTGCGTGTGATGTTGTTGATGAGCGGTGAGTAGTCAGCTTCCCTTAGCCTTCTGCATCCAATGGGAATGCCCAGGTACGTGAATGGTAGCTTGCCAATGGGGATACCAGTAGAAGCTTCAAATGAGTCATGTTCATGTGGGGCAATTCCCCCCAGGAAAAGTGATGATTTGTTAACATTGATGTGCAGTCCTGAGTAGAGCCCAAAATGGTTAAGTGTGTTTCTCAAGATATTGATTGATTCTAAGTCACCCCTGCAAAACAAGAGAATATCGTCAGCAAAACAAAGGTGGGTTATGCGTGGGTTGGAGCATTTTGGGTGCAGGTTAAAGCTTGGATTGGCAGTGTTGGCATGGATCATAGATGATAGCACCTCAAGAGCGATAGTGAAGAGGGAGGGGGAGAGTGGACAGCCCTGCCGAAGGCCTCTAGAGCCTTTGAAGTACCCCTTCAGAGTCCCATTGACATTGATAGAATATGAGGGATTAGCAATGCAAGCATCGATGAGTTTGATGAAATCAATAGGATAGCCCATTCTACCTAGGCAGTTGATGATGAACCGGTGATCAATCGTATCAAAGGCCTTTGAGAGATCCACCTTAATAGCACATCTGGGTGACAAGTGCTTCTGATTGTATTTTTTGAAGAGCTCCTAGGCGATTAAGATGTTGTGCTTGATCGAACGTCCCCTAACGAAGGCGCCTTGATAGCTTCCAATCATCGTGGGGAGGGTAGCATTTAGTTTAGAAGCAAGTATCTTAGCAATCACTTTGTATGGGGTATTGCAGCATGAGATGGGTCTGTAATCGGAAGGTGAGCTTGGGTTTGGCTTTTTGGCTATAAGAGAGATGGATGTATGGTTGTAGTGTGTGGGGAGGATTCCAGTATTGAAGAATTTGGTGATTGCCTCGGTGAAAGCAGGTCCAGTAACGTTCCAGGACTGTTTGAAAAAGTGGGCATTAAATCCGTCAGGTCCAGGCGCCTTCATGTCCCCAATGGAGAACAAAGCAGACTTGATCTCATCAGGGTTTATGTTGCAGCTAAGTAAATCAAGAAGATCAGGGGGTAATGTGGGCAGTTGGCAATCGGGAAAGAGATTGTGCGGATTGTGGGTGGATGTGGGGTTGAGGATGCTAGAAAAGTGGGTGGTTAGGATTTCGGATATTTCATCCTGGTCATATATTGTGGAGTGGGTATTATCCAGGGGGTTAGTGAGGCAGTTGATAGCGTTTCGTGCTCTTCGAGCCAGAATGCCTTTGAAGAAGAAGCCGCTACATTGGTCTCCGAATTTGCACCACGCAGCTTTTGATAATTGCGCAAGGGTGTCCTTTAGATCATTTTGGTTGGCGCGGAGGGATAAGAGGGTGCTGCGTTCAAGGTTGATGAGGGATGGGTCGAAGGGTGAGGTTTGAAGGTTGGTTTGGGTGGTGGCAAGAGAGCTCTTGAGACTGGCTATGGTTGAGTAAATCGTCTCAAGCTTGATGCTTTGAAAGCGTTTGAGTTTCGGTTTCAAATCCCTGAGTTTAGCAGTGAGCGTGAACATTGGGCAGTGCGAGGGAATGGGGTCATTGCGAGCCCATGAGGAGGTGACGGTTGGTGTGAAATTTTCATGCTTTGCCCAAGATTTGTTGAATCTAAACTGACGGTGGGAGGTATGTGGTTTGGGGTTAATGGTAAGGATGGCAGGCGAGTGATCTGAAATGTTTGGGTTATCGAAAAACGCAGACGAGTTGGTGTGGTTGCTGAGCCAGGCGGAATTCACCACAATACGGTCAAGTTTGCACCATATACGGTTCGGGAACTGCTTGTTGTTCCAAGTCATAGTGCAGCCTGAGTAATCAAGGTCAAAGAGAGTTCTCCGAGAAGCATGAGGCTAGTTCATTGGAGTGCAGGCTGTTAGGGGAGGGGTTCTCCGAGATCTTTTCATTTGGAGAAAGAATGGTGTTGAAGTCGCCCATGAGGAACCATGGAGTGTTCGAATTGAGCCGTTTGATGGTAGAGATGGCGTCCCAGAGGGGGGAGCGCTCCACCTCAGAATTGTGGGCGTAAATGAATGAGCCCTCAAGAGTTGGAGGTGGGGGAGCGTTGGTGGAGTTTGTATCTTGATGGTTGAGTATGATGGAGCAGTGGATGAGTTGGTTATTTTTGAGGATTGGGGTGAGTTGGGTGGTGTTTGGGTTCCACCAAAGCCAAATTCTACACTTATGCTCAATGGAGAAGTTGGAGGTGTGATTCCAATTGGGAATCAGGGAGGTGAGATAGCTCATCTTGTTTTCAGTCAGCTTCGTTTCTAAGATAGCTATGATGTCCAAGTTATGGGTCTTTACTATGTCCCGAATGGCCTGGTGCTTGTTGGGGTGGTTAAGACCCCTTATGTTCCATGAACATATATTAAGATACATAGATAGCCTTTTGTGTGCATCCCGTATCCTTGATAGCGGGGTGAGAGGTTTGAGGGGAGGACGGAGGGTGGGTTGTGCTTGTTGTAGTTGGTGAGGCAGGTAATGAGGGTGTAATGTCAGGGGGTGTGGGGTTGGAGGTCACTAGGGCTGGAAGAGGGAGGGAAGGCTCTTGGACAATCTTGTCGATAGCAGGAGATGAGCAGCAGGTTGTTGTGGTGATATTGCTTTCAGGGAGTGAGTTTTGGATCTGAGTCTCAGTTGGTGTTAGAGGATCCTGGTTGGGCTGGGGGTTTGTTGGAGCAAGGTTATGTGGACCATACTTTGGTATGAATTTAAGGTTGGTAGCTTTGTTTAGACGTTGTGATGCATCAGGGGTGGGCAGGATTGGTTCCAAGGTTGGAGCCATCACTGACCTGTTGTGTGTTCTCCTAGTGTTTTTGATTGCAGGTTGCTTGATATTCGAAGACCTCTTGCATTTATGTCCGAAGGTTTGACATTCAGGGCAGTGATCAGGTAGCCATTCGTACGTCACCTTTTGCTCGATTTTTTCGCCTTCCGGTCCCAAGAGTGTAATGGTACGAATGAGTGGTTTACTTGCCTGAATCTCCACGAGGATTCTGGCAAAGCCGAGGCGCTGCTGGTAAGCGGAGTAGGCGTCAGTGAGGATTGGGAAACCAATTCCGGAGCCAATCTTCGCAAGCATCCTAGGGGACCAGAATCGATAATCAAGGTCTGGGAGGGTAGCCCAGACAGGGATCAAGGACAGACTGGAGTAGTCAAGGGCCATGCCATGGAACCAGCGCTTCAGGATGACGGAGGTGTTTCCATTGATCACCCAAGGGCTCTCGAGGAGGATAGTATTCAGGTCATCTTCTGAAGCAAAGTGAAAAACAAATACTCCATTATCATTCCGGAGTATTTGAACATTTGAGATGTGGTTCCAAGAAAGAGCAGCGTAGTTCGACATTCTGTTGTAGGCCAAGGGGTTGCCAACGGAGAACCCAACCAGTGTGAGGTTCCACTTAGAAATGGCATCCGAAACGTCATCATTGGAGAAGTGTACAATGCCTTGATCACATCCAGGGGAGTATTCAAGTGGGACGTGGTTTCGAGGCAGTGCATTTAATAGCATGCTTTTGAATGAGTCTTTTGGGTTTTTCAGGGTTTGTGGGAGTTGAAGGGTCGTGGTGTTTGGAGAGTTAGGGCTTGCTATTGGCGGGTCATGGGTGTTCTGGTTGGCTTGGTTTAGGCTTGCTGTTGGTGGGAGTTGAAGGGTCATGGTAGTTGGAGAGTTAGGGTTTGCTATTGGGGTATTCTGTGTGCTCGAAGGTTCAGGAGGGAGTTGAAGGGTCGTGGTAGTTGGGAGGCTGGAGCCGTCCCTAACAGCAGAGGGACTTGTGTTACATTCAGGATCAAGCAGGGGTGTGGTATTGTTTGCAGGGGGGGTAGATTGTCATTTGCACAGTAGCATGCATTAGGGTTTCCAGTTAAGCCTGTACTCTGAGGGGGTGGTTTCCTAGTGGCAGTAGGGGGGGTGGCGAGGGGAGGGACGGTAATCTGGGATGTAATCTCAGGAGGTTTGTGGACCGGTGGCATCCCAAGCCGAGCGTTGTTGGATCGGATCAGCTCTTCCGGTACAGGTTCGAACGGGTTCGGTGGGTCAGCTTGGGAGTTATGGTTGTGCTGCTGGCCTAGGTGGAGTTCTGATATCTTAAATGAGCGTTTTCTGGAGTGTTTTGAGCCTCCCATCTTCGGAAAGGAGGGCGACGGGGAGAGGGGGGTGGGTTAGGGTGCAGCCGGGAGGCCGCGCGGGGGTGGAGCAGGCGGCGCCTACTCCGGAGGGTTTGTTAGCAAAGAGAGAGCGTTTTTGGAAAGAGATCTGTGTGGCGATCTTCTGTGATAGTTTAATGTCTATCAGGCTAAAATATAGGACATACTAAAATAACTTAATGTCTAAACATAAAAAATTAAATTTTCTCAAAAATTGAAAATAGGATTTTTAATATAAGTCAATTAGTTCAAAAACTTAAAATATAGGGTAATATATATATATATATATATATATATATATATATATATATATATATATATATATATATATATATATATATATATATATATATATATATATAGATCCTATGAGAACACCCCCTAACGTGAGAACATGAGAACAGATTCGTAATTATTATTAGTTTTGTTACGAATGTGCCATATCGTTTAATGTAATATTCGTAGTAATTGTTGGTTGAGTGGATTATTCGTAGTTATTGTTGGATTCCTAATTATTATTATTCGTAGTTATTATTATTTTTGATATCTACTCTAAATCTCAACCCTTAATATTCACATCTAACGGTGTACAATTGTTTTCATATTCTCACGTTAAGGGGTGTTCTCATGGGAACCACACCATCTAACGGCAGTAAGATATATGTACAATCAAGTGTGAGTTAATATTTTTATTATAATTAATGTCCTTAGTAGTTTATTTATCAAAACATACATAATATATTTTAATATCATATACAAATTGTGTTGAATAATAATAACATCACATGAATATTGTTGATAATGTGCTCAAAAATTGTTTGTGTACAACTAATTTTTATTTCAAATTTGTAATATTCTAACGGGTATTCTTACGATTTTATTTTATCAAGTACGTGTTAATATACTAGAAAATACAACGTAGTGCTTATACATTGAAAAAAAAAAAAGAAGAGTGTAATAATGATAAAAATATACTAAAAGCGAATAAATATATAAAAACACTCATTAATCATATTACTTACAAATAATCCTACCTCCAAATAAGATTGAGTTTTTTTTTTATAATAAATGTAGTTACCATTAGTACATTTAAATTTACACATTAGCAACAATCTCTCTATATATTATTAAATTTATTTAAATATTTTGATTTATTTTGCTTACCTTAGTCCAACTCAGTAATAAAAACTCATATTTTGTAATATATTTTATGATTAATGAATAAATTACTTTCTTTACAACCAAAAATATAATTAATCTTCTTAAACTCCTTTTTCTTGCAAGAATATAAACTATTATCATGTCATATAATTTTAAGTGTAACGGGATGTCTGTGCATAGCACGGGCTTATACTACTAATTACACGTAAGATTATCAAATTAGATCATTGAATTGCATGACACTTATTTTCATATAGCTAAATAACCTCATATATTTAAGCATTATAACATCTATTACAATTAATTATTATAATGTCATATAATATAAAAAGTTAAAAACTTGACCTATAAAATTTAAATAATATATAAATAAGTTATATACCGTGGAATAATATATGTAAGATATTTTATAGTTGATAGAATGTGGCTTTTGGGTTTTACCAATTACCATCACAATGACCACATTATCTTACTTTTTTTTTTTTCTTTATTCTTTTGAATGAAATCATTTCACTTATTTTACCTCTTACTTCGCCTTTATTCCAATTTTCTAATTTTATATTGACAATCAATCTATATTCGAATTACCAGCTTTGTATCTACCTTTCGATTGGCCGGTCCTTTGTAGCAACTAATAGTATATATCTTTTTTTTTCTTTTATTTGTGATCTTAGAGCATCTGCATCCCAGAATTTTTAGATTTTTCTTTAACAATTTAAAAAATTAAAAATAAATGTCAGATTAGGAGAAAAAATCGATGCAATTAGAGTAGAGAAGTTTCTCTACTATACTCATCCTGACAAGTTCTTGCCCACTTCACATAAATAAAAAAAAATTTTAATTTATTTTTTTGTTTTGCCTAAATGTAGGATGTAACATGTTGTTGGTTATAATTATACGTTAAAGAAATTTTGATGAATTATGGTTTGGAAGAGATAAGTTCTTCAATCATTTTGTGAATAAAAGAAAAATCAGATAAAAAATTTCTGGAGAAGTTTTGGGATGCAGATACTCTTAGCATTCGTGTATAAATGTCTGGAAATATCTGTGTATTTTTTTAATATACCAGCATTGACCCTAGTATACAAGCTCTTTGAGCTACTACTGTTATCAACTTATTTTAGAATGAAGGGGCAATTTTGGTAACTAAGTCTTTTTGAGAAACTATAGTAGTAACTAGGCTTTTTAATGTTTCAATTAAATAAATATATCCCAACCTTTTGTATTTATTCTCAAACTCTACACACTCTTCTCTCAAGGATACATTTACTATACACAAAATTAGATAAAGTCTAGTAAACCAAATTATTTAAACAAAACAATTGTTATAAACAGTAGAATTGTTGTATTACAGTGTATCTAAATCTTTACTCACTTTCACGTTTATTCTACTATTTCTGATATTATTGATGAAAAATATATATCGGGAAATAATATTTATTTTAAAATAATATGATTGATGGACGATGAAGCACAAGTTCCTATCTCTCATCGCAAAAGTCCAACATGTCAATTATTGGAAATTGCAAATACAGCCCGGAGAAAAGCCATTTTACTTTTTGGATTCGGAGATCGACTTCGGCTTTATTATTTCTTATGAATTTCTTTTTTCTTTTTCTATTTTTTTTTATAAAATTGATTAAATTGATGCATATTTAATGCGTTTTAGGTATTTTGATTTAATTTGTAAATAGTAAATCATGGTATATAATATTTTAAATTTTATATAATATTTTAACAAATTTAAGATAATGACTTTAAACAAAACTTAATAAGAATTAGTCAACGTGTTTATATTTAACACATTTTTACCTTTGCCACCTAAATTTAAAAAAAAAATCATGAAAATTTTTTCTTATTATTTTTCAAAATGTTAATTTTATGGGACTTAATTCTCCAAATAACGTGAGTGTAATCAAGGTGATCGAACATGTATTCTTACATCTTATATTTTAGTAAACACGAAAACTTATATGAAACTATTCGAAGAAGTCAATTTGCATACTTATGTTGCAGATTATAAGGCCTATCAACAACAATCCATTTTCTCATATCCCTCTTCAGTTGGTCCGGCTTTATGGATGCCGCCTATTAGGAGTGTTCTAAAGATTAATACTAATGCTGCAATGTTAGGAGTTGATGGTATTGGCCTTGACGCAGTGATTCGTGATGATTACGGCTTTGCACTTGCAGCGGAGGTGCAAAGCATCTATATCAAATTGACTGCGGCGATGACAGAGTTGAAGGTCATGCTTATGGGCTTACGTCTAGTGCAACATCTACAAGCTACACGTATAATTGTTGAATCAGATGCTCTAGCTGGTGTGTTACGTGTCAACTCTCTGTCTACCGTGTCCCCCTTCCACAAAGCTATGGAGATATGATAGTTTAGGGGTGTTATACGAGCCGAACGAGCCGAGCCTTAGCATGCTCGAGCTCGGCTCGTTTACAAATGAGACGAACCCGAGCCGAGCTTTTGACGAGCCGAGCTCGAGCCGAGCCTGAATAGCTCGTCAAAAATAATGCTCATATAGTGTTATTTTAGCCGAACGAGCCGAGCTTTGACATGCTCAAGCTCGGCTCGTTTATAAACGAGATGAGCCCGAATCGAGCTTTTGACGAGCCGAATGAGAGCCGAGCCCGAGAAGCATGTCTCATGTATCGGCCATATGGTAGTTGATGAGTTTCATAAGTTTTTAAAGGGTTTCCTTTCTTGTGTGTGCTCACGTATTCGCCAGACAGGGAATTCCGTGGCGCACTATATGGCTCGACATTTGCCTCTCTCTTCTTCTACTTGTTCTATTCTGTATGTTGAAGATGTACCCCAAAACATTGTAACCTTGGCTGAACTTGATTTATAATATATTATGGTCCTTTTCCCTTCAAAAAAATTAAAAACCCGCCAACCGGTTTTAAACTTGTAACAAATCTCGGCCCGTCTCACTACAACCCAACACAAACTCGATTGATCATCAAACTCGACTACACCGATCCGAAACGAGCAACCCGTAGGATGGGGACGGGCAACAAAATACTCGTGAAGAGTTTTTGTTATCAAAATAGTCATGAAGAGTTCGATAGATACATATATTCTTATAATGGGAATGATGCATCTACGTGAATATCCGATGATAATGGCCAATTAGGCGTCTTCAACTCTCTCTCTCAACTTGGAACATTTGCATCTTTATAGGGCTTTGCTTTTGGATTGCATATTTGTATGAAACTCGACCACTAACTTAACACCAAATAAAGTTCAAGATTATGAGAATCTCTACTTCTCCACTTGTCATCTCATGTGTTCATATGCAGCCCTTAACTTGAGGGAACATACTTGATTGTGAGATATCAAATAAAGTTACACTCTAGTATAATAAGTTTGGGGCACTATTTTCATCATACTATATATTGTTTTAGAATTAAATTTTATTGAACTTATGTATTCAGCTCGGACCCGATATGTATGTACGTCTGGATGTGCGACAAAATTTTATACGCAAATAAAAATTGTCAAAATTTCATGTAATTTTATCACCTAGGGCCGTCTATTTGGATTATGCAAATAGTTTAATAAGGTTTACTTTTATAATTTAAATGACGATTTAAGAAAATAATTTAGCTAATTTATGCTTATGGTTTAATTCACGATTTAAAATTTTCAGTTAATTGTCGTGTAATAATGGTGATTTTCCAAAATATTATTTTTAAGTAGTTTGTTGTTCAATGGTCTGAAACTAATCCGTTCTGGATCGGATCCGAGCTTTGATTTTTTGTCAAGGACCGACCCTAATGATTATGGTCGTATCGTTTTAAAAAACAATGGGATCACACGAGTTTGAAAGTCTAAGGACTTTCTTCGTGTCCATACAAATGGTATTTTTTCTTAATTTCACAAAACTATTGAAGACAAAGAGCTACTCTCATATCACATATCCATTATTAACGAAGCTCTATGAGAAGAACTCATATGAAGAGAATATGAGAATAGCGGCATAAGCAAATGAGCCAGATTAGGGTTATGGAAGTCACTGACTAACCTTTATATTTCTTATCTATATCAAAACGTTGTTGTATGCATTGATGAATTAGCCAGGCTCACTCTCGCTTTGAAATATTCTTCATGTTAAACATGTTCAACTCAATTCAATAACCAAATAAATATAACCCGTGATGAGATGCACTTCCTTAACGAGTAATGAGCTTGACCAACCAAATTTTCTCAAAGTAACATCATAAAATACAACAAACACTTCACTGCTGGCTTCAATCCAAATGAAGTGAAGAAAAGAATTACAACACATTATAACCTATAAATTTCAACATATTAACACAACACAAGAATCACACTTTACAATTCACCCTCCTGATTCTCGTATTTCTAAACATTTTTAAGACAAGTAATTAGTGAAGGTGGATATCCATCATCAATACAATATTTTCAAGGTACCTAGGTGATACCTTGTAATTAGCAAAATATCAGCAGAAAACAAACTTCTTAGTAGTAGAAGTCTTATAACTAAAGTTTAAGAGATTTACCTCACCATCAATTTTTGTACAAACAACTACTTATTCTTAATTTTTAGTCGGATATAATGGTATTTGATATCAATGTGATTTGTCTTCTCATGGTAGACATGATCTTTACACATTTATAGATCACTTTGATTGTCTATATGTAATGTGGCTATATAAGATCTATTATTTGAGAATTCCTTATAACCACATATCTTCCTTCTTTAACAACTTCAATGGTTACCACATACTCTACTCGAGTGGATGAAAGTACAAAAATTGGTTGTTTTTGTGATTTTCAAGAAATACAACTTCCACGGCAAGTATACACAAAGCAAGTAGTAGACTTCTTGTTATCTTTGTTACTTGTGTAGTTAGAGTCAACATATCCAAACACGTTGGACTTGTTGTGGGACCACACTCTAGAGCCAAGTTAGAAGTCCCAACTAAATACTTTAACAAGAAATTCATAACAAACCGATGTTTTTCTAGAAGGATACTCATGTTTTCTAAGTACGCTAATTGGAAAAATAAAGGCAAAGTCTGCACTATCGCCGGAAAACACTGATATGTTGTTTCCATCACCCATGCCGCCGCCGGAGTACCCACACCGCCGGACCACCAGCGGCTTGACTAACTTCGTCTCCAAGAGCCAACCTCACAAGCCTCACACAGAACCACTTTGTTGGTTCTCGACGCCACCACCGCCGGACCACTAGTACCCTCACCGCTAGACCACAACCAAAGCGACTATGACTCCCTCACAGACGCAACTCCACTAACCCTGCACTAAACCACCACCAAATTGATCCTACACTCAAACGCATTGAGATAATCGCCCCAGACCCACTGCTAGAAAAGTTCCAAAACCCTAACCTTATCCTTTTTCCTATTTACACTATTGACCCTTCAAACCCTAAAACCCCCAAACCTGACCCAACTTAGTGAACCCAAACCCCAACCCGGTCCAGTGAGCCCAAGACGAACCCAGTTCGGTTTAAGTACAAATTGGTTACTCGAGTTGAAGATTGAAAACTGGAAACCGGTTTTAGTGAAGGACCTTTTGGTCATTTTTTTTATATAAAGGTAAAAGAATTAGGCGGATCAGTTTCTAGACACCGATCGATCTAAAGCATCCCTGCGGATGAGGACCTTTTGGTCATTGTTTGCGATTATTTAATTTTTTGTTAAAAAACGAAAGAAAATAGAATGAAGTCGAATAAAAAAATTTAAAAAAAAGAGAGATTTAAAAGGGAATAAAAAAGAGCCTATTGCTTTATTTTTGTTTCAGTTTGAAGGTTTATAAAACTATTTTTATTAAATTTTGCAA
Organism: Fagopyrum homotropicum; assembly: GCA_033239125.1. Lineage (NCBI taxonomy): Eukaryota > Viridiplantae > Streptophyta > Magnoliopsida > Caryophyllales > Polygonaceae > Fagopyrum > Fagopyrum homotropicum. The sequence continues at coordinate 5,503,563 of BSWB01000001.1, read as the reverse complement.
TGTTCGCAACATCATGTCTTTAGGTGAAAGGCGAAATGCAATAACAAATTTATGCAAAATTATATTGTTATCAATAAAATGTAAGTAATGTTCATGTAAAAATGTTTTTGCGATCGTGTACTTCAGATATCACTACAAATAGACACTTGATGCGAAAAATGTGCCAAAATCGAAAGAACTTTTTTCTCTTTCTTTTGTTCGTAAGATTAGAAACTAATTTGGAAACGGTTTTACGAGAAGTTGGTTTAAAAGAAGGTTGGAGATATTTAGTGTTATATGCTCGAACTTTTTCATATTCCACATAAGAAAATGGAAATGCATGAGAACATATTACATCGGCTAATCCTAAACTTTCTTCACTATGATTATACAAAAATAAAGGAGATTGAGAGAAAGAAGATGCAAACCCGTGAGATAATTGCTATTGTCCCCGTAATATCTCTAGCTTATCGGGGTTAATTTTTTGCATGTGCGTTTGCAAAGTCCTACCTTTCGCCCTCTACTTGGACACCTTTGGACAATAGTGGAATGAAACTTGACAATATTGTTCACCGGGTTTGCCATTACGAGATTGAGAGATGAATTCGAGAAAGACGATAAATCGAGAATTATGAGAATATGAGATTGAGAGTAGTAAGAGAGAGTTGAGAATGTAGGAATATGTTGTGAGATAAAATGGAAGAGTTGAGTATCTATAGGAAACTGGATGAGTTTTTTTTATCAGCCATTAAGGTTAAATAAAGAAAATTAATATTAAAATCACATGTGCAACTGTTACTAGGGGGCCGCTAACGGAACAACTCTTTGTCCAAATTGTCGGTTTAAGCGTCGGTTTGAATCAATTTTTTTTTTAAAAAAAAGGTATCGCCTAAACTGGCAGTTAACCTAAATCGCTGCCTTCGCTGGTTTACGAACCACCGGTTCGCAGTTTTATCCAAAATCGGATCCGGTCTAGTTTCACCTTTGTCTCTACCTTCCCCTGCTGCCGCCAATTGGAACTAAGGAGCCACCGTCGACGTTGCTGTGCTGCCAGGCCGAGCCACCGGGATCCAGCAGCAGTTCGTCTCCAGCTGCTCGCTCCTTCTCTCGCGCGGGTTCCCTCCAGTCAAGCCAGCTCGCGCCGCCGCCGCCTAGGAGTCTTCGGCCACCTCCGAGCCGTTGTTGCCCTACCGGAGCTGTGCTCGCATTCCAGCCTTCGTCCCTCTCGAGCGAATCCATTCCAGCCCTCTGCAGCTCGACTTTGACCAGATCTCTAGCAACCCTAACTCGCCGCAAATGTTTTCTCTCGATCCAGCCACCACAGTCAACAGACTTAGGGCTGTGCAAAACCGGACCGGAAAACCGGATCAGACCGGTTCCGGTCTACGGTCCAGATTTTTTTTGAAAATCCGGATTACGTCCGGTCCGGTCCGATTTTTGGATCGTATAAAACCGTTATTCGGGTTGGACCGTAAACTACGAATTTCCGGTTCGGTCCGGTCCAGTTCGGTCTAATCCAGTGAATTTTCGGTCCAATTCGGTCCGGTTTTGGACCTAAAAACCTCACCAAAATTGCACAATTTATGTACAAATCAGTCCGGTCCGCAATATTCAAAATTGCACAATTTATGTACAAACCGGTCCAACCCGAAACCGGATCGTTACGGTCCGGTCCCAATCCAATTTACTGTTCAAGATTTTATCAATTTACAGTCCACCTATACACAGCCCTAAACAGACTCGGTTCCAATTCGAATAACCGGTTTCGATTGAATATCCGACTACAAAAACCCGGTGAGCAAAAATATCCTGGTTGTCACAGTCAACAGGCTTGGCACTTATCCAAACGAAAACACACAGAAAAGAACAAAGAGGGAACTCTCGACTCTTCAAATAATTCGCATAGAAAATTCCAACAGCCAAATTCTTCAAGCAATCGATCAACCACTCAATCAATCTTCAGGTTATCCTCTTTCTCTCTTGTTGATCAATCAACAGTTTGACTTGACTTCGTTAGTTTTCCATAGATCGGATTCTGCATGATCTGATTTGAGCTCCATTTTGACGAAATTTGTTACAGCTGCGTGTAGAGCGAATGGAAACTGAACAAGAGCGAGAGTGGGACGAAGCTCAGAAGATTGTAGTGAGCATTCCAGATCTGGTCGATGCTGCCAAAATTCATCTCTGTTTCCTTGCAGCCGTCGATCGGAACCGCCATCTCTACCAAGGCCCTGCTTTGAACAAGGCTATCTATAGGTTTCATCAATCGTTCCTACTTTCTTATTGATCCTTTTCAGTGTATGTGGATTGTATCTTCTAAATTTGATAGTTTTACATAGATTTGCTTCTTGTTTAATTGCATGTGAAACTAAGAACATATATTTTGGAAATTTGATTTTTGCCTGAGGAAGTCCTTCTGTATCCTGTAAACATATACTAATATGTTTTCATACCATGGCATTGAATCTCAAAGTTAATTAATAATTGTTCTCGCCTTCTCTAATTTGAAGGTATAATGCGTTTTGGCTACCCTTGCTGGCCAAACATACTGAAACGCCACTGTGTGATGAGCCGCTTGTTGTTCCACTCGATTGTGAATGGATTTGGCACTGTCACAGGCTCAACCCTGTAGGTTTATGCACTTGAACAATCCTTCAATTCTTACTGCTATAATTGTTTCCCAAATTGAAATTCTCTGGTATCTATTGACTCTTTGTCTCAGGTGAGGTATAAAAATGATTGTGAAAAATTGTTTGGAAGAATTCTTGACAACACCATTGTTGTTTCATCTATTAAAGAAAGTTCAAGACAAACTGAGCAGATATGGAGTACAATGTACCCAGAAGAACCATATGATCTTGACTTGAATAAAGCTTCTACTGAGGATATATCACTCAAATCACTTCAGAGCGACAAGTTTACCCAATATGATCTCGTTTCAGCTGTTCAAAGACAGAGTTCATTTTTTTACAATGTAAGGATGTCAAGTTTTAAAACAACTTTATGACAGTTTCAGCTAATGGTTCAGTATGCATTTTCAGTTCTATCAGATAATACTTGACATGGTCGGAAATGGCACTTTCCACGCCCTCCTTATGAAGAGCAAGTGTTTGAATTTGTTTAGATTTGTCTCTTTGCATAAAATATCCAAGACTACATTGTCCTTAATTTCTGCCTTTGGTAATGCATTCAATTGTTGATTGGGGACAGTCTATTTGCACCATATATATGTATATATATATATATATACATACACATATATACGCATACACACATATATACACATACATATATATGTATATATATTATTTCTTCTGTTACTGTTTTCCTGTTTCTCATGGCATGTTTCTTTTTCTTTTAAATTAATGTGTAACTTGGATGTTCTAATAGGTATCAAGACCCCATATGAGTGATTCTCTCTTCCTTGAAGAAGCTATTGCGAGATACAAAGGATTTCTGTATATAATTAAAAGAAACAGGGAGAAGTCGGTGAAGCACTTTTGTGTTCCAACTTATGATGTTGACCTCATTTGGCACACCCACCAATTGCATCCTGTTTCATACTGTAAAGACCTTCCTAATATAATGGGAAAGGTATTGGAGCATGATGACATGGATTCTGACCGAGGAAAAGGTAAGAAACTTGACGTTGGATTTTCTGGAACCACTAGGATGTTTGAGGAAACATTTGGGAGGAGGTACTGGAAAGCAGGGGCCATGTATAGAGGAGTCGCCCCTAAGCCTGTCACAGATACTCATTGTTTTTCCGATTGTTTGAGAAAGACGGTCAAGCCATCCACCGATGATAACAAATTTATCCAACTTCCTGAACTCAAGATGATAGAGGTATGTTCAAAAAAATTTCCTACATAATAGTCACTTTTTTACAAAAAATAATTGTTCACGGTGATATATCGAAAAGTCACCTGCTGCTGAATAGTTTTCTTTGAAGTGATGTTCTACACATGAATTATCATTTGTAGGTCTTACTGGAGTTTGTAGCACTGAAAAATGTACCGGAGGGTCATAAGGGAAATCTGTATGTCTCATTCAGTAAGAAGCAACCTGATTTGTTCTTCAAGGCCAATAGACGATTGAGTATATTATCAATATCTGGAAAAAAACAGGTTGCTACATTTCAGTGTGAGCCTACTGGAGACTTGCTTTTCGAACTCATGTCTGATTCGCCATTAGGCATACCAGTGCGAAGAGCAGCCAAAGTTTTGGGCTCCTTTTCCCTTTCTTTGCAGGAATTGCTGGATCCTGTCTCTAAACTATCATTAGAAAGATGGATTGAGCTGGTTCCTAGTTCCAATACAAAGGATTCACTCTGCCTTCGATTTGCTGCTTCATTCACTCCACCTATCTCTGCACCTCAAATGCTTCGTATGGTCAGATCAAGGCCATTTTGTGAAGGTCAATGTATCTCTATAGTTAGTAAACTGGTTCCCTATGCAAAGACATGGACCAATGTCATTGACGACAATGACAATGATGTCATTAGGCTTGAAATAAGGTATTGTTGGTTCCGCTTTTGTACTATTGCTTGATTTAGTGTATTTGGCTCTCTTTCAAATAGAAATCCCACTTTGATCTGCTCCATGGAAATACATGCATGACATGTTACATGGACGGATAACCTTTTAAGCATTTTAATTTCATCTCAAAATTATTAGCTAGAAAGCCTAGAATGCTTACCTGTTGATGTTTACATCATTGGTTATGTTTGTGAAATCTTCTCCATAATATATAATCTTCCTTCTTCATATTCAAGAAACAATCTGCGCATGTGTTTCAGGAAGCAAAACAAGGGGGTAACTAAAGTCAAACTTGCTCCTAGAAAGGAAGTAATTGGCATCACAATGGATGGTGAAACACACACTCTTGCGGAGTTTGTCAACGAAAATTGGTGTTTTAGAGAACCTTATAGTTCCTTTAAACTTCTTAGAGGAACTGGAAGTGACAGGTGTATGTTTGAGTTCATTGGAGACAAGATGGTAATTGATGAAATTCTTACCCACTTCACTACATTATGTATATAAACATTATCTAGAGGTAACTGTCAAAATCATGTCATCAGTCCTAGGGATCGAAATTCTATACCTTGAACCTGGCTATTTGAAACAAGATACCTCTGATATATTTTATGAATTCTTGCTACATGTTAATCATATTATGAGATACGGAAAGACACCTTTTTGAATGGGGCTCCTCCAACAGGATTCTCAGTACCTTGGATTTGCTATCAAAATCAAGCTTCTTCTGATTATTGACTTAGAATGATTTGTTGTGCATGTTCCATTAGGTTATGCTCATTAGTCATTTTATAATTAACTGAATGGCTTAAAAGGTGGAGATTGTAGTTTTCATCATGTATATTAGATGTTTGCCCTATGGAACTAGTTATAGATAATGCATGCCTTTTCCAATGATTCTGACCCTTTGGTATATATATAGGTGAAGCTCTTTCCTGGACGGAGACTGGAATATGAGCATAACCAACAGAGGAAGCAAAAAAGTGAAAAGGACTTTTTGACAGCAGTTGAGTTCTGCTCTGAATATCCATATGGAAAGGCAGTGGCTCTGATTAACCTACGATGTGCAACTTTGAATGTATGTAACCATGAAAGATAAATCCTTTACTATGGAATGTTGTCCTAATAGCAATCTAGAAGTTATAGTTGTTATATTTCTCACTTTGTTCTTCTATGTGCCGGTGTCGTGTGTGAGCAGGTAGAGAATGGATGGTTTGTGCTGCCTGGAATCACATTGGCATTTATAATTTCTGATATGCTTAGAACAAAGGGATCCAAAGGTCTCATCTCTGCCAGTAACCCGAGTAAGGTAGCTAATGTGGAAAAGAATGAAGATGACATCGAGATTTCTACTGCTGCAACCATAGAGACTAACACTGAGGTTGACAAGGGAAACCCTCTGAATTTGGATAAAGGAGGTGGATGTGGAGGGTGTGGTGGTGGCTGTAGTGAGGGAAGATCTAAGACCATGTTGGAGAGTGGAGGATGTGGTGGTTGTGGCGCTGGATGTGGAGGGGGAAGACCTAATACCCTAGTCGAGAGTGGAGGATGTGGTGGTTGTGGGGCTGGCTGCGGCGGTGGATGTGGTGGCGGAATATCTAATACACTAGTTGAGAGCGGTGGATGTGGCGGTTGTGGGGGTGGAGGATGTGCTAGTGGAAAATACTAAGGTGGAAGCTGAAAGTGTGCAGGTTGTGTCTCACTAGTATATACTGATGATACCAGTATGGGTTAATCTGGTGAAATACGTCGGTCTGTTGCCGCGAAATGGTATACCTTGGAATGTTGTTGTGCTATAAGCTATTCAACAAGACCATGCATGTGTTCATAAAATAAAAGTACCGTGTGGAGGCCTGAATGTACAGAAATCAGGTTTGTGTTCTTTCCAAAGCTTCTTTATAAAGACTTGACTTGCAAGTCCCATGTGTGATTTATGATTTCCACAGCTTTGTTTACCTGAAACAATTTATGAACAGGTTTAAATCTCTTTGTACCATCTTGTGAAAAGGTTTGGAATTCTTGATATTGGTCTTGTTGATTGAGTTGGTTACTTTTCTATTTGTGATAGTGTTATAGATAGGGCTGTTATCAAACCAATACTAGCCGAGCCTAAATGTTAGTTGAACTAAAAGAACGTGTGCATGTTCTGCTTGTTTAGTTAAATGAATGAGTCAGAGCCATGTTTTCGAGCCGAGTCCGAACAGTCGAACTCGTCTTGTATAATAATCAGGTTGTCCAAATTAACCCTGCATCGATTGATATGTACATACGAACAACATTGATTGATATGTAAATAGAGGCTAGCTTCTTCTTCCTCTTTCTTTTGTACAAACCAACATTAACAAAATCTGTACCTAGGTTTGTACAAAATCAAACTCTGGATCTGACTTCTTATTCTTGCTCTTTCTTCTATACAAACGAATAAGGCTAAGACTATTTTTACAAAAGAAATCGATTCTCTGACTTCTTCTTCCTCTTTCTTTGGCTTCACTCGACTTGGAATGAAAATGGAAATGGGGGTTTGAATTGAATGTCTTAAAACACATATTGCAAACGATCAATCCAGAGCAAGAGGAGCAGGATTGTGAGCTCTCATCCATGGCTATCACGTGACATATACATGGATTTGAGGGGTGTTTGTATATTTTACCGTTTTAAAATATCCGAAACTTTCTTTTTACTAAACACGTCATGTATTTATCTAAAGTTTAAAAAAAAATCGTAATCTACAAAAATCTACTCGAAAACCACAACTACATATCATAACACAACTACAACTACAAAGCACAACGATTACAAATCTCATTTTATTAAATACACAATTATTGATTATCACAGGAAGAGGATAGGACTCATGAGTGTTTTGAGACTAGCTTGGTACATTGACGTTAAAGTTCTTTATAAATCTTGTACAAGTTTTATGAGAAGATTAAGCTACTAAGACCACCCACAATGGTGGGTATATTACCAAAATCTTTTAACATTCTCTCTCCGCCACGTCAGCTTTAAAAACTCAATCTACTTTTTCTCCACATTCATGGTATCTTAGAGCATCTTCATCCCACACACTCAAAGTTTCTTCCCTAAATAATTTTTAAAAAATAAAAATGAATGTCAAAAGGTGGTGTGGAAATAGAGGCAATAAGTGGAGAGAAGTTTCTTCTTCAAGAGATGAAATCTGTAAATTTTCTGCACAAAACACAAAAATCAAAGTAAGTTTTTGTTTTATTTTTAATATTTTTCTTATATTTTAATTGTTAGTTTTTTTTTTATTTTAAGTTTTGCTATAAAATAGGGAAGTAGATGAGCTATTTAAAATTTTAATTCAAATATTAGACATAAAGTTTTAAGGTTTAAAATATATAGTAAAAATAATGAAAATAAAAATAATAATTTTATGTTTAGTTAGAAAATATTTTTATCTATCTATAGACATTAATATTGATTATATTTTAATTATATTTTAATAAATCTTTTTTAAAATATTAATACTTTAAATTTTTTTACTTAAAAACAACATTTATTATATTAATGCTTAAAGAAAGAAAAAACAAGAACTTGAAATATAAATAAACAACAAAAATATAGCAATAACTAAAACATGTTAAGTAAGGTCTTCCATTTCTTCAAAATCTATCTTCATTAAGCGTTCGAGATATTTTTCTTCCATGCTCGTTCTCGTGGTCTTACTCAAGAGAATTCGGAGTGTTGCGAGACGTTGTTTTCTAACCTTTGTTTGTTCAATTCCCAATCGCATCTTCATCTCCTCCGCATTGTGTATTGCCAATAATAATAATAATAATAATAATAATAATAATAATAATAATAATAATAATAGTAATAGTAATAATAATAGTAATAATAATAATACATAAAAAATAAATAAAAGAATATAGGCTACATAAAGTAAGTAGGGTGTAAGTTAAGAAACTATCATGCAAATATGGGATGGAGAATTGAGTTTCTTTAGATGAGGTGGAAGAGAGATAAAATTGTAAAAATGTATTAAGAAACTAAAAAATAGTTTCTCTAATGAAGATGCTCTTAACTCTCAATCTCTCAACTCTATATTTATTTATCCACCATATTTATATACAATTTTAAGATTGTTGATAGTATTAATTTTATTGTAAAAATAAATAAAATAAAAATGTATAAACAATAAATAAAAATGAGATTTTCAATAAACACTTCATTAAAAATTAAAACACACAAAAACATTAAAATAATAATCGCAAAGTTAAGATGCAAAACATGAAAATACAAATACACTACTACATATTAAATAATACATAAAATTACTAATTTCCAACATGAGTATTGCCAAACTTTTCCCATACATGTTGAACCAAATCGTGCTTCAATTGTTCGTGTGTAGTGCTACTCCGAAGTTGGACACGGTTGGTTATGTAATCCGCCATAGAATTTGGTATCCCAGACACGTATGTATTGTCAATATCGTTTGATTGTTCAAATTGAGACGGATCCCAATACAACGTGTATGTGTCTCGTTCATCTTCCACAATCATATTATGGAGAATTATGCAAGCTCTCATAATCTTTCCAATGAAACCAATGTCCCAAGCAAGTGCTGGGTTCTTCACAATAGCAAACCTTGCTTGTAGAACTCCAAAGGCTCTTTCCACATCCTTTCGACACGACTCTTGTAGTTTAGCAAATAATGTATCTTTCTCACCTCGTGCGAGTCTTATTGACGGTATAAATGTTGCCCACCGTGGATAGATACCATCAGTTAAATAATAACTCATGGTATATGAATTCCCATTGATTGTAAAATTCACAGGTGGCGATATACCATGCAAAACATCATCAAACACAGGAGAACGATCGAGAACATTGATGTCATTGCACGTACCTGGTGTTCCAAAGAATGCATGCCAAATCCATAGATCATATGACGCAACAACTTCTAAGATGATTGTTGGTTTCCCATGACCGCGTGTGAATTGACCTTTCCAAGCAGTTGGACAATTCTTCCACTCCCAATGCATACAATCAATTGAGCCTATCATGCCAGGGAACCCACGTATCTCTCCAACATGAAGAAGTCGTTGCATGTCTTCTATGTTTGGTCTTCGTAGATATATGTCTCCAAACGAAGAAATGATTCCTTCCACGAAGTTGGTCAAACATTCTCGTGCAGTTGATGCGCCCATTCGAAGATACTCATCCACCGCATCTGCACTCATACCATAAGCCAACATGCGTATGACAGCCGTGCACTTTTGCAAAGGGGATAGGCCAAACCTACCGGTTGCATCTCGTCTATGATGAAAATATTCAAATGTGGTTGACAAATGGTTCACAATGCGTAAGAACAAAGGTCTACGCATTCTAAACCGCCTTCGAAATTGCTCGTCAGAATAAACCGGTGGCGGAACTTCACTAAAATAGTCTTTGACTAAGCGTTCATGACCCTTCTCACACTCTCTATCAATGTATTGTCGATGTTGTCGTGGTTGAGAGCTTTCACCTTCGGATAGACGTTGTCTTGATCGAGCTTGCATTCTTGCAATAAAACGATCCTCCATTGCAGCAAACTCAGGATCTGCCAAACCACCAATATTAAAAAAATCTTCTGCTGGATTGGAACCCATTTTTGTTGGGCAATAAAGGGCGATGTGAATTTATGATCGGTTTTTGAGAGGTTGAAGGAATGTGTAAGTTTAGAAGAGTGAGATGAAATTTTTGATATGCAATCATAGAGTTTAAATAGGGGAGAACCAAGTGTTAAAATGAATTGGATTCAAATTCAAATCCGTCATAATGGAAGGTCACTTGCCTATTGAGTGGTCATTCAAGTCATTATAATAGAAGGCAACTTGCCTATTGAGTAGTCATTCAAATTTGTCATAATGGAAGACCACTTGCCTATTGAGTGGTCATTCAAATCCGTCATAATGGAATACCACTTTAATAATTCACCGGCATTGGGAAGAGTAATGGTAAAATGAATTGGATTCAAATTCAATTCCGTCATAATTGAAGGTCACTTGTCTATTGAGTTGTCATTCAAATCATTATAATGGAAGGCCACTTGCATATTGAGTGGTCATTCAAATTTGTCATAATGGAAGACCACTTGCCTATTGAGTGGTCATTCAAATCCATCATAATGGAAGACCACTTTAATAATTCATCAGCATTGGTAAGAGTAATGGTAAAATGAATTGGATTCAAATTCAATTCCGTCATAATTGAAGGCCACTTGTCTATTGAGTGGTCATTCAAAATCTGACATTGGGCCAAAACTTTAATAATTCACAAACATTGGGAAGAGTAAGGTTAAATGAATTGGATTCAAGTTCAAATCCGTCACAATTGAAGCCTTTATATATAGGTTGTGTATTGTAATCAAATTCTCCACACTTTTCAACTCACCTTCTCTAAAATCCATCTTTTTCACCATTATGGAACCAAATCAACCCCACAATTATCGGAATTCCCTCAACTTTTCTTCTAATTTTTTAGATCTGACTCAAGATCAAACAAATGAGTCGTATCAATCTTTCACTCCAGGCTACCCATTTGGTCCTCATGGAAACATTCCAACGAACCAATATCGTCCATATGGAAGTGTACAAACGAACCAATATGGTTCATATGGAAGCATCCCGACAAGTCAATATGGTGCATATGAAAGCAATCCAACAAACCAATATGGTCCATATGGAAGCACCCCAATGAGCTCTTACCAACAAATGGCGAGTCTGGAAGAAATAAACCCTATCTTAACCCCTCCCATGAGTGGTCAACAAGAAGTCCCTCGTGCAAGTGGTGCTCGTCGAAGTGGTCTACAACGAGTGAAATGGAACCAAGGAGAAGAGTTGTTAGTTGTTAGTGCATGGATCAACACCAACATGGACGATGCTGTTGGTAATGATCAAAATGGCGCAACAAAATACTACAACACCAAAAGAGTGGAGGAAGATGACACTTGGATTGAAAGGGGTTCGAGCTCTATAAAACAAAGGTGGCACAAAATATCCATAGCGACTTCAAAATTTGTTGGATGTTACAAACAAGCATCCAATCGAAGAGTAAGTGGACAAAGTGAGACAAATGTACTCGAAATGGCACATACTATATACCTTTCCGATATGGGTGAGAACTTTAGATTTGAGCATTGTTGGCGTGAGCTTCTAAATGTACCAAAGTGGTTCACGATGGTTGAGAAACTTGTTGAGAAAAGTGAAGGAAGCTCAAAACGTTCCAAGGTCAATGAAGCCGGAGCCTACTCTTCAAGTTCTAACCCATCCACTCCTAATAGTGCTGCTACACCCGATAATACGACATTTATCGGACAAACAGATGATCTAACTCGTCCCTCTGGAAGGAATGCTGCAAAGGCTGGAAAAAGAAAGGGAAAAAGAGCCGTCGAGAGTTTGGTTAATCATGGGGACGAGGCGGACAATAAGTACTTGGAGTTGCAAGCTGATAAAAATAAAATTATGAATGATTACTGTTAGTATGAAATATTGTGATATTTTAGGCACGTTTTCTAAATGTATTTGATTCATATTGATAGTCTTTGATTGATCTTTGTGCATATGTGAGCTAGTATTGCCTATATTTTCGATATGGATGTCTACACTAGTTCTATGTTGATTATAGGTAATTTGGAGCTATTTCCGAACGGAATCGAGCAAAGGAGAGTTGAGTTGATATGTCCATAGATCGAGGACACTTTTTGAAGCAATTTGGAGTCTTAGATTGAAGAATGCACGAGTTCAGGGAAGAATCACGTTCTTACCCTAAATTACGCCCTAAAACACGGCCGTATCACAAACCACGTTCAGAATTACGGCCGTGGATTCAGAGTCAGAATTCGATGTTCATTCCAGGGGATTCTACGGCCGTGGAACTAACCGTAATTGTTTCCACGCCCTAAATTACGGTCGTGGAATCTTCCACGACCGTGATCTTGGCGAATCTTTTCGCCACGCTTCGAAGCCATGATCTTTTGAAAGATTGGGCCGGGCCGACACTTTACCCTACACTATAAAAAGACGGACGAAGCAAGATTCCGTCACCTCGCTTACGACCTTTCAACCTTCGCTTAGCGGCAACGCACGCTTACAATCAACGTTTAGCAACGCACAAACCCTCATCTTGGAGGTAATTTGGAGATCTCATTGAAGATCAAAGTTCGTGTTGGAGAGTTGCTGTTTATGATTTTCGAATTGGTGGAAGATCGAAGTTCTTGGAGGGTTTTGCAAGAAGATCCCTCTTCTTGCTTAGGTTTGATTTAGGATCGGATTGACATCCCGTTTCTTTTCTTTCCTAAGATTGTGATTGTTTACTCCGTTTTGAATCTTTTGATAAACACTTGTTCTTGACTGTGATTTTGAGATTCATTTGAAGATTATTGATAATTCTTGAAAGTTCCCATCTTTTATCTTTTAATTCTTGAATTGATATTAATATGACTGTTATTGGCTAAAAACCCTTAACAATTCTAAGGTGAAGGGTTGATAGTTGTGGCATAGGTGATGATAGATCGATCGCAAACAGATTAGACCCTGAGAGTTAGAGAATTATCGCCGACAACCCCAAATTACGGGCTGTTCTTGAGTCCACGGCCGTGGAACCTCAAGAACTAACCGTGATTTACCTTAAGTCTACGAACCTGCTTTTACTTTAATCTAAAGTTAAAGATTGGCTTTAGCTTAGCTTAGACTTGTCTTTTCTAGGTGGTAGTGAAGCCTCAACAACCTCTACCTCGATTGTGAGTGTCATAACCTCAATCGGTTAAGTTAGTCTTGACCCTTGGATTACAAGTTTGGGTATTTGACATTAATTCTCATCTCTAGAATCTTTCTATATTGAGCCTCAACAACCTGTATAGAGAGTGCCTTGTAGGTGAGTTATATAAGGTTTTTGGAACTTCACCGTACGATTACCTTCCATTAGTATACCTTTGCATATCTCAACTCTGTCTTTATATCATTAAGTATATCTTGAATCGATTGCCACAGCTGGATACTTGGATCTTTAGGATTGTTGTTTTCCCAATAATTTGCAAAACTCCCATATTTACTTGCTTGATAACCTGCAATCGAGTTCGTTCCCCCCAAATCCCTGTGTTCGATACTCTGGAATTCTTGCTTAACTATATCGATCCGTACACTGCGGGTTCGCTGCTTGATTCTAGTTTTATAAATTTAAAACTTATTTGCACACACCTCTAGGGGCGAACAAGTTTTTGGCGCCGTTGCCGGGGATTTGGTTTCGTCCGAATCCGGTAGCCGGTTGTCAAGCTTGGGAGCTTACTCTCGTTGTTTGATTTCCTTTGAGTGCATGCGCAGGTCTAGGAACACCGAAGATCTCTTACCTCTTGATCAAGAGCTAGAGAAAACCTTGAGGCAAAAGCGCAAGGAAAAGAGGATGGCTGAAGAAAACGAACGCGATCTTCAAACGGAGTTGGCGGAGAAGGAAGCTCAACTCCGATGGAATGAGACTCTCCGCCAGGATGAGATGGATCGTCATCAATCTCAAGTTAACGGTCTACAAGACATGATCGTCCAAATGAGGATAAAGATGAGCGACCTTGAAGATAAGGTAGGCAAGAGGTCCTCGAGAAGGAGATCAAGGTCTAGAAGAAAAAGCCACTCATCCGCTGATGATAGCGATTCTTCCATGCCACCGTTAGAAGAGATTGATCCCACGATCAACATGAATCCTTTCCATCCACAAGGAGCTACTAATCGCCGCATTCCACCTAGGAATGTGAGAGTCGAACGTGTGGATAATGAGCCAAGGACTCTTGGCCAACGGATGGATCCAACACAACAACCACGCCGCTTGGGTGTGAAATTTGACGCTGAAGATGTGCAAGGGTTTAGCTTTAACCCTCAAGTTATCACTCTTGTTCGCCAAAGTCAATTTGGCGGTACAAGTACTGAATCTCCACACCAACACTTACAGAACTTTGAGTGTATGATGGAGACGATGAGACCGAAGAACGCTACTACCAACAGCTATAAGCTCAAGCCTTTCTTCTTCTCCTTGAAGGGGAAAGCGTTATCTTGGTATCAAGCTCTTCCTAATGGGAAACTAGACACGTGGGAAGACCTTTCCGCAGAGTTTCTCACCAAATTCTTTCCGCCTTCCAAAACGGCGGAACTTAGAGGTAAGATCAATGCTTTTTCCATGAGACCTAACGAAAGTTTGTTTCAATCTTGGGAAAGGTTTCAGGATTTGCTCTTGGATTGCCCTCATCATGGCATATCCAAGCTTGCCTTGCTGGAGATTTACTACAAAGGGCTGGATGCGGGAACGCAATTCAACCTCCAATCCCTCTCATGTGGAACGTTCATGGACATGAGAGAAGATGACGCTTGGGACTTCATTGAGAAGCAAGCAAGAGTCATAGAGAAGTATTCCCACCGGAAAGTGGAGGGAAATCGTGTGGAGCAAGGAGCAAAGCTCACACATGAAGCTCAAAATCAGATTTTCTCCCTCAACAACGAGATCAAAGAGTTGAAGGAGACTATCAAGACCAACTTCCCAAGGCAACAAGAGAAGGATGTTGGCTATTTGGGCAACAACAACAGCGGTGATAACACCAACCGCAACAACAATAACCGGAACAATAACCGGAATAACAATTGGAATGGAAACAACAACAACCGGAACAACAACAATTGGAACAACAATCGGGGTTCAAACAACAACAATTGGCGCTCCAATCAACAAAATTCCGGTAACTCCTATCCTTCCAATTCCAATTCACTAACTCCACCCTCTTCTTCCTCTACTCCTTTGAAAAGCCAGGGGCAATCATCAAATGGAGGAAACAATACGGGAAAGGAGAAGCCCGATCCCATGTTGGAGACAATCTTGGGAAAGCTTCAAGGGTTGGAGAACCGCATCATCAAGGTTGATGATCAAATTTCTAAGGTTGACAAAGCTCAAAAGGTTTTGGAAAACCAAATGTTCAACCATGCGGAGGAAGTTCCCAGAAATCAAGGGAAACTTTCAGGAAAGACGGAGGACAACCCCAAAGGGAGGGTGATGGCGATTACAACTAGGAGCGGAGTGACTACCACCGATCCGCAACCTACGTTCGTTGAAGTCCCCGTAGAAAAGGACAAAGAAAAGGGGAAGGAGAAGGAAGACGTCTATGTTCCTCCTCCAGCTTTCAAACCTCCCCTACCGTTCCCTCAATCTAGAGCGCGAGCGCGTCTAGATAAACAATTTGGTAAGTTTATAGAACTCATGAGCAAGCTGCATATTAATATACCTTTCATTGATGCTATTGTAGGTATGCCGGCTTATGGCAAGTTCTTGAAGGAGCTCCTCTCTAACAAGAGGAAGCTAGAAGATTTTGGTGAAGTCAAGATGAGTTCGGATTCTTCGGATCTCATCAAGACGATGAAGGAGAAAATGCCCCCAAAGTTGAAGGATCCGGGGTCATTTTGCATTCCCGTTGGAGTGGGAGATGTCACATATGACGCTTTATGTGACTTAGGAGCAAGTGTGAGCATCATACCACTTGCGTTGTGCAGGAAAATCGGTTTAGGCGACCCTAAACCGGTGAAGATGACGTTATACATGGCGGATCGATCCATTACTCGTCCCGTCGGTATTGTAGAAGACGTCCCGGTCAAGCTAGGCAAGTTCTTTGTTCCCATTGATTTTGTCGTGCTTGATATTCCTGCAGATAGTCCGGTCCCGATCATACTCGGAAGACCGTTTCTTGCAACTTCCGGCTGCATGGTCGATTGCAAGAATGGGAGACTCGCTTTTGATATTGGGGAAGAGAAAGTAGAGTTCGTTCTTTCCACTCTAGTGAAGGAGCCAATCTTTGATGAGGATATTTACGATATCCAAGATGAAGAAGGTTTGTCTAGGGAGGAGGTGAGTGCGATTCTCTTTAACGATCCTTTACAAAAGGTTATTACTATGAGTCTAACCAATGTAGGAGAAGAAGAAGAGTGCAAAGAGGAAATTGAAGCCTTGGAAGCACAAGAAGAGATGCATGAAGTGGAGTTTGAGAAACTCCACGATGAGGCTGAGAATATTAGAATCCACGGTCACACCCTATATTCCACGACCGTGGATTCCACGACCAAAATCGACTTCCATTCCTTAGCATTCCACGGCCGTGGAATAGAAGAGGAGACCGTAATTTTGGCCGTGGAAGATGGTGATCGGCATACCTCTTCAACTTCTTCTAATTCTTCTCCAACCCACTCAACATCCTTAGAAACTTCTAAGGAAACATCGGAAGCTCCTCAAGGATCATCGGAAGCTCCGAAAGTGATGGAACTCAAACCACTTCCTACTCATCTAAGGTACGCTTTTCTTGGATCTAATTCCACCCTTCCGGTTATCGTTAGTTCCGAATTAAGCATAGATGAACATGAACAGCTCATGATTGTCCTTAGGAAACATAGAAAAGCCATAGGCTATACCATTGAGGACTTAGTAGGAATTAAACCCTCCCTATGCATGCATAAGATACTAATGGAGGAAGACTTTAGAACTTCGAGACAACCTCAAAGGCGGTTGAATCCGACCATGAAGGAGGTTGTCAAGAAGGAAATTCTTAAACTTCTTGATGCAGGTATCATCTATCCTATCTCCGATAGCAAGTGGGTGAGCCCGGTTCAAGTAGTTCCGAAGAAGGGAGGAATGACGGTCATCACCAATAAGAACAACGAACTCATTCCTACCCGAACCGTAACTGGATGGCGAATGTGTATAGACTACCGCAAGCTCAACAACGCAACGCGGAAGGATCACTTTCCATTGCCATTCATCGATCAGATGCTTGAAAGGTTAGCACAACATTCATACTTTTGCTACCTTGACGGTTATAGTGGCTTCTTTCAGATTCCGATACATCCGGATGATCAAGAGAAGACCACATTCACGTGCCCTTGGGGTACGTTCGCTTATAGGAGAATGCCGTTCGGGCTTTGCAATGCCCCAGCCACCTTTCAACGGTGCATGATGGCCATCTTCTCCGAATATGTAGAGGAAATCATGGAAGTCTTCATGGACGACTTCTCCGTTTACGGTTCCTCTTTTAACGATTGTCTTTCTAACCTTTCTCTTATTTTGCAAAGATGTGAAGACACTAACCTAGTTCTTAATTGGGAGAAGTGTCAATTCATGGTTAAGGAAGGAATCGTGTTAGGTCACTTAGTCTCTAGTAGAGGGATAGAGGTAGACAGGGCTAAGATAGAGACCATAGAGAAACTTCCTCCCCCAATTTCGGTGAAAGGGATAAGAAGTTTCCTAGGACATGCTGGATTCTATAGACGTTTCATTAAGGACTTTTCTAAAATATCAAAACCTCTCACTAATCTATTGATGAAGGATGCGGTTTTTGAGTTTTCACAGGAATGTCTAGATGCGTTCAACACCATTCGGCAAGCTCTAATTTCAGCAACCATTATCCAACCTCCGGACTGGACTCTCCCCTTCGAGATTATGTGTGATGCTAGTGACGTAGCCATTGGAGCTGTTCTTGGGCAACGAAAGGAAGGACGAACCCACGCCATATACTACGCTAGCAAGACGCTAGACGAAGCTCAGCTCAACTACGCCACCACAGAGAAGGAATTTTTAGCCATTGTCTACGCTATTGACAAGTTTCGCTCTTATCTTGTAGGTGCAAAAGTGATTGTCTACACGGATCATGCTGCGATCCGGTACCTCCTTGCGAAGAAAGATGCGAAGCCAAGGCTGATTAGATGGATTCTTCTCCTACAAGAATTCGATCTTGAGATCCGCGACAAGAAAGGCTCGGAAAATTCTGTTGCGGATCATTTGAGTCGTCTAACACATCTAGAGGACAACCATTTGCCCATTGATGACTCCTTCCCGGACGAACACCTACATATCATAGAGGAGTGCATCAAGGTAATCTCCAAAGGTAACGAACCATGGTTTGCTGACTTTGTTAACTATTTGGTTTGCCAGGAGATACCGCCCGGACTATCCTACTCACAAAGGAAGAAGTTCTTCAAGGACGTCCGGGAATATTATTGGAACGAGCCTCTCCTCTTCAAGAGAGGTCCGGATGGCATCATCCGGCGGTGTGTGCCGGAAGAGGAGATGCAAAGTGTCATCCGCCATTGTCATTCACTACCTTGTGGAGGACACGCTAGTTCAAACAAAACTAGCGCAAAGTTGAAGTATGGGGTGAAGCTAGTGGAAGTTTTAAGGTGAACGGCCAACGACTCAAGAAGTACTCGCCGGAACTCCAAGCTGAGGAGTTTGCACCTACCGCACTCGAATAAGTGCGAGATTGGTCTAGCTACGGACCTTAAACAAAGCGCTTCTTGGGAGGCAACCTAAGGTATTGCATTCTCGTTTTGTCTTCGATTCATAGATTAGTTTAGAATAGACGTTTTCGCTTTATTTTGCCTCGATTTCTTCCGGTATGTTCGTGTTTTTGGTTGTAGGATCGATGGAAAAGGAGAAAGGAGGGATAATGTCGAAGAGAAGTGACGAAATTTGGACTTTGAAGCTTTACAGAAGGTTCCACGGTCTAAATTACGGTCGTCATAGCTACAGTGGCCGTAATTCTCAAAAGCCTGTGAAAAATCACCAAAACCACGGGTCCGTACACTTCCACGGCCGTGGAATGCCCCGATAGACCGTGATTTTTGAAATTTTGCCTGCGAGTATAAAAGCCACACTTCATCACAAAAACCACCACAATTCTTCCCCAATTCCACGACCTAGATACCGAAAACCCGCAGCCTCTCCCAATTCTTCATTCTCTAATCGTTTTCAACGATTCTTCGCTCTAAACTGCAGCAAATCCAACCACGAACAGGATCCAAGCAACAAATCGAGTGGAAATCGATCAACAAACGCGCATTTTGGATTTTTCAATCCGAAAAAGAGATTAGGACTGCTTGTTGTGGTGATATTTGGTAAATTTGTTGAGATTCACGAGATTCTGTGACGAATCACGGTCTCTGGAGGTTCCACGGCCGTGGTTTCTATAGAACAGACCGTGATTTTTGCTGAAAATGGATTTCGTAAGGAGAGTTTCAGGAAGGATAAAGGAGAAGAAAGGGGAGCAAAATAAGAAAAGAAAGGGCAACCCCTCCACATCTAGGGCACCACCACCCTCATCTCCCTCACTACCATCCTCACCTTCACCTCCATCTTCACCACCTCACCCTAGCGTCCCAACCATACATGACGACCACCTAGCTGCATTTGAGAGGATAGAGAAGAGGGCAGTGATTGGCCCTAGGTATTTGTTGTTGGAGGATCTACATTCTCTCAACATAGTTGACGACCTTACATGGCTCTTGGATAGAGCCGGATTGACTGTCTTCACGAACATTCGTGAAGACGCCTATGAGGAGATCACCCGAGAGGTTGTGACGTCTTTCGAGCACAGCCATGTTGATAGGACCGTCTCCTTCCGTCTCATGAATCGAGACTACCAGTTGAGTATAGTTGAGTTTGGGGCCATTTTCGGGTTCCACGAGACCTACAATGGTCGATTCCCTAGCGGTATCTACCCTAAGGATTTCTGGGAGGAAGTAGCCATGATTTACGCCGACGAGGACCGTTGGCAACCCGCCGATACCAAGGCTAGATTGATGTACCATCTAGCCTTGAAGATAGCTCACCGTGTTCTTTCGGAGTGTCTCTTTCCTAGGACGGAGACGCCCCAAAAGATCAAGACGGATGAGCTATTCCTGCTCTACTGTATGCTCTACGGTCGCCGCGCAGATTGTGCTACTCTTTTGGCGGCTACGATGAGTAAACTGAAGAACAAGAGAAAGGGGAACATTGGATATGGTGGGATAGTGACCCACATGGCTAGGACATTTGGTGTGGATTTTTCAGGTTGCACCCGCATACCCGCCGTACCTCTAGGATTACATGCATTCATGGTCAGGGGACTCATCTTCCCCACACATAGAGGTCCGCCTTATGCGGGCATGCCTTGGGAGAGTAGGACAGGCAGGGGTATTGAGTGGCTGCCAGAGTATTCCATTGTGGCAGGACGCCACAATTGGAAGGAGACGTTCGCTGCGATGCATGCGCACAGGCTTGTAGCTCCCCCTTTTGTCCCACCACCGGTTGAGGATGAGGAGGAGATGGGAGAGCAGTACGAGAGTGGTGGAGGAGCGGAGCAGGAGTTCGGCACGTTTCCGGATCAGCCGGAGGCGGTCCCGGATGTACCTAGGCGCTCTCCACGTCCAGCTAGAGCTTCAGGCTCGTCATCTCGCCGCGCCAGCGTGAGTGAGAGGCCCACGTGGATGACTACACCTCCCACTTGGTACGACACACCCCCTCCTTGGTCCACGACGCAGCCAGCAGCACCACCACCACCACCAGCACCAGCACCAGCCGATGCCCCCGCATGGTATGATCACGCCCCGGGATGGTATGAGAGGATGCCGGATTGGGCTACCGGACTTTCAGAGAGAGTCGGAGCGCTAGAGATCCGGGCGGATGCTAGAGACGGACGCCTAGACGACCTTGACCACATGATGAGGGACGTCTACCGCCAGCAGTTCGGGCGGTTCTATGATCCGAGCTTCTCTCCATTTCCACCTCCACCGGCGCCGCAGTGATCGATGCATGACCGTTTGATTTAGACATTCCCGCCACCACTTGTGAGTTTCTTTTTCTTTTCTTTCTTTTGTTCTTTCTTTTGAACATTAGGGACAATGTTCGTCCTAAGTATGGGGTGGGATGTACTAAAGTTTGTAATAACTCTACTCTCTATGTTTGCTTCATTTGAGACTATCATTGCATGTTCATTATGTGTTGCACGTTTCCTTATTGCATTGCATGAAAAGTGACTTGAAAAACCCATAAAAATTGAAAAATTTTGAAAATTTTGAGCTTCTAATGAATTGAGATGATTTCCATGATAATCACTACTTGTGAATTGAGTTCGATGACAATTGCATGCTTAAAAGGATTGTAAATCGAAAAGAATTTAAATGAATGAATTCTACCTCTTTTACAAGTTTTATAATGTGAAAACATTGCCTAAATCATGTTGAGAGATTGAAGTTGAAATCACATTATAAGTTCCTATACTTCTTGTTGAAATGATTAAGGCAATTCGATACTTTCTTTCCTCTTTCTTTGATCATCTAGCTCCTCATTGAAATATTAGCCTCCTTTACCTATCCGGGAATTTGGAAAAGTGAATGAGAAAAAGGCATGTTTGATGTGGGAGGGCCATGAAAGCAATTAATTGCAATCAATTGAATAGAAAGAAATTATAGGTTTGAGGAAGTTAATCATGACGATGAGTAACTCGGCACCATTCACATAGCCGGGTGTTTGTGCCTTGCCAAAGTCGGATTGAGCGATATTCCTAGCGGATTATGGTATGTGCGCTAAGGGTTTGAGGCATCTCATGAAAATTGAGAAACGCCAATCTCCTAGGCTTCGGTTTTTGTGCACCTCTATCCATAACTCCAAAAGTAAAGTCGAAAAGAAGAGAGCGAAGCTCTAAGTTGAAGTGTTGCGGGAACCGCATAAGAAGAAGAAGGTAGTTGTCCACTTTCCCGGATTTATGCACCACTTCCCCTTAAAGTTTTCCCTCCCTTCCATACTCTAGACCTTTTCTTTGAAAGTCCTTAAGATCAAAAGAATGTTATATGACTTGGTGATCTAAATTGAAGCTTCTTATGAT
This sequence comes from Fagopyrum homotropicum, assembly GCA_033239125.1. Classification (NCBI taxonomy): domain Eukaryota; kingdom Viridiplantae; phylum Streptophyta; class Magnoliopsida; order Caryophyllales; family Polygonaceae; genus Fagopyrum; species Fagopyrum homotropicum. The sequence goes on along the minus strand of BSWB01000001.1, from coordinate 5,481,384 downwards.
TGATTTTGATAATGTTTGAAGGTTATAATGCTTGTTTAGAAGTTGAGTTGATTCATGAATTTTCTTTACCTTTTACTCTTTGATTAAGTGTGTGAAAGTTTGAAAAACGATTGAAGCAAGGTTTGAGAATGATCTATTCTTTAGAAGTCACATTCATCCAAAAGAAGGTACACATATTTCATCCTAACTCTTGTTTTAAAGCTTTTTGAAGGACCTTGCTTAGGGACAAGCAAGTGCTAAGTATGGGGTTATTTGTTAGTATAAAATATTGTGATATTTTAGGCACGTTTTCTAAATGTATTTGATTCATATTGATAGTCTTTGATTGATCTTTGTGCATATGTGAGCTAGTATTGCCTATATTTTCGATATGGATGTCTACACTAGTTCTATGTTGATTATAGGTAATTTGGAGCTATTTCCGAACGGAATCGAGCAAAGGAGAGTTGAGTTGATATGTCCATAGATCGAGGACACTTTTTGAAGCAATTTGGAGTCTTAGATTGAAGAATGCACGAGTTCAGGGAAGAATCACGTTCTTACCCTAAATTACGCCCTAAAACACGGCCGTATCACAAACCACGTTCAGAATTACGGCCGTGGATTCAGAGTCAGAATTCGATGTTCATTCCAGGGGATTCTACGGCCGTGGAACTAACCGTAATTGTTTCCACGCCCTAAATTACGGTCGTGGAATCTTCCACGACCGTGATCTTGGCGAATCTTTTCGCCACGCTTCGAAGCCATGATCTTTTGAAAGATTGGGCCGGGCCGACACTTTACCCTACACTATAAAAAGACGGACGAAGCAAGATTCCGTCACCTCGCTTACGACCTTTCAACCTTCGCTTAGCGGCAACGCACGCTTACAATCAACGTTTAGCAACGCACAAACCCTCATCTTGGAGGTAATTTGGAGATCTCATTGAAGATCAAAGTTCGTGTTGGAGAGTTGCTGTTTATGATTTTCGAATTGGTGGAAGATCGAAGTTCTTGGAGGGTTTTGCAAGAAGATCCCTCTTCTTGCTTAGGTTTGATTTAGGATCGGATTGACATCCCGTTTCTTTTCTTTCCTAAGATTGTGATTGTTTACTCCGTTTTGAATCTTTTGATAAACACTTGTTCTTGACTGTGATTTTGAGATTCATTTGAAGATTATTGATAATTCTTGAAAGTTCCCATCTTTTATCTTTTAATTCTTGAATTGATATCAATATGACTGTTATTGGCTAAAAACCCTTAACAATTCTAAGGTGAAGGGTTGATAGTTGTGGCATAGGTGATGATAGATCGATCGCAAACAGATTAGACCCTGAGAGTTAGAGAATTATCGCCGACAACCCCAAATTACGGGCTGTTCTTGAGTCCACGGCCGTGGAACCTCAAGAACTAACCGTGATTTACCTTAAGTCTACGAACCTGCTTTTACTTTAATCTAAAGTTAAAGATTGGCTTTAGCTTAGCTTAGACTTGTCTTTTCTAGGTGGTAGTGAAGCCTCAACAACCTCTACCTCGATTGTGAGTGTCATAACCTCAATCGGTTAAGTTAGTCTTGACCCTTGGATTACAAGTTTGGGTATTTGACATTAATTCTCATCTCTAGAATCTTTCTATATTGAGCCTCAACAACCTGTATAGAGAGTGCCTTGTAGGTGAGTTATATAAGGTTTTTGGAACTTCACCGTACGATTACCTTACATTAGTATACCTTTGCATATCTCAACTCTGTCTTTATATCATTAAGTATATCTTGAATCGATTGCCACAGCTGGATACTTGGATCTTTAGGATTGTTGTTTTCCCAATAATTTGCAAAACTCCCATATTTACTTGCTTGATAACCTGCAATCGAGTTCGTTCCCCCCAAATCCCTGTGTTCGATACTCTGGAATTCTTGCTTAACTATATCGATCCGTACACTGCGGGTTCGCTGCTTGATTCTAGTTTTATAAATTTAAAACTTATTTGCACACACCTCTAGGGGCGAACAATTACGTTATTACTCAAAAGCTTCAAATGCTAACAACATTGCTTACGAAATGTAACGCCCCAAATTTTAGGCACGTTTCGATTTTTTTTTTCTTTTCCGGGTATGTTACGTTGTAAATTATATTTTACGAGATTATGTGTATATATATTATACCTACATATTATCCGTATTTAAATGATTATATCAACATCGAAAATATTTAATGGGAATAATTTCTAAATGAAAAACTATATTTTTCGGGTACATATTTTGTAGATATTTGTCGGTATACTATTTTTTTTACGGAAATGTTTTCCGTTCCAAAAATCCTATTCCGATAACTTTTGATCGAGTTATTCTATTATATAGTAGTAATAGATTTTATATTAATTTCTTTACTTTCTTTACTCTTTTTCTTCTCCCAACGTGATGACTGCACAGTGCACGCTTTTGACCCCTCGACTCCTCCATCCTCACACTACCTCACGCTACATCCCTCCTCACTCCAACTCCCCATCCCTCACTTTTCTTTGCTCTCTCAACTTCTTCCTGGCAGTACCTAACAAGCCATTGGAGCCATCCTTGCCGCCGGTAGTCTCCGATGTGGGGCCTTTGGAACCGGCAACCTCACAATCGAAGACACTAGAACCGTTGCTGACACGTTGTGCCCTGCCTCCTGGAACCCTTGCCGGATCCATGGCTACCGCCTGCTTGTCCCTCTTCCGTCATCGGAGCCGCCATCGACAGCCCTGCCTCGCTCGCCGATGCAGCAACCCCCGCCGTCTCCTTCCCCCTTTCTTCTCCGCGTACCTACGCACTGCCCTGCTCCGCTGCACACCGAGGAGCAGCCACCAGCGTCGCCGGAAGAAGGCGCCATCTTCCCCGCCTCTGGCCGCCAGCAAGCCGCCTCTGTTCCGCGTTCGAGCTGCCGCCAAGAAGCACCACGGGACCTACTGCTAGAAACAGAAAGCAGGGGGATAAGCTACACCCTTGATGCCACCATCCTAGCTGCAAGTCCGCTTCGGCCTTCGATCCGCCAGGAGCGACGCCGGAGGAGAGTCCAGATCACCCGGACCGCCCGCATCTCCACCTCCTTCGCCTGCCGGAGCTAGAGCAGCAGCAGCCGCCGCCCCCTGTGAATTGTCTTCCCGCTGCTTTGAAAGAGGTTGAAGAAACCCTATAGGTTTATTCAAATCGGGGCCCCCTTCTTTTGTGATAATTACATATCTGACCCAATTTTTATTGAAATAGAAGTTTTACCCAGATTTTTCAGGATATTACTATTTTATCCTGGGTGGAATTAATTACAGTTTTGACCCAGAAATATTAATTGCAGAATTGACCCATATTTATGAAATTGTATGAATTTCCCCAGAAAATGTGTTAGCGGTTTTTAACCTTGAATTTTTATTGCGGGGATATTCTTATATTTATTTATACTACATATTACGCCCTTGTTGGATTATTTTTTGGATATGGCCCAAAGATTTTGTTTACGGTTTTTAACTCGGGTTTTAGAAGTGAGATTTTCTTTAGATAATATATGTTCATTATTCCGTTCAAATTTAGCTTATAAGCTAAATTGTTTAGTTGGTGCTAGGTTCGGAAGCGCCCCGATAAAGGCCTAACGAGTCCAAGTCGACATCCGTTGAACGACTTCCGTCTTTTGACGTCGCGTGAGTATTCTTTCCCCTCGATCTAGTTATGTTAAGTTTTAGTATCATGCTAGGATGGATCTAGCATAACTTAGAGTTAATACCAAGTAGTGGTTATGGACCTTAGGTGAGTTTCGAGGATTTTATATTGGTTGATGGGTTGATGTTGATTCTAAGCTTGTTGGTTATCTTGTGAGGTTGTTATAAGGCAAGTTATATGGTTGATCTTGTAAGCGTTTTGAGGCTCGAGGTGGGGTTGTATGATCTTGTGGGATTTTGGAGTTTAGGTTTGGCTTATCCTAGTTGCGTTGTGAGTTATGATCTTGCGAGATCCGAGGGTTTAGAAGTCTTAGGACTTCTAGCTTGTGTTGAGTGTGATGTGAGCGTGAGGGATTCTAGGATGGGGTCCTAGAATTGAGAGTCAAATGGTATTGCGTAGATCATTTGTATAGAAGTCTAAGACTTCTATTGTGAGTGAGTTGTTGATATAGTTATCTTCTTGTGAGCAGGTTATGGGCTTCCTCTCCTAAGGAAGCGAGAGTGTTGTGAGTTGAGTGTGGTGACGAGGTAAGTCTTCGGACTTACTTAGCTCGTATTCTCTGTATTAGTTTCAATGCGTGTTTGGTGGTGTGTGTTTATTGTTTATGTGTGTGTTTATTGCTTATGTTATAACATCTAAACCGGTAATAGGACCACCGACTTTATATGTTTATATTTGGCCCAAGTGTATGATAACGGGCGGTGACCGCTTGTCCAGTCCAAAATGGGGATGACTGGGAGGTGCCTTGCGACCCCCCCATCGGGTGATGCTGATCCGCATCAAGTACAAACCCGTGTGGTGAAAGGGGACAAGGGCGAGATCTTTAAGATTCTCGTGTCACAAAAGAAGTTGAATTAGAACGGGATATGACCTAATAATAAAAAGATAATAAACCAGATTGTGTGTTTTGGAACATGTTGTGTGTTTATGATGCCTTATGTGTGTGTGTGCCAATACCATGATTCTAATGCCTTGAATGCTAGCTAACGGTTTTACACCGATATTGTTGTAGTTGCCTTGCAGGTTAGGGACGCGGCCGAGAGATCCGGAAGAGTGGGCAGTCGGGGTCCGTACATTTTAGGATGGGTTTTGGGGGTTGTTTTTATGTATTGTTTAGGGTATTATGTATGTCGCGTGTATGGCGGTTGCCTTTAGCGTTGTATCTCGGCTGAAGTCTTTCGTTGTTTTCTTTTGGGGTTCATATCATTGCATTAAAATGAATTTCGGTTTTGCCTTTATTTGTGTCTTGTTGTAAGATCCAGTGAAATTGTTGTCAGGCTAAGGGTCGGGACCCATTGTGAGGTCTCCGCCCGTAGCATCCCGAGCCCCGTGGAATCGGGGTGTTACACGAAAGATGGTGAGTTAACCCCTTATCAGAAGGACTTAGTGGAAAGGTTAAGACATGAATTGAATATGTGATATGCTTGGATATGAAATCTATTTGTATTTTTATGTATTTCGTAATACCTAAGTGAAGAATAGCTTCACAGTTATGTTAGGATTTCTCTAAAAGTTTGGGTCTTTTTAAGTTTGGTGTTTTAGTTATGCGTTGTAATATATTCAATTTTATGTGTAATGTATTGAAATATATTAAATTTTATGTGAAAAATTGTCTTGTAATATATAGTCTATGTATGATGTCTTGTAATATATAGTCTATGTAAGACGTAAAATATGAAAATATAAATATAGCAAAATAATCATGTTAGGATTCTCTAAAATTTTGAAATTTGAATTATGTTCTTATGATTACGTAACGTAATATTTTAAAATTTGAAATTTGAAATATTAATTTTATTTGAAATATGAAAATATAAATATAGCAAAATATATAGTCTATGTAAGACGTAAATTTTGAAATTTGAAATTTGAATTATTAATTTTATTTATAACTAAATTTATTTCAAAAAATAAATAATATATATAACCAATTAAAAAAAAATGTGATTTCCAAAAACACTTCATTAACCTGTTGATATTATTAATTTTATTAAATTTTATGTGAAAAAAATTCTTGTCATATATTTTATGCATGATCTCTTGTAATATATTAATTTTATGTGTAATTTTTGTAATAATAATCTTGATGAAAAATATAAATATTATTATTAAATATTTATAAAATAAAAATCATTCATAATTTTATTTTTAATTAAAAATTATTAGAAAGGTATCAAATATAGACTTTATAGATAGAAAAAAAATCTTTTGATTTTACAATAAGATACAAATATATTTTTATCCTTCAAAATATAATCAATATTGGACTCTATGGGTAGATAAAAATAAAATAGAAATATTTATAAAATAAAATTTATCAAAATATATTTAGTTAAACCTAAAAACTACCATATATGATTAATAGAATTATGTTAAACAGAAAAAAATTTGAACCGTTGATCAAGTTTGGATCCAATGGATCAAAATTTATCATACTCTACCAATAACCTATTGACACATGGCACAAGTTTAGTGCAAAAGTTAACAAAAAGTGGACACTTTTCTTCTCTCTCATCGTTTTTACCGGATATCTATCTTCCATATTTCTTCAAGAGTTTTGAAGTGAATTTCAACTATTTGTAAGAGATTTAAATTATAAAATTGGTTAGATACCCCCATTGTACATGGTCTAATGCACCTTTTGTTTTTAAAAAACAAACTAGGCCCCTAGTATTTAATAATTTCAAAAAAAAATTAAATTAGATATTAAGATGATTTTTGTTAGGCAGTTATCGATAGTAAGAATATGTAATTAATTATTAAAATTAAAAAAAAAGATTATGAAAATTAGAAGATTTTTCTCTCCTATTAATTATATTTAATTTCGACAATTAGGATAATTAATTATTCTCCTCTCTCCCCCTAAATATAATAAATAAAGATTTAAGATTCGAACTCTAAATGAGTTATCCCCCTCCCTTATACCAGGTAGACTAATCAAACTTTCTGTATTCTTTTGATGATACACAATTCAATTACACAATATTAATACATAATTTCAATTACACAATTTCATTTGTTATGCTAGTTTATGTAGTTAACACATAAACAAATAAAACTAGGGGTGTTCATAAGCGGATATCCGAAATTGAAAATCTTTCATTCTCCATTCCGAATCCGATCCGGATATCCGAATACATGTAAATGATAAAGTAATGACACTTGGGCCGGCCCAAATAGTGTGGCATTTCCTCCAAGTCCACAAATTTCATGGCCCAAATCTCATTAAATATGAGATGAAAAAGGGGCATCCAGGAATTGAACCTGAGACCAAATGCATATGTGCAGGCACCCTCACCAACTTAGCTGCATGACTTCGTTGAATTATAAGATACTTTATACATACATACCCGGATATCCGAAGGGAAAATTATCTTATTCCGTATCCGATCCGGTGATTCGGTAATTTTTCTCGGATCGTATCGGATACGGAAAATTAGTTGTCGAACTCGGATCTTTATGGATCGGATCACCGGATCATCGGACCGGATCTAACGGATCGGAATTTTATGAACACCCCTAAATAAAACTTGTGTAATTGACGGACTGATGTAACAAAAACATGTGTAAATGACGGACTTATGTAACAAAAATATGTGTAAATGACGGATTTGTGTAACCAAACATTGTGTTAATGACAGACTTGTGTAACCAAACCTTGTGTAAATGACAAACTTGTGTACATAACATAAACAAAACGGAACTTGTGTAATTAAAAAACGACTGAATGTTAACTACAAAATTGACATAACAAATGAAATTGTGTAATTAAAATTGTGTATGAACATTGTGTAATTGAAATTATGTATTAATATTGTGTAATTAAAATTGTGTATTAATATTGTATAATTAAAATTGTGTGTTAATATTGTGTAATTAAAATTGTGTATTAATATTGTGTAATTAAAATTATGTATTAATATTGTGTATATCGAAAGAATACACAAAGTTTGATTAGTCTAGTTAATAGGAGAGAAAGATCTCTTAGAGGGGCCTACTTTGTGTACCCATTTTTAACTTGTAAAGTTTCGTTGAAGTTTAAAGGGTATTTCCATTTGGTAAGAACTTTATTGAGAAGTTTTGTAAAAGCTCACATTTGCTTGGCTTCGGTGTTTGACAACGATTGTTTGGAAGGTTAATATTTTGAGTATTTTGAGAATAAATAAATTATCTCGAAGCTTATCAGATAACTAATTGAGCAAATTCTTTAAATATTTTAGAAACAAATAATTTATCTCGAAGCTTATCGAGTAACTAAATGAACGAGTTCTTTTGAGATTTTAGAAACAAATATTTATCTTGATGCTTATCGAGTAACTAATTGAACAAATTCTTTTTGTATAAAATTTTAGTTATATTTAAAAATAACATTCATTTAATTTAAATAGTATGTGGGGTTCGACCCTGGTTGATAGATCCGCTTTCCCTCTGTTACCAATTGAACTAATTGAATCCATGATTTGTTATTCATTTTTTTTATAAAAATAATATAATTATATCTTAATTTTAATACCCAATTTAATTACCTGAATTTGAATACTTCAATTCTAGTGCATCTTTATTATAACCGACATTCAATACCCAAAACATAATACCCAAAACATATATCTGTAATCAAAGTACTCGAAATTTGATATGAAAACAAATACTCATTTTAGTTACCCGATTTTATTTAGGAATTTAAAGTAGGCCTTTTTACTCATTTTAATTACCCGAAGCCAAATACCCAATGTGAATTACCCATTTTGATTAGGGTTTTAAAGCAACATTCAATTAGATACCCAAAATACGTTGTCTTCAACTCTAGATCTAATGACAATTATGCCATGGCCACTTCTGTCGAAGTACATTGAAACTGATATGTTGTTATCGATGGGATTGAAGTAGTTATTATGCCACCAGGATGACAATGCACGCCGGTTGAAGTAGTTAATCCAAGTGATGATAAAATTGTAGGATTTTGTAATACATAATTAAACTGTAAAATGCACTATATATTATGATAAAAAATTACTGATTAAAAACCTGAATTTGGAGAGTCGAGATACTATCTATTTCCTTAATTTTAAAAACACTCCGTATTACGACGGTTATCGGTGTTCAAAAATCCTAAGATAAAACAGCGTTATAAATCCGACTTATGTAATCTGTTGGAAACCTGAGAACCTGTTGAGTGTTGTTGTAACACCCCAAATTCTCAAAACTCGGGGCGCTACGGGTTAGAATCTCACAATGGGTCCCGACCTTAGTTTGACAACAACTTTACCGGATCTTACAACAAGACACAAATATAAAAGAGAAAACCGAATAAATAATATGCAATGTCATGATCAAATGAAAGACTCTCAGTAGAGTGCTATATCAGTACGATAGTCTAAAACTGCAAATGCAAATATAATAATATTGAAAAACAATAATCCTAACACTTGTTCTATAACGTACGGGAACCTGGCTCACCACTCCGTCCTAATCACTTGGCAGCTACCCTATCTTGCAAAGCATCTACAACACTGGATAAACCGTTAGCTAACAACCTACATATTAGAAGAACTACAATAGCAAATACACACGTGATACAAGAAAGGAAGCACACATCATGCTTACACATAAGTTCATTTATTATCTTTGTTATGTTATTCACTTCTAATTCAAATTATGGTGTGGCACGAAGGTCTCCCGACATTCGCCTTCGTCCCCGTAAACTGATATGGATCGCGAAGAGAGAAGGACTGAGCAATCAAGAATGGTCCTTGTTTGAAGGTTAAGAAAATAACAAGAAGAAGAAAGAACTACTTATTGTTTCGTCTAGAGGAGGCACCAAGAAGACGGTCTCTTGGTCTGATAGACTGTTGTCGTACAAAAGATATGGCTGATTTGTCATCTCACCACAACCGTAGTGAGAATGGCCCGCGCCCGCGACCACCAATGATGCGGGTAGAATGAAGCGCGGTCGCGGCGGCTTCTTCCCATCCAATCGACGTGCTTCTAGTCTTCCCGTTACGGATCTTCGGAAATGAAAATTCCGGTTGTCACAGTTGTACTCTCGAGAATAGAAACAGACAAGAGAGGAGGAGAAGACGTTTTGGGATGTGTAAAATGATGCGAGGAGACACCCTTTTTATAGGGACGGGGGAGATTTAGGGAGTTTATTGAAGATATTTGCATCAACTAGGCAATATTATGCAATAAATCTCGTAATTTGTCGGAAAATTGCGAACATGTTGAGTGTTGTACTCTCGAGAAATAGAAACAAAGAGACGAGGAGAAGACGTTTTTGGATGTGTAAAATGATGTGAGGAGACACCCTTTTTACCAGGATGGAGGAGATCCGTTGGGAGTTTATTGCATATATTCGCATTAACTAGGCAATATTCTACGATAAATGCCGGACCATATTTTATTTGCAAATATTGCTTTAAAGGAGAAAAGTTTTGACTGTTTGACTGCTTTAAATACAGTCTTATCACATGTTTGTTGGACTATAGAGTTGGGTCGGCTCAAAACGTAGCATACATGGTCAACCTCATTGTAATGACCGAAAAATTTAAACTCCATTTAAAACCGAATCAAACCGGACTCCGAACCGCCAACCTAAATTCTTTTAAATAAAATTAAAACGATATTAAATTCTATCATTTTATGTGACCTTGATTCACATAAAATGATAACTTACATAATTCAGTAAATAATTTCGTAAATAATCCCGTAATTAATTTCGTACCTTTAACGGTTCCGGGTGAATAAGTAATCTTTCAGCCTTTGGTTTATTTGATGAGTTGGCCAATGGACCCGGCCCAAAAACATTTACAATCAGCCCATTATCTAACCATTACTTTAAACCTATTTAAATCTAACCTAATCAGCTTGGCCCTTATCTAATTGACGTTCTAAGCCTACCCTTACCCTCATCTGCAAGACGTATTGCCGCTTCAACCTTCAACAGTGACCGCCGAAGTTCGAATCCACGATCAACCGTGAGCCCGGCAGCAACCAGCAGCCACCAGACCTTCCTTCCGCCGACCCCTGGTGAGCCGCTGTCCTTGCCACCCCGCTCCTTCCTCTTGGTTCCCGGAGCTCATCACTGACTTTAACCGCACATCATCAATACGAGACGCCGGTGAAGTGCCGCGGTGGTACCGATCGATACCGCAACGAAGGTCTTCCGGCATTGCAGTGGGTAAGTCGTCCGCCCTTCTTCCCTCTAGTCCCCTTTGGTTTTCCTGTGCTAAACCAGGCTGATGATCTCTTCAAGTGTTCGCTGCAGTAGTTACGAGGTAGGAGGAGCGGTGCAACGGTGGAGCACAATCGAGCCAGTTTCGAACCCCTGCGAGCCACCCTGCAGAATCGAACCGGATTGTTGCTCTTCTTCGAGTACGTGACGAGTGGGTGGGACGGTGCGCTTCATCCTTAATCAATACAGTTTGTATGCTTGTATATTGTATATGTAGGAGGTAGATTGGGGAATGCAGTATATGTTTATTGGTACAAGTAGATGAATAGTTTGGAGTATATGAGAATATATATATATGTGAATGGGTAGGGTACGTATATATAGATGACGGAAATAGAGAATACAAGTAGATTTTTTTATATGCATAGACGTACATATATAGAGGTATAGAGCGGGGTATATATATAAGTATATATATAAGTATATATATATAGGTATATATGGGTATATATATATAAGTGCGAGATGGGAGATATGAATATATGTAGATATATATTTATATATGAGTATACCGAGTAGTTACATAAATACGTGGGTGGAGGGGAAAGGTTAATGTATGTATGTAAGTATACATACATATATAAGAGTAGAGTAGTAATCGGGAAGGAGGAGGAGTGTTGTCCTCTTTGACGAGTTGATTCGGGATTTGACCTTATAACCTCTAAGTAAGCTATCCGTGAGAACCAAATTTTGGAAACAAGTTCTTAAAGTGAATATTAGATTTTAATGATAGACTTTGAGAATTTCTGAGATCAGGAGTAAAATAATATTTTACCTTAAGAATCTGTAGTTGCATAAATTCTTCTCTTGAGATCGAACCTCTTAGAAGTTTATAACTTCTAAGAGTATGGGATGTGATTTTGATTCCTATACCTTAATTGATAGGCGTTGGAGTTACCACGAGTACGGACCGAGCTGAGACTTGTTAGAGTTTGACTTGACTCAAGTAAGTCCATGCGACTTACTTAGCTAGTTTCTGGATATTAGTTGGGTGATAATGGTTGTGTGTGTGCAATGTGTGTTATAATAATAATAACAACTTGTTAGGACTACCGTTTTTATTATGTTTTAAGGCCCAAGTGTATGTATAACGGGCCGTGACATCACTGCCCAGCTCTGACAGGAGACTGGGAGGTTCTCTATACCCAGACCAGACAAGTACAAGGTGAGATGCATCGGATCCATTCCTGGTTGGCTACACGGGGGCGGAGGCGAGGTTGGGGAATCCCTCGTGTCACAAAATAAGTATCATTAGTAAGAGTGAATGACTTAAATGAAGATGATAAATGGATTATTTGAAAGCATGATGAGTGTTTATTATTTCTATGTGTGTGTGTGCTATTATTATTCTCCTAATGTTTAGATAACTAGGTAATGGTTGTTTTGTTGTGTTTTTAGATTTACCGCAGGTTAGAGCAGTAGCTGAGTGATCCGGAAGTAGTGGTCAGCCGGGTCTCCGTACTCCTTAGAGTGGGGGTTTGGGTTGTTGCTTTGTCGTTCTTTCCTTTTTGTTAAGACAGTTGGTCTTTTCCCTTTGTTTAAGTACCATAGGGTGTTAGACCTTGTTGCATTCATCCTTTTTAAAACACATCTTTTTAAATTTCGGTTTTTTTATTTGTGTCTTGTTGCAAGATCCTAGTAATATTATTGTCAAACTAAGGTCGGGACCCATTGTGAGGTCCTAACCAGTAATATCCCGAGTTTTGAGTATTCGGGGTGTTACAACATGGTATCAGAGCTCTAGATTGGCAACAATGACACTTGAAATCTTCTGAAAGACCGAATAAGTACTTGAACAGAACCTGAAAGGGATCTGAGTTTTGAAAAGGAATTTTGGTTTTCAAATGCATGCATGCATAGTCTGGTTGGGAATAGAAAAGTACGGCTGACCACCACCACTACTACCGCGGATCTCAGTATGCTTAGTTTGGACTTTAGGTTTTACTTTAGTTGGACTTATTAGCTAGTTTATAACTATAGTTGTTATCCCTCGCGCATATGGCACGTACTAGAGCTACGCTAGCTACTAGTCGAGGTAGAGGTCGTCCACCTCTCCCCCCAGCTGGACAGGGTAGGGGCGATAGGACTCCTATGGTTAGAGGACGCGGCCGTGGAGGTAGACCTCCATTGGCACGAGGTCGAGCTCCTCGAGAGGATCCACCAGCAGTGATCATTCCAGATGGTGGAGTGGAGGAGGTGGCTGAGAGTGTAGGTCCCGAGGTTAGGAATGAGACCGTTGCTAGGTCTAGAGCGCAGATAGCACGTTCGACTAAGTCAGGACGTGTTTCTATTGGAGCATCTGAGTACAAAGAGTACCGAGCATACGTCGAGCGTATAGAGGAGGCTGCTAGAGCAGAGAGACTTACCCAGGTACCGGCTAGGTCAACTCAGGTGACACAGGGAGTGCCTCAGGTACCGGTTGTACCTGAGAGGAGAGTTGAGGCTGATAGAGCTCCTACTGGGTCTAGAGCACCGAGACCGGATGAGTGGTTGAAGGCTTTCAACTCTCAAAAAGTCCCTTCATTTAGTGGAGAGATAGGGTTAGAGGTGGAGCACTGGATTGGACACGTAGAGACTGCACTAGAGGCGATATGTTGCCCAGAGGATCGACAGGTGGATTTGGTGCAGACCTGTTTCACAGAGGATGCTCATTCTTGGTGGCGGACCATTCGTAGCCGAGTCACCATTTGGGAGCAGATGAGGAGCATTGTTAGAGAGAGATATTGCCCTGTCTCGTTGAGGAGAGAGAGGTTTCAAGACTTCATCGAGGTAGGATTTGAGGATATTCCAATTGCTGATGCCATCAAAAAGTTCTAGAAGGAACTGACTCTACTAGGACCAGTTGCACCTCCTGAGGAGCAGCATGTGTACCTCTTTTCACGGAGGTTGAGAGAGAGTACTCGTTCTAATCTGGTAGGATTTCGCTGCGAGACTTTGTCAGACTATCAAGATAGGGCGTTTGCATATGAGAGAGATAGGCAAGTCCAGAGGAGAGCTGCTCAGTCATATAGGCCGGATAAGCAGCAGAGGACATGATATGCTAGTGGCAGTACAAGAGTAGCTGTTTTTGGACGGGGACAGACTCCGGGCGACATAGCCATACCGCTATAGTTTAGGCTCGAGCTGGGGGTTCACAGTGCCACAACTGTAGTGACTATGGACACATCCGATCGAACTGCACGAAGCCGTTAGTGAGCTACTTCTAGTGCGGCAAGGTTGGACACAGTGCTGTATTTTGCCGCCAGGGCAAGGCTCCATCTCAGCAGGGTTCTTCCCCTGCAGGTCTATCAGGGAGTGTACAGAGACAACCACAGTACCGAGTTCCGAGTCAGCAGCAGCAGTACCGAGCCCCAGTTCAGTAGCAGTCTTACAAGGCTCTAAGACATCTTTCATTACAGAGTTCTATGTAGGGATCCGGTCGGGGCAGAGGACGTGGTAGTGTAGCTGATACCAAAGGAGCTCAGACACGGGTGTTTGAGCTGAGGAGTGCTGATCAGCCAGAGGCACTGACTGCCACACGTACGATCCAGATCCATGACTTACCCGTACGAGTTTTGTTTGAAACGGGTGCTATGCACTCCTTTATATCTGATGCATGTGTAGATAGGTTGTCCTTAGCTACTGTAGAGGGGATACCTTTTATGATAGGCTTACCTAACGGGAGTAAGGTAAGAGGGACTCGAGAGATCTTTGGATGTCCCATTCGCATGGGAGATCGAGATTGGCTAGTAGATTTTCTAGTTATGCCCTTAGCTCATGAGGATGACGAGACATGGAGCAGTCTTGGACATTGGTAGGAGGACAATGACTGTTGCCACCGAGCCGGGTCATAGAGTGATATTCCGAGGTTGGACCTTGGGAAGTCCGGCACGGTTATCTGCGCAGTGAGAGCAGCGAGACTGATAGCACAGGGTTGCGAGGCCTTCTGGTGTTATGCCATGAAGGGACGCAAGAGCCTGACAGTAGAGGAGATACTAGTTCCATGCGAGTTTGCAGAGGTGTTCAGTGATGACCTGCCAGGACTACCCCCACAGAGGAGCGTTGACTTCAACATTGAGCTAGAGCCGGGCACGAGACTGATCTCGAAGGCCCCGTACCGTATGGCACCGATAGAGCTACTGGAGTTGAAGAAGCAGTTAGAGGAGTTAGTAGAGAAGGGCTTCATACGCCCTAGTGTGTCTCCTTGGGGCGCGCCAGCATTATTTGTGAGGAAGAAGGACGAATCGATGAGGCTGTGCATAGACTACAGAGAGTTGAACAAAGTCACCATCAAGAATAAATATCCACTGCCGCGCATAGATGATCTGTTGGACCAGTTGCATGGAGCCTCCGTGTTCTCGAGGATAGACTTGAGGCCAAGTTATCACCAGCTGAGGGTGAGAGATCAAGACATACCTAAGACGGCATTCCGGACTAGGTATGGTCATTATGAGTTCGTAGTGATGCCATTTGGGCTTACTAATGCACCAGTAGTGTTCATGGAGTTGATGAATGGGATATTCATCGACTTTTTAGACCAGTTTGTAGTGGTCTTCATTGACGACATTCTAGTTTAGTCTAGGAGTCGAGAGGAACATGCCGGACACTTTTGCAAGATAGTCAGCTGTATGCTAAGCTATCCAAGTGTGAGTTTTGGATGACGGAGGTGGCTTTCCTAGGCCACGTGGTGACTGGTGAGGGTATTAAAGTCGATCCGGCAAAGATTGAGTCAGTGTCATCTTGGCAACCTCCTAAGAATGTTAAAGAGGTTCGCAGCTTTCCAGGTTTGGCAAGTTATTACCGCCGGTTTGTGGAAGGGTTCTCCTTGATTGCCCGACCACTTACTTTCCTTCTGAGGAAGACTATTCGGTTTGTCTGGTTTGAGCCGTGTTAGCATAGTTTTGAGGAGCTGAAGAGGAGATTGACATTTGCTCCGATTTTGGCACAACCTGAGGGTACAGATGACTTTGTGGTATACAGCGACGCATTCAAGCTAGGCTTGGGGTGTGTTTTGATGCAGAGGGGTAAGGTCATAGCCTATGCGTCTCGATAGTTGAAGACGTATGAGCAGAACTACCCCACCCATGATCTAGAGTTGGCTGCAGTAGTCTATGCTCTTAAGATCTGGCGTCACTATCTCTATAGGGCGACATGTCAGATTTTCACAGATCATAAGAGTCTAAAGTATATATTCACTCAGCGGGAGTTGAATAACCGCCAGAGGCGGTGGTTAGAGTTGATCAAGGACTTCGACCTTGAGATTCTCTACCACCCCGGAAAGGCGAACGTAGTAACTGATGTTGTGAGCCGGAAGACGCCTAAAGAGAAGGCGATAGCCCGGTTGATGGTACAGCCACAATTACAGAGGGATTTGGCTTGGTTAGAGATAGAGATTCAGTTTCCCGATTCAGATCGCCAGTTGGCTACCTTGGAGTTACTTCCTGATATGTTGGATGAGATCCGACAGAAGCAGGAGACTTGGCCGACTTTAACTAGGATCCGAGACATGATGTCTCGAGATGAGGCCCCATAGTTCACTATTGGTGCTGATGGAGTGATGAGACGTCAGAACCGAGTTTGTGTACCGTCAGACAGTGAGTTGAGACAGAGGATACTAGGTGAGGCTCATGCTACCCCATACTCAGTACATCCTGGAGCGAGTAAGATGTACAAGGACATGAGACGGTCCTTCTGGTGGGGTGGTTTGAAGCCCGACGTGGCTCGGTATGTAGCTCAGTGTGCGACCTGCTAGTAGGTCAAGATTGAGCATCGTAGATCCGGAGGAGAGCTCCACCCACTTCCGGTACCACAGTGGAAGTGGGAGGATATATCTATGGATTTTGTCACAGGGTTGAGGCTCAGTAGAGGTTTTGATGCTATTTGGGTAGTGGTAGATCGTTTGACGAAGACCGCACGTTTCATTCCGATTAAGGAAACGTGGCCGGTAAGTTGTCTAGCAGAGGAGTTCACCAGGCACATTGTGAGATTTCATGGAGTATCGAGGACTATCGTTTCCGATAGAGATGGACGTTTCACCTCGAGGTTTTGGCAGCAGGTACATACTACTTTGGGGACGAGTCTCCACTTTACCACCGCCTACCACCCACAGACCGACGGTCAGTCTGAGAGGACCATCCAGACATTAGAGGACATGTTGCGGGCTTGTGTACTAGATTGGGGACAGGTATGGCCAGATCATCTCCCACTAGTAGAGTTTTCGTATAATACCAATTGGCACGCGTCTATTGGGATGGCCCCTTATGAGGCTTTGTACAGGCGGAGATGTCGCACGCCATTATGCTGGGATGAGCCTAGTAGAGCTGATGGAGTAGCTCCAGATCAGATACAGGATGACATTGCTCGGATTGCCTTGGTCCGGGAGCGGATGTTAGCAGCTCAGAGTTGTCAGAAATCCTACGCCGACAAAAGGCGTCGACCCTTGGAGTTTAGAGTGGGTGCTCAGGTTTGGTTGAGAGTGTCACCGACGAGAGAAGTCCGGCGATTCGGCATTAAGGGGAGGCTGAGTCCCGATATGTCGGACTTTTGAAATCTTGGAGAGAGTTGGAGAGGTAGCCTACATATTAGCATTACTGCCGAGACTAGAGGGTGTCCATCCGGTCTTCCATGTATCTCAGTTGAGAGAGTATATTCCGGATCCGAGACACGTCATCAACCACGAGGATCTGATAGTTGAGTCCGGCCATACATTTATAGAGTACCCAGTAGCTGTCTTGGAGCGCAGTACTAGACGTCTGCGGTCCAAGGAGATACCTATGTTGAGGATCCAGTGGTCTAGACGAGGAGTTGATGAGGCCACTTGGGAGACCGATGAGAGTATTAGACGTAGTTATCCCGAGTTCTTTGCGGGGTTAGATGTCACTTTTGTACCGACGAATTAGTACTCGAATGTGTGTTGTTTGACCGTTCATGTTTTTAGATTGGATTGAGTGATTATGTTTTATGTGATGTGTGTCTGAGTATGATTATTGAGTAGTTGCATGATAGAAAACAAAAATTTTATAGAATTAAGATTTACAAAGAAAGTCGAATGATTAGTTACATTATTCTAAGTTTCGGGACGAAACTTCTTTTAAGAGGGCATTGATGTAATAACCGAAAAGTTTTAACTCTGTTTAAAACTGGATCAAACCGGACTCCGATCCGCCAACCTAAATTCTTTTAAATAAAATTAAAACGATATTAAATTCTATCATTTTATGTGACCTTGATTCACATAAAATGATAACTTACATAATTCAGTAAATAATTTCGTAAATAATCCCGTAATTAATTTCGTACCTTTAACGGTTCTGGGTGAATAAGTAATCTTTCAGCCTTTGGTTTATTTGATGAGTTGACCAATGGACCCGGCCCAAAAACATTTACAATCAGCCCATTATCTAACCACTACTTTAAACATATTTAACTCTAACCTAATCAGCTTAACCCTAATCTAATTGACGTTCTAAGCCTACCCTTACCCTCCTCTACAAGATGTATTGCCGCTTCTACCTTCAACAACGACCGCCGAAGTTCGAATCCACGATCAACCGTGAGCTCGGGAGCAACCAGCAGCCACCAGACCTTCCTTTCGCCGACCCTGCCGTCCCCAGGTGAGCCGCTGTCCTTGCCACCCCGCTCCTTCCTCTTGGTTCCCGGATCTCATCACTGACTTTAACCGCACAACATCAATACGAGATGCCGGTGAAGTGCCGCCGTCAACCTTCAACAACGACCGCCGAAGTTCGAATCCACGATCAACCGTTAGCCCGGGAGCAACCAGCAACCACTAGGCCTTCCTTCCGCCGACCCTGCCGACCCCAGGTGAGCCGTTGTCCTTGCCACCCTGCTCCTTCCTCTTGGTTCCCGGATCTCATCACTGACTTTAACCGCACAACATCAATACGAGACGCCGGTGAAGTGCCGCGGTGGTACCGATCGATACCACAACGAAGGTCTTCCGGCACTGTAGTGGGTAAGTCGTCCTCCCTTCTTCCCTCTAGTCCCCTTCGGTTTTCTTGTGCTAAACCAGGCTGATGATCTTTTCAAGTGTTCGTTGCAGTAGTTACGAGGTAGGAGGAGCGGTGTAACGGTGGAGCACAGTCGAGCCAGTTTTGAACCCCTGCGAGCCACCCTGCAGAATCGAACCGGACTGTTGCTTTTCTTCGAGTACGTGACGAGTGGGTGGGACGGTGCGCTTCATCCTTAATTAGTACAGTTTGTATGCTTGTATATTGTATATGTAGGAGGTAGATTGGGGAATGCAGTATATGTTTATTGGTACAAGTAGATGAATAGTTTGGAGTATATGAGAATATATATATATATATATATATATATATATATATATATATATATATATATATATATATATATATATATATATATATATATCTGTGTGTGTGTGTGTGAATGGGTAGGGTACGTATATATAGATGACGGAAATGGAGAATACGAGTAGATTTTTTTTATATGCATAGACGTACATATATAGAGGTATAGAACGGGGTATATATATAAGTATATATATATATAGGTATATATATATATATATAGGTATATATATAGGTATATATGGGTATATATATATAAGTGCGAGATGGGAGATATGAATATATGTAGATATATATATGAGTATACCGAGTAGTTACATAAATACGTAGGTGGAGGGGAAAGGTTAAGGTATGTATGTAAGTATACATACATGTATAAGAGTAGAGTAGTAACCGGGAAGGAGGAGGAGTGTTGTCCTCTTTGACGAGTTGATTCGGGATTTGACCTTATAACCTCTAAGTAAGCTATCCGTGAGAACCAAATTTTGGAAACAAGTTCTAAAAGTGAATATTAGATTTTAATGATAGACTTTGAGAATTTCTGAGATCAGGAATAAAATAATCTTTTACCTTAAGAATCTGTAGATGCATAAATTCTTCTCTTGAGATCGAGCCTCTTAGAAGTTTATAACTTCTAAGAGTATGGGATGTGATTTTGATTCTCATGCCTTAATTGACAGGCGTTGGAGTTACCACGAGTACGGACCGAGTTGAGACTTGTTAGAGTGTGACTTGACTCAGGTAAGTCCTTGCGACTTACTTAGCTAGTTTCTGGATATTAGTTGGGTGATAATGGTTGTGTGTGTGCAACGTGTGTTATAATAATAATAACAACTTGTTAGGACGACCATTGTTATTATGTTTTAAGGCCCAAGTGTATGTATAACGGGCCGTGACATCACTGCCCAGCTCTGACAGGAGACTGGGAGGTTCTCTATACCCAGACTAGGCAGGTACAAGGTGAGATGCATCGGATCCATTCCTGATGGTTACACGGGGGCGGAGGCGAGGTTTGGGAATCCCTCGTGTCACAAAATAAGTATCATTAGTAAGAGTGAATGACTTAAATGAAGATAATGAATGGATTGTTTGAAAGCGTGATGAGTGTTTATTATTGCTATGAGTGTGTGTGCTATTATTATTCTCCTAATGTTTAGATAACTAGGTAATGGTTGTTTTGTTGTGTTTTTAGATTTACCGCAGGTTAGAGCAGCAGCTGAGTGATTTGGAAGTAGTGGTCAGCCGAATCCCTGTACTCCTTAGAGTGGGGGTTGGGGTTGTTGCTTTGTCGTTCTTTCCTTTTTGTTAAGACAATTGGTCTTTTCCCTTTGTTTAAGTACCATAGGTTGTTAGACCTTGTTGCATTCATCCTTTTTAAAACACATCTTTATAAATTTCGGTTTTTTTATTTGTGTCTTGTTGCAAGATCCTAGTAATATTGTTGTCAAACTGAGGTCGGGACCCATTGTGAGGTCCTAACTAATAATATCCCGAGTTTTGAGAATTCGGGGTGTTACACTCATCCATCTGCATTGTTGGATTGACCCAAAACGTAACATAGGTGGTCATCCCATGTTGCGTCTTGGTATGCCCGTCTCATGTCAACACGACACGACGCGGCTCGACTCGCGCGCTTGTGCTTGTTTCTCCTTATTATATCTCGTAGACGAAACCATGACCTTAATGAGTTTCTCCTTATTATATCCCGTATGATACCTCCCATTTTAGTCGATGTGGGATAGCAACATTTTTTTACTCTTTCCCAAGCTTTTGCCTTGCATGCAACCAACTTCGGGTCTCTATTTCTCATTCAAACGGAACTCAAATTTAACATATGAATATACTATGAGCAATAGCTTGTGTAGACGAAGCCTAAAACTCCAACTTTCCAGTGTTGACAATGCCTGGAGCCCACCAGAAAAATGTCCGAAAAGTGCCCGGCATGTAAATATATGAGTTTATTCATAAAATTAGCTCCAACGAAAAATGACTACATATTTGGACAAACAGACACATAATGTAAGTAGTTGCTTCAAGCGATGTGAATCCACGCCATATCTGGCACATGGACAACGGTGTTGTGAACGGTGGAGGGAGAATGTCGTCGGGATGAGGAAGACGGTGGAGGCAAATACAATCACGGACGACGATTTCAACGAGGCTAATGGGTCTAGAATGAAGGTAGAGACGGTTGTGGACGACAATTTTTACGTTCGGTTCATTTTGTCCAGATCTGCAAATGGGGATGAGGAAGAAAAATACAATGAGAGTAGCGTAACATTAATTTTTATTTCTTTTTCACTTGGATTAATTAAAAGTTAATTATTAGTATGTGAGGGGCAAAATTTATATCTCAAATACAAAATTAGACCAATCTACTTACAAAAATAAAGAGTATGTAACAAAAAGTCACATTTTATTCACCTCTATTTTCATTTAACCGCCCTTATAATTATATTTTCAATTAGCTAGTTATTTCCGTTAACGATAAAGCATCAGGTCAAGTGTGAAGTGTTAATTTGACGAGTTTAGGAGCAAAACGGCTTACTAAAAGATTAAAGTTATTGTAGGAGTTGCCTCTCGGGCCAATCATACACTTCATGTTAGGCTATATGAATATGTGTAGATTAAATAGGATGTATTATCTTTCACTTTCCATATTTACACTAATTGTAGAGTCGGCAAAATTTCATGTCTAGTCTAGATGATGTGTTATTTTGGTAGAGTTTAGTTTTACGGTGTCAATCGAGTTGGCAAACCATTCTTTTGAGTCAGCAAAGCCATGTATTACAAAATGTGTCTTTATCCTTATATTGTAGATTTGTCTTAGAAATATTTATTCTTTTAGACTTGGATTTATGTAAAATCATTCCTTTGAAACGAGAGGTTGTTTGAGTAATTGAAATTTGAATTATATCTAATTTCCAAAATTAATGGAAAAACTTGGATAGAAGATGATATTCGACCGTGAAGATAACTTTTTCAAATAAAAGCCGTGGAATAAACAAATTATCATAATTGAGATTTTTTTATTTGTTTGGGTACATAATAGATTGGTGCTGTTCAGGTAAGGCACATTATTCCGGTAGGGCCGTGCGGCTGAACGTAGAACTGACATGTGTCCCAATTTTTTTTTTTCCAGAAACGAGTGAAAGTAATAGTTCAAAACTTATTAAGGAATAGTTCATAACTTATAAAAGGATAGTTCATGAATTATAATAGAATAGTTCATAATGCAAAATTTATAAAGGAGTGAGTGAAAGTAATAGTTCAAAACTTATTAAGGGATAGTTCATAACTTATAAAAAGATAGTTCATGAATTCTAATTGAATAGTTCATAGTGCAAAATTTATAAAAGATAGTTCATGAATTACAATTGAATAGTTCATAACATATAAACAATTAATTAATAAATAATTTGATATAATATATTAAAAAGTAATAGCTCATGAATTATATGGGAATAGTTCAAAGTTTATAAGAGAATAGTGTAGAAATTATAACATGGTAGTTCAAAAAATAATTCATTCGATTCTGGAAAAAAAATATAAAAATTCAATCGTTTCTGGAAAAAAATTCAATCGTTTCTGGAAAAATAAATAAATAAATAAATAATTCCAAGACACGTGTCAGCTCTACGATCAACCGCACGCCCCTAACCTAATAAATGAACCGTACCTGAACAGCTATAAAAGCCGTAGAATAAACAAATTATCATAATTGATATTTTTTTATTTGTTTGGGTACATAATAGATAGTGATGACAATTATCCCTTAAAGTTAGTATTTGGGATATTAGTGCGTGGCTGAATTGCCATTATGGACCTTTTACACTATAGAGTTGAAATTTAGGACCCTACGATAACAAATTGAGAAAATGGGCTCCTACTTTCCTATAGTAATTCAGACATAGTACAAAAAATACACAGAAATAGTAAAAACAAAAAAAGGCAGTCATCCTCCTGTTGACTGTGACACTTCTGAGTGCTGATTGTGACAGTGCTGATTGTGACACTGCTGATTGACATTTTGGAAGGAAAATTTGGCCCAAAAAACACAGCCCTCTGCCCAAAAAACTCCATGAAGAAGAGAGCCCAAAAACTCCATGAAGAACGTTTGTTTGTTTGTTTCTGGGTAAGCAGTCTATCTTCAATAATGCATACTCAAACTGCACACACATATACTCAATAATCAATACCCAAAAAATGCATATCAATAACTCAATAAGCAATACCCAAAAATGCATACCCAAAAAAATGCATATTAATCACTCAATAAGCAATACTCAAAATTGCACACACATATACTCAAAAATCTTACCCAAACTGCACACATATACTCAATAATCAATACTCAAAAAATGCATATCAATCACTCAATAAACAATACCCAAAAATGCATACCCAAAAAAATGCATATCAATCACTCAATAAGCAATCCTCAAAACTGCACACACATATACTGAAAAATACTTACCTAAACTGCACACACATATACTCAATAAACATTACCCAAAAATACTTACCCAAACTGCACACACATATACTCAATAAACAATACCTAGAAAATGCATATCAATCACTCAATAAGTAATACCCAAAAATACATACCCAAAAAAATGCATACCAAAAAATGCGACCCCTGACAGCGTCTTGTAGTGAGGGAAGGCTCATCGACTACTTCTTCTTGTGCATCGAAGGCACCGTCTGCAGTACTCTAAACCCCTAGCGGCCAATCGGTAGCAATGGAAGGCGCTGACTATGCTTTCTTTGGTCCGGTGGTGCAGAGAAGGGTAGGGGAAGAGGCGGAGAGAGGCAGATAATGAGAGAGGAAGAAGGGGAAGACTTGTCAGAAGCCTCGACGGGCTGGGGAAGAAGATTGAAGGTACGCTGAAAGACTGAGAAGGTAGGGAAGTGAAGGTCCGGCGGCTGAGCAAGAGAAGAAAGAAGAAGGATGCAGCTAGGTTAAAAAAAAGAGGTTAGCATTTAAATTTTCTACGGCCCATCATTTCAATTCAAAATAACCCAATAATATTCCTACTCTTCTAGTTGCAGGCCTAGTTTTTTCCATTTTACATAGGAGCCCATTTTACAAAAGTAAATATTCAAGGACCCTATTTCACTAATTAAGTCTTAGTGCGTCCAATGTTTAGATTGATTGATAATTGTGGTGGGAACTTTTTATGATGTATCCATATATACTTGCTCTAAAAACGAGAGAGCAAGATTAATTGTCTTTGTAATATGCCATCATATATGAATAGTTATAACTATATTAATAAATCATAGACCTATAAATGCATTATTTTAGTGATTCTTGCTTTTGAGATCGATTTCTCCATTAAATTATAAAACCTACGATTTGTCCCTAACTCTTTTTCATTTATGATTGACGGTACAAATGAAATGAAACCCCATTTGCTATCGTTGACCAATTATGTATTGATAGATCATAAGCTTATTAGATGTTTATGCTTTACTATTTTTTTTACGTCTACATCTTCTTCTTTGCAATTTATGATTACTTATTATAAAAAACTTTGAATATCGACAAATGACTTGGATGATTCGAGAATATTGTTGTCACTTATCCTAGGGTGGAACATATTGTGAAGGATTCAATTGCTTGAAAACTGAAGAAACGAGAAATAAACGGAAGTCCTAAAGATAAATTGAACCCTTTGTTGAAGTTGCCTCTCCGGCCAAACATACACTTCGTGTCAAGGCTGTATGAACTCGTTTCGATTTTATAGGATCTATTTTTTTTACTTTTCATATTTACAGTAATTGTCGATTCAACAAATTTTATGCCTAGTCTAGAGAATGTGTTGTTTTGGTAGAGTTTAGTTTTACAATGCCTATCGAGTTGGCAAACTACTTTATCTAGTCAAGAAAGCCATGTATTACAAATTGTGTTTCTCTCTATCCTTATATTATTGATTTTTGTCCAAAAAAATGTATTATATCAAGGTTGCTTTATATAAATCCAATGAGGATAACGAAACATTCAGCTTACTTCAGAAGAGACGATCTCACATTTAGGAGAACTCAATTTGTGTTGTGGACGACGAACCTTTTAGCAATGATTATTCATATCTCCAAGATTGTGCAAACTTCAGAAGAGACGATCTCACATTTTTAATTAAACTACATGCAAAAATCATATCACATTTTCGAAATCAAATCGAATAGGATTACAAGTGGACATCTATATTCAAATTTTTCATGGTATGAGATTAATCATTTTTCCAAATAATTCGATTGCACCAATTTTGTAAGAAAGTTTTCTCTTAACCTACTTTAAATTTATACCAACTTATCACCCAAAAATTTATACCAACTTAGTTATCTTGGTGGAATTTTATCGTACCTAAAATTTTATGGTTAAACAAAGCTTTTTATCCTGTTACCTAATTTGAGACACACGTACATTTATGAGATCTTTTTTTGTTGCTATCGTTAGACATAAATGTACAAATATGCAGGCATGAATTGTATATATGTATGTGTATATGTATACGTGCATGTATATTTTAAAGAGACAATACTTTAAATGAAATTTTCATAATGTCACCATAATGTCAAAATAAAATAACTAATCTCAAAAACAAATATTATTTTTGCAATAAGCTAACATTTTATCCCACTATAGATATTCTAAAAACCCAATTCCTGCTATTTTTGATCATTCAAAGATCGCAATTTTGTCCAACTCCTTTAGGTGAGCTTGTCACTTCTCTTTCCCTTGCACACATTATCACAATCTTGTACACATGATTTCGTCACGTCCTCCTCGGAGAAACCTTTTTAAAATCACACACAAACTCGGCATAAGAATATATATATATATATATATTGTTACAAAGTTTATATCAAAACTATAAAGAGCTAATGTATATTGACTTATTTGTTGGGTATTACAATGTAAACAAGTAATCGTATCTCAATAACAAGAAGTTCTAAGCATAATAATTTGTTAAGAAAAAGATTAGTATAAATACAACGTAGCATGCATACCTTGTTTGTCCAAACTTTTGAAGTTGCTAATGCAATTTGAAAGCACACAACCAGTTTTGCACAAAAAGTGTTCATCTTGTCCTTGCACATTAAGAGAAGAAGGTGGTTTTTTGTTATATGAACCGTAACACTTTACAAGGCAATAAGGATTAGGTCCACATAGGATGAGACACTTCCCTAAACAAAAGCCTAATTTACCGAAACCTCCCCCAGCAGCATTTGAGGGAACAAGAACCGTGGAGATAATCAGTGATATGATGAATATATTCTTTATAGTCATTTTCTATGTTCTTGGAAGTTGAATATTTGTTGGAATAAATAGTTGTGTCTATGTCATACATGTTTGTGGAATTGCGTTATATAGTGCTAATAGAATATTAGGCATTATTTATATATAGAAATTCATTTATGACTCTTTGATTTTTTTTTTTGTTTTCAACATGAACATTATATAATGTAATTCAATTTATATATTTGATATAATATCCCAAAATAACACATAAGAATGATTAGTACATATTTGAACAAAGAGGGTCTCTTTTAAGACATCAAGTAAATTGGAAAATAAAGAGGATATATATATATATATATATATATATATATATATGCCATGTACATAATTTGGAACAAAGAAAGCAACTACAAATAATATATGTATACTAGATAATTATTATTCATTATTAGCATAAGTATAAAATTTTAACTATTAAAAATGAGCTTATTTATCTAAAAACATTAATTATTTTGGAATGGTTAATTGTATGCACAATATTTTGTTATAATAGGCAAATTGCACAAATCATAGGGAGAAATATTGATGTTCACACCTACTATTTATTATTGTTGGAAATTAAAGGAACTTTTTTTATATGCCGTATATTATTCTTTTCATAGAGATTGGGTCAAAATAGGATGAGGTTTGATTATGTGCAAACTTACACCGTATATTCTAAGATCAAATGAACCATTGAAAAGGAGCTTATTTATCTAAAAACATTAACCATTTTGGAATGGTTAATTGTATGCACAATATTTTGTTATAATAGGCAAATTGCACAATCATAGGGAGAAATATTGATGTTCACACCTTCAATTTATTATTGTTGGAAATTAAAGGAACTTTTTTGGTATGCCGTATATTATTCTCTTCACAGATATTGGGTCAAAATGGGATGAGGTTTGATTATGTGAAAACTTACCCCGTATATTCTAAGATCAAGTGAACCATTAAAAAGGAGCTTATTTATCTAAAAAGATTAATCATTTTGGAATGGTTAATTGTATGCACAACATTTTGTTATAATAGGCAAATTGCACAATCATAGGGAGAAATATTGATGTTCATACCTTCTATTTATTATTGTTGGAAATTAAAGGAACTTTTTTGATATGTCCTATATTATTCTCTTCACAGAGATTGGGTCAAAATAGGGTGAGGTTTGATTATGTAAAAATTTACCCCGTATATTCTAAGATCAAGTGAGTTTCAAACATTGAAATTATTTGATTAATTGTTATGGTGTGTCATATTTGGTGGGTTACAATGATTTTGGTAAATAGTATTGTGTATATGATTTTAGACATGTGTTACAATGCCCAGATAAACTATGATGGGGCAACCATGAAAATAGTGCGCTTCTGTACAACAAAGCAAAAATAAAGATGGAAAGTAGTTGTGGTGTGTCATATTTGGTGGGTTACAATGATTTTGGTAAATAGTATTGTGTATATGATTTTAGACATGTGTTACAATGCCTAGATAAACTATGATGGGGCAACCATGAAAATAGTGCGCTTCTGTACAACAAAGCAAAAATAAAGATGGAAAGTAGTTGTGGTGTGTCATATTTGGTGGGTTACAATAATTTTGGTAAATAGTATTGTGTATATGATTTTAGACATGTGTTACAATGCCTAGATAAACTATGATGGAGCAACCATGAAAATAGTGCGCTTCTGTACAACAAAGCAAAAATAAAGATGGAAAGTAGTTGTGAATAATATATATATATATATATATATATATATATATATATATATATATAGAGAGTATAGATCCTATGAGAACACCCCCTAACGTGAGAACATGAGAACAGATTCGTAATTATTATCAGTTTTGTTACGAATGTGTCATATCGTTTAATGTATTATTCGTAGTTATTGTTGGTTGAGTGAATTATTCGTAGTTATTGTTGGATTCCTAATTATTATTACTGATAGTTATTATTATTTTTGATATCTACTCTAAATCTCAACCCTTAATACTCACATCCAACGGTGTACGATTGTTCTCATGTTCTCACGTTAGAAGTGTTCTCATGGGAACCACACCCTATATATATATATATATATATATATACCATACTAAATGGGGGAGTTGGCTGAATGAATAGAGAATTTCCATTTTTGCCCTTTTAACTTTCAAATTTCATGTTTTGCCCTCTGCAATCATTTGTAATTACTGCTGCTCTATAATCCATTCGGCCCAGAAACCTGTTTATTTTAGGCTCAATGAACTGGTGTGAAGCCCGTTTGCGGATTCCCAAATGAATATGGGTTGTGTACACGCGTTTAATGAGTGCATGCTCTATACGTGTAACAATGAACCGCTTCAGTGCTTCACACCTCTTCATCTCCCGCTCTTCTTCTCCAAGTTTCCTCGCAAAATCACAGCTTCTTCGATCTTCCCTTCTTCGATCTTCCCCTGCGTCCGCCGGATTTCGATTCTCTCAAGCCCTCACAAATCGATTCTCTCAAGCCCTCACAAAGTCAAATATGTGTTCCTCTTGCACTACCGTCTGCGGCCTCTTCTCAGTCTCATCAACTTCGTCGTTCCTGAGTGAACATCAAATTCGTCAGGTCTCCTTCTTCTTGTGTCATCGTCGCCGGCCTCTTTCCCCCTCTTCTTCTTATCGACTGCGTCATTTTTGGCTCTTCTCCCCCTATTCTCCTCATCAAAGTACCGAGATGGGTATGGCTGTTTGTTTGGTTTCTATTTAAATTGGTTTGATTCTGATTCTATCTTAATGGTTTCCAATTGCATGTCTTGCCTTTCACCCAATTTCGGTTCGATGTCGAATAGGTCAGTTTTCTCCCTCTCTTTTCTTCTTTCGGGATTCCAATTGCTTGTTTCTTATATTTAGGTATTTAAATTGGTTTTCTTCTCTCAATTGCTCTTATGTTGTTGATTATTTATCTTTGTTGCTTGGCTATCTTTGTATTATATTTAGGTAACATTTGCTTGATTATGCTTTCATTCAGTCACATTAGAGTTCTTTGCAAATTCGACTTTGCATAGGCAATACCTAATCTCTTTCGTCATCAATTATATATTTTTGACATTCATTGATTGTTTGATTGATTTCATATTTGTCCTTCAATTCTATGCATAAACAGCTGCTTACGGTATACTTCAATTTAGCTTAGCGGTTAGGGTTCGTCTATTTGTGGTTACTTCTCGCGATCTTCTTTGTAAACTCAATTGGAAACAGCTGGTGAAGCTGCTCAAGATTTGTGGCGGAGTAACCAGCTTCTTCTCCAGCTCCGCTAATCGCCAACCCTGGTTGTCTGAGTTCAGCACAACATCGTCGCATTATCGCAGACATCAATGGAGTGGTGACTATGATTCTGCTGGAAATAACTGGTAGCTTCTGCTTGATCAGAATCACTACCGTCGTTTTTCATTTTAAATTGATGAATAATTCCGTTTGTTCCTTATTCCTCAGTCTTTCTGATTTGGTCTCGAGTGAATGCTAGGATCATATTGTTTTAGAATCTAATTTGTTATCTCTATTTCCGTTAAATGTTGATTTGGCTTGTTGTTCACCTGTAGATATAAGGCTTTTGATGAGGTAGATGGTATAGATGTTGCTTGGAATCAGGTGCATGTTGATGAGATAATACAGTCGCCTGAACATCGGAAAAGGTTGCATTTGGAGGTCTATTTGCTCAAATCGCTGAATCATGAAAACATTATTAAGTGCTGCTACTCTTGGTTTGATAAAGTTAGCCAGACAATCAACATGATTACGGTGTTCTTCACATCGGGAAGTCTGAGGTCATGAGTATACTCTAATGTTTATGATTTCGGCAATTTCTTCAACTTGTGCTTATAGTTTGGTGTACTTATTGTGTTTTGTGCTCAGGTATTGCAGAAAGCATAGGAATGTTCATTTGAAGGCTATAAAAATATGGGCAATGCGTGTAATCAGAGGCTCAATGCATCTGCACTAAGACTTGAAATGTGACAATGTTTTTATCAATGGGAATGTTGTACAAATTAAAATTGGAGACCTTGGTCTTGCAGCTGTTATGGGAAAAGCTACCACCCACAACGTCATTGATGTCATTTCTACTACCACGTCGCTCTTTATTCTAGAAGTTAATTTGGCTAAGTGTTTGGGGCTTTGTGATTCATTTTGTTGTTTGATCTTCGCACTTCCAGGCTCTCACCTCATAAATTCTGAATTGAGTGAGCTTTATTTGCTTATTATTTCTACTTTGCTCTATCTTTCTCTTCCTCTTTTGTTGATTGCGTCTTCTTCTTAATTTGCAGATTGAACGGTGTTTCTATTTAGATGTTCGTTGATTTCATTGATCAATAAACCTTTTTCTTCATTTAGCATGCTTACTTAATTGTCTTCTTGGTCAGGTAGTTGTAGAGAGGCCACATGAAATCAGTTAAATAAGAGAAATATGCATGGGAAAAACAAATTTTGATCATCATATCTTGAAATGATTTTACTTACATTTCCTTAAATCCAATTGCTCTTTTTTCGACAAGTATATGTATTGCAAGCTAACATCTGCCTACAGGTTGTTTGACGATCTTCTTCTGTATGCAATAGTACAGTTTGTTCCGTGCCTTGTCATTCCACTAATGGCTATGCCACCTATGTATACACACTCGACCTATTGGCTATGGGTTGCAGGTATGTGATCTAATGTTTTTGTTCTGATCTTCTGATCACTTTCCAAAGATTGAGTGTTAACATAGTCAATGCTCACCCTTTTTCAGCATTTTATCTGTTGGCAGAGATAGAAGAGGCAACAGATGAACTACTTTATGACTTCACTCATCATATTGTTAGTTACCATACTCTAAAGCACTTGTTTGCTGTCATGGTGCCTCTATTTTTGGTTCTCATGCTTGTAAAAAGAGAAGTTGAAGTTGAGAGGTATGGTTCTTTTGTTTTTTGAGTTAGTTGGAGTTGTAGTTGCATAAGCTATTTTTACTACCTACATATGAAGGTGTTATTTACTTGTCTTAAGGATCTCACTTCACTGTAATGTGCTTCTATTCTCTTCCCAGTCTTCTGTTTGATTGAGATTCAACTTATGTAACAACAAAAAATATGACATTTATTTGAGCAGCTATCTTAGGGGAAATCGTCTAACGGGTCAAATTTCAGATGAGATCGGTGATTGTTCATCTATCACAAGCTTGTGAGTTTTTTTTATACTTATAGGACAGTTCTGCTTTATTCCTTTGCATTGCATGTGGCTGGATTTATCTATTTATGCGTGTTCTTCATTTGTTTATGTTAGAGATTTATCATTCGATGAGCTGTATGGTGATATACCATTTTCAATATCAATGCTCAAAAAACTAGAAACTTTGTAAAAATTCTCAGGATTCCTAGAAGATACGTTCTTTTCCTTCCACTGCAATCTACATTTTATGCGTGTTCTTCATTTATTAAGTAATATGAAAGTCTGACAGTTTATCTGTATGTAAAAAAGTTGAACTTAGAAATGGTACTTGACGTGTTGATTTCTAATGGATCCACACAACTTATGCTTGGACATTAATGAGTTTCATTAGCCTACTTGTGCTCCATGTGGTCTAGACTCTTATATATAGTATACTTGGAACAACTGGTTTCATTTATTTATCCATTCACTAATTAAAATCAAAACTCTCACAGCCTTCATTCTAACTTGATTCAAATTTATTTGGTTAAGTCACTGGGTTATACACTCACGAAATTATGTTTTTTTGAGAAATCCACGTACTAGAGGATACCTGTTGCTTACAGGAAATGATATTCTTCAAATAATTTCTATAGGAAAATGGAATATATTGAAATGGACCAGCGAGAGTACACTTTGGATGAAGAGGACACGAAGGCACATACTGTGATTCTTAACCCTGATTATTCGGATGCCGGAGTTCTCAAGAAGACTCTTTCGTGCTCTTACCCTCACTGCTCCTTTAATGAAGAACTTAAAAAGGAGAATGAAAAGCTTCGGTTCGAACTGCAAGTATCACAAGAGAATTTAGATGTGGGTCAATGTGAAGTCATCCAACGTTTGCTCGATGTCACAGAAACCGCAGCTGCAATCTGTACAGATGAGAAAGCTTCACCTGTGAAAACCTTTAAGAAAGATGAGTCCAAGTATTCAGAGAATGAACATTCACATGATGAAAGATCTCCAAAGAAAAGTGAAAATCATACAGCTTCAAGGTATACATTATTTAAGTTGACAGTAGTTTGCAGATGTATTTCTGCCTAGGTCATTTATTAAGTTCGTCTGTTTGTCTATAGTAGTAGTAGAAACAATAATAGGCAGGGTTGAAGGAATAATCTATGTAGCTTCGATGTTCAATTGTCGTGTTTGAAATTTTTGTAGAAGTCAAGAACATAAATATCATCTAAAATGGCCTTTCATCTACTGAAATTCTAAGGGCAACCGAGCTTCTTGGTGATCCAAAACTGTCTAAGTTGATTTTAAAAAACATAATATGCTATTTTAGACTTTTAGTGACTCTTTGACATCTATGCTTTTGGAGGACTGTTTCTACCGCCTCATCAGGACGACAGTTGCTCTCAACCCAAAGCTCATATCAACAGGATGAGTGGCATCATGATTTACTCGGCTGCTGCTCAGAGCCTTGTCTATGTAAGTATTTGCTTGCAGTTGAAGTTTGAATCTGTAGAGAGCTGTACCAAGTTGAATATGTGTTTCAGGCATGAGATAGGTGACATATTTGCATAACAGTTGACATGAAGCTAATGATTAATAATGTCTTTCATTAGTCTAATGATAAAATTTTGCTTTCTCTATGAGTTTGTGTCTATTTAAATTATTCAATTTACAAGTACATTGATGGTCAAACAATCAAACCGCCAATGCGATATTCACGCGTCAATCACCGAAAAAGGCCAATTAACGACAAACCACAAACCTACATGTGCAAGAGCACCGTGTCCAACCTTAGCATTCTTCGATGTTAATTTATTTCTAAAAAAGGACATGTATTTGTACCTAATTATTACAAAATGAACGGAACGACATGTATTTGTACCGAATTATTACAAAATGAGCGATTCACGATTTCAACTATGATATGAAATTTTCGATTTCATTTACAGCCGAATTATTATAAAATGAACGGTTCTTGATTTCAACTATGATATGAAATTTTCTATTCTATTTACGGCGTTCGCACGCGCGTCTCGACTAGTATATATATATATGAGAGAGAGAGAACATGGTCCATCTCGGGTGTTTATACTTGTCCAATCTTGAGGGTATGAAGTACGTAACGAAATAATTAAATATATATGATGCGTTAAAAAAATATTTTGATAAGGCTAGAAACAAATAATGTTGTCACATTATACATGGATTTTTGGTACTAATGATTTATTAAATATCTTTGTTTTATAGACATTTTTAGAGTTGACTGACTATTTATTAATAGATCATAAGCATATTAGATGTTTGTGCTTTACTTTTTGTTGGTATATCTACACCTTCTCATTTTTCGATTACTTCATATAAATAAATTTAAGATTGAAAAAAGACTTGGAGGATACGAGAATATTGTTGCCAGTTTTCCTTGGGGCAAAAGAATTGTGCAGGATCCAAGTACTTGAGAACCGAGGAAACAAGAATTGAAAGGAAGTCCTAAATATAAGTTGAACCTTTGTTAATGTTGTTGTAGAAGTTGCATCTCGGGTCAATCATACACTTCTTGTTAGGCTATATGAATTTGTGTAGAATAAATAGGATGTATTATTTTTCATTTTCCATTTTACACTAGTCTAGAGGATATGTTATTGTGGTAGAGTTTAGTTTTATAGTGCCTATCAAGTTGTCAAACCATTCTTTCGAGTCAATAAAGCCATATTACAAAATGTCTTTATCCTTATATTACAAATTTTGTCTTACAAAAAATTTTCAGAATTGCTTTATAACAGTGATCATCCTCTTTCTGACAACAGACAAATGGGGCCTAAACCCTTGAGCCATGGGAATAAAAATCCCCTTCAAAACAATCTACTCCAAAAGAGATTAGGCCCTAAGGCCCACGATACCCTCCAAACTGAATTTATCATCATTAAACCAACATGATTATAAGCTTCTGGAATATTAGAGGTATGGGTCGGAGCAACCTCTGGACAAACCTCGAAGCTGTCTGCAAAATACACAATATTAATATCATAGCTCTAGCAGAAACAAAATCTGAAAATCCGCCGGAAGACCGTCTTTGGAGATCGGCGGGCTTTGATAACATCATTTATTGTCCCGCTACTGGGAGGGCGGGGGGCTTATGCTTACTTTGGAAATCTTACCAACTTAAGAATCAATCGATTCGTCTGATCTCAAAAACTGACCGATTCATTTGTATTGAATTGATATGTAACAATCTAAACCGCAAAATGCACATTATTTTCGCTTATGCACCACCTCAGGAGATATCTAAAAACCCATTTTGGGATTCGATAACCAACCTAATCAATGCATCAGCAATACCATGCATAATTATGGGAGATCTAAACGAAATCCAACATCATTCGGAAAAACAAGGAGGAGCCACAATCAATTCTAACAGATTTAATAGACTCAATAATTTTAAAAATGTTTGTAATCTCGATGACGTTCAAACAACAGGTAACCAGTTTACTTGGAGGAAAAAACGTGACGGCCCAAACAATATCCTTGAAAAACTTGACCGGGTCCTAGTCCACAATCAAATTATTCAATGGTATCCCCTATTAAAAACAAAAAATCATGCATTTACAATATCGGATCATTGTCAAATCTCACTGGAACTAGCGGACTCAATACCGTTCACACCACAACCATTTAAATTTGAAATGATGTGGACTAAACGTAAAGCTTTTGAGAACATTGTTAAACAAACTTGGCGTGCTAACTACTGGGGGAATGAGATGTTTAACCTCATCAGGAAGACACAACTTTTAAAAATAAAAGCGAAAGAATGGAGCAAATTAAACTTTGGAAATATTTTTAAGCAACTTAAAGAAGTTGAAACCCAACTTTTGGACATTCAAGGCCTATCACCGCGTAACCTAAACCAAAGAGTTGAAAGTCTTCAAAGAAATCTCCTTATGAAACAAAATCGTCTTATCAACTTCCACCAAAGATATTGGAGACAAAGAATAAAAAATAAAAACTTGAGAAACATTGACACAAACTCCAAATACTTTCACCGGATTGCTACCAGTAGAAGAAATAGGAAACATCTAAAGGAACTAGTTGATTCAAATTGGACAATTATTTCAGGTGAAAATGAAATGCGAATGGAAGTTAAAAAAGAATTTGTAACCAAATTCTCTTGCTCCCCACTAGATAAAAACCTATTGGAAGAAAAACTTCAACTTATCAAGAACAAAGTCAGTAACGAAGACAATGAAAGACTAACAAAACCACCAACAAATGAGAAAATAAAAAATGCCATATTTGATATCGGATGTGATAAATCCCCAGGACCTGACGGTATGCCCGCCGGTTTCTACCAAAAATACTGGCACATAGTTGGAACTGATGTTTCAAAAGCAATTAAAAACTTTTTCAGAAGTGGTAAACTACTCAAACAAATAAACCACACATTTATTACTTTAATTCCAAAAGTAGACAATCCTACTAATATTAACCAATTTAGACCTATTAGTCTCTGCTCAACAATATACAAAATAATTGCTAAAATCATTACGAATAGAATGGAACCCATCATGCCAAAACTCATTCACCCTCTCCAAGGAGCTTTCGTTACTAAAAGATCAATACATGATAACATTTTAATTGCACACGAGATCTTCCACTCCTTTCGTAGTAAAAAAGGCAAGGAAGGCTGGACAACAATTAAACTTGATATGGAAAAGGCATATGATCAAGTTAGTTGGGAATTTATCATTCGCATCCTACAAAATTTTGGATTCAATAAAAAATTTGTGGGATGGATCGAGGAATGTATCTCCACGGTTTCTTTCTCGGTTCTTGTTAACAATGGACCAACAGATCAATTCTTTCCCGGAAAAGGACTTAGACAAGGAGACCCATTATCACCATACCTTTTCATATTAGGAGCTGAAATCCTTACACAAATGATTCAAAATGACTACAATAATTATGATAGCCATATTGGTTTCTTTGTTTGTAGGAACGCAACACCAATCCCTTTCCTATCATTTGTCGATGATATGATCATTTTTACCAAAGCAAACTCAAACTCATGCTTGAGAACGAAAGAAATACTTGAATCTTACTGCTCCATATCTGGACAAAAAATAAACTACCTTAAATCTGCCTTCCAAACTACTAAAAACACAACCATAAGTTGCATCAATGAAATAAAAAATATACTTAATATGGAGCATACGACCTCCCTTGATACCTATCTTGGGTGCCCTATCATTAATGGAAGAGTTAATAAAGAAACATTCAGTGCCATCAATAATAGAACAAAGCAACAACTCCGCAAATGGAAGGCAAATTCCCTTTCACAAGAAGGACGAAACATCCTCATAAAGCACAACTTAGCAACAAAACCATCCTTTGTCATGCAAGGATTTATGCTCCCAAAGTATAATTTGGACGAGCTCGATAAAACGTATAAAAAATTCTTTTGGAACAAAGATGACAATCATAGACCATTGATTAGTTGGGATTCAATTTGTAAACCAAAAAGAAACGGAGGACTCGGATTAAGAAAGTCCCTTACCACTAACAAAGCCCTCCAAATGAAACTTCTGTGGAAAATTCTTGCCGAACCAGAAAACATTTGGGTGCAAATTGTTAATGAAAAGTATTTGAGAAATACTAATATTCTACAATATCATCTAAAAGGATCAGCATCCTGGCAATGGAAAAACCTTATAAAACTCAAATCTGAGTTTAAAAACGGAATTATTTGACAGATAGGTAATGGTAAATCCATCAACTTCTGGCAAGATAGTTGGGTCTCAACGACCCCCCTAATTAAATTAGTACAAAACACCAATTTAATCAATACTCATATTAAAGTCAGTCACTTCATCAATTCGAATGAATGGGACAGCACTAAAATTGAAAATGAGTTACAAAACATTATCAGCCCAACAATTAGAAAACAAATTATAGAAACAATCATCCCAACAAATGAAATACAAGACAGACTTTACTGGAGAAGCAGCTCGAATGGCTGGTTCTCCACCAAATCAGCCTCGGAAATGATAGAAAAGGAGTCAGGATGGCTTCCTGACTACTCTTGTGATTGGATTTGGAAATTAGACACTCAACCCAAAATTAAAAACTTTATATGGAAAATCTCTAGAAACGGTATCCCAACTAAAACAAAACTTAACGAAAGAAGAATCGCAGTTCCTATAAACTGCGAATTTTGTAATCATCAACTCGAGGATCTTGTACATCTTCTTATTGATTGCCCCTATAGCAAAAATATAATCACAAAATTTGACTCAAATATCATTACCATTCTCAATACCATTGACACGGAAAACAAAAGACCTCACGAATTCTTGCTGGAAATAAAAAATAAGATCGGGTTTTCTAATTTCTCCCGACTTGCAATCATATGGTGGAGTATTTAGTTCTTCAGAAATAAAATCATATTTAACAATGATGCAATCGGATCGGATCATAAAATCCTAAATTTCATTAAAAACCTAGTTCTGAATTGGAAAAATCATAAGGCCGATGATGATGACTATGATTTTAAACATATTCAAAAGAACAGCCCACCCAACACAAGAAAGAAAAATAATATTAAATGGGATAAACCAAAACCTGGGTTCCACAAACTCAACTTTGATGGATCAAAACTCGATTCAGGAATAACATCCATTGGTTTTGTTATACGAAATCATTACGGTGATGTTATTAGCTTGGGCGCTAAGAAAAATAACTTTAACTCGGTAGTTAAAGCAGAAGCTTTTGCGCTGAAAGCTGGACTAAAAGAAGCAATAAGACTAAATATTAAAAAGATCGAAATTGAGGGTGATAACCTTTGTGTTATCAAGGCACTCCAAGGTCTTTGGAGTTGTCCATGGGAGATCGAGATGATCATATCCGACTCCATACTGGATCTTCGCTTCTTTGAGGAAGTCCATGTCAGGCATGTGTTCAGAGAAATCAATTGTGCTGCTGACCGATTGACCCATTTGGGAATTTCGAACCCCAACACACCATTTTCTGACGACCCCGAACTTAATTTTCTCATCCGCAAGGATGCTTTAGGATGGACTACCTCGAAAAGGTAGTTCACTCCTAACCGCTTTCCGTTTTCAAAAAAAAAAAAAAAAAAAATTCAGAATTGGTCAAGGTTCTTTGCAAGAATACCTTGACCAATCAGGAGGTAGTAGAAGAGGTTACAAGAAATAACGGAGAGTTAAGGTAAGTTCTTTGTTAAGGGGTTTAGATCCAATTAATCAAGGTTCTTTGGAAGAATACCTTGGTTCGTAACTTCCTAAATTTCCATCAATTTCATTCCAGATTATCATCTTATCTATCCATTATCATTCCATCAAACTTACTTTCTTTTGTTCGAGTTTTCATAAATCTCGGCCCCGCAACCAAAATCTCGCCCAAGATTCTAGACCGAGATTTGTTCTTTGAGATTGTTCGTGGACTTTAAATCTAGATCGAGATCCTTGACATCAACTATTTTGATAAAATTACCGCCCCAAAGTTTTAATTGCCGAAAATAACCCAAACTTTTTTAGATTTGTAATTTTTCCACTATTAGATGATTTGTAATTGCAGAAAATTACCGAATGATCCCGGAGATTTTTTAATATTAAAATGGGTATTATTTGGGTAATTAAACAAGTTTATTATATTGGATAATTCGACTTGGGTAGTTCAACTTGGGTAATTGGACTTGGGTATTCAACTTGTGTATAAACATTGGGTATTAGCATTGAGTAACTCGAATTTAGGTAAATTGTGTGAATCGAACCTGACATTACGTTTGGGTACCACTAGTTTGCGTAATTAGAAATTTTGTATAACTTTGAAAGAAATAACAATAGAATACTCAAGTTCA
The DNA here is from genome assembly GCA_033239125.1 of Fagopyrum homotropicum. Classification (NCBI taxonomy): domain Eukaryota; kingdom Viridiplantae; phylum Streptophyta; class Magnoliopsida; order Caryophyllales; family Polygonaceae; genus Fagopyrum; species Fagopyrum homotropicum. The sequence continues at coordinate 5,441,863 of BSWB01000001.1, read as the reverse complement.
ATTAGCCTAGTTGGTAAAAGGGTAGGTTGTCATCCAAGGCTCAAAACCCCAAACTAATTGTATTTTGTGTAAAGTGATTGGGCTTGAGCTAAGCATGTCCACGGGTCACGGGTCACCCGTGACCCGACGGGTTCTTACCCGGCGGGTACGGGTAAGGGTCATGAGATCCTTACCCGTCGACCCGGTAACGGTCACATTTAAAAAAAAAAAAATCCCAACAGCTAGTTTATAAAAAAAAAATTAAAAAACAATAAATTATAATAAATCTAACCCAAAAACATTTCTATATATACCCCAAACCTAATTCATTTCATCTCACACCAATTCTCATTCAATCATCTATTCACTCTCTCAATCTCTCCATAATTTCCAACTCTTACATTCAATTACTCTCCTAATCTCATATTCTCATTCTCTTATTTTTCATTTTACTACTCTTACTACTACATTCTATTATTCAAAAAAAAAAATGTCTACCTGAGGAAGACGTTCCGTTAGCGGTGCCGGTCCTTCATCCGGCGAAGGTGTTAACCGAGGACGTCATTCCGTTAGCGGTCCTCCAACCGGTTCGGATTTAAGGCGGGGCTTATTAAGTGGAGATCACGAGATCTTCGAGGAAGAGGATATCAACATGGAATCACCTCCTTTCCCCAACACCCAAGAATCCGAGACCCAATTCCCGGAGGAGCCGGAAGAGCCGCCGTTGAACAACACTCAACTAACTGCGGCGGTCTTCCGATTTTGGTTCACAAAAGGTGCTCCCGATGCCAACGGGGTTTACTATGCCAAATGCAATTTTTGTTCGGCACAATACAAGCACAAAAAGGGAGAAGGCTACGGGAACTACAAGAGGCATATCCGGAACAAGCATCCCGAAAAAATGGGATTAGCACGAGGGCAAACACAACTTACCGGATACGCATCTACCTCTAACCAACCTCCTTCTTTATTTATATATGATCATGTTTCTTCTATGGATGCATTTTCGAAAATGTTAGCCGTAGATTCTTTGACATTTAGTTTTGCACAAATGTTGGTTTTAATGATTGGATGCAAAATCATGCTCAACCCGCATATAAACCGATTTCTCGCCAAACCACTAGAAGATTGGATGCAAAATAAACCGGTTTTAATGATTGGATGCAAAATTATGCATAAATATAAAATTCGTAAAGAAGAATTGATTAAATATTTAATGGAAAACGGTGATATTCAAGTTTCTATTTGTAGTGATATTTGGACCGACGGTTTTCAAAAAAAATCATATATGGATATTACTTGTGATTTTGTTGATAAATTTTGGATTTTAAACAAAAGAGTTTTAGCATTACGAGTTTTCAACGAACAACACACCGTCCAAAACATTGCCCGTTTGATTGCAAATGTTTTGAAAGAATATAGATTACTTTCACGAGTTTTTTCAATCGGTTTTGACAACGCCTCCGCTAACACGGCTTCCATTAGAGATTTAACCAACTATTGTAAGCCGACGGTTGGAGGTAAATTTTTTCACATTAGGTGTGCCGCTCATAATTTAAACTTGTGTGTTCAAGACGGTTTAGCATACGTTGGAGATTTAGTACAACCTATTCGAAAAATTCTTAATGAACTTTGGTCTAAAAAAAGTGTACATACTAAATGGTATTCATATTGTAAACAAAATGATGTTTATCCTAAAAAATTTCCAAAATATGTTTGTACAAGATGGACTCTACTTACAAAATGATTTACGAATCATATGAATATCGAGAACTTTTAAGTGGTTTTGCCGCACAACATATTGACGGTGATTTTGTTTTCGGTGAATCTTGGGTTTTAGCAAAAGATGTAATGGAGGTTTTTAAATATTTTTAATGATGCTACTAACACTTTTATTTATGTTTATACACCAACTTCAAACATATTTTGTTACGTAGCAATTAATATTGCATTTGCAATTCAACAAGGTCTTTTAATTGATAATATTTCACAAGCTATTTATTCAATGCGAAGTAAATGGTTAGATTATTATACAACTATTCCCGATGTTTTTCTTGTTGCATTTGTGTTGGACCCTAGACGTAAAATGGATGGTTTAAAACAATTTTTAGAAAGTTATTATGAATTTTTAGGTTTAGAACAACATCCCGATTGCCATGTTTCTACTATAATTGCTAAAGTTAGAAAATTATTTGATGAATTATTGGTTCAATATCGTGTTTCCGATCAAGGTCAATCTTCTCAACCCCCTCCTCGTCCTTCATCTTCAACTAAATTTAAATCAATTACTAGAGATTTGTTTGGCCCGAAAAGGGCAAAAACCACGTCGAGTTCTCATTCGGAACTCGACGAATATCTAACAATTTCTTTTGAGTTTGTCAATGATGAAGAAGAGGGTTTCAACATATTAGAATGATGGAGCCGACCGGAGAGAATGAGGTTCCCTACCTCTCAAGGATTGCGGCACAAATTCTCGTCGTTCCCGCCTCAACGGTAGCGGTTGAGCAAACCCTTAGCCGGAGTGGAAAGGTGCTCGATCCGACAAAATCAAACATGTTGTCCGAGACGTTGGAGGCACAAGTCCTCCTAGTCGATTGGAGGAAAGCGGAAATACGAACACAAAAAAAAACCTCTCGGCGGAGGAAGGCGACGAAGATGACGACGAGCGACAACATACGTCATCGGATGTATCGGCGGGAGAGTCCGACGACTAAGGTAAGGGCCAATTGGGGATATAAACAAATGTAAGAGAACTACGTGGACTTTGATTCCTCCTCTCCGAGAGGATACGTAAGCAACCGGATTCCGATTCAAGCCCAATTCTTCCTTTTTTTTTCTTCTTTTTTTAAGTTTATGTCCAAATTTTCTCCTCTCTTTATTTTCTTCTTTTTTAAGTTTATTTCCATTTTTTTTCCGCCGACCCGCCGGGTCTGACCCGTGACCCGGTGGGTCGGCCAATTATACGGGTAAGGGTCCGGATCACCCTTCTCGGGCCCGTCGACCCGGCGGGTCCGACCCGTGGACATGCTTAGCTTGAGCTGTGTAAATCAGAATTAATAAATTTTTTTATAAAAAAATGAATTCAATGAATCTACTTTATATATGTAAAAAAAATTATTTATTTGATGTTACAATAGTCAAAAGATACTAGTTACCCAACTACCCATTTTGAAACCTTGCTATTGTAACAATGGTTCACGTACGTGTACGTCAAATTGTCATTTTTTTGCCATAAATGTCATTTTGAAGATGTTATGGGTAATGTAATTATCTAAATTAGGAGGGGAATGGATAAATAGTTTTTTATATGGGCAATTTTGGTAAATAGGCCTTTTTGAAAAACTATAATAGTAACTAGGCATTTTTAATGTTTCAATTAAGTAAATATACCCCAACCTTTTGTATTCATTCTTAAACTATACACACTCTTCTCTCAAGAGGTACATTTACTAAACACAAAACTAGAAAAAGCCTAATAAACCAAATTGTTTCTTCTTATATTGGGATTGTTTAGATATTTTTCGTCCTTCAATAAATTTATACCGAGATGTGTTTTATTTTATTTTTTTCTAATTTAGTATAACAAATTGATTTATAAAAGATAAAATAATTAAATAATTTGCAAGAAACGTTTAAGAAGTACACACAATTATTTTACAAGAATTTATAAGCAAGTTCGTATACGATAATCTTAGACTAAGTGAAACAATTAGTTAAGGAAAAAAAGCAAAAGAAACACTACACAAATTAAAAATATTGGACAGCTAAATGCACAACGTCGAATTATTAACGCATATTCATAATGAGGTTGCTCGTCAAGTGTGGAGCTTGACGTGCAGTCTGAGTGTATGTCAATGTTAGGTTTCTCCATGAATTTTATATTAGTTTCATCATGTCGGGTTTCAATATTGAGACCCAAAGTTAACATGTTCTTATTAAATTTCATTTTTTAATTTTATTTTTGACGTTGTGTTAAGCCGTCGACGTCATATTTCTTTATAAATCTTATAAATCTCGTGTTTTCTACAAAAATTAAAATTTTCTTGTTGTTGACGCACAATAAGATTACACATTAGTGAACATTAGACCTGTTCATATTCGGACCCGGGCCGGGTTTGGCCGGGCTTTATAAAATATTGAGCCCGTTTAGCCAGACCCCGGCTTGGGATGAGTGCCGTATCCGGCCCGACAGGGCTTGCGGGCGGGTACCCTTTTTTCAAATTTTAAAAAATATATTATTAAAAAATATTTTTAATTTGATTTTTAAAAATAAATAAATTATATTTAAGATATTTTATATAAAATATATTAAATTTATTATAATTATGCTATATATTTTATTTTAATAATTAATATTTATAATAGTTATACTATAATATATTTATTTTTCTATTTTTTTTTTTACCGGGCTGACGGGCCGGACTTTTCGGCCCGGTCGGGCTTGTTCCCATGTTCATACCCGCCAGTTTTTTCGGACGGACGAGCTACCCGGATTTAAAGAGTTCTAGTGACATAATTGACACATAGGCCCGTTTGGTTTGAACTCCGGAATCGAAAACTGAATGGAAACGAATCTAGTTCATATGTATACTCTTATTCATCAAAGTTTTTTTGGAATCATTCCTTGTTATTTGAAGTAATTGGAGTTGAATTTAATTACTTTTGATACCCTACAAGGTAACAAAATATGAGGAGACAAGTGCATTTTGCATGTGAAAACAAGAAGTGATTCCATAGAATTTCATGAATAAGGATATACATATGGACTAAATTCGTTTTCATTTCATTTTCGTTTTCGGAGTTAGGAAGTAAACGGACATATATATCTGTATGCGCCAGTTATACGTTGATAATTTCGACGGTGTATATTTAACAACCCTAAAAGTAAGGTGCAACATCTCTAATTCTAAAAATAAAAAAGTAGTTACGTGTTACCGGTTAGCACGTCAGCGTCCAGCTCATAACAGGTGGGACCCACTATGAAAAGCCATACACAACCAAATCCTTTTTATAAGCTGAAATGACATCTGGAACATGGGCCCATATTAGTCAGATTTATACTTTGTTTATGGTTCCTTCCATACATAGGGCTTGTACAGAAACTGAATATTCAATCTCAGCCGTTCATCTACTGACCCAAGCATAGAAAGACCATCTCAAACCACTAAAATCAAAATTGAAAGGAATATTTTTTTTAAAGGATAACTTAAATAAAAATACAGGGTATTATTTAATTTATTTCACAAAATCAACCATTTATATTAAAATACACAAAATACTAGTAAATTATATTTTCTTTTGAAAAACAACCGTAAGATATTAGTTTCAAATATGATATATCAAATACTTTTGATATACTACTAATAGTAATTTGAACATTATAATAAATTTTTAATTATTTTCTATTATTTTTATTCTAATAAAAAATTTAAATATGATATTTCACCTCTAAACATATTAGTTTCAGATATTATTTATCAAACAAAATTATTTAAAACCGTTTAAAAAATTAAGATGTTTAATATATTATTTTTATTTTATTTTATTTTATTTTAAAACTGTGTAGGCAGTCTAAAGGGTAAATAATCAATATATAATAATTTCTATCCTTGAAATATAACAAGTTTTTTTTTTTTTTTTCCTAAAAAAATTCAAATATTTTTTTCACAAATTATTTTATTAGGAAAAAAAAATCATTGATCTTTTATAATTTTTTTTCATTGATCTTTTTTTCATTGATATTTTTTTTCCTAAAATTTTTTTTAGAATTAAAATTTTTATTTTATACAAAAATCCCGGAAATAATTTGATTGAAAAAAAATTCTAAAAAAAAATATTTTTATATTTTTTGAAAAAATAAATATTATTACATTTTTTTTTACAAATCTATTTAAAAAAAATTTCAAACTTTATTTTATAAAAATAAATATTTTTACAATTTTTTAAAAAAAACTATTATCTAAAATTTTAAAAATAATAATTTTTATTTTAAATATTTTAAATATTATTAAATTATTATTTTTTAAAAATTAAATCCACATCACACATTCAACATATTTATTTGATGACATGTAACATTCCGGTTGCCACGTCATCGCCAGAGGTAAGGTTTTTGTCGAAAAATATATGACGTATTATTTTTGGTAAATACATCGATAGTTTGTATCGCTCCTAGTAATTTTCAAAGTTCGTATTATTTTCGGTTCAATGTTGATAGTTGGTATTATTTTGGGTTATTTTTCCTTCTTATAAATAGTTTTGAAAAAATTTCTAATTTAAGGATGTTTTTTGTGATTTACCCTGAATCAAATATTAAATAGTAAAATAGAAATTATATATTTGACTCTTTTGCTGTCGAACACTCACTGTCTCCTCTTTCTTTTCTCCTTCACACTCACCATAGAGCAAGCAGCCCTTTCTTTTCCTCTCTCTACCAAACTCTTCTACTCTCATCTATTTGGATTTACCCTTTGTGGGTCTCCCTTTGAACTTCCAATAACAGATTCTTTTGAAGCTTCAAGCTTGTTTGATGCTCTTTTGATGTTTGAAGTTTGTATTTGATAGATTCACAAGGATATACAGGAAATTAATGGCTTTTCTTGTTGCTATGCTTCTATTAGCTATATCTGTTGCTTGTGCAGATGACAGTAAGTATTCTCATCACCTCTTTACTTGTGTTCTTACATTTCGCAGGCTATTTCTCTTCTGGGCATCTCATTTCTCTAGATTGAAGTTCAATTTGCAGCCAAGAAGCTCTGTATTTTCTTCTATTTTTAACACTGTGCTCTTCTTTGAATGTAATTTAATCAATTTATTATCTGTCAAGATTCTTCCTTTGTTAAAGTTCTATGCATATTGAATATTGTTTTCTTCTGTTCTTAGGGCATTTATTTGGGGAAGACAGAACTAGATTTCCTTATATTTGCACCTAGGGTACCTTATTGTCAATTTTACACTCTTGCCCATGAGAATGCAGGTTGAGAAACTAGAAATGGTCCAAATGGAGTGATTTTCTTTGTCTGAACCAAGGGTGTTTTTGTCATTTGATGATTAGAGAGCTTCCCACACTATATGCACATTTCCATGCTAACTTTACTAGCATTAGTTTATACATGTTTTACAAAGTTTGTTTCTTTATTCATGTAATGCCAAGCAGTCTCATTTCAGTGGTCCACCATCTCATTATTCTTGAAGCCTTGATTGTAACATGGGTCACACTTTGGGTTAAGAATGTTCCTTGTTTGGATTTAAAACTCTTTGCCTTGCTATTTTCTGTATTCTAGTCTAAGGAATGAAGATAAGTTAGCCTGCATATATTCAGATTATGATCTTATGATGACCCTGAAAGAACAAAGGATTTCAGGTCTTGAATGACTCTTCTTTTGAATTTTGATAAGAAAACTAGGTTTAATTTTTGTTTCTTGGATGAAAGACTCCATAGAGAATGATGGGACTTGTCACTAATCATCAACAAAGAAAGAATTGGGAGAAGTCGGCTCTTTTTATGGATTTTTGTTTTGCAGATCCCTCTAATTTTTACCACTCTAATTGACTTACCACTATTACTCTGTAGTCATAGTAGAGTAAAAGGCCTAGTTAGCCATTTTACCCATCATCAAATGAGAAATTAGACGACTTGCTTTCGAGTTGTTTACAGTTAGTTGATATATGGTTGTGGATTTTTACTTTTATAAACTATGTTCTTGGTTCATTGTTCAATGGTCCTTACGAAATCTCTTATCTGCACATGATGTTCTTGCAGAGGCCTTTATTGGTGTGAACATAGGCACGGATCTCTCCGACATGCCAAGCCCAACTCAAGTGGTTTCCCTCTTAAAAAAACAAAACATCAGACAAGTCAGGTTGTTTGATGCAGACCGGGCTATGCTTCTAGCACTTGCTAAGACTAGTATTGAGGTCATTGTTTCGGTTCCGAATGACCAACTGTTGGGAATTGGCCAGTCAAATACAACAGCAGCTAACTGGGTAGCTCGTAACATCGTTCCTCATGTCCCTTCCACCAACATTACAGCTATAGCAGTAGGATCCGAGGTTCTCACTACTATCCCAAATGCTGCTCCAGTCCTTGTCACTGCAATGCAGTTTATCCACTCAGCTCTTGTTGCTTCAAATCTTGATTCCAAAATCAAAGTATCAACCCCACATGCTTCTTCAATCATACTTGACTCGTTCCCGCCTTCCCAAGCCTTCTTTAACCGAACATGGGACTCGACTATGGTTCCGTTGCTCAAGTTCCTTCAATCCACAAAGTCTTACCTAATGCTGAATGTTTATCCATATTATAACTACATGCAAGCAAATAATGTCATTCCCTTGGATTATGCATTGTTCCGGCCACTTCCTCCGAACAAGGAAGCTGTTGATTCGAACACTCTCTTGCACTACACTAATGTATTTGATGCTGTTGTTGACGCGGCTTATTTCGCTATGACATACCTGAACTTCACCAATATTCCTCTTGTAGTAACTGAATCAGGATGGCCTTCGAAAGGAGACTCGTCTGAACCAGCTGCCACCATTGATAATGCAAACACATACAACAGTAATTTGATCAGGCATGTGCTGAACAAGACAGGAACACCTAAGCATCCCAACATAGCAGTGAACACTTACATATATGAGCTTTACAATGAAGATGGGAGACCCGGGCCGATGTCAGAGAAGAACTGGGGACTTTTTGATGCTGATGGTGTTCCTGTATATGTACTTCACTTGACTGGGTCTGGGACAGTATTTGCTAATGATACTACAAATCAGACATATTGTGTTGCTAAAGATGATGCTGATAATAAGATGCTTCAGGCTGCGTTGGATTGGGCCTGTGGACCGGGGAAGGTTGATTGTTCACCACTTTTGCAAGGGCAACCGTGTTATGATCCGAACAATGTGGCGGCTCACGCAAATTATGCTTTTGATGCTTATTATCATCAAATGGCCATGGCTACTGGTACTTGTTATTTTAATGGAGTGGCCACAATCACTACAACTGACCCAAGTAAGGACTCTTGATTTTTGTTTTCATTTTCAGTACTGAAGGAGCATCTTTTTTGCAGCATAGTAATCTCTCCTTTGATAATTAAAACTGAGCATGGCAACTAAAGATAGAGATGTTACTTAGGGTTGTACAAAATCCAGTTTGGACTGGAAACCTGGGACCTAGTGGTGTTATACGAGCCGAGTCTTAGTATGCTCAAGCTCGGCTCGTTTATAAACGAGATGAGCCCGAGTAGCTCGCCTAAATTAATGCTTATATAGGGTTATTTTAGCCGAACAAGCCGAGCCTGAGCCGAACTTTTAACGAGCCGAATGCGAGCCGAGCCTGAGTAGCTTGTCTCATGTAACAACCCTGCCTGGACTAGATAGCCATAATAGTCTTCAAGACGAATATAAAAGCATACTGCATAGAGGTTGACATTGGATGGAATTGTAATTCAAGCCTTTATCTCTTCACAGCAAGCTCCCCTAGTGCCTTCTTGTCAATATCTTTAGACATCTAAAATGTCATTTGCATTTCTATTGTGCTGTTTGAAGAAGCATTGGAAACAAGGCATATCTTATGAGTAAAATTTCCTTTCCACTATTGTGTGCACTTAAATGTGGAGTCAGCTGAATGACCATCCATTTTTTCTTTAATGCAGGTCATGGCTCATGTAAATATCCTGGAAGGTACACACTGTGAATTTACTCTATTTTTGAGGTTGAAAATATAGTTTATTATATGAACATATAAATATATAATGCAGATGATTTCTTTCTTTTTTTTCAAAATGGAAAGCGGTTACGGATGAGAACACAAAGTTCAAGATTATCCTTTTGTCAATTCTCATAAACCACATCCAGTTTCACGATTATCTTTTCCCGTCTAGCTAGCATACAACTTCTTGCATGCCTAATAGCAACATATGTACATTCGTCTACGCTTATTGTAACCGACATACTGTTATTATTCCTTTTACAAGAACCAGCAGCTCTAAAACTAAATATGACCACATCCCTATGAAAATTCCTTTCTCCAGGGATATGTGCATTACACGACACTCATGCTGTATTTGCTTCTTGCAGTGGTGGAAGCAACGGAACAATGGCTACAAACAGCACAGCTCCTGCACCGTCTGCAAATACTACAAGCTTTGCTGGTCTGTCGCAAGAACATGTTATCAGTAACATCTTGACTTTCACATTGATATTTGCTCTTCTTCTTTGGAGTGCACATCTTCTGTAGTCAGAAGAAACAAGATTGATGTTCTAAAATCCTTGGCATAGAAGAGATGTAGCAGACCCATTTTTGTTCCATAGAGAGAAGGGTCAGCAGCTGCAGCAACACTGTTTGAGATTCTCAACTGTATTTATGATTCATCTATCTTATCATTCTTTGGACTTGGTTATGATGAGTACATTCATTATCTGCTTTTCTTTCTTCCGCTGTGGCTATTGGTAATCTTCATTTCTTATGATAAGTAACTTTTAAGAAGCTGAAATTAATCTTTATTGATTTCAGTTTACACAACTATAAATAAAAACTTTTAGAGAAATCATGTGGATTTTGTGAGACATTTGTGAAGAACCTGAACAAATCCTATAGAACATCAAAGTGTGTTGTTTGAAAAACTCTTTAAATTACAAAATAAATACAATTATTATGGACAATAAATTACAAAGTATATTGTATGATACGGACAATAAATTACAAAATAAATACAATCATTATGGACAATAAATTTACAAAAATACAACTCTTAGGGATACTGGCAATACATTACAAAGTATATTGTATGATACGCCCAATAAATTACAAAAATACAGTTATTAGGGATACGGACAATAAATTACAAAGTATATTGTATGTCGCACGCCGGACTCGGCCCGAGTTTAAAGTTAGGGTCTAAGGTCTTGCCCATATCTGTCTGAGTCGGGCTTCGTGCCGACATACAAGGTTTTTTTTTATAAAAAAATAATATTAAATATAAAAATGTATTATAAAAAAAAAAAAAGTAGCTCAATAATTGTGAACGTTTCTTAAAGCTCACGAGGTTAGAATCTTACCATTCACTTGAATCACTTCTATATTGCATATAAATTTGTGTCCTTTCATTTGAAATCTCCTTAAAACATACATTTATAAAGAAAAGGAAAAATTGTGATAATGATTGATTATTAAAAATTAGAAATGTCAAATGATGCAAAGTATGGTTACGTGAACAACTCTCTATAAATATATAAAAGAAAAGAAAGTGCGATTACTTGTTAATTTTTTTTTTAATGAAAGGGTGAAGACCCCAGCGCCTAGCGCTTTACTGAAAGAAACAAATTACAACCGGGAGCACCGAGGGATAACAACCCCTCGTAAGTCATCTAAAAACAACATCTTAATCCTCAAAGGAGGAGTATCAAGCCTATGAACACCAAAATTCAAAGAAAAGACATAATTTGCGATAGAGTCAACCACTCTATTACCCTCCCTAAAAACATGTCCGAAACTAACGCTAGTCTCGGGTAAAGAAGCCTTGGCACCGAGATACCAGGCTAGAAAGCGGGTGAGAAATGCTTACCCTTTTCTTAATAAGACCTACCACCATCAGCGAGTCCAGTTTCACCGTAACCTTTCGGTATCCCAAGTCCCATGCCAAATCTACCCCATGAATCACCCCCCATAATTCCGTTGCCGGTGTCGTAGCCGCACCCAAGTTTGTTGCTACTCCAGAGATCCAGCTTCCTGAAGAGTCTCGAGTGAGAGCTCCAGCAGCAGCCAACCCCAAATCCCCCTTAGAAGCCCCATCAGTGTTAATCTTTACCCAATCCAACTGAGGTCTCTCCCACCTGACTAGCCTCTCCACTTTCGGTCCCAAGGGAGTCCTCAAATTCTGCACATTGAATTCTATCATCTCTACATACATATCCAGAATATAGCCCACCTTATCCCTTGCAATGGTTCCCTCTTCAAACACCCTCGCATTCTTCCAACGCCATATCCACCAAACCCCAATCGAGAAGAGCACCTTCCAACATCTCTTCTGAACGCCTACCACTCCCAGGCTCAGGTTAGTGAAGAGCCATTCCTCCCAACTTAACAGGAAGAATGTACTTTGGTATTTCATCAAGACCAAAGCTTTCCAGATACTCTTCGCAAATGGACAGTCTCGTAGCACATGCAAAAGCTATTCATCAGTCCCCAGGCATGCCACGCAGTGCGAGCAGTCACTCAAGTGACGTCGAGATCGTTCCAAATTCGTAAGAGGGATTCCCATGCCAGTTGCCACAAAAAATAACGGATACGTTCTTGGATCTTGAGTTTTCATACTTACTGGAACAGACTCTCTCTAACCTCCCAACGCTTCCTTTGGTTCTGAACAGGCCCATGAGTTGAACTCACCGAGAATACCCCGTCTTTACTGGGCAACCAACACACACTAACAAGTTTGTTAAAGCCCGGTCAGAGCCTTGTTGAGATAACGTGCAGAATTCACCAGTTGGTGAGCCTGCATGATAAGTAATTCCAGTTCCATTCGTTAGAATCTGTCCAGACTTCTCTCACCTTCATGTGCAACTCCTCTTGGGACAAGGGTAGTTGGCATGAGTTGGTCATGGGTTCCGGTGTGATCCAGCTGTCGCTCCAAAACCGTGCATATCGACCATCATTTACCGACAACCAATATTCGGGACCACTACTTTGTTGAAGCCTTTGACAATTCCCCTCCAAACATACGAGCTCCCTCCTCTGCACACTAGAAGACCCGGCTAGTCTTGAGATGGCAAGTTATATTTACGTTGCAGTACCTTGACCCATATTTGATCTCTATTGGTAAAGAGTCTCCATCCAAGTTTGCTGATGTGAGAAAGATTAGCTTCAGTAGCAAGTCGGAAACCCAGTCCATCTCTCTCCAGTGGCCGACATACTTTGTGCCAGTGTAGAAGATGATTTTTCTTTTTCTCTCCCCCACTACCCCAGATGAATTCTCTGCACATTCTGTCAATCTCGTTAGTCACACTCTTGGGAAGAAGAAGAGTACTCATATAATAAGAAGGCATAGCACCAAGCACAAATTTTAACAAGTGTAGTGCGACCCACCAGGCTAAGAGATCGAGCTTTCCATCCAGCCAGCCTAGCCTTCATTCTGTCCAACAGAGGGTGAAAAACATCCCTAGCAATCGAGTCATGAATGATGAGAATCCCCAGATAAAGTCTCAAATTCCTCGTAGAGGGAATGCCACAAAGCTCGCTGAGGCGCTTCTCCATGTCCCCTCTAATATTATGTGACACAAAAATCCGGGACTTTGCGATACTAACCCTCTTCCCTGACGCACCACAAAATTCATCCAGTATACTCTTGATAACGTTAAGTTGGTTGGTCGATGCCTCCGCAAAAATGAGTATGTCATCCGCAAAGAACAAATAAGAGATAGCCGGACCGCCTCGAGTAAACTTCATCGACTTCCAAACACCCTCCTCAACTGCTTTATCTATCAAATGACCCAACCTCTCTAAGCATAAGGCAAACAAATAGGGAGAAAGGGGGTCACCTTGCCGTAAACCTTGGGTCACACGAAATTTCTCCGTGAATTCACCATTCAAAAGAGCTCTCATACAACTAGTCGAGAAACGCTTTTCCATGCTAGCGAACATGTCTCCCGGAAGACCAAGATCGTGCAACATATCACTAATAAACTCCCATCACATTCTATCATATGCCTTCTCAAGGTCCAGTTTAAGAAGAAGTCATCCCTTCCTGCCCTTCTTCCGCTTCACAGAGTGGATCGCCTCTTGAGCTAGAATAATGTTGTCCGAAATTAGTCTTCCCGGGATAATGCTAGATTGCATGGGGCACACCACTTTATCCATCAAAGGCTTCAGCCTATTCGCCAGAATTTTCGTAATAACCTTGTAATTAACATTACATAGACTAATCGGCCTGAACTGCGTAATGAACTCCGGTTTCTCTACTTTTCCAATAAGGACAACAAGGTAGTCATTAACCGAGGGTGGTAAGGTTCCTTGCTCGAAAAGCTCCTTCACAAATTAAATAAGCGAATCACCCACTTGTTTCCAGCATTGCTGGTAGAAGATGGGTTGGAAACCATCAAGCCCCGGGGCTTTCAGAGCTCCCATCCCTCTGATTGCCTCAATAATCTCCTTATCTACATAAGGTTCCGACAGTGACACCATCTGCTCGTTTGTAATCATAGGAAAGCCCCCTTTTGGCAGTTGTCGGAGAGTCTGTAAATCCTGTGGTCCGTACAGATGCTTAAAGAAGTTCACTGCGTGTATCTCCAAGGCTAGGGGTTCAACGCTCCATTCCCCACTCTCTAATTGGAGGGCGTCAATCCGATTAAATTGTCTCCTAGCAATGGTGGAACGATGAAAAAATCTTGTATTCCAATCCCCACAAGAAATCCACTATTGTCTAGACTTTTGACACCACATGATCTCTTCTTGTTCGAGTACCTTCTCCAGTTCATTTACCGTATCTCTTTCTTGAGCCAAGGTATCATCGGTAACTAGAGCATCAAACTTTGTTTGGAGAATAGCCACTTTTTTCAGCAAGGCTTCCATTCTGTTACTTATATCCCTAAAGACTGTTTAATTTCACCTTTGGAGAACCCCTCGCAGTTTACGTAAAGAATCAGATAGGAGTTTAGAATTGTCCCATGCTCCCTTAATAACTTCGTTAAAATCTGGATGAGTCATCCAAACGGCCTGGAAACGGAAAGGTCGCCTTTTTACATCTCCCAAACTGACCTTATCAAATCTTAACAAAAGTGGGTTATGATCCGATGATAGTCTCGGAAGGTGCTGAACCGTCGCTCCCGGCCAACGTATTCTACCTTGGGGTGTCATCAGAACCCTGTCTAACCTCTTCGAAATCCGACTCCTCTCTGACCTGCCCCTAGCCCAAGTGAACGGAGACTCAATGTAGCCTAAGTCGACAAGCATATTCTCGTTTATCCAATCACTGAAAGATAGAGATAGACGAGATAACTTGCCAGAACCCCCATAGCATTCCTCCAAGCACCTCGTAGCGTTCATGTCCCCTCCTATAACCACCGGCATAGTTGTATTTTGAATAATAGACGAGAGCTCCTCCCATACATTATCTCTTCGTTGAGGATTCGGAGAGATATATGTAACAATAAGGGTGAACTCCGAGTCTCCTGAGCCAACTATCGCTTGAATGTACTGTCTTTCTTTCCTGACAACTCGAATGGGGCAACTAAGAGCATCCCACAAGAGCCAAATACCCCCGTTTTGCCCTATGGCATCCACTCTCTTAACAGAATCAAAACCTAGCTTCTAGCAAACATCATCAACAACTGACCCTGAAAAGTGAGTCTCAAAAATGGCCAAAAAAATTGGTCTATGCTTTCTTAACATGTAACGGATTGATCTTCGGAAACTTTTTTTGACAGTCCCGAAGCTATTCCAAAGGAAACCTATCATTAACTTATCAAAAACAAGGTTCCTCTCATCCTGTAGGCTAGGCCTGAGAGTCTGGGACCATTGACATCTGAGAGTCATTATTACCACTGTGGGGTGTCTGCTCTATGTCCACATCCTGATCCATAGCTTCTCCATTAACAAATGCTTCACCTACATCTTTGGATCCAAAGGTTCCCACATTAGGGCCCATTGTGGAGAGAATCCTAACTTGGTGAACATTTGGGACTGCCACGTGATTCTTGCTATGATTCTGATGTGGTTGCATCTGTACAGGCTTCCCAATCTTCCTTGACGTGGGATTATTCTTGGGTTCCACTACTTGTGCACTATTCAATCAGTTACGTTTTTTAGTTTGACCTCTACTCATGGTCCCCAGTCTTTGACTAGGCTCATCCAGAAGCATGCCTTTCCCTTTGTTTGCCTGATGAACATCCTTTTCCAGACGTGGTGGTGGGGCAGCTATACCCTTGCCCTTAGGGTCATACATGCCATAAGAACGTGGTCCACTTTTATTGTGAGGGACCACATCCATGGACCATGTTCGTCATTCTCCACCACTTGGGAACATTCCTTGATACCAGGAATCACTTCCTCCGACAAAGGATGGTTATGTACTGCATTTGGACTACCTTCAACGTTGTCCTCCACTGGGATTACCTCTGTCTCCCTTCTGAGTACATACATGTTTCATCCATATGCCCATAACATCCACAAGAAAAGCATATTGTAAGGAGATTTCATACTCGAGCAATAACCTCTTGCCATTAAGGATCACTTCACCTTTTAATGGACGAGTAAGGTCAACCATGACACAAACTCTTGCAAACTTGCCTCTCATCATACCCAAAGTATATGTATCAATACGTAGTGGTTCTCCAATAGCCGATGCAATGGCTTTCAGTATATTGATATTATACATAGAGAAAGGGAGACCCGAGATGCTCACCCAAACCCCCGTGGATTTGATCACCGACGTCGACGGTTCAAACGACTCCTCCCATTTTTGCATAATCAAGTAGTGGCCAAAGAGTTTCCATGCACCATTAGTGAGAATATCAAGCATATCTGACTCTTTCTTAAACCTAATCAAGAAGAATTCATTGGGTAGATCCATGGCCGTCCATCCTCCTGTTGTCTTCCACATGGCTCTTAGGGCTCTTTCAAGTACAGGAAACGAGATCATACGGCCAAGAAGTTTCACTACAATTGAATTCCTCCAGGGTGCATTTAAGACTTGCACCACATCCTGATCGATATTAATGACCGGGGCCGCATCCTTCCCCTTAGGGAATTCAATGCGAATCTTCCTTGTTTCAATAAGATCATCATGAATGATTGGTAGTTGTTTCCATGCAGAGTCGCCAAACAACATCGTACTCCAGGTAGGGATTGGATTAGGTTGATCCCCTAACGCAGCAACATCCACCCTTTCATTCGGGGGAGCATCTTGGTTATCCAGTTGTCTTAACTCCGGGGAGTTGGGAGAGGGAGCACCATCAGAGGGATCTGGAGCAGCGGGGAATGGAGGGGGAATCGTCTCGGGATTCGCAGGCGCCATCATTAGGGATTATTGCCTACTTTTCCTCTCTTTGTGTTTCTTCATTCTAATAACTATATTATCGACTTTTTCAAAAAAAATATTTGAATTATTTATGTACCTACAATTCAACTTATACCTCGTTGAAAAAAGTGTACATAAACCTTGTGTAAATATTGACCTGCTCAATTCCGGACAGCCCGTCCGGCCTGACCCACACGGATAAATGGGCGGTTATGAACATATGAAGTGACCCGACCGGGCCAAAAAGCCCGACTCATTAAACCGCCGTGCTGAGACCGGGTCCAGATAAACGGGCTTAATATTTTGGAATGTTTGGCCCGAGTTCGGATATGAACAGGTCGAATACGCAGATAGGCTAATAGTAAAGTAATATTAGACATCTCAAATATTGTTCAATTCGTCTTTCCTAAATAGAATCGCGAAGTACTCAATCGACCAAAACGGTATTGAATGATCGAATCGAACAAGTGAAACACAGATCCACAGAGTAAACCATTATCAAACTCGTAAGTCAAAGTTTCAACTACTACACGTGCAACATAACATCCCAAGTACAAGTTCATTTAGAACATTATATGAATTATCGCGTTTGTACTGGCTATTGGATGTGAGCAATAGCGATCAATCATAACAATAGTCCAGCATATAACTTTAAAGATTTATTAACGTAGCCCGGTTTGATTTTTTTGATTTGTAATAAAACACGTCAAAGTTTCAACTATTACACGAACTATAGATGGATATAAGTTTATAAGAAATTAAAAAAATAAATGCTCAAATATATATGAAGCGTTGACCTAATATCTAAAATATTTAAAAGTTTTAATTATAATTTTTGAAAAAATAAATTTCTATAAAATAATTCACGATTTTTATTGCATTAACCAACTGCTTATATACTACAAAATGTTTAATTCAATATCCATAAATTCATACTACAAAGCTTTTCGGGTTTACAAAATTAGAATCGAATTTACCTTCTTAACTTATACACCAATCCAATCAATGCTATCTCAGCGACCAACGTGATAAAAATAATAAAAAAAAAAAAAGAAAAAGAAATAAAATGTATATCATTACATTACCTACTTGTGTTAAGAACCAATAAAATTCCATTTTATTCTAACAAAAATATATTTTTTTATTAATTTTTTAATATTTTATTTATGCAAATAATTATTAGCAATTTTAAATGCACCGTAAGAAGTAATTGAAGTTTATAGACCTATCATATTATAGGGTATGCCAAAATAACAATGTAACTATACAAACTAATACACAAACACTATACAAAATGACTAAGGGCCTGTTTACTATGGGTTTGAGTTTATTCGGGTTTATAAACTAACGAGTTTAAAAACCCAAATAAAAATAACCTCATCTTGAGAAGGTTATTTTTTACGGGTTTAAAAACCCAAATAAACTATCATTTAGTTTATAAACCCGCAAGGTAAACGGTTACACAAAATCAGCAAAGGTTTATAAACTATCATTTAGTTTATAAACCCGCAAGGTAAACGGTTACACAAAAATCAGCAAAGGTTTATAAACTATCATTTAGTTTATAAACCCGCAAGGTAAACGGTTACACAAAAATCAGCAAAGGTTTATAAACTATCATTTAGTTTATAAACCCGCAAGGTAAACACACCCTAAAATAATTTACCCGATTTTTTTTCCACACAAACTAGCAGAATGACGTGGCATGGCAAACCCACAGCTCCGCTGACGTGGAAAAGATAGAATGACGTGGCATAACCTCAGCCAATGAGGGCAGACAACAGGCGTAGGAATTCCGCGCGCGGGAACATGCAGAATTGAATTCTTCGCCACGTCGGATTATTTCGTTGCTTTGTCCTCCCTTTCCAGATTTCTTATCACCTTTCCCCCAAATTTATTTCCCACGACAACGGATATAACGCCGATTGAATTTCTGTTTTGGAATTGGGGGTTGTGGATGTGAAAATTTGTACAAGGAACGAATAATTGCCTTGATTTCTCCACTCTTTCTCTTCGTCGCTGGTGAATTTCTTGTTCTTTCCGGTCAGGTGTCTCTTCAGTTCCCGATTCAATCAATTCCGTGTTCGATCTCCATCGGATTATCAATCGGAGTTCTTGTCGCAATTTTAGATCTGATAACAATCTGTATAGCTTTCTGTTAGATCCATTAAGCAATGGCGTGTCTAGGGGTGCAGATTGGCTCCTCGGCTTGCCGGCGAGTTTCGGTCTCCGGCAGAGAGGATATACATTGCCAGCTCAGACATAGTTTGACGGAGTTTAGGGAAGAACGTTGGAGCAGTGGTGTGCGTTTCGCTAAATTGAGGAAATTAAGGAACTATGGCGCCACCGTGGAGTGTACGCTCCGATTGGCGTTGGCGGAGGTGAAAAAGAGCGCAAGCGATAAGAAAAGGCCGACGACTACTCCCCAATTTGACCAGTTGATGAAGCGATCGATTGCTGAGGTTAGTTTATAGAATTTTTTTTGCATTTTAGTCATTCGAATACTCGTTTCCAATGAAACTTGAAGGACATAAACAGTAACCTAATCGATCAATTAATCAGTGAAATTGCCTGATTGTCTTTCATTGATAAAAAGATCTCTGTATATGCTGCAGATTGATGTCCTAAGAGCCTTAAACTCGACAAAGATTTGTAGTTACAACTTCACAATAGGTGAACTGAATTGTTAACATTATTGTATAATGAACAGATCTTGCATCTGTTGGTAGTTTGGTTCGTTTACGGTATATTTGAACTTTAAACTCAAAGATTCGTAGTCACAACTTCATAATATCTGAACTTTATTGTTGAAATTATTTAGTCATTCGAATACTCGTTTCAAATGAAACTTGAAGGACATAAACAGTAACCTAATCGATCAATCTATCAGTGAAATTGCCTGATCGTCTTTCATTGATAAAAAGATCTCTGTGTATGCTGCAGATTGATTTCCTAAGAGCCTTAAACTCGACAAAGATTTGTAGTTACAGCTTCACAATAGGTGAACTAAATTGTTAACATTAAATTGTATAATGAACGGTACTTGCATCTGTTGGTAGTTTGGTTCGTTTATGGTATCTTTGAACTTTAAACTCAAAGATTTGTAGTCACAAGTCACAACTTCATAATATCTGAACTTTATTGTTGAAATTATTAAGTTTCAATTAAGAGATCTTACATCAGTTGGTCATTTAGTTTGTTAATGAGATCATTATCATAGATTCACACCAATGAATCTGCTGATTATATATGCAGATTGTGAAGAACATCCATGAAGCACCATTCTTGGTTCATGTATATTTTGAAGATGATGCATATGATACAAACCAAACTTCATCAAACAGTCCACTAAAATTGGAGATAGACAAATCAACATCAGAAAGCTGGCCATTCATAAGACAGAGATGGGAGCGAGGCATCTCAGCAGCACCAGACGGCGTAATCCTAGTGGAAGAGCTAAGCAGTGAAGAAGACTTATCAGACACAGAGATAGAAGAGATTGCATCTTCTAGTGGACCTGTATGCACCAGCAATCAGCAGTTTCCGCCTTCTTCGACGAAAGTGTGGGGATTGCTAGTGCAAGGTAGAGGAGGGAGCTTCCCTGCTTGCTACATACTCAAGACTTGCCGAGTTCAGTGTTGTTCTGGGTTCTCGACTCATTTCTGCCTTGCCAAAGTTGATTGTTTCGGGAAGAGTATTGATTTTCATCTGAAGAGATCGTGGCTACAAAGATAGCTAGCTTGTTCGTTGTTGATTCTTCTGTGATTCCCATTGGGGCTCATCCATAGCCATACCTGTATAAAATATATTTAGCTTTCATATATCTATTGTACGCTCATTACATCCAATAAACATTTGTCGGAATCTTTATGCATATTATATATATCATATATGGTCAAACCATAGTGAGAATATCAGCTCGCTGATTATCAGTGGATATAAAGCTTCCATACAGGGTGTCATATTGAACATGTTGGGGAATAAAATGGTAAGCTAAGACAATGTGCTTCATCCGACGGTGGTATACCGGATTGATACTTAAGTTGGCGGCACCAAGGTTATCACAATAGATGAACGGATTTGTGAAACAACAACATACCTTTTTTTAGCTAAAGTGATAAAAATGAAGGTTGTTTTTGGTCTTTACGGATAAGTGTTTAATGAGTTTTCCTGTATTTGTCGAACCGCTAGATTGAAATCTACATGAGTTGGAAAGCACGATATTTGTTTGTATGTGTCAAAGACTATTTTAGATCTTTAGTTGCAATATTTGTATATCAATGTTCATGAGTTTCATATATGTAATCTTACTTCAACTCATTATAGTGGGATTCGTGTTTCCTTTTATATCACATCCCTCCTTATTTCTTGTTTTCTCAAACCTCTTTCAAGGACATAGTTTCCTCTTCATTTTCCCTTATTCCTATCCAATATATCAAAATAGACACATTCCTCGTGATTCGCCAACAAAACAAAGAGTAAAAAAAAAGTCCTCCTTGTATCTCTTATATTGGGATATCCCTAGATTTATGTTTATATTTCCATCTAAGAGCATTGTGAATATTTTTTCTACATTATTTATGCTTTTCTGTAGGATTTGTTTCCTTGCTATCTACTATATATGTGTAATTCCTTTTCCTAAATAAGCACAGCAATATTTTCACAGTACAGGAATATCAATCTTCTATTCCTACATGGTATTAGAGCGGTTAACCTCAATTCGGCTCGCGATCCTAACATGTCGACAAGTGCAACTCGGTCTATATCCTCTAGTTGCACTTGCGGGGACGTGTTGGAGATATCAATTTATTTTCCATTATTGCCATGTGTTGTGTTTAGTTGCATCATTGAGAACATTGTTTATTGATTAGGGTCCGTTTGATAACGTAAGATTGTGGTGAAATTGAAGATTAAAAAATTATTTAGATGATGAATTAAGATGTGAAATTGTTAATTGAAATAATTGTTTGGTAAAACGCGTATGATTGCAAGTAAAATTATGGAAAAAAAACATGTGTTAAATTTTTTTTATAGATGAAAGAGTGGAAAAAAGAAAGAGGTAAAGATGATGTTTTAGTTTCAATGGTCTTACAATTGAAGTTCAACAATATCACATAATTTTTGTAATCTAATTCTTTTAATCTTCATAATCTCATTCTCTTTATCTCATTGATTTATTTATTATACGAGATTAAGAGAACTATTTTTATCTTTTAATTCCTATAATCTTAATCCACTTAATTTTGTACCCAACCAACAATATCATGAAAGTTGAAATTTTAATCGATAATCATATTATTACGGTCCGATGATGTATCTTTTTTTGCATTTTTTCAGTAATATTTTGAAATACAAAACTATGTCCCTCTTCATCGATTATTGCGTAGATTATTGTATAACTTTGTATTTTTTGAAAGGTACATGGTGTTTGATATAATAGATTTTTAAAGAGACTAGATTTTTGTTTAAGAACCATAAATAACAATGTTGATGATCAATTGATCATTATCACTAATTATCATATTTTTCATTTTTTATTTTCTCTTAATGACAACGTCCTGGTTGCATCTTCAATTGTCATGAGGTTTCATTAGTATAAGTTTTCAAAGCATACATCTGTTTCAGTAACATACATTGTTGGTACAAAATAATGATAAAAAAAAAAAAACTTAATGTAGGCTTCTACTAGATTTCAAATAAGCTGACATACCCAAGCTTAGCTCATTCGGCCTCAACAACTCTAGAGATGACCAGACGATTCAATCTTTAGAAGGGTTGTTGTACGAACCAAACTACTCAAGCTCGGCTATGACAAACTTGTTCATTTTGTCTAAACAAGCCGAGCATGAACAAATTTATAAAAAAAACACGATTAAAACTGAGGTTCAACTCGACCTCGACTCATTAGCATATAAAATCTGCGGTTGTTCGGCCCTGCTCCTATATGCTGGTTACAGTGTTTTGTATTTCCTGTCATGAAGAGTACACAAAAAGTTATATAAGGAAAAAACAAGTACAATATGAATGCATATAGATAATATATATATATATAAGTTTGTATGAGTTGTTTCTAGGTGTGTTAAAGTCCGATACAGACGGACCGGTAGAGGGGTCGTGTGCATACGAGCGCACATACGCATTAGGCCCAATCCTAACACATAAGCCCGGCGTGTTTCCATCCTAAGACTAATTGACAACAGGAGGAGTAGAGCACCGACCTTATATACTGGACTCGAAATGTCTTATACCATATCAAACTTCGATACAGATCGGTAGAGCGGGGGCCGTGTGCATACGAGCGCACATACGCATTAGGCCCAATCCTAACACATAAGCCCGGCGTGTTTCCATCCTAAGACTAATTGACAACAGGAGGAGTAGAGCACCGACCTTATATACTGGACTCGAAATGTCTTATACCATATCAAACTTCGATACAGATCGGTAGAGCGGGGGCCGTGTGCATACGAGCGCACATACGCATTAGGCCCAATCCTAACACATAAGCCCGGCGTGTTTCCATCCTAAGACTAATTGACAACAGGAGGAGTAGAGCACCGACCTTATATACTGGACTCGAAATGTCTTATACCATATCAAACTTCGATACAGATCGGTAGAGCGGGGGCCGTGTGCATACGAGCGCACATACGCATTAGGTCTAAGTCCACACATCAACCCCATCCTAAAATCAATTGGCAATAGGAGTATCCCACCGACCTTATATAATAGGCTCGAAATGTTCCCAACAAAGTGCCAAATTTGTGTATTGTGGTTGTGAATAGCAGGGCAAGTCTCCTTTGGCATAACAATAAACATAGAAATATGTATCTTATTTATGCCAAAGGAGAACAACCCTCTTATTCACAAGCTCATCTCTCTTCTCTTCTACGACCTTGCTCGATTAGCATTGACCAACAGTCTTATTTATACTACAAAACTCTCCCCTAAGAATTGGATATACCAAAAGGCTGCAGCATATGCTGAAACAGAAGGAGGTTCTCTCTGATATTATTGGAGTTTTGGTCCCAACTCTTGAACAATCGTCGACTATAAGTGCTTGTTACTTCCCCATATCCGATACATGTTTCGTAATTGAGTATATGGGTTATCAAAGTAATATACCATATACAATTTTTATTTTTTTTTCGATTTTGATATCTCTAAAAATTGGCAGGTTTGACGTTCTTCTTCTCCCACGTCTCTCACCTCTCCCTCTCAAGTCTCCCTCTTGTGATATACTTCACCACCTTGTCAAACACAAGTATCAAATATCAGATATCAATCTCATACCAATATCTGATATTGATACCGATACCAATATCCGATATACTCATATCACGATATGGGAAAGTAACGAGCCCTAAGAATCTCAACGTCTTAGTTAGTACGACATAGCAAGCTCGATGTGCCATTACATTGTAAACATATAATCTAATCTGTCAATTTGCATGGTCGAGTTGTCACAAAACATAAGAATTCATATCTTTCTGACATTTTTCAAACTTGCAAGTATTGGATATGCTGAATACAGATGAAGCATATGTTGTTCTGAGAAACCCTTTTATAATGTAAAGATGCATGGTACTGATTCTCCTACAGCGTTGTCTCGTCCCAGAAAAGATGAACCATGTGTTAACCATCTTACTTCTGTCTTTCTATAGCTGTGGTGTTAAAGATGCCATTTTTCATTGACATTGAAAAGATGGTTCGTTCTATATTCTTCTATAGTTGAATATTTGCATCATATTTCAATTCTGAAAGTCAGAATAGCGTTTACCAACATACCACTTTAGGGTTTTACAGAATCAAAAAAAAATATCTATAGCTAGTGCTTAGAAAGATTTGCTGTAAGCCATTTCTTGCCCAAATACAGCATACGTGTAGGATTTATCTTTCATTATATACCATGCAGTAAGCATAATCTTGTGAGCAATTAATGTAACATAGAATTTTTTCATGATTGGGGTGAATTCAGTTCATTTTTGCATCACTGACCAATATCTCCATTGGAAGTAGGTTGGTTGCTTTTTGATGAACTTCATATTGACATCTATTCAGAACGATTTTATGTTCTACGAAATTTTCTTACTAACCAAGAAAAGAGAGCGTAATCTATGATCCATGCAGTAAGCATAATTGGGAAACAAAAATAGTAAAATTTAGGACCCCAAGTGATGTGAAGTTGAACATATATAATCTAATCACTGTTTGTAGTTTGTCTTTAACTAATCTTATAAATATTTGACCTTTAACTGTCTGGGCTGATTGATCATAATCTTTCTTGTAAGCAATTAATGATGCATGGCCTTTGCTCATGGCAACCTTGTGATCAAAGGGTATACAGATGAACACCACAAGACTGCCTTGCAAAGAAGAGAAAGTACTAATCTTTTTTCATTTTCATTTTTTCTTTGGATTTCTGCAAATGCTTCAAATTGGGCCTTGGATTTCTCTTCTGTAAAAAAATGTATCCACTTGGAATATGCTATAACTTTGCATACAGTAAAGTACTAGTTGCTTCATTTCTATCATGTATCAATGCCGCGAGTACAGCTTGGATCATTGGATGGTAGTATATGTATCAATGCCTCTCATTTCTTGTGATGATTACACGATAAGACCTCCTTCTCACATGATCTATACTCTCTCTATATATATATATCTTTTTCTATGATTATCAAGGCCTAATGTTTTGTCGTCTTGTTTGTTGCCCGGAAAATACGATAAAGAGAGATGATATTGGGAGAAATCTACTGAAGTTGTAAGTGATACTCGATTACTGACTAGATTCGCCTAAAGACTCCAGCAATGGCGCTATTCGATTTTGGATGAAGATTGAGTGGTTGGTTGAAGACTAGCTAGAGAGTAATATAGATTGCGGTTGTAACTTGTAATGTTGTATGTTTGCTCATTTCAAATTTTGTGTGATTCAGCCTCTAGTTTTTATTTTTGTATGAAATTAATATACATTTAGATTGTAAAGATATTTTTTTGGATGATTTCATGTGTTATCTCTTATTTATTATCATGGTATTCTATTTGTTTTATGATTTTACGCGGTATTTTTCATTACTTACGACCTAAAGCCACTACACTAAATGATTTTCCTCATTTAAAGTGAATAAATACTTTATATATATAACAACATTAATGGATGATTATGTTGATCCGACATGGTATACACGGTGTGATCGATCTAAGCCTAAATTTTATATTTTTGAAACATAATAAATGAAAATGTCACGCGACAAAAGAAGTGTCTTAACTCATCACACAGATCATAAAGGAACGTGGATATAAAAGACATATTTGGACTCGAGCCGGAGTTTCACTCAGGTTTGACCCATGTGATCGACTTGGGTCAAACCTGAATCTCTCGTTGCATGCCTTCCAATGTCGAATTTTCGGTTCTAGATGGGTCTGTTCGGGGATACTCTACAAAATTTTCAACCTCCCTTGTACCGAACATGCCCATAATCAGTAAGATTCACTTAAACACAGCGTTTCAGGGAACTCTTCAGGACCGCCATCTCTACATTGTCTTGCAAAGAAGAGGATGTGCCTAAGAATATCCTGCATGCATGAAAAATGCTAATCTTTTTCTTTTTTCTATTTCCTCGAACATATATGTATCTACTTAGAATATGCTATTACTTGGCATACAATAAAGTACTAGTTGCTTCATTTCTGTCATGTATAAATTAGTACAACATTCTTCAATCTTATTCATCAAAGTAGCGATCGACGCAAATGCATTGTAGCATTGCCGGGCAAGATCTCCATTGGCAGAAAGCCACTTGTTTCGTGTGAAGAACTTACAGCTCTTAAGTAAGCTTACTGCCAAAGGAGATTTGTCCGACGATTCATCCATGCAAGACTTTTGCATAAATGTGTGTTCTTTCAACTGCATTGTGAAATTACTGGGCAAGATCTCTATTGGCAGTAGGCAGCTTTGCTTTATATGCATCTCTTAAGTATGCTTACTGCCAAAGGAGATTTGTCCGCCAATTCCGCCATGCAAAGACTTCTCCTTAGTTCAGCTTAGAGATCTTCAAGGATGGTAAGTATATACTGTAGAATGATAATGCCCACATGCAAAAATCTGCTGAAGTTGCCATGGTCGACAATGTAAGAAATCTATTGAAGTTGTTGTAGGAACATGTAAAACAACATTAAACTGTAAAAAGCATTATGAAATAGGATCGGAAAAGTTATCGATTAAGAATCTGTATAGGATTTGAAATTTACTGGTTAAGAATCTTTCAAGAATTAGAACAGTTCATAAGAGGTGAACTGTGTTGGAAGAAGATTGATGAATCTGAATTGTTTCTTCAAGAACTGAGAAACGCTGTTTTATTCACTCATAGAGAAAAACCAGTACAATGGACTGAAACTGTTTTTATATGACAGAAACTATTAGAGTATAAAACCGGGTTCACACAAAACCGGGTTCACTCTATATATTCTATAATCCCCCCTCAAGTTGGACTGGGAGAGGCATCAACAAGTCCTAACTTGAAAGATAAGTATTTGTGCTGGACTTCACCTAATGGCTTGGTAAAAATGTCAGCCAACTGTTGTTGAGAGCTGACATGAGAAGTCTTGATGAAACCTTGCACAACCTTTTCTCGAATATAATGACAATCAATGTTCAGGTGTTTCGTACGCTCATGAAACACAGGGTTGGAGGCAATGTGTTGAGTTGCTCTATTGTCACAATGAAGAGTGAGAGGTAGAGAAGTTGGAAATTGAAATTCTTGCAGCAAAGCATGAAGCCATACTAACTCACTGCTAGCTTTAGACATGCATCTATATTCAGATTCAGCTGAAGATTTTGACACTGTTTGTTGCTTCTTAGTCTTCCAAGATACAAGAGAAGATCCAACAAACATGCAGTAGCCTGATAAAGAACGTGCAGTAAAAGCGCAGGCACCCCAGTCAGCATCACTGTAACCATGCAAGGTAAGAGATGAATTGGCTGAGTAAAACAGGCTCCAGTTCAATGTGCCTCGAAGATACTTAACAACATGTAAAGCAGCTTGCATGTGTGGTAGACGAGGAGAATGGACAAATTGACTAAGATGTTGAACAGCATAGGAAAGGTCAGGACGAGTAAGATTCAAGTAGAGCAATTTTCCTACCAATCTACGATATGCTTCAGGATTTGAACATAAGTCTCCATCATCAATAGCTAGCTTGAGACCTCGTTGCATTGGAAACTTGGCAATGGTGCATTGTTCCATGTGCAGATCTTGAATAATGTCAAGAATGTACTTTCTTTGACTAAGAAGAGTACCTTTAGAAGACCTAGCAACCTCCAATCCTAAGAAGAATCGAATAGGTCCCAAATCTTTGATGGTGAATGCAGAATGTAGAGCTTGCTTAGTGGACTGAATAGACTCAATGTCAGTTCCCGTGAAGAGAAGATCATCAACATAGATCAAGATGTACACCACCAAATTCTGATTCCTTTTAAAGAACAAGGAATAATCACTATGAGTTCTTTCATAACCGAGCTTATAGAGAAACTGAGTAAGCTCAATGTTCCATTGTCGAGATGCTTGTTTCAATCCGTATAAAGACCGCTTAAGCTTGCAAACCTGACCAGAACTTGCTTTAGAATAGCCTAAAGGTGGAGTCATATACACATCCTCTTCAATGAAACCATGCAAAAAGGCATTGTTGATGTCCAATTGGAAGATGGGCCACTGTTGAGAAGTAGCAATAGCAATGAGTGTTCGAACTGTTGCAAACTTTGCCACAGGAGAAAAAGTGAACTTGTAATCCTTTCCTTCTCTTTGGTTATAACCTTTAGCCACCAGACGGGCTTTATATCTCTCTACTGAACCATCTGCCTTGAACTTGATTTTGTAGACCCACTTAGACCCAATCACTGATTGTCCAGGTGGAAGGTTTACAAGGTCCCAAGTGTGATTCATTTCTAAAGCCGAAATCTCCTTGTCCATTGCTTCAATCCATAATGGATCATGTCTAGCTTGAGCATAAGTGGATGGCTCTTTAACAGCTAAAACATGAAATAGAGCAGCTACATACTCAGAAGAATAATCTTGGAGGTCCAAAAATTGAGCTGCAAAAAAAGATTTAGAAGTAGAAGTGTTATGTAAGAAAGGATCCACAAAATCTTGAAATTTTATAGGAGGGTGCCTTGGTCTGTTTGATCTTCGAAGGTGACTTTGTGGCATTGAAGCATTAGGAACCAATGAAGTAGAAGATTCAGGTACTGCATCAACATCAGAAGGGAGATGATTTAAAGTCTGATCAGAAGACATATTTGGAGATCTGGCAGCAGGAGAAGCAATATCAGAGACAAACTGATATGTCGACTGCTGAGGAGAGACAAACTGATCTGTCGACTGCTGAGGTATTAAAGGTTCATCAAAAGCAGGATTAACCAAAGGTAAAGACTGCTGGACATACTGAGGTTGCACAGATGACATCTCATGTTTGAATGGGAAAACTATTTCTTGAAATTGCACATCACGACTAATAAAAGTAGCATGTGTGGTCAAATCATACACTCTATAACCTTTCTGACCAGGGGAATAACCAATGAATATACATCTGCTTGACTGAGGTCCAAACTTATCCTTGACTGGAGTATACTTCTTTGCAAAACACAAACAACCAAATACTCTCAGATCTTCATAAGATGGATCAGATCCATGAAGAATAGCAAAGGGAACTCTCCACTGTAACACTGAACTAGGCAACATATTAATCACATGTACAGCTGTAAGAATGCAATCTCCCCAGAATCTTGATGGTAGATTAGCATGAATTTTAAGAGCTCGAGCAGTTTCAATTAAATGTCTATGTTTCCTCTCAACTCTTGCATTTTGTTGTGGAGTTCCAGGACAACTCTTTTGATGTATAATTCCATAAGAAGCAAATAATTGTTGACAATTGTGTGACATGAATTCACTACCATTATCACTTCTAATGGTCTTGACAGAACTGTTAAACTGAGTCTTAACATAAGCTATAAAGGACTGTAGACATTTAAGGACATCAGATTTTTGCCTGAGCAAGTATACCCATGTATACCTTGAACTATCATCAACTAATGTGAAGAAATAAGAAGCTCCTGTCAAACTGTGGTGCTTGTAAGGACCCCAAATATCAATATGGATCAAATCAAAACAATGAGTTGCCAAAGAGTGACTTTTATTGAAAGGTAATCTGGTTTGTTTAACAATGATACATGAGTCACATAGGAATTTAGAAAAATCAACATCCTTGAAACATTCAAGATGTTGTACTTTCCCTATGGAACTATGGCCCAGCCTACCATGAATAACATCCAAATTCATGACATGAGTGCTAGCATTACACTGATTTCCAGTAAGCCAAGTGGTCGTGTTTGGTGGTGTGAGGATGGAGGTAGCCAAGTATAATCCTCCCTTTCTCTGTCCAGCTACTATCACCTCCTTAGTGATAGGGTCCTGAAATGAGCACTTTCTATGGTCAAAACAAGCTATCAGATTACTGTCAGATAACAACTTCCCAACTGAGAGTAAGTTATGCTTAAATCCAGGGACAAGCAATACATTCTGCAATATCACTTTATCTGTCAAATAAACACTGCCAGCAACTCTCACATCTTTTACACTCCCATCTGGTAAAGATACTGTCACTGAGGTTTGAAGATTTCTTTTGGAAATAAAATGCATATCATCAAACACCATATGATCAGTTGCACCAGTATCTAAAATCCAAGTGTGACCCTGCATTGCATTATTTACATGTGGAGCATGAGAGATAAAGATACCTGAAAATGGATCTTCACTAATCATGGAATTGGTGTGAGCAGTTCCAGTTGAGAAAGTAGCATGGGCTGCAACATCTGAATCATCTGTAAATTGCCTTCCCTGAAACATTTTTGCCATCTGTTTACACACAGCATTCACTAATGCCTCATCAACAACTGGACTGTCATTTCCCTTTTCAGATTTTCCATTCAACTGCGTGTTGTTAGCTAATTTATTACCACTCGATTTCCCTTTTGCTCTATACTTGTCGGGATAACCTATGAGTTTATAGCAAAACTCCTTAGTATGTCCCTTAATGTTGCAATGATCACATAGTCTGTCATCTTTGGGCTTATTGTCCTTCTTACCACTGTCATCTTTCTGTCTGTTAACATTCATAACACTGCTATCTGTAATTGACTGCAATTGACTAGTAACCTGTTTCTGTCTCTCAACCTGCTGTACAAGATAAAATGCTTTGTTGACTGTAATTGACATTTCAAGGGATAAAATATGACCCCTGATTCCTTCAAACTCTTCATTAAGACCCATCAGAAACTGCATCATCTTGTTATCATTGTCAATTTTCTGGATCTTCTTGACAATTCCACAAGAACATTTCCCACAATCACAACTAAGGATTCCTTCTAAATTCATTATCTCATCCCATAGGAGTTTCAACTGACTATAGTAATCAGCAGTTGACATATTTCCTTGCACTAGGGATGCCAAGGTTCTTTTGTGTTGATAGAGTAAAGGACCATTTGTCTGACCATACCTCTCAGTCACCTCATCCCACAGTTCTTTGGCAGAGGTTACATACATGAAGGTAGCAGAAATTTTCCCTATCATCGAATTCAAGATCCAACATCTAACCATAAAATCTGCACGTGTCCATCTTTCTTTCTCAGCTAAATTTGTTTTAGACTGCTTACAAGTCCCGTCAATAAACCCTAATTTGTTCTTGGCTCCTAAAGCCATCTTGATCGACCTTCCCCAATTTAAGAAATTCAATCCATCAAAGTGAACTGAGACAAGTTGCGAACCTGGATGATCAGATGATGCCAAGGACAAAGGATCATTCAATAGAGTCAATTGTTGCTGATTAAGTGGCGGAAATTCGTGCTGAGTATGGTGGTAGTTTGGACTGTTCACCATGGCGTTTGAATGAAATCACAAGCAATTTCGCGCGGAAAACGAAAGCAAAACCAGGATGCAAGAGGCAAGAACCAACGAATTATTCAATGCCCTGCTCTGATACCATTTCAAGAATTAGAACAGTTCATAAGAGGTGAACTGTGTTGGAAGAAGATTGATGAATCTGAATTGTTTCTTTAAGAACTGAGAAACGCTGTTTTATTCACTCATAGAGAAAAACCAGTACAATGGACTGGAACTGTTTTTATATGACAGAAACTATTAGAGTATAAAACCGGGTTCACACAAAACCGGGTTCACTCTATATATTCTATAGAATCTAACCATTTGCTTACGGTAACTTTCAAATATATGCAACGGTCGAATTTAACGCTTGAGTTTGTGTCTATGTCCCGCGATTGGAGACAATGCAAACTAGCTCGATAACCTCGAAGAATTTTGATGGGCCAAATAAGAGGGTTTTAAATGTGTGTACGAGTGCATTATGCGTCATACGTGGATAATCCTCCTAGGAAATGTCACGGGACCCGATAATATAGAGCTAGCGTGTAAGCAAGGTATATGTGTAAACGGATTGCATCCCATCTCTAACAAATGCATGTAAATATAGATAGACATTAATTACCGACTTCAAATTACATGCAATGCAAGCATCAGTAGATAGATACCCTTATGCCTTAAGATAATCAACGTACACATATATCAGCATTGTACCTCGAATATCCTCTTTTGCTCTTCTATGCAATCTCAACACAAACATCAGTAAATAGATTTGATCTTCTGTTCTACAAAGCACTGAGCATTTATCTTCAAGAATATGCCATTCATGCAGACAAGAGAAAGACCCAGAAAAAATGTGTATATACGCACTTTGAAGTTTCGTCACGTATAAATATGCATTCGCTGTAATCCAATTTGCTCATCGGATCCCGGTCAGATCTTTTTTGGCACTTGTCTTCTAGCTGCAGTCGGCAGCAAATGCATCTGTAGCAGCTAATTTGAGAAAACTAGCTCATTATTGCCAAAGAAGATTCGTCTGTGTGCAAAATCCGGCCATATATACTGACAACATCACAATGTCACTCAGATTTGCACGTGTAAGTTGATTCAGGTAAAGCTTCTTTAGATCTGATAATATTGGTCATCAAATTTCCTAGATGTCAATCAAGGTCATTATAATTATACTGGTTTAATTCAGAGTTTAAATGGATAAGCCTTTTCATAGTTTAACAAACACTTTAAGGCAACATGTTAGCCTGGTTGATGTTTATGTGTGGGGTTTCTTGAATGGTTGATGTCTAAAGTTTATGTCAAGCACGTAACTCTTTTTTGCTTCTTTAATGTATGAAATTTATAAGATATTTATGTTCTAGAAGGAAGAACCTCACCGGCCAGCGCACCACCGGTCTGCCTTCTACTTGTATTGCGACTTGCGAAGGCGTCCGGACCTAAAACCTAAAAAATGTTTCTCACGAAATTATGTTTGTTACTCCAACGTTCCAATTTTCACGAGCTCTGGTATATGGGGCATTTCCATAGAGCTTGGGAGCACATATAGTGTGTGGGGGAGGTGCATTTGTGGGCGTCTGAAACCGAACTCAGAGGTTAGAATTATGACGATTGTTTCAACATCTGAGTTTTGATGAGTTATAACATATAATGTGCAGTCTCATTAAGTTTGTGGGGCACATATGAAGTGCGTACGGAAGATACATTTGCGGTGCAACTGGAAGGGTGATTCAAATCGGGTTGGAAATGGTAATCCCAATTATAAAATACGAAATGGTGTTGTAATGGTCGGAAAAAGATTTGTTGAAGTGAACCACCATGTGTCAAACCACCTTGTCGTTGACGGTCCAACGCCGCTTTCCATTGGGTGTACGTGGCACCTCCTAGAGTCCTAAAGCTTCGACAACATAAGTAGGGCTGACTCCTGACAACCACCTTTCATTTGTCAGTTACAGTCTTATTTACCGTTGAGGTCGTTGGGATACGTTTTTTTAGGTTTTATGTATTTACCGTTGAGGTCGTTGAAATACGTTTTTTTAAGTTTTATGTATTTATCATTTGAGGTCGTTGGAATACGTTATTTTAGGTTTTATGGTAAAAAGTTATTGTAAGTTTAATTCAAGTATGTTTTTGTTTTTAATTTAATAAGAATGAAGTAAATTGAGTATATAAATATATCATTGATACAACTAAGAAAAAAACAAAAATTAAAATTCAATCTTAATAGATCTAAGGAAGAAAAATATACTTTCACTGATGCAAATCCGCAATGTCGCTGAATCTGTTTAATAATTGAATTAAATGTCAATTCAGTTTAAAGACAAGGGCAACTTGAAAATTTATTTTTGTACTATATTTTTATTGATATTTATTGTATTTCAATCTCTGTTTGATATTCGAAATGTATAAATATAATATAACACATAATAATTACAGGAGAAATTTCATGATAATAAACAATCAAAATGTATAAATATAATATAACACATAATATTTTATACTCAATATAATAATTTTAGTAAAGTGTTGCTTTTACTATTTAAAAAGTTTTTTATTTACTTATTATATATATAGGGTTAGATTGAAGGGAGAATCTACCATCATTAGTGTTCACATTAACGCTCGAGCCCTGCTAACGTTCGTGCTCACGCTCGTTTAGTCTAACGATTGATCGTGTTCCGCTCGTGTTCGCACTCACACTTCCGTCATTAACGAAGAAAATGATCATGATTTTTCATGGAACGAATGACACGATGGTGCTTGCGCTCACGAACCGGATTTGATCCACTATTTCTGGTCCCGGTCCAAAACCGAAAAAACCGCCGGAATTGAACAAATCGGACCAAAGTATTATACTTCTTTTTACAAATTTAATTTTAAAATTCTTACTTTTTACTAACTTATAATTTTCACAAAATTATATAATTATATTATATTTATTTTGATCTAAAAAACCCTCCGAACCCGATTCACAGTCACGGTCCAAGTTCTCAAAATTTCTATACCGAACCTAACCCAGAAAATCCCTCCGGTCTGGATAGGATGCACAACTCTAGTTGTCATAGGATGTTGTCTCTAACTCTCTCTATATAACACTTGAGTATGACTTGACTTAGGTGGTATAAATTGTTATTCGATCTATCAAAGTTTTATTATGCTAATTTAGGTGAAATTATATAAATCTCTTATTTCTTACTCAGTTCATTGTAGACTTGTAGTTCTCGTAATCTATGTAAATGAAGTTGAAGAAGATTCTATAATTCCCCATAATTTTCATTTCCCGATAAGTCCCGTTTTCGTACTCATCTCAAAACCTATATAGTTAATACATTATTCTCGATCAACATATGCACATTGTCCATCCATTATTTTAATAAAATCTTTCCAAAATACATAATATTT
Source organism: Fagopyrum homotropicum (assembly GCA_033239125.1). Taxonomy (NCBI): domain Eukaryota; kingdom Viridiplantae; phylum Streptophyta; class Magnoliopsida; order Caryophyllales; family Polygonaceae; genus Fagopyrum; species Fagopyrum homotropicum. The sequence goes on along the minus strand of BSWB01000001.1, from coordinate 5,406,528 downwards.
AGCCTATTATTTTTACTGCGAAGCTAAAGAAAAGTATTTTTTTTAGAATATCAGCTAAGACTCTCTATTACAAAATATTATTACACCAACAAATTACAACACTTCACTATTTTACTTATAAAAAACTTAGGTAAAATAATATTCAAAATATCTATATATATATGGCATGTACTGCGAAGCAAATTGTATTACGAATTTTCGTTCTTTTTAACTTTACGTAAAAACAGCCATTAAAAGAGCATTACATTTAGGTGATATTTTTGTCGTCTTATCTTCTTATTACATTATGATTATATTATGACAAAATTGATCAATTTCTATATGAGTTAATTTAAACAAAAAAAAGTTAAAGTGGTATTACTTTTTTTTAAAAAAAATTTAATGAATAATTAATTTTTCCATTTATGAATTTTACTTTTCCCTTACGAACATTGGATCCAAACAAGAAAGTCCAATAAAGGGTTGCAAATTAAGGAAAAGGAACACTTACATTGAACAATACACTCTCAAAGTTTCGAAACGGCGTTTATAATTTGCAAAGTCCACGTGTGACTTTTTTGACCGTTGGACAGAAATCACTTTTTCACTTTCCAGTTGTTTCGAAGTCAATATCTATTGGTAGAATCCTATACAAGATGGTTATTGCTATTTGTACTAAGATTTTGTGCTATACGTACCCGAATACGGTTATGCCTTGCGTAAGTGTAGTAGGACAAATTTTTTTTTGTTTTTTTAACCCTATACAGCTACGCGAGGTGTAAGCGTACTCCTTTTTCCTTAGTATTTTTATCGGAATTTTTGATATGAACGACTACGCATACGCCATGCGTGCCGTATGCGTAGTAGGACTGCGCGTACGCTTGACGTATGCGTAGCCATTTTCTTATATTTTTTTGAACGAAATCAACTTATTGTTACGCGTATGTCAGGCGTATCCGGATGGGCATGAATAGCACGAAACATGTGGTACGAATAGCAATCTCGGGATGGATGCCAACATGTACATACGCCCACAGCTAATCCACGTGGGTCCCACTCATTGGATCCAATTTTCTCAAGCACACCAAATCTCAAGGACATATTCGTCATTTCATGTTTCAACAAACCCGGATATAAATCACAGAGCTTTCATTTCACACAGCACAGAGTCACAGCGTAACCCTTTTACCTTTCTTCTTCCTCTGTTTTTTCCTCCATTTCCATGGAGTTGGTAGAAATGTTTGAATCCGCTTGGTTTTTCTCCAATGTATGCACCACCAAATCCACTAACCAAACCAATCGCGATCGCAACATCAATTTCAAACAAGAATCTCCAGAGCCAATCGAATTCACAAATCCAATCGCTCAAAACCAGCTGAAATCCCCCGAAATCAGCAACCTACGGAACAACCCTAAACCTCCCAAGCATTCGATCCACCATTTGGCCCAAGTTTTGGTGAGAAGATCTGTTGTTCCGGAGGTCTCAATGTCGCCGAGAAGGAGAGAGGAAGACGAAAGAAGAATACTGAGAAGGAGGCAGAGGATTTACAGTAACAAGGGAATTTGCAGGGGTTTGAAATTGGAAGGAGAGATTGGAATCTGCAGAAATGGTGATTTGAAGAGCGTGGCAACGTGTAAGAATGAACGGACAATCAAAAGGCATTTGAAGACATGGGCTGCGGCTGTTGCCGTTGCTTCCTCTGTTTCTCAGAGTAGTCCTATGGTGGCTCTTTGCTGTTGAAATTATACTTCTTTGATTGGGTTTAGTGTTTTTATTCATTTGGGGGAACTTACTTGATTCATTTGGGGTAAAGATATGTCCTAATTGGCAATTTGACATTGATACAATCAATAATACATTTGATTCTTCTGTGATAATCTCCATATTTTCCTCTTTTTTTTCTTGAACATATAAAAAATGGAATCAATTTATTATAACTATGATTTGATTGTAATGTACTTGGAAAAGACAAAGAAAAAAGTTAAAAGTTGTTGGTTGGATGAACTATAGTGTTACAAAGTTAATTAAGTAATTAAAGTTGAGTTATAATGGAAGTATAAGATATTCTTTATGATAAACGATATTGTTTATGATAATGCATACGAACGTCTGCATTATAGAAACCGAACTGATTAATGAGTTAAAAACAAAGTAGAAGTTATTTGCCAGATAAACATTATTAAAATAACGTTAATTTGTATAGTTCTTAAGACTTTGTTTATAGAAACCGAACTGATTAGTGAGTTAAAAACAAAGTAAAGTTATTTGTCAGATAAACTGTATTGTAACGTCCGTATTAAGGTTGACGCATAAAACAAAGTTATAAGGTGGATGCGAGTATAATAATAATAATTATTATTATTAATATTAATATATACAAGATTTGTGTACAAATTCTCTTAAAAAGCCTAGTTTCTAAGTTTTTTAAAAGAGTTAAGTTACCAAAATTGTCCAAAAATTATGAAACACATTAAAAAGTATAAACAATAAACAAAAGTAATTAATTGAGAAATAACACTTTGAGAGAATTGCAACAGGGAGTCTGGGAGCGGGGTTTTCGTGCAACTGTGTTGGCCGGCAGGGTGGAGCAACTCAGCCGAAGAGTAAGCCATGGATGCCAACGTTAGCAGCGGCAACGCGGCAACACCTCGACGCCTTAGAGGACATAAGGCTTCGGCTACCTGCTGTATCGCCTCAAGTGCCACTCCTGGTGTTGTCTTCACCGCTGGTGAGGTATTTCGTCTATTCTTCTCCTATCTCTGAAACAATTATTGTTCCATAGATTAATCAAACACATAAATGTACCGTCCGGTACCGACGTGAAGACAACGATAGAACGATATGAATCGTCTCAATTTTTCTAACATTTACCCAAAACCCTTTGATTTTGGAAAATATATAAACCCCTGAAATTAAGTTCATTGTTGTCCTTTGTTATCTAAAATTGAGTTGCTTCAAATCAGGATGGCTGTGTTTGCATGTTTGACCTACGTTCCAAAGATCCCCAGCTTGTTATGGAGCTTGACACTGAACCCATTTCATCCTTATGTTTCAAGCAAGGTAAAGAGACTCTTCATCTTCAGGATTGTGATGAAAGAACTCTAGCCATGTAATCATTTTTTTAAATTGTGATTTTCATCATTATGAATTGCAAATGCTAGATATTAGGGTTGTCACTCATTTTGCACAATTGACAATGCTGTTGAATGATTCAGGATATGAAAATATCATATTTGTTTCTACGGGGACAGAAGTCCGGAGCTATGATGTCCGGCTGGTAATTAACTTCTCTATGCAGCTGATGTGTTTGCCCCTTTGACATTGCCATACAGCCCATACTTTCTAGTCCCATAAAAAAAACACTGTTTGAGTAAATCTACACCATGTGAGATTTACAATGTAGATACTGATATCTGACAGGTAAACTTGTCAAACCCTCTGCTGAAGTTCAACTACAATAAGGATGAGATAAATCAGGTAAGTAGACTGGTTTTATTTGAGTGCTGAATCATATTTATAGCCTTTTCCCACCTATTGTTAGCTTCAAGGGCGTGATTGATATTCCTGATGGAGTTTGATGGCAAGATGTAGCTGATAAAGCAACTTCATATATTACAAGTCTAAAGTTTCTCATTCGTGCTAAATCTGAAGAAACAACAAAAGTCACTCTTTTTACAGTAGGATTCTGCAAATTTGTGGACGGTGAATATGCCATAAACAAAAAAGACTCAACCTCACCTGCAAACAAGCTTTTAGGGTTTGGATTATTTGTTGTTAACCGGTTATAGTGGAGGTTGAGCTATAAAGTGCAAGTTTTCCTTATAGTTCTGGGTGAAATAAATTGGATGGTCAATCAACTTCATTCGAGAAACTATGTGAAATTTTTTGTTCAAGGAAAGAGAAAAAACAACATTTTTCTGAAAATCCACTTGAAGTGTAGGAACTGAATAGCACTTTGAAGCTTAATTGGTCTCCGATAGTTTTTTTTAACTTCGTAGAATTTTCTTTGGAACACTTTTGGTGATGCCGTTCCCATACTATATAATTTGAGAGCGTGTTTATCTACTTGTTTTTTTTGTTTTTTTTTGGTAGAGAGTCTATCTACTTGTTTAGTATAAATGGTCAAGCGACTTTATTGAACACAGAAAGAGGACAGTTAGTTGTACGGGAAGCCACTTGACTGATGCACAATGGTCATGAATTAATGTTCTAACTTGGTAAATTTCGTATGATGTTTCCTGAAATTCAGTTTTCCAACTCTGTGATTTTAGTGAGTATCACATTCACATATTGACTAAATCGATGCTTTTGCCTATTCATTTTTCAAATTATTCATTTAACTCATACTTTAGAATTACGGACAGTAAATGTGAGTATTAGTTCTTTAATTCTAGTGGTATTTTAATCAATAACTGGATCCCTTTTTATTTTACAAGGTTGTGCTGTTGCATTAGGTTATAGTGGTCTTACAAACTGTTTTTGTTTTAATGCATAGATATCATGCAACTCTAAGTCAGCATTCCTTGCTGCAGCAGATGATAGTGGTGATGTAAAGGTATATGTTACTTACTTCTATGGTTTTGTAAGCATGTTTGCATTGAAATCAAATGCAGTTTGATTAATTGATTCATCTTCTTCATTTTGGGGTTTAAACTTTAATATCACTTGCATGCTGTCCACTTGCTTATTATCTCAAGTTCTGCACTATGTTTTGCCCATCCAAGTTCATTCTATCTTTTTGCCAGCAAATGTTCAAATTGAGATATGTAATGGCGGCACATAAGCATAGTATTCACATTAAACTGAATCAATAGTTTCACATGTCAAATTGGGAACTTTAATAAATAACCTGGTTTGCACATGCATGAATAGCTCGAACTTAACGTTCTCCTCCATAAAGATGCTCTAGACTGGACTACGTCTTGTTGGTGATCCACTGATCCTGCCTAAGCCGCTTTCCCTTTCATAAAGAAAAAACAAAGATGAATAGATTTAATAGATGTTACTACTTTGTCTTCAAACTGAGATTTTTAAGCATATATGTAAAAACTGCATCTTTTAATTTCTCAATTTCATGCCATATTTTTCTAGTTGGCTCTTGGCCCTGTTGGTCAGACTTATGTGTCATACTGATGTTGACTTTGTGGTTTAGCTTCTAAAAATGATATATGTGACAGATGATTGACATTGGACAAAAGTGCATGTTCAAAACTTTGAGAGCTGGCCATAGTACAGTATCCTTCCATTATTATATCTTGGGCCTCAACATGTTTCTGTATGTCTTCTCCAAGAATTTACATGCCTCATGTATGCAATATATTCCGATGAAATATCTGTTTTATTTTGGCTAGGCAACAAAATCACTTCTGGTTCTTCATTACTTAATCGTCAACACATTATACATGTATGATATATTCTACGATGGTATAAAATTAGTCAGCTACCGGGTCAATTTTAGAATTTAGATGCTATGTCATTCTATAACTGATAATTCCATTAATGATCCTTTTTTTATTCAGACCTTGGAATTTATAGCATTTCCGTAGAATTTGCTTTTCAAAGTTTATGCAACTTAACTCTGTAACGTAGATATGCAGCAGTGTGCAATTTCTTCCTTGGAAACCTTGGGAAGGTGTGTTTGAGCTATTTGTTGAGTAGTTTATCTCCTTTGTCACTGCTTTTGGCATACCAGCTCTTCCTGCTGGCAACTTCACGGTGTATCAGATTGCTCGTAAGGGCACATCTTGCCCTTCTGGCAATCGCAGTTTCATTTAGTTATAGAACAAGTCAGTAATTTATTGATCAATGCTTTTCTATCTTCTGAAAAACTCTCACTAATTGATGAAAGAGAAAACCCAGCAGGTTTTCATTTATGATGGAGATTAACATAAAGTGATTTTCCTTTATGTGAGAATGATACTAGTATTTTCTTGGTCATATGGTTTTGGGACTTTTGGCTCAAGTATCTACACTCCAAATCTATATGTAACCTATTATTGACATTTGTGATGCTTGCTGCAGTTGTAACTGGTGGTTTGGATTCAAAGCTTATACTATGGGACTTCTCCAAATCACGTCCCTTTCATACTATTGATTTTGGTAAGCAACTCCTGACCTTATTTTGTTATAACCAAGCATGAGTTCTGAGACATAAAGAAATCGGTTGTGAGAATAGCCATTTCTGTTCTCTTTGAAAGTTGGCGTGCAAAGACTTGAAAGGATGTAACTTAGTAGGGGTTGATTTGACATGTGGTTTATTCCAAAGCCATTGTGATTGAGCAGTTACCTAAACAAAACATAAGCTACTCGGTATTAAAAACATGCTACGTGTATACATATATTATATACGCAGCTCAGAATTTTCAGTGCAACCTGACCAACTCGATTTTGTTCACAGGCATTGGAGATGGAAATCAGCAGGGTGGAGCTCAGTCTTGTAACCCTGCATTTGTTCATGCTCTAGCAGTTCCCGAAATGGACATCTGTGAAAAAGTGGGCAAGATATGTACAGTTGCCAGGGGAGATGGTGTTGTAAGTGTGATTAATCTTGAGTTGGAACTTGCTTCACTTAAGAAAAAGATTGGTCATAAGTCTCAGAAAGGATCACAGATAAAATCAAATGAAGGTTCACCTTCTGCAGATCCAAGCAGCAGACAACACAGGCTGCACTTAGATTACTCCATGGGAGGCCATACTGCTGCTGCATCTTGCGTGTAGGTTACTGTCTTTCAGTATAATCATGTTCTGATACCGCAACCACATATTACTGAACTTTACAGATTAAAATTACAAGAGACTTAACCTCATTTTTTTGAAATTGAATAGAATCTAGAAAAGAGAGGTTTTAGAGCGGCATGATATAATGTGACGGCCAATGGCAAATTGTATGTCCAACTGACATTATATGCTTTGTTTCATGAAACTTTTCCAGGACATTTTCATCATTTGGGGATAGAGGGAAGCTCATCATCTCAGGGGGAAATGATAAAACAGTGAAAGTGTGGGATTGGTCAAAATACTTTGATGATGCTCAGACATCTGAGGATAGAGTCATGCCGTCCAACATCAATTTGCCAAAGAAAGTGAGTTTATTGTGCTTGATCTCTGCTAGATGTCAAGAAAGTCAATTTGCCGATATCTAACAATCTCATGCTGTACATTGTTTTTTTTTGGTAAATGCTCCAGAACTCGGTCACTTTTTCACGTGCTTATTGTGAGCTTCATGTGTTATTTGGCAGGTAAACTGGTTCTGCACCGTTCCAACCGATTCAGAAAACCTTGTTGTCTGTGACACATCTAAAGTAGTCAAGCTGTACACTATATCCTGAATTGAGTCAGCTTTAATTACATTTGAACTATACAATTTCTGAGGCAAAGAACAAGATTTCGTTACCGTAATAGCAAGATCCACAAGAGCTCTCACTTGTTGACTTGGAAGTATATCTGCTCCGATGGGATGGATAGGCTGCCTGCTTCTCTGCATGCCTCGGAAAGCTCGCATCATCTACCAGAATGACTTTTTTTGTAACCGCATGTGATGCGAAATGGAAGTAAGACCGGTTGTAACTGCGGGCTTTGTAACTTAATTCTCTATAGCATTTGTTATTTTACAAGTAATCCTAATGACTTTGACTTGTACATTTATTTGTGTATTTGTGACTGCACAACGAAGATGTTATTTTGACATGTCGATGTTGTCAAGTAGTATCAGTAGTATCTCTAGTAGCAGTCCTGAGAAGCTTAGAGTCCAAAGGAAGGCTTCTATCTGGTGAAGTATAGCTATAGAACAACAACTGAATTCCAAAGATTTACCAGACCAATCTTCTATTTTTTATTTCACGAAATAGCTTTAACCTTATTGATCTGACAAATTTAACCAAATGCTTCTGATTTATCAATGATTTTGCAATACATATGATAAGTCCTTGTAAATTCTCTTACTCATCATTGCAAAATAAGATGCAAATCCCCTTTCAGCATTTAGTGTTCCACATAACGTGCTCGTTGGATGAAGAAACGCCTGAAAAAACTGACAACAGACACGAAGCCAAATATTTATAACAAACATTGCTGCATTATCAAGGCTTCTCCAGACAAGATATTATATCCATTCATAAAAAGCAACCTTTAAATAACAAATATCATGTAGATGTAACCATCCAGTTAGCAGTACACAAAGGTCACACTGGATATTTGAAGCATACAAGATCTTCAAAAACCCAACTCGGTCTAGAAAGCTAGAAGAAATCAACAGAGACTAGTTGCAACGTCCCCAAATGAGGAGCAAGTACTGGAATTGAAAAAATAAACCAAACCTATTTCAAGGATGAATTTTTGAATTTATGGATTATTTCCTCCTTGACTTCTTTTTCGAAGACTTTGATGCAGCTGCACCTTGTGAGGGTCCTTTTAAGCTACTTGTGACATTCGATTTGGACGTTGAAGTACTAGCTTCAGAAGTATTGGCACGTGAAGAAGTATCAGCAGCATTTGCATCATGCTTTTCCCTCACAACTGCACCCTTGGAACCTCTCACTGATCTCTTATCCTTTCTCTTAGGTCTGTAAGTCGACCTCTCCCTCTGGGTCTGGTTTATGTCCCGGGTTTGCAAGGTCAAATCCCTTTGGATATCTTGGCTTTGTTTTATCTTTAGGCTTGTTCTCTTCATTAGCTTCAACATCCTTCCCACGACCCACGTTTTGACCAACCTTCGCACCAGATGTCCCCTCTTGCTCCAGCTTATCAACATCAATTTTGTTCAAACCAGGAAGTGACTCCAGCTGTTTTTTGTATGTTTCTGCCTTGGTAACACCCACATGAGCAGCTGTCTTCACCAATCCCACCAATATATCAACACTCTTTCAAGATTTTACTAAATCCTCGTACAGCTTAAAAGCCTCCTTTTCTTTCCCATACTTGACCTTGAAGGCAGCAGCCTCTTGCATTATGATACCAAGCTTGCTCTCTTCAGTCATGGAATTAGACCACCACTGAATTGCAGCATCAAACACAGGGTTTGCACCCTCAATATCTCCAGCCCGCTCTTTGCTCTTTGAGGGCAACGGTGGTGGCAACAGTGGCAGGCATGTGTTGAATATCAGGTATTCTGGATAATGATTCAGCAGCAATCTGTGGGTGGCCAGCAGCAGGAGCTACTTGGGCCTTGGCAAGAAGCAATAGCCGAGATTTCTTGGGTAGCTTCTCAGCTAATTGCCCCAAAAGTTCTTCGGCTTTTCCAGCCTTGTTTTCCCTGACCAAGACAGCAGCTTGAAGCAGCACAGGTGTCAAACTTTCAGGGAACATGACTTGCAACACACTACCAAGCTCCCGAGCCTGAAAACCATTGCATGTTGTTCACTTGATAAACAAAACTTTTTTGGGTAATAACTATCACCATTTATGAAAACATACCTGCTCTATTCTGTTAGCGTGGAGAAGGAGTAGCACCCGATTAGCATAAATTGTCTCCCTCTGTTTAGCTGAAAGTTTTGAGTCCATACCACGTGCAAGTTGGAACTGACCTGCAGCTACCTTCTCTACCAGCCGATCAAGCTTCTTCAAGCTATCAGAGACATCCTTAGGTCCTCTCAGAGCAATGAGGTTATTTATTGCAACTGCAAGGGATGAATCATCAGCTAAATTACGCTTCACAATATCTAAATAAGTCTCAATCGCTTCTGATGTCTGCCCAAGGATCTGTAAAGAAGAAAATTCAAACAAACATCACAAACCATTAAGCATCACTGACCATTGCATTTAATAGTAAATATGGAATATGAAAACTTACCTGTTGGACATAAGCCAATTGCACAGCTATTGGAGCCAATTCCATCTCTATCTCATCATCAGCCAAGTTGTCTTCCATGAGTGTTTCTTGACCCACTCTAGAAGAAAGGAAAATCATACTAATGAGATATTTTCAAACGATTGATTTGTAAAATTAAAACAACACTCCATTTAGAATGATTAGTTCCATTTAAAACCCCGTGTCAAACTTCACAATAACCGAATCATCTATCAGAAACCAGGGAGATGGAAGAAGAATCCACCAAATATGATAATTATGGCAGGCCTTTTTGCCCGTGATGGAATACATTCTTACTAGACTCTTTGATAGCTTACCAACAACTAAATGCAGAAAATCATACCATATGTTCAGCATGTCTTAGTAAGTATACTATTGTTAATCAAAGAGCAAGTAAATTTGTAAATCACCTTCGAGCTGAGAGTAACATATGTTCAGCATCTTTGTACTTATTGTTGTCAATCAAAGAGCAAGCTGTGTTGTAAGCCAACTCAAAGCTACTAGTTGCTTTAATCCTAAGTGCATCCAAAACTTTTTGCCTCCTGAAGATTTCCCAGCAGACACCAAACCACCAATTAAGTTGATCTCTAAGGATTCAATCTTTGATTTTTGAAGTGCTTGATAAATTTCCACACTGTCATCCATTTTTCCCAGACGGTAAAGTATTTGGGACTGTAGCAGCATATTTTCATCATTCTTCTCTTGGCTTTTCAAGGATTCTAAAGCTTCATCTAACTTGTTTTGCCTGTATAAACAATATGACTACTGGAAAAACATCAAAAAGATAAACTCAGTAAGTTGTACAGCTAAACCTAATATATCAATGCACTTTTTGTCTTAATGACTTCAACATTACCACAATTTGGGAACAAGTTCAAACAAAGCAAACAACATCAAATAAACTATAGAAAAAAACAGCACTGAATCTATAGCGATCCCCAACAAAAACATCCAAAAGACCAAAATGTGTACATTGTATCTTGTTGCTATTCAAGGGCATTACTGAGTGGTGAAATACACTGTTTGGTCCTGAAAGATCCATTTTTGTAGCCAAACAAAATGTAGGTACCAATCAGCTTGCCGGTGCCTACTGCCTATAATTAAAAAAACTCCCATTACAAAGTAAGACAGGAACCTAAATTGCACATTCACATCCATGTAATACATGCAAACTCTCATATAATATAGATCAGCTTCATTGATTCTATCACCTCCAGATCATCAAATTTACCTGATATTGCACATCAAATCAAAATCCCAAAATTTTAAGCTGCACATGCAAACTGTCATTCCAAAATTACCCTCATGTTATAAACTTACACAATCCTGAATTCGATTCTGTCCCTACTACCAGGAGCTAGAGCAAGAAAAATCCACAAATGCTTACAGATTTGAACATACAACAGATATAATCATAGCAGACAGATCTTCCATTTAAAATCAGAACAATCAACTGGTTTCCCCAAGAATTCTACAATTTAAACACTAGCTTCCTGAACAAGAAAACAAGGGATAAATAATCACTGACCAACAACAAAAATAACAACGCATAGTTTTCCAGTTTAACATAAAAGCCCTAACAACATTAATAGATGCAAACTAAAATGTGGATAAGGGATTAAGGGTAGGCTTACAAGGACTTTCGCACTACCAAAATCACAAATCTTCACTTGGTGTGTAAGAGGATCCACCTGCAAATCATCAACATTAAAGACAATAAAGTTAACTCTAAAATTAGTGATGCATTAAAGGTTGCTTACATATTAGCTCTTGAACTGTGCGCCGAAATCACTATATGGTTTATAGTTATGCTGCCACTTTTTGAATTGCTCCTTCAAAATAGAATATGACTGCAATTCCTTAGGTCCAACAATCAACTCACTCGAATCGTCAAACTTTAGATCAACTGGACACAGATCATCAAAGAACTTTGAGCCATCAGTAACTTTATGAATCCCCTGTTTGTTATCAGACAGCTTGGAAATCATTGTTGTGCAATCATGAAGACCCAAAACTTTTTGGTCCTCCGGCAAGGCATATGAGAATGCAGCTGGCTTGTATGAAAACACATTTTTCTCCCTAGAAGCATCCCAAGTTTCTTCACTGTCATTGACAAGAGATACCGAGTAGTCACCAGCAACATCAATGTTAGAAGGGGAAACACACATTTCTCTTGAGGCACGGAGAACCTGCTGGGACTCTCGCGCCACTTCTGTGTCAGGTGAGAACTGGTTCACCTTTTCCACATTGGAACGACCATTTTCGCAAATCTCCTTTAGTGTAAGTGATACAGAAAGAGGAATAACTGGCCCAACAAAATCATTTCCAGGTTGTACCCTTTTTGACCACCTGTTGCTACGATCAGAAGGTTTCCTTAAATTGAAAGGAGGCAATTGGGTTTGATTCGGAACAGCTGGGAAATCCAAGTATGCCTTCTTGCTATCAACAAGAACACCAAAACATTCTTCATAACTAGAAAAAGCCATCTCCAGAATACCGATAGGTAACCTATCCCACATCCTTCTACAGGCAACCTCATAAACACTTGATGGCATGCTAGTATCCATGATAGCATCAAAAACTGAAAAAGAAGATGTTGATCCATTCAAACCACACATCTTTAACTTCTTAGGCATAGATTCATGGGAAGGAGCTGCAGAACGCTTTGTTCTGTCAACATCTGCAGATAATCTTTTGAATTTCGAAAAGAGATTTTTGGTTAGAGAGCCATTCATATATGCATAGAGATACTCAAGTCCGACATACTTAAACATCCTTGGAAATTTATACTCGTCGTCGTCATCCATAGAACAAAGATGAAAATCTTTGGCATCGAATGGTGATTCTACATGAGCAGTTTCTACTTTATTTGGAAAATCCGAGCAAGCCCTGTATCTCTGTGATTCAAGATTCCCAGAAGACATCAACCTAATGAGCACAAACCCAGCATCATCATCTCCCTCAAACATTAAAGAAGAAACATCTTTATGAAGAATAAAAAAACCAAGAGCCAACTGCTTTTTCTGTTGCCAATCAATCCATTCAGGAAGATCATCTTTTGCAAGGTCTTCTTTAAGAAGACAACTACTACAAGGACAATCCAGGCCAGACAATGACAGGTCTGAAGGGAGATCCCATGCATAAAAGGGATTGGAAACTCTAATAGACTTATTAAAAGAGACATGCTGCTTTAGAGATGCAAGAGAAGGTCCATAACAGAAGAGGCTAAATTCACCAGTCCAAAAAGACCCCAAAATAGCGGCATTACCATTTTCAGATGCCCGATTAAATTCATCAATGCCTAAGTTTCCTCGGAGAGCTGATAAGGGGTGGACACTCAAGTAATGTGGGTAATGATGATTGTGCAACCACTGCAACACAGGCTTGCATGGTACTCGAATATCCAGAAGTACTAACCAGCATTGTGAAGCAACAAGATAGTAGAATCCACCCGATCCAGCCTTAGAGAAGGCCGAAAACCTGTCAGTTTCAACAGCATCAGTCACACCCAGTAATTCAACCTTCATCAAACATCTGACAGAACACTTACTAGACCTAAAGTCAACAAGGAAGACAGCGTCAGAATTTGCCACAACCACAATCCTAGGACTCCAAGTGAATTGACAGCTTAACCATCCACCCTTGGTCCATTTATCGTGTCCATCCCATGACACTGGCAACCTCTTTCCTTTATATCTATCAAAAGATATAGTTAAACTAGAATCATCTTCATCAAACAATAACAAATTGCCACTTTCTAAAAGCACCAGACTCTCGTTTGGTAGATGTGGACTCCAACAAACATGCACAACAGAAGAGCTCTTGAATAACCTACTATGTATAGAAACCAAAACAGGCTTCTTCAAGTTCTTACCACACGCTGATAGCATAACCCTAAACCAATGAACAGAATGCATAGTAGAAGCCACCAAAAACCCTAAACATTCATCACCGTCAGTATCCACCGCTTCACGGGCGGCCAATTGAAGAATCTTGTGACCAAAGCTATTTGACGAGAGAAACACATCACCGTCAACACACAATTGAGAGTCTCTTACCGATAAGAGTACAAATCCGACGCGATCAAGGTTATCGCCGGTGGGGAAGAAAGCAAGCGTAGAGCGGCCGTCGGGGCAGGGGATGGACTCAAGGCGGTTGCCAGAAAAGGAGGAGACGGGGGATTCAGCCGGAGAGAATTCGGTTGGGATGGAGGTGGAGGTGGTGGGGAGAGCCGAGGAGGTGGTTTCAATGAATCTTGGGAAAGAGAGGTTGGGAGGAGGAGGGAGAGTGGGAGGGGAGACAGATTGGGAGGAGAGAAGAGGGGTTATGGTGGTCGGAAGGGGGTGGAACAACAGAGGGCCTACGCTAGAAGAAACATCGGCGCGTGGGAGAAGCGGTGGTGCCGTGTATGTGTTGGAGGTTGGCCATAAAAGCTTCCACTCTTCTGAGAAGTTCATTGTCACCGTACTACACCAGAGTCGAAACCTATCCCAACATAAAGCTCCGACCTTTACTACCTCCGGCTCAGAAGTCCCGTCGGGAGAGGAAAATGCATAAAACTACTTATTTTCACTTATTTGCAAAAAACCACCCCCTTAAAACATACGTATATTAAAAGTTTGCACAAATACCCCTAATTTTCAAATCCTTGCAAGTTGCATCGGTAAACAATATATGTATGCAGTTAAATGATGACGTTTATGTTTGACCTAAGTCAAGTCCAACATAACTCTTCTTACATGTCCATGCATTTATGACGTTTATGTTGGTCTAAGTCAAGTTCTTTGGTTAAAATTGTTGTTCAAGTCGGTCCTTCATTTATGCACCATAAGATAGGTCATCCGTCTATATAAGTTTTTCAGTTCTTGAATAAACAATTTAATTTAGGGAGTTCAATCTATCACCAAAAAGATTGTACATCTTGTAATTTAAACAGAGTATCATAAACTATTGTTTCTACTTCACAATTGGAAATTATTTACAACGATGTTTGGAGTTCTCCTGTGATGTAGATCAATGGTTATAAGCTCTATGTAATTTTCATAGATCATTTTACTAGGTACACTTGACTTTACCCCGTGAAATAAAATTCTGAAACTAAAGCAATTTTCATCAAATTTAAGTCCCTAGATGAAAACTTTTTCAAGCACAAAATCAAAGTATTTTATTCACACAATGGACTTCGACATTTTCTTGGTGACAATGGTATTACTCACCTCCCCTCCCCTCCACATACTCCTAAACAAAATGGTTTATCTGAAAGAAAATATCGACATGTGGTTGAAACATGTCTATCTTTGCTTACACACTCGGGCTTACCCCTTGATCACTAGCCGCTTGCTATGATCATGAACACGTATCTTATCAATCGTCTACCATCTCCATCACTTCGATATAACTCTCCATACTTCACTCTAACCAACAACCAACCTAACTACTCAAAGTTGAAAAGTTTCCGAGTGTTTGTGTTTTCGGATTCAATTTTGCTCACCCCCATTTATGGGGGCTGATATCACCCACCAATAAAAAAACAACTATCCTTATGGGTTTGAGTTAACTTAAATTAAAATAAAGATAATAAGGTAATTAAAAAACACTCTAAAATGTGGATAGTTGTTTTTTATTGGTGGGTGATATCACCCCCGATTTTTTAGGGGTGAGCAAAATTGGATCTTGTGTTTTCCATGGTTAATGTCATACCATGATCACAAACTTCAATCAGAATCCTTTCCATGTGTTTTCATAGGATACTCCTCCTCCCAAAGTGGTTATCAATGCATGGATCCAAAAATCCAAAAGAGTATATACATCACGCCATGTTAGATTTGTGGAACACAAAATGCCTTATCTGCACATGAAATCACAACCTGAGTTGACAACTTCCGTACCCTCTACAAAAGTTGAGTATAAAGCAGTAGCATATACGTCCTCGGAGATTCTTTGGGTGACACAGTTACTACGAGACCTCAAGCAGCCAACTAGCCTACCACCAGTTATTTACTGCGACAACCTCAGTGCTACAAGTTTAAGTGCGAATCCAGTGTTTCACTCGCGCATGAAGCACATAACACTTGCCTATCGTTTCATCCGTGAACAGGTTCAAAAGGGACAACTACGAGACAATTTTATTCAAACAAATGATCAACTAGCAGACATTCTCATGAAACCTCTTCTTCGAACACGGTTTCAACTTATTCTTTGCAAGTTACAACTCACCAAAGATGGCTTCAATTGAGGGGGACTGTAAACAATATATGTATGCAGTTAATTGAGATTCTACGTAATATTTATTTAACTATTGTTGAGAGTTAGAGAGATTCTAGGATTAGTTTTTAACCCTAATTTCCTTTGTGTCTCTCATGTATATATTCTCATCATCTTTTACTGAATAAAATAAGCTTGAATCCTATTTTGCTAAATTCATACTTTCTAGGTAAATGTGAATTGAATAAACCATTAATCGCTCGTTTGGTTGTAACTTCGGAAACGGAAACGAATCTAATCCATATATATCCTTGCTCATGAAATTTTTTGGAATCCTTGAGGTAATTGTAGTAGAACTTGATTACTTTTGATACCCTATAGGGAAACAAAATGGAGGGAACTAAGTGCATTTTGCATGATACACATATGAGACTAAATTCGTTTCCATTCCGTTTTCGTTACACATATGAGACTAAATTCGTTTCCATTCCGTTTTCGTTTCCGGAGGTACAACCAAACGGGGTTAAATCTAATTAAGATAACAACTAGACTCTAAAAACTTAAGACCTTTGATTTTTTATTTTCTTTGGTTTTGTATTGTTTTTGCACTTTAGCTTTTACTTAAACAAGTATGTTGCCAAAATTTGGATCAATATATACTCTTGACTAGAAACAGTTATAAGGTCTTGGAAACAAATCAAAATGAACGCAAAGCCAATCAATCACAGTTATGCTTACAACTTCAATTCCTCAGGTCAATCGGGTTTCAAAGAGTTCAGCAACACAACACAATCCATCAGTAACCTATTTTACATGACAATCAAATTTTTCCATTTTCACAAATGACAGAACTTAAGCTCACTGCATATGGCTGACCGGCTCCACAGCTGTTTTGAAAAGAAGCACATATACCTTATCAATGGAGAAATACAAGAAACCTCCTAGAGAGTGGGTAACGTAAGAGCCAAAGCTTGTCCCTACTATGCAATGCCACGCTGGACCGTATGATGAGTCGAATTCCTGTGACCAGAACAAGTCATTATTAGCTGCTTAATATGATATTATGACTAAAGAACTTAAGTTTCTTCTACATGAACAGAACAGTAGCAAGTAGATCACAGCTTAATGAAACTGCTTTTCATACGATGAAAAAAAAAAATGGAAATCTTATTCCACGGTTAACTATTGACCGTTTTCACCAGCAAAGAGCGCTGAGCGCGTGTGAATCTGTTTCCCTATGCAAGAGATATGCAGTAAGAGGAACTTCATGTGATTCTTTCAAGCAAAAGCTTAACACTTATGTGGTTATTCATTGCAATAAGTTCAGTAGTTTGGTTTCCACAGAAAAACAAAAGGCAGAAATCGAAATCTTCCTTGACAGAACTTAAGAACAAGTAAGATGAAAATCCAACTTCTATGACAAGTGTACCTTCGTCTTAATAGCCATGGCACTACAAACATGAAACACATACAACTAACCATGTGCAGAACAGTTTGAGCAATTCCCGGCAAATTAAAATTCCGGATAGTGTCGAGTTGATGTGATATTCCTTTGTCCAAATACCAACCCCATTTATTACCACCGGATTCAATGATCAAACATTTATGAATAATACAGTATTGCAATGCAATGGTCCCATATTGTCTTTAGTTTTGCTTCCATGTGTTTTCTTCAAGTAAGATGTTTTTGCATTTACAACTTAGATAAGCCAGAAGTAAATAAGCTCAATGGTCCCATACCATCAAATGCATCTATACATCAACAATACATTGCCTTACTGTCACACAATGAAACAGAGAATCTACTATTACAAGATCTTCCGTATATCTGATTGGGAATTTACAATTCCAAATTTTCTTGGATGTTCTATGACTAACCAATAGCATTCATAGCTTTGAGATCATACAATCCTCTTCCACAAAATACACTTTAAATCCTCAGCAAAACTACTCATAAACCCTCAAAGATCAGATATCATAATCTTAAAGCATAATGACATAAAATCAAGAAATTTTATTTCCCCACTTATTAGGTCAGAGAATAACAATCATTATACAATCAACTTAGAAATTTCGGATTTTGAGCAAAACCCAGTAAAAATCACTTAATATAAAAGTTCTAAAGAGAGAAGAAAGAGAGAAAGGAACCTTCTTGAGAGCGAGGGCTAAGCGTTTGCTATCAAGCTTCTTGGGAGGCATGGAATCAAGATGGTCTCTTGCACACTGAAATGCCTTATTTTGCAAAGCCAAAGGCATATCACAAGCTCTAACACGCACATTAAGAAACTCAAGCTGTTGTTGTTGCTCGGTTGCCTTCTTCCTTTGAATAAGGCTGCTCAAGAACTTGCTTCTTCTCTCTAGCTCCATTTCTGCACCATTCATCTCCATTTTCATCTGCTTTTTCGTTATAAGAAATTCTGGGTCTCACTTGAAATCAAGAATTGACAGTTACCCAATTCTCAGCTCTCACTGCTCAGTCATGGAACTCCTTCGTGGGTAGTCTTGTTGCTTTACTCTTTTATGAAAATTGATGATTGGACTTTGGAGTGTTTGTTTATGGCAAATGGGGTTGTTGGATTTCTGATTTTTCAAATTTATTTTTTCCTGTTTGGGGCTTTTGGTTTGGGATTCTGCTTTGTGGAATGTGAAGATAGCAAGAAAAGTGAGCCCCGTTCCCGTTGGGTTGCATTTACAGGGGACAACAAAAGCGAAGGAGAGGCAAAGGGTGGGGACAACTGCCTCAAAATTTTCTTTCTATATACACTTTCGAAAGGTTAAATTATATATACCAGTACTAAATTGATTTGGTATAGAGTTTTTAGTTTTAATTTTGAAATTAAATTTATTTTTAATTATTGAATATATTACTTTAAAATACATACTGATTTTCAAACTGTTTTTTTTTTAAGAGTAAATAATTTTTAGGATATAAATTTCCCATCTTTTAAAATTACAAATTACACAAAATAATATATATCAAAATAACTTCTTACTTGTTTTTTTTTTATGCATTGTGTTGGTAGATTTGATATTTTCAAAACCTGACCGAGTCTTGATGTTTACTTTCAATTTGTTTTTCTAATGTTGACATTTGATATCGTACGGATTGAAAAATATAATCAAATTATAAAAATATATACCAAAAGTTATGCATCCTGCAGTACAATATGAAAAGACTTGCCGAACACAAACATATTCAGTCAAAAGCCAATTATGCATCCTCACAAACTTCATATCTGATGCAAAAACATCCAATAGTAAATGAAGTAGCAGAAACATAGAAGATGTTTTCAGCAACAGAAGTGAGATTAGGCTACAAGAGACCAAATCCAGCCTAGACTATGGCAAAAAAGAAATATATAGACAAATATGGACATACAATTCTATGATTATCAAGGCTAAGGATTACTTGGCATTAAGCTTAGCTCTGGCATGACCTTGAGCTATTTGGAGTTGTTCAGTAATTCCAAGATGAGCCATGAGAAGCCAGACATGAGTTAGCAACTCTCCTCCCTTTCTCAACTGTTGACCATGCTGAGTCCCGCGACAGTGAATGGCTGCATATCCTAAAATTTCCACCCACACCTGGCTTATAATCTTCCATTTAAGTCCATATATGGGGCTCTCTGGATCTCGATCCTTGGCTCGCAAATAGGTTGCGAGTCTGCAAGCGTCAAACAACACTGACTTGCTTCTATCCCCCTTCACTTGAGAAGGCAAAACTTCAGTGTTCACCCGAAGCAACATCTTGCAAGCCGTAGGTTTGCAGCTGTCTGGATCCTTTGTCTTAAAGAATTCCTTGGCCTCGGCACAAGTGTCCCGAAACCTTATCAATCCTATCCCGACTGGCAACATGAAAGGACACATTGCCAGGAGATAGAGCATATAGTCTGATATATGCTTGCTCTCTATGCGTTCTGTGCTCAAGGTTGTTGATTCTCCGGTTGTATCACTGTAGTAACATAATTCGGTTGCAATGTGCCAGAGAAGAATGCTTTGGTCGAATTCTGCGTCGGTAGTAGACCAATTCAATCCATCAAGGCTATTTTTTTTTAGGGCATAGTCTCCTCTGGACCTACATAACTCCATTAGGTCCTTGCTGTTATTGATTTGTTCAGATATATCAAGACAGTGATCAAAGATCAAATCCTTGAGGCCAGAGGAGACTTTATTATGAGTCAAAATCAGGTGTTTTTCTAATGCCTTGTTGACCATTAAGAGCTTCTTCATCTTAGGCAACTCCTTCTCCAAGCATACATCAAGCAAACTGTACTGCGCCATCGAAGTTGACCACCGTTTCCCAGGGTTTCTCCGAGAGAGATACCTTAGCAAGAAATTATTCTGACTGAAATGTTTGCTCAACCACTGACGTGTCCAGTCTGAGAAGAGTAGAACAAACAGAGCCCATATCTCTAACACGATGGCGCCTCCCATCAGTAAATATGTTATGACCAGGTCATCTATGGGATACTTCTTTCCTTTTGATGTGAAGTGAAATATGATTAACACAACTAAGGTCAGAAGCATGGTGGTGAAGCGGAGAGCAAAACCAGCTTTAGAGTAAACAACTGGCGCCTTGGTGTAGAGTGCATCATACATAAATCCAAGTTCAATTTCAATTACTTGAAATGCTTTGACTGCTTTCTCTTTCTTTGATTTTAGTTTACGGAAGAAGGATTGGTTTTCATCTCGATCCTGGAAGCTGAGGATGAGATCAACAAAGAGCCGCTTGAACCTTTCGAATAAGTTGTATGCCTTAAGAATCACCTGAGACTCATCATCAGATGCATCAACATCCAGAGAGCTAGTTGGAGCTGAAGCCTCAAGGATGACATCAGCTTTCACATAGTACCCCTCGGCCTTCTTCAAAGTGAAATCTTCCATGAACTTGGCGTAGTTAGGCCCGGGATCTGGTGGGGTAAGTAGCGAGTCACGAAAAATGTCACTACTAGCTGATCTCAGAGAAGCTATCCTCTCCCCAAACTTGATCACACCAACGACTAGCATCACGATGGTGATAATAGAAAGCCAGTTGAAATTGGGCCAGGCTATCAGACATATGTAGACCGATGTTAGTGCTTGAGTAATGAGCTCAAGGGTTCGACGTTGCCAGAGCTCATTGTCTTCCAAGGAGTAAGCAGTGATGGTATCAGGACCACCCAAGTGGATCAGAAGAAAAGGAGCCCAGAGAGACATCAAATCCTGTTTGTCTTGGTCAGAAACTTCTTGGATGTTGTTTGCAATGACACCAAGGCCAACAGTAGCCACCCAATCTGCTAACAAGTAGGTAGACCATACCAATAATCGAAACCAAATGAAACCCGTATGCTTTCTACGCTTACCTGAGAGGATCAGTGCTATTTGCAAAACAAGGCTAGAGACCACAAGTGCTTTTAGCTGCAATTTCTTCCATAGCTTTCTGACACCAGCAGGAAGTACTTGCATTAAGCCTCGTCTCTCAAGGCTGATCAACAACCCAGCTGCAGCTGCCATTGTAAGACAAGAAAATTTTATAAATCAAGGGATCGAATATGCAGATAAAATTACGGAGAAAGCATGAACATACCTATTTGATGCATCTTGTGGCTTTCAGGACGCCAGAATCTGGTATGAAGATTTCTTTTAATTTCTTCTTGCCATCGCAATAGAAAGGGTGGAATGAGAAATTGTTTCGTTGTTGACTTGAGGAAAGGGGAAAGAAGTTACACCCTTCATACTAGCATTGTCTGACCCACTGGTGTCCTATTTTTTATCCAAAAGGTTATCTGTTGACCCAGTCAGGCACAAGAATTATTTTAAATTTTGGTATATAGATCCTAATTCTCATTTGTTTTAAGGTTTTTGCTAAAAAAAAATTACCAAGCAACTTCTTTGACTCTTTCATAATGTATGTAGATTATATATTTCTTAGTACGACCAAAAGTATATGCTGGGACAATCATTGATGTTATTGACAGGACAAGAACCTAACAATATTGACTCACAGAGTTCATGCATTATACACGTCTTGAATGTTTAGGGGAAGGCAGATGTTTATAAGGTGAACTTGCTACTTAAGCTAAAAGCAAATAGACGACGATCGCCATACAGAACCTTACAACACGATGAACAATGGTCATGTTACAGTGCTATCAATAAACTACTGGACTGTATAGTTACAGTGCTATCAATAAACTACTGGACTGTATAGGTCACCGGATTAGACCTTCCTGTAATACAAGCATAAGGTAACATATATAGGCTACAAGGTTTCTGTTTGCTAGCAAGCAAAAGGCTGAGCAGTGATGGGGCATTGGAACAATGTATCTCTAAATAAATATGCCTGAAACACCAGGAAAGCAATGTCATCTAATAGCCACAAAAGTTGCCAACCATCAAGTTCACAGACACAGTTTACCACATCATCTGTATTTCGACCAACCTCCATGCTATTGCTCGCTCCATAGACCGGCATCGTTTTCCCACTAAACTCAAATTTTGAGAGAGAAAAAAAGAGTAATCCTGGTTAGAATGGAAATTTGGACACTCGAAAGGCATAACATAAAGGCGGAAGCTTTAACACATAAAGATGCAACTAATCAAGGAATTTAGAGATGAGGAAACAAACAGATCAGTGTAGAGGACATACCGGCAAAGAAGTAAAATTAAAATCGTTCGCAGTAAGTATGGTACGTTCTTGTTTTTTCTGCTTAACTTGTTCAATGAATCCCTTTGGCATGGCTGTCAGAGTCAGCTCCTCCAAAGTACCTTGATCCAACAACCGACTGGGAAGCTGCTTGAGCTTGCTGCATTTCCTGATGTTCAATTCTTTAAGATGAGGCATACATCCTTCTTCCACTGTCCATTCTACTAGTTCCTTGAGCATCCAAAGTTTCAACACCTGTAAACTTTTAAATCCGTTTTTCGGGCACTTCATGTTTGCTTCAAGGTAAGAGTCAGCTAGGAGCCTAAGCACAGAGAGCCTTGGGAGCTTTGAGAGAACAGGCATTGGGTCAACAGTCAGCTGTGAGACGGACAGTGCAAGAACTTTCAGGTATGGTGGGAACATCTCTGAAGTAGGTTGTGACACTAATTTGCCAAGTAAACTCAAATGGGAAAGATCCGATAGATTCGATAGCGGGAGCTCCCACTTGATCTCAGAAGGCCGGCCCATTTTATCCTTAGATTTCAACCCCAAGAATCTAAGATGGGTCAGTTTGTGGATCCAGCTCATCAAAACTCTGTAGAAGTTATCGGAAAAGCTCAATTGGCAAGTTATACCTAACTCCCGTAGTTCACATAATTGGCTGAGTTCATGCTCCACAGCAGTCTGATCATCAACAATCAAACCCACCAACGTTCTAAGCTCAGTTAAAGAATTGTGGCCTTTCTTTTGCTTGTAGTCAAGACGAATGCCAGGTAGATTGAGATGCCTCAGGCGCTTCAATTCCCAAATGGAACTTGGAAGGCTATTGATGTATGTTCGCTTCAAATCAAGTGTCTCAAGGTAATGCAGATCCCCTACCGATTTCGGAAGGTGATCTATAAAAGTCCATCTAAGACCCAGATACCTTAAATGGAACAATTGCTTTAGTGTCTCAGGTAAAGTTGGCTTATAAACACCCTCCAGATCAAGCACCCTAAGCATACCAAATCTCCTATTTCCAATAATCTTGGTTAGGAAGCTTCCAATTTCCTTGGCTGGAGTGTCATACCTTTGAGAGTTGAACGATAAATACGATCTCAGATTCTTATAGAAAGGCGATAAAGGAGTATTAGGAGCAGGATTGTAACTTTTTATGTCTGTATACTCGACGATTCTGCGAACGGGTAAGTTAGATACACCCTCTTCCTTTGAGGACTCGCTAGCATTAGATACAGACTCATGATGGTCCTGGTGGATATGAAAGAGGCTTATCTGATGAGCTTTAGGGGACAAATACCCACGTAGTGCACGAGGCAAACGACACTTCCGCGAGCTTCCATCTGAACTTAACTTGGATATCTTGATTAAATTCCTCCTTACCAGATCATTGAAACACTCCTCAACAGCATCCTCCTCAGACATTCCTGGAGACTGCCTGACGAATCCTTCTGCAAGCCACAACCGGTGTAGCCTTCTGACGGAAATGTCTGCTTCATTTGGAAATAGGGTCATGTAGAGCAAACAGAGCTTCGAGTGGGGAGGTAGATCATTGTAACTCAGTTGCAAGATTTTCATTTTGCGGCAGCTGGATTGCCCGAGGTACCACTCCCAGTCATCATAGCTTGGTCCCTTTGTTGATAACAAGCCTCCGAGCAGCACAATCTCAAGGGGGCAACCGTTACATTTACTTAAAATCTTGTTTCTGAAGCCAACCTCAATCTGGCCACTGCTTCCCGGATCAAGGCGAGATTCCGTGGTCAACAACTCCCAGCTATCATCGTCAGGTAGTTTATCAAGACCATGAGGGTTTTGACAGTTCTCTTGTTTGGATATCCGGGTTGCAACATCATGATCACGAGTGATGATAATCACCTTGTTGTGCCCGGTATCTAAATTTGGGAATGCAGATTTCAGTTCATCCCATAATTCGACCATGCTTATATGGTCCAAGACAACCAGGTAGGTCTTGTCCTTGAGAGCCTCGTGAACAGTGGACTTAAGCACCTGTTCTGAATTCGGGGTTCTACCCTCCTTGGACTTAAGAACCTGCTGGAGAAGGTTGGCTAGGAGTTGGGAGCTTGTGGGGAATTCGTCCTGAACATGAACCCAGGCACGGCAACTAAAATGCATTTTGATTTCACTGAGATTGTAAATTTTGTGAGCAAGAGTCGTTTTACCGGAGCCAGTGGGGCCTACGAGTGGAATAACCCCTCCTCCGAGTTTATCATCAAGCAGTCTCAGACTTAGGGTCTTTGGCTCGGAATATGGAGGACTATGGAGGCTCTCAGGAGCAGAAGAAGCAATATCCTCTAGCTCGGAATCAGGGTCTCCAGCTCGTATGCTCGCATCCACCACCTCACCGGGCTTTTCGTCCTCGAGACGTCGGATCTTATCTGCTAGGTGGCGGAGCTCCCGGCGGAGCCGATTCCCCTGTCCACAGCGGTCGACGACGGCGGCGAAGAGGGTGAATCCGCGGCGCTGAAAGAATCCGATGTTGCGCCTGCCGCTAGCGGCGAGGGAGAGGACGTAGGTCTCGATCTTGTCTTCGGCCAAAAAGAGAATGCGGAGATAATCAGTTGCCCAGTCCACCACAGCTTTGCTGTCGTCTCTGAGTTCGGCATCAATGAGGAAGCCGCGCATGCGGCGTAGTTGGATACGGATCTCCTCTATCCTGTCAATGACAATGTCGAAGGCTATGGAGTCGTGAATGAGAAGGTCTTTCAGCTTCTCTAAGACCACAGCACCCACTGCTTCCACCGCCATTGAAATTGAGATCTCGATAGATGAGTAGCGACTAGCGACCTAATCGAACAACAGGCCGACTGCAAAAGCAAAATTAACCGGTTAGTACCAGTCAAATTTGCACGGACAGCATAATTACGGGTGCAATTTACAAGGTTAGCATAATTACCAGTCCAATTTGCAAGGATAACAGAATTATCAGAGAGATTTTGCGTGAATTGGACAATTAAATTGACGGGATGTTAGATTTGATTTCTCGAGGAAGACTAGTGATAGAGTGATGATAATGAAGAGAAATATCGACGAAGTAGTTAGGAAGCAGATGCATTGATTTTTCCTCATCTCTCCCTGGAGTCCTTGCAAACAACTTTGCGAATGAAGGCAGGCGGAGGCGGGTGGGGGTGTCACTGTCGCCTTACCGGTTAAGTTGACTTGTTGACTTCAAAGTCGTACTTTATAATCCTATATTTATATATAAGATATTTAGTTATAGGATTTTTAGTAATGTGTCATGGTATTGTATATGTATTAACTGCTAATATATTTATGAAACATTATAATAATCATTCAATTATTCTCACGATGATAAAATATTTGTAAATAAAGAAGTGTCTCGTTATTTAAACTTTAATTTAATTCTTATATAACATACCTTTTTTAAGCTTATAAATAAACTACCCTAATTATACTCATGTATATTAATTTTGTTGCCAAAAATTTAGGCAATATAAATGAGTTGTTATAGATGGGTAGATTTGGTAACAAACAAAATCGTATTGTTATAACCATAAGATATTGAAAATGATGAGATGGAATTCTTTTTGTTGAATTGTGGAAAATATTTTAATTTTGAATTAAAATTGTAATGAAAATATGGCAAATCTATAACTAAAATATTATAATTGCGTAATTATTTGCCAAAAAAATCTTATATGGCATGACTTATGTGTTGACATGTGGACTAAGTGGGTTGTGTTTTAGTAGTATATATAGATATGAATAGCTTGGAAGATATATATAGAAATTTGAAATGGAATGGTTAGGAAGAATGAACATATTATTATTATTATTTTATTTTTGTTATAAAGGTAATGGAAAAGAAAGTTATGTCCTAAAATATATTTGTGAACGAGGTCTTCAATGTTTTTAAAATGACGAGGTCTTCAACGTTTTTAAAATAGTTTCTTCATTTGTGTCTTATATGTGGCCAAGATATGCGAGTTTGACTGCAATTGTGTTGATTTTTCTATAAATATTGTTGTTAAACTCTAACTTAAGTGAACTCAGATATTAGAAAGGATATTTCGGAAATGATCATGTTTGCTTCGAAAGGTGGTTTCCGCACTTGATTGATAGCGGTTATGAGTGCGAGGTTATCTCCTTCGATGTCAATAGTCATGAATCCTAAACTTGCGGCCTTTTGAAAGATCTCTCTTAGAGCAAATGCTTCCGCTTCAAGGACATATCCAACATCACATCTTCCCTTGCTTGTCACAAGAGGGATGGCATTGTGGTTACGATGATAAAGCCAAAAGTATATTGCCTCTTTGCGTTTCTAGATGCATCAAAGTTAATTTTAACAAAGTCTTGTCTCGGTCTTTGCCATTTGATATACATTCTTGGTTTTTCTTCTATGTTTTGATGCTTGTTTGTTGATGGTTTTTAATACTTTTTATATTAGTCTCATCTCAATCATTGATTTGTTTTTTAATCATCTTATTCAAATTTTGTGGTGATTTTTGGTTATTGAAAATTAATAGGTTTCTAGTTAGCCAAATGTTCCACAATGTGATCACTATTTGTCTCAATTCTATTGGGTTAGACTTTTCCTTTATTCTCATGATGATGTCCATTAATTTATGGTGTATTGGGTCACAATTTTGTATGTAAGATATTATTTTCCCGTTTTTGAGATTGTGCATTGTATATGGACATTTAAAAATGAGGTGTTTAGCACTTTCTATGGGGTGTTGACAAGATTGAGTGTGCATTAGGTTCAAAAAAAATTGTTTGTCTAAATTCTCTTTTGTTGGGATCCCTTCTAAGGTTACCTTCCACAAAAATTTTTTTATTTATTTTAGGCATTATATTAATTTCTCATATCCATATTTTATCAGGAGTTACTCCGATCTTAGGTTCAAACAAAATTGTTTGTCTAAATTCTCTTTTGTTGAGAATTATCCTCCTTGATAGCTTTGATACTCAATACAATATGTTTTGGATTTCAGTCCGAGTAAGGTTATATCTTTTTATTTTTATAATAGTATCGTTTTGTATTATTATGTCTAATGACTTAGTTGTTGAATTTTCATTGCATGTTTGTAATAAACTTACAAACAAGTTCAGTTGAATTAACGAAGGCTTTGTTGTTCACTAGATTTTCAAGTGGTTGTCCGGTGATTCACAAGTATTTCTAAAATCTTATGATTTTGCCATCGTCCACACATCATCTAATACCTTTTCTTGAAATCTTCTCTTAGTTTCATTAGTTTTTTTCCTTGTCATGACGTAGTTTTCCCCAATTTGTAATTCCAAATGCATGATCCATTGAGGTATTTTCCTCAATGACTTTGACTCAAATATTATCCGATTCGGCCTTATTTTCCAAATAAGTTTCATTTGTAGCGTTTTATTCATATCTTTCGTTTTTTTATTCCAGTTCCCCCTAATGTTCTTGGTTTACAAATTTTGAGTCAATTCATGAGGGTTAAAACCGTGAAAGTTCGGCCCCTTATTCCAGAAGAATTATTGATCTGATCGAGCTCTTTATGAATACTTGTTGAAAGAATAAATGCTTGCATTAGGGAACCGAGAGGGAAAATGAAAGTTAATGGATAGAAAAGTCCAAACGTTAGGGATACCGTGAGGATTTTAAACTTTTTTTTTCCTGTGACGGCACGGAATAAAAAACATAACAAAACTTAACACTGTTTTTTTAACGGAATAGAGCAAAATTCGAAAACAGATAAAACACATGACACCAACCGAACTAAAAAAATTTATTGGTTAAATTCCAAAAATTGAAAGTAACACCAACCTGTTATGAATAAACATGTACAAGTTATTTGTACATATCACATGCATGTAAGTGTGTACATGATGTTTTGTACACATATATCATATGCATGTCTTCTAGTATAACTTGGTCAAAATGTGAAGTAATTTGTACAAGGTGAATTATTCACCTTCTTACATCTTAGTTTATTTTATTAGGAAATCCTCCAAATCTTGGCCTATAAATAGAGGACATTCCCATTTTAACAAGATGCACCAAGAGCAAGCAAGAAATCTACTCATCTTGTTCACTGATCTCTTCTAGCTCTAAGTGTTCTTGAACACTACCCACAAAAGTTTTAAGTAAACAAGAGATCGAAAGCAATCAAATTATAACACGTTATCAGCACGAGGATTCTAATTCCCAACTGAGCTTTGCTACTACTAAGGTATGTTTCTTAAACATTTCTTAGTCTTTCATTACACAAAACCATTACATAAAATCTACTTGAGAATTATGCTATGTAGTTGCCCCTTGCGGGATCTTCTACATCAAAAACTCAAGTGTTTGTAAACTAACTAAAGCCGAGGAGTATGCTCTGTAGTTGCCCAAGTTCGAAAACCTCTACATCAGAAACTCGTTATTTTAACCTAAGATCTAAAATAACTTTTGTCAAAATAAAATTATGGTTTTTGAATTTATGCTAAGATACAAACAAAATTAAGATTTGCTTACCTCTTTTGACAAAGCCTCACAAACTTTTTGCTTCTCACCACTTGGTTTATGAACGAAGATTTCCCACCAAAATAATGATTATGATAATGATGATAATATAAATAAGGACAAGGCAAATGAAAAGATCGATTAAAAATCAGTTGTTTTTAGCCACAAGCCGATTAGTAATTTCATCATCGGCCATGATTTTTTTTCTTTGAGTTTGAATAATGAAAATGGAGTTAAGGAAGAAGGAGATAAGGATGGTGAAAGTGAAAGTGAAAGTGAAAATGAAAGTAAAATGGATGGATGGAGTTAAAGAGGATAAAAGGAATCGGTTTTTACAACTATTTCTCACTAGACTAATTTAATCCTATGATCACAATTTATGATACATAATTAACCATTTTTTGGACTATTGATATGACTTACATGACTACTCAGACTATTGTCAGACTGTTACTACGACTTACACGACATTCCTATCAGACCATTGACTATGACTTACATTATTGTACTTGACGGACAATGGTACACAGACTACACGTGACGGACTACTAACACAACTGACTATTGACTATTTATTTGCTTATGTTTATGTCTAACATATTACTAACACATGACTAACATATGACTAACGCGTACTAACAATTTTATAATTATGTCATCTTTTACTTACTTTATATATTTGATTTATATGTTTATGTAGTAACCAATGGCAAATATTGCAAAAAGAGACTTTGACATTCTTGACTTATCCGGCCAAAAATACCTTGAATGGAAGGTAGATGCGGTGACCCATCTTAAGGCAAATGGCCTTGAAAAACTTGTTCGCCCATAAAGGTGTGTGCAAATAAGCTTTAAATTTATAAAACTAGAATCAAGCAGCGAACCCGCAGTGTACGGATCGACGTAGCTAAGCAAGAATTCCATAGTATCGAACACAGGGACTTGGGTGGGAACAAATTCGATTGCAGATTATCAAGCGAGTAAATATGAGAGTTTTGCAAATATTGGGAAAACAACAATCCTAAAGATCCAAGTATCCAGCTGTGGCAATCGATTCAAGATATACTTAATGATATAAAGACAGAGTTGAGATATGCAAAGGTATACTAATGTAAGGTAATCGTACGGTGAAGTTCCAAAAACCTTATGTAACTCACCTACAAG
Organism: Fagopyrum homotropicum; assembly: GCA_033239125.1. NCBI lineage: Eukaryota > Viridiplantae > Streptophyta > Magnoliopsida > Caryophyllales > Polygonaceae > Fagopyrum > Fagopyrum homotropicum. Next base: position 5,376,290 of record BSWB01000001.1, on the reverse strand, counting down.
GCACTCTCTATACAGGTTGTTGAGGCTCAATATAGAAAGATTCTAAAGATGAGAATTTATGTCAAATACCCAAACTTGTAACCCAAGGATCGAGACTAACTTAACCGATTGAGGTTGTGACACTCACAATCGAGGTAGAGGTTGTTGAGGCTTCACTACCACCTAGAAAAGACAAGTCTAAACTAAGTTAAAGCAAATCTTTAACTTTGGATTAAAGTAAAAGCAGGCTCGTAGATTTAGGAGAAATTACGGTTAGTTCTTGGTGTTCCACGGTCGTGGACTCAAGAACAGGCCGTAATTTATGGTTTGTCGGCGATTCTCTCTAACTCTCAGGGTCTAATCTGTTTGCGATCGATCTATCATCATCTAAGCCACAACTATCAACCCTTCACCTTAGAATTGTTAAGGGTTTTTAGCCAATAACAGTCATGTTGATATCAATTCAAGAATTAAAAGATAAAAAGATGAAAACTTTCAAGAACTTTCAATAATCTTCAAACCAATCTCAAAGTCACAATCAAGAATGAATGTTGTCAAAGGATTCAAATTAAAGTAAACAATCACAGCCTTAGGAAAGAAGGGAAAACGGGATGTCAATCCGTTTTCCAAATCAAACCTAAACAAGAAGAGAGGTCTTCTTGCAAAATCTTCCAAAAGCTTCGATCTTCCGCCAATCCGAAGATCTCAACAGCAATCTCCACCAAAAGTGCGAGATTAGGGCAATTCCCAGATGCGAACTTCAATCTCCAATGAGATGATCAATGCTTCCAAGCGAAGGCCAAACGGCGTTGAAATTCTCTAAGCGAAGATGAAGCGTGGATTGCCAAAATTCCCTTCTAAGCCAAGGTGACGGAATCTTGCTTCGTCCGTCTTTTTATAGGGCAAGATAAAATATCGGCCCGGCCCAATCTTCAAAAGATCGTGGCTTTAAAGTGTGGCGAAAAGATTCGCCAAGATCACGGTCGTGGAAGTTTCCACGACCGTAATTTAGGGCGTGGATTAGGTCACGGTTTGCATCATATATTCCACGACCGTAATAGTTACTGGAATGCATCACGCTTCTCTTGCAAGGTTCCACGGCCGTGGAACTAAACGTGGTTTGTAGTACGGCCGTATTTTAGAGCGTGGTTTAGGGCAAGAACGTGATTCTTCCCTAGCCTCGTACATTCCTCAAGCTAAACTTCAATTTGCTTCCTAAGAATGTCCTCAATCTATGGACACACTAAATCAACTCCTCTTTTGCTCGATTCCGTTCGGAAATAGCTCCAAATCACCTATAATCAACATAGAACTAGTGTAGACATCCATATCGACAATATAGGTAATACTAGCTCACATATGCACAAAGTTCAATCAAAGACTATCAATATGAATCAAATACGTTTAAAAAACGTGCCTAAAATATCACAATATTTCATGCTAACAAAAAACAATTGAGGAGAACAATGATGCCACTCCACAAGAGAAGGCAAAAGCAATTATATTCCTCCGCCACCACATTCATGAGAGCCTCAAGACCGAATACTTATTTGTGGAGGATCCTAAAGAGCTGTGGGAAAGTTTGAATGAAAGATATGGACACCAAAAGGAAGTCATTTTCCCACAAGCTTTGTATGAAATGGAACAACTTAAGGTTCCAGGACTTTAAGTCCATATCTGATTACAACAGTGCTATTCATAGGATCACCTCCCAATTGAGGCTATGTGGTCATATGATCACTCAAGAAGAAATGCTAGAGAGAATATTCTCTACTATGCATGTCACAAATGTATTATTACAACAACAATACCGAGAAAGAGGCTTCAAGAGGTACTCGGACATTTTGAAAGTATTATTGGTGGCTGAAAAGAATAAAGAGCTCTTAATGAGAAACCATAACCTCATACCCACTGGATCAGTAGCAGCTCCGGATGTCAATGCCACTGAAAAGACATCCGATGACAAACGCAAGAGTTACAAAGAATGTGGGCAACAATCACGGAACTATAATAGCCGTGGCCGAGGTTGTGAAGATCGTGGTGGCCGTGGTGGTCGTGGTCGTGGCCATTGACAAGGCTATAATGATGGTCGCCATGATAATCGAGGTAACTATGGTTACAAAGGGAATGAAAAGCAAAAGGTCCAGACGAGTTAAAATGGGCCCTCTCATAAGTCAAGAATTGTCTGCTATAGATGTGGCATAGCTGGTCATTGGGCAAAAATATGCCGTACCGCTTCACATTTGGTGGATGCTTACCAAGCTGAAAGAAACAAAGAAAAGGCTAATGAAACCAACTTTGTTGAAAACAAAGATGTTGGTAGTTCACCCATGACCAGCCTAGATGTCTCTCACTTTTTCAACTTTGAGAATGAATGATGCATGTGCCTTGGGCTGAAGCATTGGTTTAAGAACTTATGAGATCATCATTTATCGTATAATAATGTATAATATGATGTAATGCCATGTAATGTCATGTAATGCTTTATTTAAGATCTAGGAGGACTATGTAAAATATGCTTATCCTGATGTATAATATGAAGCTTTTTTCATTAATGGCTTGACTTATTAATGTTTCCCTCTTTATAGAATACATGGAACCTTCTAAGGAAAGACCCTGAGAAGGAGCAATGTCTTGTGGACGATGCCACCACACATACCATCTTGAAAAATAAAGAGTATTTCACACAATTGAAACCCTTTAAGGAAAATGTGAATACCATATCCGGTGTGGCTAAAATCATCGAAGGCTCGAGAAGAGCTCTTGTTCTACTCCCAAAAGGAACAAAAATAGTAATAAATGACGCATTATATTCGAGTAAATCTCGAAAAAATTTATTGAGCTTTAAGGATGTGCGTCAAAATGGGTTTCATATGGAAATCATGAATGAAAATGGGAGAGAATATTTGTGCATCACAACACAAGAATGTGATAAGAAACAGATACTTGAGAAAATGACAGGACAAGCCTCCGGATTATATGAGACATATATTTATCCGGTTGAGGCTAATGTGATATCTAAGAAAAGGTCAGATGACCGAGATGAATTTACACTTTGGCATGACCGATTGGGTCACCCAGGATCAACGATGATGCACAAAATTATAAAGGGTTCACTTGGACACCCACTAAAGAATATGAAAGTTCTGCCGCCAAGTCATATTAATTGTGCGGCTTGCTCACTTGGAAAGCTAATAATTCGACCTTGAGTAAGGTTACTAGTGAGACTCCTGCATTTTTAGAAAGGATACAAGGAGATATATGTGGACCAATTGCTCCATCGTGTGACCCATTTCGTTACTTTGTGGTGTTAATTGACGCAACTACAAGATGGTCACATGTAAGTCTATTATCGACTAGAAATGTGGCATTTGCTAAATTCCTTGCTCAAATAATCCAATTGAGAGCTCAACTTCCGGATTATACAATAAAGAAAATCCGGCTTGACAATGCAGGAGAATTTACATCTCAAACATTCAATGACTTTTGCATGTTAATTGGGATTGATGTGGAACATTCAGTAGCTCATGTTCACACACAAAATGGTCTTGCTAAATCATTGATGAAGAAATTATAATTAATTGCTAGACCATTATTGATGAAATCTAAATTACCATAATCTTCTTAGGGACATGTGATATTGCATGCTGCAACCTTGATCCGATTAAGACCAAGTGCAAACCATGAACAATCCCCATTGCAATTAGTGTTTGGTAAGGAGCCTAATATATCACATCTAAAAATATTTGGATGCGCGGTTTATGTTCCTATTGCTCCACCACAACGTACAAAGATGGATCCACAAAGAAGATTGGGAGTATATGTTGGTTTTGAATCCACCTTGATCATTAGATATCTTGAACCAACAACGGTGATTTTTTACAGCAAGATTTGCTGATTGTCAATTTGATGAAAATACATTCCCAATCTTAGGGGAGAATAGAAGAAAGTGGACCCAAGTTTAAAAGAAATTACATGGAATGCAACACTATTATCACTCCTTGATTCAAGGACAAAAATGTGTGAACAAGAAGTTCAACGAATCATTCACTTACAAGGTGTTGCAAATCAATTACCCCATGCATTTACAAACACTAAGAAGGTGGTAAAGTCGCATGTTCTTGTGGCAAATGCCCCTGCAAGAATTGATGTACCCATTGAACAACCAAATGTGTCCATTGCAAATGAGTCTACAACACGTCGAAAACGTGGTAGACCACTTGGTTCAACCGAGAAAAACAAGGAACCAAAAGGGTATAGCAGGAGAGGCTATAGTTAATGAATCAAATGAGAAACATGAGAAAGACAAAGAAAATGAGGATGAGAACATCCCAAATGAAGATAATATCCTTGATGAAAGAATCGACAACTATGAAATTGCTATAAATTATGTCGATACAAGGATACAATGGAATAGAAAGGATATCATTGTTGATGATATATTTGCCTATTCTGTGGCTAATGATATCGCAATTGAAGATGACGACATTGAGCCAAAATCAGTTGATGAATGTCGTCGTAGAAAGGATTGACCAAGATGGAAAGAGGCAATTCAGACAGAATTGAAATCACTTGAAAAACGTGAAGTTTTTGGGCCTGTAGTCTATACACCAAAGGGTGTAAAACCAGTTGGCTATAAATGGGTTTTCGTAAGAAAACTAAATGAGAAAAACAAAATTGTGAGATATAAGGCGAGACTTGTAGCCCAAGGTTTTTCTCAAATTTTAGGAATCGATATGATGAAACATATTCGCCAATAATTGATGCGACCACATTTAGATTCCTAATTGGCCTGATTGTCTTTGAAAAACTACAGATGCGCCTTATGGATGTCGTGACTGCATATTTATATGGGTCACTTGATACCAACATCTATATGAAAGTCCCACAAGGACTAAATTGCCCGAGGCCAACTCCTCAAAGCCACAAGAAATGTTTTCCATAAAATTGAGAAGATCCTTGTATGGATTAAAACAATCAGGACAAATGTGGTACAATCGTCTTAGTGAATATCTTGTCAAGGAGGGATATAAGAACAACATTATATGTCCATGCATTTTCATCAAGCGATCCAAAAGTGGATTTGCTATAATCGCAGTTTATGTTGAACGATTTAAACATCGTTAGAACTTCCAAAGAGCTTGAAGAAACTACAAAGTATTTGATGAAAGAATTCGAGATGAAAGATCTCGGAAAGACCAAGCTTTGTCTTGGCCTACAAATTGAGCAGTTAAGGGATGAAATCGTTATCCATCAATCTAATTACACAGAGAATACTAAAGAGATTATGCATGGACAAAGCACACCCTTTAAGCTCGCCCATGGTTGTTCGATCCCTTAATGTGGAAAACGATGAGTTCCGTCCTCGAGAAGAGGATGAAGAAATCCTTGACCCATAAGTGCCATATTTAAGTGCAATCGGTGCTTTGATGTATTTGACTAACAATACAAGACCAGATATTGTTTTTGCTGTAAATTTATTGTCTAGGTACAGTTGTGTACCTACAAGAAGACATTGGAATGACATCAAACGTATATTCCGCTACCTTCGAGGTACGCATAACCTTGGTCTATTTTATCAATACAAATTTCAAATCAAACAATTACCGCCACTTCCTCAAATCACGCAAAGTTGATCGCTTTGTATGAAGTTGGAAGAGAATGTGTGTCCCTACGGGCAATGATCGACTTCATACAAAAGGAGTGCGGGATGAAACCTATCACTAAAGAACCAACCATCTTGTACGAAGACAATTCAGCATGCATTGCTCAGATGAAGAAAGGACATATCAAGGGAGATCGTACAAAGCACATATTGCCAAAATTCTTCTCCACTCGTGAGTTGGAGGAAACCGGGGAAGCTTATAATACCCCGCTAAATAAGGTACAATATTATTTTTTTACAAGTTTCGATATAAGTCTAATTTATATAGGCTTATATCGTGTAAATATTAATTATATTACATAAATATTAGTAATTTAGTAAATAAGGGGGAAATCCTAGGTAGATATATATATATATATATTATGGGAGTTTATTCTAATAAACTAAGATGAAAGGGATCTATTATGTAATAAATAAAAATGAATGCTATGTAGGAGTACTTGTTGTATAATCATGCATGCATCCACGTAAATATATACATGCTTGGCAAGGAGGTAGGAAGCCACCCATGCAAAGGTAAAAAAAGGGGCTTAAGGAAAAAGGTAAATAAATATCTTAGTGGGTAAGAAATGAGTATTATATAAAGAGGGAAGAATCATCAAATAAAAGACACACATTTGAAGAAGGATAAGTTATACGTAGCATCATCCACTCGATCAAAGAAAATTTACGAGTTAAGACCCGGCCTAGCAAGAGTCTCTATACGATAAGGCAAGTGGGTTATAGTTATTTTAAATAACTAATGTAATCGGTAATGCTTATATATTTATATATGTATTAGAGAAGTAATAATTATAGGTATATCAATCGAGATATGTGAAGTTACATACATATATTTTTATACTAGACGGACGTATATTTTATTGGTTCAGTAGTTATTAGATCGGTAAAGTGATAGTATACGTGTGTCGTTAAAGGGTGCGGACATTATAGGTAAATAATAATGACTGCTTTACAGTATTATTAGAAATGTCCGTTGGGGCTTAGTGGACCCCGGGAATTAGGTCGTCTGATTCCGATCTCGCTACCGGTAGGCGAATTTAGGAGTCATGGATTTACCAAGAGGTTCTCCAAGGCTTGCCTTTCGGTTGATTAATGGTTAAGTCAGACCTGGTATCCACGGTGAAATTGCTAGCGTAACGCTAATGCAATTAAGTGCTCTCCTTTTAAATTAATGAAGGATTGAATGTCTAGTAAGGTTGAAACTATGAATAGTATTTATTATATAATTTTAAGTTAAGGTGAGTAGGAGATGAAGTATGGGAAGCACACCGGAGTTACACCTGATCACCTTTCACCCTTCCTTGGAAGTTTATATATATATCTACACTTAAATCTACGTTTTAATATATGTAAATAAGTCTAAGTTGATGCATAATAAATATGGCATTATATAACTCGTTGAAGTCTTGTTAACTAGCTTGAAGCGGATTTCAGTAGTAATAAAGAAACCTCTGGCGTTGTAGCAGGCCTAGTAAAATGTTAGACTGGGGTGTTACAATGCTTATATTCAACAAATCCGTTCCAGTGACAATCTTGCTGACCTGTTCACGAAATCATTGTGCCCGAAGAAATTTGAAGAGCTTGTGCGCAAGATTAAAATGTGTAGACTTCTATACGCTGCACTCTTTTTTTCTTCGATCAGGTTTTTATCCCATTGGGTTTTTCCTGGCAAGGTTTTTAATGAGGCAGCTTCACCCAAGCATATGATGAGTATGGAGTCAACAACAGACGCTCAAGATTGATAATGGAAGAAGGTGAATATTCAGGGGGGGAGTGTTATGGATAAACATGTACAAGTTATTTGTACATATCACTAGGGGTGTTAAAAAAAATCCGATCTGGCAATAATCCGACGATCCGACTTGAGAATATCCGACATTTAGTTGATCCGATGGTTATACATCAATATCCGCTCCGATCCGTTCAAAATTTTCGGATCTGCGGATCGGATACGGATTGGGTTTTTTTACCAACCCGGATATCCGATATCCGATATATATAACATAAGTTTTATAAAGTTGTAACCAAGTTTCAATGGCTGAGTTGGTTGGTGGAGTGTGGTGTAGTTTTAATTACACATAATGTCCTGAGTTCGAGTCATTATGGTAGCAAATTATTTATTGCCTTTTTATTTTTATTTTTTTAAAAAAAGAAAATAAAACCCTAATTTATGGAGGCACGCTTTTCACTCTTCTTCTCCAATCCGCAGTTCTCTTATTCCTCTACAACAGCGGCGCTACAAAGTATCGGTGAGGCAACATCGATTCCATCGATTGGCGTGGCAAACTCCGAGTTTCACCCTTCGTCTCCCTTCGTCTTCGGTCTCTTCTCTGGTGTCCAAAATCCAGATCTTTGTTTGTCTTCGTCATAGTTTGCGAAGTTTTGGCGAACAACGGAACAAGAGTAACGTGGTAGGTGGCAGTGAGGGCGACCGGTGTGGCAAACCCCGTGCTTCTCTATCTTCGTCTCCTTCCCAATCCCGTTACTTTGCCCCGGCGCTCACCTACTCTCCGGCGACCCACTATTGGTGAATGGCGACATTTGCTTGTAGAATTGCAAATCTCAAGTCCCACCGCCATCCAAATTTGATAATTTTTTTAAAAAAAGTGTAATCGGATATTTCGGATATCCGTATTCGGATATCCGGATCCGTTTATCTTTTCGGACCGGATATCCGACAAATTACGGATCGGATATGGATACATATTTTAAAGAAAAAAATTCCCGGATATCCGGGAATGAACAGCCCTACATATCACATCCATGTAAGTGTGTACATGATGTTTTGTACACATATATCACATGCATGTCTTCTAGTATAACTTGGTCAAAATGTTAAGTAATTTGTACAAGGTGAATTATTGTTTATAAATAGAGGTTGTTCCCATTGTAACAAAATGCACTAAGGGCAAGCAAGAAATCTACTAAGAGCAAGCAAGAAATCTACTCTTCTTGTTCACTCTTCTTTTCTAGCTCTAAGTGTTCTTAAGCACTACCAAAAAAAATTAAGTAAACAAGAAATTGAAAGTAATCAAATTATAACACAACCTAAATTTCTCATGTTTATTTATTGAATTTTGGTTGGATGAACTTGAACGGCCATTGCAGGGTGGGTTGTTTCACTTGTTTGCAATTTTAAAAGAGCCTCTTTGAGCTACTTGGATGGAAGAAAAGCCTCCACCATTTTCAAAAAATTTTTAACAAAACTTAACACTGTTTTTTTCTTGAAATATTCTCTTAGTTTCATTATTTAATTTACAAGTAACGGTTGATTTCAAACATCACTTTAGTGATGTTCCTTCCTCCCCTCTCCCACGTAACCACCACCTTCATTCGTGTAACCTCTTGTTATTCCACGTACACGTAGACAAGGCCCTTTGCTTTCCTCCCACACACACCAGCGAGGCCTTCGCGGCGGCGGCCGACATCTTCCTCTCTATAAACCTCCCCTAAACTCTCGCTTGTGTTGCCAACATCTTCCTCTCTGCATCCCACTATGCTGCATCAGTGATAGTGTCTTCACAGCTGAGAAAACAACCAACTCCGGCCTCAAGTTCCACGAGAAGCTCCTCTACCTTGAGAGCCTCAATGTCGACCCCCTCAAGGTCATCGATAGAAACCCTAATTTCCGATCATCTCAACTTGCAGATTCGAAATCTATAGAGGACTGCCTCTCCTCCATGGGGATTTCGCGCTGCGAGTTCGGACAAATCTTCGACATGTAAATTTTGGTCTGTTATATGCTAAACATCATTCTTCTTATGATTTGATTGCTTAGGTAGATTCTGATTATGCTTCTAATAAAGATAATAGAAAATATACTACTTCCTATATATATATTTGGTGTGGAAATTGTATTTCTTGGAAATCTCAACAACAACCTATTGTAGTTTTATCTTCTACCGAAGATAAGTATATAGCTGTCACTGAAGCTTGCAAAGAAGTTGTGTGGCTTAGTAATATTCTGTTTGAGATAGAGGGTAAGTCTACTATGCCGACTTTATACATGGACAGTCAAAGTGCATTATATCTTTGTAAGGATCCAGTTTATCATGAATTAACTAAACATATTGATGTTAGATATAATTATATTCGTTTACAAGTAGAGTCAAATAAATTACTTGTTGATAAAGTTGATGGTGATACTAACCCAGCATATTTTGGCACTAAGATAGTGACCAGTGAGAAATTTTTGTCTTGTAGGAATTTCTTACATATTTCAGAGGTTACGTAAAGATAAAGAAAATGGGTTGATGACGATTTTACTCAAAGATCCACTATTAATTGAACTTAAAAATTAGGAGGGCAAATTGTAAATAACGTAATTTCAAGTCCAAGTGCAAGTGGGCCCAAATGAATAGATGTTTTGGGCTGAAAGTTTACACTGTGGTGGTGGCCCAAATAAACCAGCTGACTGGGCTTCTCCTTTGAATAATGTTCAATTGTGTGTTTGCAAGTAAAATAAAACGCAATTTTAACATGGGGTTTTTAAGACTCAAGTTAAATTCTGTCCTTAAGCTTTTCAGCAACAGTAATCGAAGATTACAGATTTTCTGGACAACCCTCTTCTTCTTCTCTCTTTGATTCTTCATCAAGAATAGAGTTCTTCTTGTTCTCTTTTATTTTCTTGGTGAAGCAAAAACTTTGTTGGGACTCTCTCTAGGGTTAATCCCTTAAGTCTACAAGCTGTGCGGATTTGTTGTTCTTACATTTATACTCGTTTTTCTTTGTTCGTTTTATAGTGGATTGGGTGATGTCTTGAGGCTCCGAGTAGTAGGAAAATTTTCCGATGTTCTTGTTCTTGTTCGAACGGCATTCTAACCTTCGATCTTGTGTGCTTTCTGCATTTCCCAATCCGACCATAGGGAAGAGGAGGCGAGATAAGACCAAAAGTGTTTGATCACCGAGTCAAATTACTTAAAAATCAAGTACAACAACTGAAATTTCCCAAAATACATATGAACGAACCCCCTTCAGGAGTTCAGGCTTGAGGCCTTTAATGCTGTTTATAAGCAGTTGTTATAAGCCTAATCAATCCTTAATCACATGTTCTTATGCTAATACCTTACAAAATACTATTAGTTTGATCAACCTGAATGGACAACGTAGGTTTGTTCGTTTGCAATTTTGTAAGAGCCTCTTTGAGCTCCTTGGATGGTTGAATAGCCTCCACACTTACCAAACTTGCACACTCTATCACCTTCAAATCGATTAGGAGCCGCATTGCGCCTTTCTCCATCCTCAAATGCTCCAATTCCTTGAGCTCCTTCATTATCACCACCTTTAGCGCCGGGAACCCACCGGCGGCGCATTTAATCTTTGTTCCCACCAACGAATCCTCCATCAGCTTCAAATACCTCAGATTCGGAAGATTCTGGAGAGTCTTCACGCAATTTTCGGCTTCAGTTTGCGTTTTTGACAGCGTCATCTTGATCAAGCTCGATGGAAACGCATTCCAATCCGACGGCAACTGCTTGATTGGTCCTCTTAGGGTTAGAGATCGGAGATGGTGAAGATGATCGAGACTGTTCAGGAACTCCTCTGCGGAATCCTTCTTGTCTGCTAGGTGGAGTCTTAATCTGTTGACATTGGGGAATTTTGCCCTAACCATGAGTCGTTTTAACTCCTTGTTAGGACGAACTCCGCACAGCGTTCTCAGATCTATGAATGCGTCGTAGTGGTTGACCATCCGAGGCGGCGGCAACGCGGTGGATCCACCGAGGTGGAGGTGCCGGAGACTCTTCTTCATCTTCCATATTTCCACCGGCATCGTCTTCACGTGCTTCGTCTCCTTTAAATCGATAGTCTGCAAATTCTGAAGGTCGCAAATGGAGGCGGGGATTTTAGTAGCTTCAGATGCTCTCAATCTCAGGTACCTCAAATACGCTAGCTTCCCTATCGCATCTGGCACAATTTCAAGCTCTAAACACCCCAGATCCAACACCCTAAGAGATTCGAATTCTTTCTTCCGTGGTGTCAGAAGAAATACATAATCTAGTGAACTTGAATTGCAAGGAGGATAATGAATTTGAAGGGATCGGAGCTTTGAGACATCTTTAAATCTTCTACCGATCATGTTGTTCTCCTTCAGCGGGCCTCCACTTTCGATGTGGATTGCTAACCTTGTTGCCTTTAGTTCATTGATCTCTTCGTTTTGGCCTGAACTACTAATAGTCTTGGCATCGAGGAAAATATGTTTATCAGCAGCTGATTGGCAGGCAACTAACTTTTCTTTGGTGATACTGAAGGATTTCAAAACTCCACAGGTTCCTAATTCAACTTGAGTGATATGGCCATTGTCAAGAATGCGATTGATTTGTGTCCTGCCTTCTTCCTCCATGCGTACAAATCCTTCTGCCACCCAAATCTGGATTAGCTGACGTGCCAATATCACATCGCCGGAATGGAAACCACTCAAAGAAAGGTAGAATAGATAATCATCATCATCAACATTTCCTTGAGAGCTGGGGGTGATGTGAGGGTCCTTGTCTTCACCATCATCAATACAGCAAGGCGTGGATCTGTCAATGGAAGCTGTACGGAGATCGATTTCTTCAATCTCCTTATCTACAAGCTGCTGAGTGATTTCATGGGCTCGTGAGAAGAACAATAATGCGTTGCTCATTTTGCGCCACCTCTGTTGGGCCGATTTTTTCGCAGAATCGACCATGATAGCATCGTCCATGACATCTTCGACATCGTAGGCGAACTCCCGGACTTCGGTGAGATCGGAAACGGAGTTGAATTTGTCCAGATGGGAGCCCCATCGTTGAAGCTTTGATTTCACGGATTTCAGCTTCTCGAGGTTGTGGATTGAATTGGGAGGTTGCTCTAACTTTTGCACTGCATTCTCGATGGCCACTAATGCGTCCCGCTTTGCCATTGAATCTCCTTTCTTTACTTACACCAGGAGGGAATTTGATACTTTGTGGGATATCTTTTGCAGATTAAAGATTCAATTGGATTGAGCTTTATGAGAAGGAATTCATGTGATGTTGAAATTTCAATTCAATTATTGAAATCCCAGCAGAAGAGCACGCCACTTTTTACCCGGTCTCGACTTCATTAAAGACTTGCCGACACATAATTTGGCTGACGTCATGTGCGTGATCTAAGCTGCAAAGGCCGATGACGTAACTCACTATTCCTATCTTCGATGGGCACCTTATCCATAACTCGAGGTACGCATGTCTGGATTGGGAAACGTGAGCTCGCTGATTATCGATAAATCGATAGATATGCAGTATAACATAAGAATAAAGAATATAATACATAATTGCTATAATATAACACACATCCAATTGCTGCAAAGTTACGAGACTTGCATCAAAAGTGAGAGCAATGGACATACTCGAATTCAGGTCGGACCGGACTTTAGTCAAAACATTACCCATTTACCTGAATCCGGAACTCAGGCGGCACCAATGGGTCAGATATTTTGCTTTTTTAATTATAATTTGTTCAATATTCTAGCTATATATTGACAGAAAGAAAAACAAATATTCATATTTTATTTTTCCCTCATAGACCCTAATATTGAGTGTATTTAAAATAAATAATCATTTTATAAAAAATAGTAAATATAGGTAATGTTATAATTTAATGGTGATGTTGATATTTAAAAATTTAATTAAACATAAAATTTATAATACTATAATATAAATTAAAACAATATACTTAGTTTTAGATATATTATACATGAAAATTAACTTGTGTTATTGATAATTTATTTATCGCTTATAAAAGACGCAGCTAATTAAAATCGAAAGTCACAATCTAGTTTTATTAAATATTACAAAATATGTCCAAAATATTTTATTTTCAATGTCCTCCCGATTTGTCGTCTGTTTGTTCTCTTTTCTCTCAATCTTCAATTTTTATTTTTCTGCTCAAATATTGGTCAGACATTTGATTCCTCAAACCACATCCACAAGGACCACAACAAACAGCCTAAACATGTTAGTAATGTGCATATTGACGTTAATTGACAATAAATTTGGCTGATAGGCGATAAAAATTTATCATATCGAAATGTTGAACATGTTGAGCTTGGCTGACATTGAGAGTCGATGTTGAAACAATGTTTTCTCACTAAGAGTCAATGTGAATACAATGGTTTTACACTAGGAGTCAATGTAGAAACAATATTTTCACGCTGAAAGTCATTGTGAAAATAACATTTCCATGTTGGGAGCCAATGTGATATAATATTTTTCACTAGGAGTGACAATCTCATTGCATCCGATGGGTACCCAAAAACTCACCCAGGAAAAACGGGTGGAAATCTTTATCATACGGGTGACGAATGTAAGGTGTGATGGGGCGGGTTGGATACAGGTGAGCAGATCAAGAACCAGGACATGTACCCATCACATGCACTCATCAACCATTTAATATAAATGTTTTTTTATATTTTAATAATATATAAGATTTTATGGTCAAATATTTTTTATACTTAAATAATATAAATTTAAGTTAAATTAAATGAACTCTGAAGTTTATAATTTGTTGATCTCTTATTTGCCTTTCTGATCTTGTAGGCTCTACTACCATAATTTAAAGGGTAATATTTTTGTATAACAAAAAATATTTATTAAAGAGGATGAGTCAAATAAAGCATGTAAATTGTGACTCTCGTGAGAGTCGAAGACAATTTTTTATAATGCATTTTTATTTTTTTCACTTCCGGTTCATTTCACATTTTGGAACTATGTAAGACATTTCGGTTATATTTTCGTTTCAATCATGTTAGGAGTTAAGACATAAACCAGATTGATTGTATATTTAATTTTAGTTTGCATATTTTCACATTGTTAACAATTTTTGCTGAATTTAGTTAGCTTGAAAACATTATAAAGTTAACTAGAAAAAAAAAACAATTCACCAGTTCACCCAGAGGCTCAGGTGACAATTTTAGGTGATAGATCGGGTGCATTCGTCCATCATCCGACTATTGCCACCCTAATTTTCCACATTTGTTCCTTGTGATCATACTGTTTTTTCATTAATTATGACTGTAATTAACTTTTTATCTATGCTATCCCTAACTTTTCACATTTGCTCCTAATGTGATCAAACTATTTTTTATTAGCTGTCACTGTAATTAACTTTTCAAACTATTTTTTTATTAGCTGTCACTGTAATAACTTTTCAAACTATTTTTTATTAGCTGTCACTGTAATTAACTTTTATTTACGCTAGACAGTAGATGCTATCCTAGGTGGCTAGGTCAATATTTATAACTTCGTTTTAGACGCAACTTTTTGTCATCTTTGTTTATTTATTTATTTTATAATTTTTAATATTTGAAATTAATGAAATTTTTTTTAAATATATCAATATGTATATGGAGCAAATTTTATCGGCTGATATGAGTGAATGAGTGTATGACGAAAGAACATGTCAAAATAAACTTTCAAGAAAGAACCATTGTACACTCAATTTTTGTTCTCTACAATTGACACCACCTATCTGACAAAATACAGTCGATTTTTGGTCTCCCTATTCATTCTACAAATAAACAATAGCAATGTCTGTTATGGATCATGGTAACAGCACAACGTTAGCCAGTGTCCTACAACAAAACCTATTTGACTCCCACTTCGTTTAATCTGATGAAGAAACTCTTCAAACGTCTATACAAGTGCAAGGAGTTGGGGATTTCAGTCTCTGTAACTTCATTCAAACATCAACAGTCCAAATCAGTATTATCACTTTGCAACAATCAGTTGATCTTCCGCCTTCTATCTCTTTCTCTGTCCCGGACTTCTTCACGAGAATAATCATCTCTTTCACGGTAGCCGTTCTTTTCCCGTTCCTTGCCTTGGTCACGATGCCTTTTCCTGTCTTCCTTCTCCTTATGTTTGGTTGAAGATCTGAATGATGGACTCTCACTCCCGCTTCCACTGCTACGGTGACGCTTCCGAGAACTCTCACGGGAATCATCCGTCTTTTCCCTTTGTTCTGAGGATGACCGCTCTGCAATGCACACTCGTAAAGATAGTATAAACATGAAACCATGAGAGATCATCAAATCCTATCTATGCTCTAAAGCTAAGAATGGAAGATGACACGAATGCATAAAAAAAAGACGAGAAACATGGAAAGAAAATGAGCGTAAAATAGTGGTTAGAGACTAAGCTCCCGTTTGGTTATAACTCCGTAAACGGAATGGAAATAAATCTAGTCGAGTTGTTCATGAAGATTTTTGGAAGTGTAATTTGATTAATTTGGGAAACAAAATGGGGAATACATTTTGCATGGGAAATGATAAAGCAACACCCTATGGATTAAATTTAGTGAATGAACAATAACATATAGGTGGACTAGATTCGTTTCCATTCAGTTGGAGATGCGTTATGCATGCATGTGAAGGAAGAATAGTACTTACTGCTCAATGAAGAATCTTCCCCAGAATCTGACAACCCGTACTCAGATTGGAGGTGTTTTCTGTGAACTGCTACCTTCCTCTCAATCTCCTCCAAGCTTTTGATTCCGCGCTCTTCAAGAGATTCCCGGTATTCAATCAGGGCAACTTCGAGACGTCTTAGTTTTTGTCTAAAACAGGGACAAACTGATGTAAGGTTGTATCATGCAAACCATTAAGATGATATCATACTGCATTTACAGACGTACAAATTTGGTTTTCCATGCAAATTTGGGATTTCTGTGCACCCATACAGATATAAGTATACAACAAGTTTGTAATGCGTCCTATGTCACTTTATCAAGAATGGCTATCATGTTGTGTACCCGAAAGTGCAAGTGCGTCTATTAAGCTATCATTCGGAAACAACTCACAAAAAAAAAACCGAATTTAGGCAATACCTTTGCTCTTCATTTATTGTACTTTCTGGTTGAGATGAAATGTTGGTATCAACATAACCTTCCCTCTCATCAGCCTTACCAACATCATCTGCAGCATTTTCACTCCCAGAGGAATAGCCCAGCCCTAGACTGTCTAAACTTTGCTTATGCTCACAATCACTTTCATCATCTTCTCGAGCCCACTTTGAAGCTGGCAAAACAGGTCCTGCTTTCTCTTTCCTCGAGAATGCCTTCAGTTCAGGCTGCGGAATTGGAAGTGTTTGTGTCAAAACTGTCAACCCCTTCTCAGGAGAACCTCTTTCGGCCTCAGCATAATTAATCCATCCTGATGATACCACAGCTTCCATTTCAACATTATCTCGCTGGCCACTCGAGAATCTACCTGAACTAGTGCGAGTGTGTGCATGCTTCAAATCATCTTTTAGTTCATAACCCCTTTGTTTTTCTGCTTCTTCCAAATAGAGTAATCGTGACACCATCAGTTCTCGACCTCCAGCAAGTGATAATCCATTATGTCTACATCGTCTTTCCAACTCAGGAAGAGGAAGGCTTGATAGCTCTTTCATAGCAGCTTCATTTCCCATGGCCAGTGCACCATCTTGGTTAGTCTTACTCCCTTCAGCTGCATACTGAGGGCTTACTCTCGTTTCCATCACCGGTGCATCAGCACATACCGAATAGAAAGGGAGAACACCAGAATTTCCAGAACGGAGAAATGTAGTCCGTAAGCCATTTACATATGCATCTGAAAACAAAAACCAATCTGACCAAACTTGTAGTACTTTCAGAACACGCTCCTGGAAATTTTACAAATCAGAGTTTTAAAGTATTGAAGACCAAGGGGACAAAAAATGGAAGGGAAACAAGAGTATAGTCGTACAGTTGGATAACAAATTACAAAAGTGATCCTCCTACCTTGAGAGCTTCGGCAGTAATTCTGCCTGCAATGTTGCGATACAAGTCATTAAAGCTCTCCACGATGTCAGGTATTGTTGTTTCAAATTTAGTGCGATAAGCTGATGCATTCTTGATAGGAGCACTGCTGTTATGAAGAATGTCTGACACAAGCATCAGCCTAGCAACTTTTGTTGGTATAGGAGTTTCCTTAAGAGTCAGTGATTCAGTTAAAACTTCAACAACCTGTCCCAAAACAAAACATGTGAGTAAACTCACAAATGGAGACTACTACCTTTATCTTATAGCTCTGCTTCTTTTATTATGAAGATGTATACCTCCAAGTTATCAGAAAATCAGGATTAGATCTACATAAACGCTTGTGCATTCGGGAAGGACAGAAAAGAGAATGCAATCATCATTAAGTAACATTGTATCGCGTGCATTATTTGCAAAAGATATATCCTTCTGTCATGAGCGTAAAGCAGAAGAAATCTCAAGAGAAAGCATTAAATTACTAGTAAAAAGGAACAAATATTCAGACCAGTACCTCGCCTGCAGCATCAGCATTATCCAAAGCAAATCCCATTGCATCTTTGATCAGACTCCTTTCCAATGTCAATGAACGCAGCATATCTTCGAAGTGATCCCTTTGTGGGTCTGTAAGTGTTTGCTCAGGCTCGATGCGCTATTGAAGAATTACCGAGACAAGGTCATTGGAGAGACAAAATTATCTGCTTGTTACCATTTTCTTTTAACGCAATAGAGAATAATATAATAGGGGATGATGATACATACTCTGCTTCTTCCTGCTGCATATGTACTCTCATGCTCCTTTTCTGATTCAGGGCTCTTAGACACAGGGAGTGGAGGTGGAACCCACCTATAAAATTAAAAGAAATTAATAGTATCAATCTTCTGTCTGACAAGATCCTCAGGCATGCATCTTGTAAGAAGAAAAGGGGAGCCATAATCTTACGGTTTTTACCAAGGAAAAAATAGCAAGCTCATACATTACCTCCCACTACCAGTTGTCATTATGAATGGCTCTGTTCGCCACCTCTGCATTGTATCACCCTGCAAAGCCCACACATTAGTGAGATAATCCTCCTGTGAATTTGGGAGAAATAATAATAAACTAATAGCAAAGCCCGCAGCACATTTCTTTTCTTTCATTACGCCCGTAAACATATCATCCATTTCAAACAAAGTATTCTTTACACAAACATTTGCCAACTCCCCCATCCACAAGCACATAAAAAAAAACTGCACGAAAAAAGAACTGTCGAAAACAGAGATGCAGCAAATAGATGAGAATTTAGTATGGATATAGATGTTGTATAAGTGCCAATTCACATCCACGTGTCATTATTTGAAACAAATTCGATTTACAAAAAAAATAGAGTCAACTAGTACAAGAACAAGCAGCTGTTGGTACCTGAGCAAAAGAATATAGCCTCCAAACATAATATGTGTGTTCCTTTGACCCAAGCTCAAACAAGAAACTGAAGAGGGGATTACTACGACCCCTTTCCATGATTGCTTGCTCAAAAGTGCATCCACCATCTAGAACATACAGTGCCATTGTGTCAATTACATGGTGAAGACGGCTATCCTCAGGTGGCTGAACCTTAATGTCTGGAACATTTGGTGTAAGAACCTAGTGGAAGACATCAAAAAGCAGTTGAATCAATTCGAAAACTGGACGCTTATAATAGAGGACACACACCAAGTAACAAATTATGAGACTGAAAGAGCAAGTGAATCAAACCTACGATAAACATGTTAGCAATAAGCTGGATATAAATTTACAGATTATTTGAAAATAATCTGATCCACAATGAAATAGTAAGTATGCAGAATTAGCAAAGTTGACCAATCTCACATGAACATTACAAATACAGCCTTCTCCAGGACGCCAAGTGAGCACAGACAATTGCAATAGACTTCGCAATGGAACCAGCATGAGCACCATGAACAAGTCCATCAATAAATACAGATAATATAATCATCTGACAATGGAGATCAGTGCTTATGGCAAGTAGAATCCATCAAGAAAAAGATGATATATAAAGTATGTCCTAGACATGAACATTACAAATACAGCCTTCTCCAGGACGCCAAGTGAGCACAGACAATTGCAATAGACTTCGCAATGGGACCAGCATGAGCACCATGAACAAGTCCATCAATAAATACAGATAATATAATCATCTGACAATGGAGATGAGCGCATAGCAAGTAGAATCCATCAAGAAAAAGATGATATATAAAGTAGGCATCTTAGACATCGTTGAACAAGGACATTACAAAAATGCAAGTTATGTAGACTGAAAAAACTGCTGAAGTGCAACTTGTGAGTCATAACATCTATATTTGTATACCTTTTCAAACTATTCCCACGTTCTTTCTGTTTCCATATAATTTGGCCTTAGATTTAGAAAAAAAAGTGGATAATCATTCCACACGAATTAAGCAGTTAAAATATCTAAGTCACCACTCACCATGGACCTAACTGCAACTTTTTACAAACCAATGTTTAGACATTCTTAATATAAAAAAAATATCAGTGACAACTTTTAAATAATACCCTTTGCACTCTCGCTGATTTTTCAACCTCTATTTGATATTAACCGCTTCAAGAATAATATCATCTTCTTACTCCACAACACTCATACATCTTTTTAATTGCTATAGCCATTTATCTTATCCAGCATTGCAGTATACATACTCAATTAGGGCATGACCCTATGAACGTCAGAGGTAAAAGAGCTGAGAATGGATATCAGCTAGAAGGGCACTGATTAGGGAAATTGATAGAGATTCATTATGCCCAACACTGTCAAGAGTATAGCATTGACACCACAGCACTTCCTGACAACATTTTTGTCCAATAAGGCTAAGTGGGGAGTGCATCAATTTCTTCAGATATCAAATCCGAGAATATCTGTGTTGCAAAATGCTGAGCATCCCCGCCTAAATTTCAACATAAAATGAAGTATAATACAGGCCCATCTTGGTAATGCCTACAAATTGAATCCTATCAATTGTAGTGTTTCAGTTTGTTGTAATAATTTGTCCTGTATCCATCAGCAATCTCATTTTCTGGAAAAGCAAATGAGCAGTCATAAAGGAGTAATAAATAGTACGTGAAATGCTTGACAAATGACAACTTAGGAGAATTCTATGCTAGACAAGTGCTCTAACAATTAAATCATAATCAAAACCACTACAACAAAGCACATACCAGCTCAGAGTTAAGGCTTGGAATAGCAGTTACTGGTGGCCCAGACGGTCCAGATAATATCACCGTTTCACCCTGGACAATCCAATTTTTAGCACTTTGACACAAAATTTCATTGCTTACAATCTAATAAAAGGCATCATGAACTTCAGGGTTTTGGGTCACAACCCACATTTTAAATAGCTATTTTTTAACAAACAACCCTATATAATGTTATTAAATAAAAAAACTTATAAAATGTAATTCGTTAATACATCCCATAGATGTTTCCGATAACTTTTTATACAACTTTGACCAAGATTGCTTTGAGCATTTATTACACAAATAGTCCTTGAATTCTGGAAAAAGTTACAAATGAATCTCTAAGCTTCTTTGATCATTTATAGTTCTTCAAATTAAAGAAGTTACAAATGAGTCCCTAAAATTTGTTGGTCAATTGAAGTTTAATGACCCATTTATAACTTTTATCTTAAATGTAGGAACCTTAATTGATTGAATGAAGTTCAGGAATATGTTTGTAACTATTTCCAAAATCTAAGGACTTCAATTGACCAACAAAAAGTTCAAAGAACTATTATACCTTTTGTCAATGTTCATGAGTATTTGGTAGAAAGACCAAGGGTATTTCGGTCAAAATAATATAAAATTCACCAAAAACTGACTACAGGTAGTTCAAATAAGATAATTACATTGTATAAGGTGTTTTTATTCAAAAAACATTATAAAGGCTTTTCTGAAAATACACAATTTAAAAGGTAGCTTTGAACAATAAATCCCTTAACTTTTAAAAGCTTACGATTCATAATTTGGTACTGATGTCATACTAAATAACGAGCACCACAAACCTCCTCACTTCTGATGGCCATCTGGCCTGGGGGTGGAGCAGGTAGTGCTTGTGCAGGAAGGGCAACAGATTTACCCCATCCAATTTTTACTTCATTTTCATACACTATAACACCTGGAGAAAGCCAAATGCATCTCTTCCAATCTCAGTAAAAAACAAAAATAATTTTATGAGGAAACATAAATCAAATACATCAGGCATGGGTTGAATGCAAGATGAGCAAAATTGTAAATGCTCGGGGTTGCTATCAAATTAGAGTTGTGCTTTTCAGAATTCCAACAGTGAACCCATATGATCTAGTATCAACAGGATAGCAATCATAGCAAGCAGCATTTACAGGACAATAAGTATGACGTAGCATACAGCGTTTCTTCAGATGTAATCAAGCCAGTCACAAGCTCTCTACACAAAGTGCATATAAATGATTTCTTTACAAAATTACAAGGCTAAAAAATGATTTATTCTAACAAAAACCACATAATAGCATGTAATGTATGTAACAGGTCTTAAGATGTAATCAAGTCAGACAGATGAAGGTGGCAATCTACTAATGCGGATGCATGATGCACTAAGTATTCTCGTGTTTTCGACTTTCTACCACATCTAAAGGATGATACTCATTTAGAACCCAATATACCCCTAACAAAAATTTGATGACTATGAACTTCCAATATCAAACTAAGAGTGTGTTTGGATACTCATTTAGTCATTTATACATTTTTCTATCCATTTGTAAACAATTTTTTCATTTGTAAACAAATTTTCTCCCTCTCACTGTTTACTTATGGGCATGTGATTTTCCAACTAATTACATTTTATAACTAACAACCAAACAACCCCTAAGATCATCAACTATCGGTATCATCACCACAAGAGTGCAAGAGTATAAAGACAACTTTTTAAAACTTTTATGCTAATCTGTTTTAGACTCTATTTTTCAAACAGAAAATCTTATAATATTATGAGCACAAATGACGGATTTAATAAATTCTTCTAAATACCACATCCCTATAAAGGCAACACTTTACCGGTAGCAAAATGCTCACTTCAATGGGGTAACCTCTTTTACAATTTTTTGGTAAGCTGTTTTAGACTCTTGTTTTTACGGGCAGCAAGACCTTTCAGACTGAGGCTAGAGGATCTTATATTACCTTGCATTTCATCCTTTGCAGCCTGTCCATCAGCCCTGTTCATAAAAGCAACAAAGCCACAATGCCTTTGTCGCTTCCGTTCTTCTTCTGTCCTTGGCCACATAATCTTTACACTTGCAATTGGTCCGAATCTGCCAAAAGTCCTCAAAAGGAAGTTCTCATCCACCTAAAGTATGTATCACAAGGATATAAAATTGCAAAGTGTTACTGCTGTGAGCAGTGATCCTAAGAAAATAGATCTCCTTGTTTAAGAAGCAAATAGATTTTACAAAGTACAAACTGCAGCCGTTGTCCAGGTATTACTATTTGACTGAGGTAATCTAGAGAAGCAATCTTAACTAACCTTCGGGGAGAGATTTCCAACATAGAGATTCGTAGTTTGTGGGTCACAGTCATCAAACGAACCTTTAAACATTGGATCGAAGTCATCCGAAAACTCATCAAGTCGACTTAATGGCTGCAAAATATATTGATAACAGAATAACATTATATAAAACAAATAAAAAAAAAAAAACTAAACTAAGATAGCAAGTAACAATGCATGATAAATGCACTAATGTACATGTACTGACACATTTCAAACACTATACCAGGACGTGCATATAAATTCACCAGATGATTTTTACAGGCTAGTAAAGCTAGTTAGAACCATATAAGTAAGAAGAAAACTGGTTTAAACTGCAATGTGTGTGTGAAACGTATTGTTTTTATATCCAAAATCCAACATAAGGATGCGCATTAGACATTGGACTTTCACATATTTATGTAGCAATTAGAACATGGAGAGCTTGATTACAGCTAAATGGTCATTATGGCGGCCATCACGCCGCTCCTGATTTCGCTTCTCTCTCATTTCCTGCTCATGTTTCAGCTCTTCCATAAAATTATCTATGTTCCTTAATTTTCCCTTCTCTTTCTCCTTTGGCTTCTCTTCATCTCTCTGCGTGTTGCAAATGATAAGAACTTGAGAAAGAAGAAAAACAAAGAAACTAGAGGTGTTGCTAAAATATGCAGCGATTTCACCTACATCCCAGGCAGATACTAACCTTTCTCTCTGACTCCTTTCCCTTAGATGTCATTGAAGGTGGCAGGAAAGATGGGACATACCTGTAAAATAGATCACATATTTCACACACAATAAACAAAAATGAATAGCTAAAGGCAGCTTGCCAAGGGATATTTTTCTAAGAAAGATATTTGCACCATTTTAGGCCACTAGCATAGGCCCTCACTGCAATTTGCAAATAAGGAAAAGGCTACTCTACAGTCCTAATCATATGGTCAGTTCCTTGCTGCAACTCAACATCAAACCATTTTTCCAAACTCAATCGCAATTTTTGGCTATGGCAAAAACATCAACAAAACCTTCAGGGTTATCTGGAGAAATTTGTCAAAAGTCTGGGTACCAGAGACAAATGCAAAAACTCATGGCTACCACACGAAATTTCCCTTCATTTTGTTATACCATAAACACTTCTTTAAAAATCTCCATGCCCATCTCATTTGTACTGAACAAATCTGAAGACATAGCAGAAAATCAGAGGAACAGAACACAATTACAAACTGCAAGGAAAACCGGAAGTAATTATTATATCCAGCTGCAGCGTATCAAGTTGAATACCCAACACACTATCTGGCCATTTGGGTTATATCTTATATGTTGCAACAATAGTATACAAGGGGGTCAACCAAACCCTGCAATTGCTCGGAAACAACTATGAAATATTCTGTGTATAGCACAAACAATATTTCTCAAGCACATCGAAACATATAACCAACTGCAGAGAACGCTCAAACTTCAAACCACACAAATGAAGGGTGAGTTTGGGTGTCAAAAAACTGCTTGTCACCCTCTCACTGTTGACTGTTTGGTCCCACCATTGGAAAACGGTTTTTAAACTGACAGCCAACACACCCAAAAATTAGACAGAAAAAAGTCCAAGACAAGGAACAATCAATTTATGAATGCAGCGGAATCCTGGCATGGCCAAGATAAAAAGATTTCAATATAAATCAAAATGTGTCATAGGAAAAAACAATCAGCCCATAAATTTTCATCAGAAGTTATAACAACCATAAGAATTGAACAAGATGGGGATGATGTGGCATATGAAAAAATCAGCCCATAAATTTTCACCAAAAACTATAACTATAAGAATTGAGCATGGCGAGTCATCCTCAACGAAGAAGAAAGAATTCACTTCCTTGAACACTATAACAAAATACATATCTAATCCAAAACACATTTGGCCAATGTACCCTTCTTCCACTATACCATGAAAACTACAAAGGACTCCCCTTCAAGCTTTAAATCATCATATTGAGCATTTGCTACCAGCAACTTGCCTACATGGAAGCATCATAACATGGATAATCAAAAGGATTTAATTTACCTACTTCCCTTCTTTGAACCGGATACACCATCTTTGGAATTTCCACCTGCCATTTGTGAATGAATAGAAAGAGCGGTAATTTATTAATTTTTCCTCACAAAAATGAAATACATCTATGATTTATGCACAGACAAAGTAATAGCCATCATGACAACAGCACTAGAAGCAGTAAAATGGTAAAAATTACAAATTTATCATGATACTAAATTTCTCAATCTAACCTTTAGAGTCAGTCTTAACTTTTTCATTGGGATTGATTAAACCACCTCTAACAAAAGCCTTTGAACCTGGTGCATCATCTCCCTGAAATGACTGTAAAAACTCCTCATACAAACGTGCTGTCTCATCTTGTTCTCGCTGCAAGAGAATTCAATTACCAGACACTGAGCCAGTTTACCATTTCAGAATCCCATTCAACAAACACCAACAGTATCCCTCACATACCTTCTTCTTTGCCTCCTCCTCTTCTCTGTGCTTCTGGAATGGCGTCTTCTTGCGAGTAATTGAGAATGAGCTCATTCTCGAATCAAATGATGAAATAAGATATCCTAACTTTGCAAACAGATTCCAGATGTCTTCACCCTCAACTAAAAACACAAATTTTCAGCCTTTATGATATAACGTGCTAGTTATAACGCAAGCTATAGCCAAAAGGAGCATTTCGAAATTTAAACTAAGAGAAGATGAAGATATTCCAGAAAAGGCGAAAGCCCCAAACTCGCATCCAAAAATCAAAAAAAATAAAAATAGAAGCGTTGGCATTACAGAGTGAATCAAAACCAAAAATCCGAATCGAATCTACGAGCTTATGCACAACAAAGCGAGACATGTACGATATATGCTAAAATGCAACACCAAAAATGATGAGAGAAACAATTAACCGCAGTAATAAGAAGCTCAGAATTGTAGATACATGAAAAGAATAACAAACCTTAGGAGTCAGTGTTTTAGGTTTCTGCAGCTGGTGCAAGCGGAAACACCTAAATCATCGGAACTTGGCCGAATAACAGAGAAAATTGAGGACCACCGAAGGGATGGTGGCGCGGCAGCGAAGATGAGTGATGCGGTTGCAGAGAACTGGCATCCACGGTGGGGGAGAGGAACTATTTATACCACCTTCATTAATGCTACATAAAATAATTAATTCCATTTATTTAAAAAAAATAGAGATATGAATTTTTTGTTAGGTAAAAATAATTGTTTATTGTTTTTTTTTAATTTCTTTTGTTTTGTTTTACTCGTACTTTTTTTTATATTCTGGGACAAGTTTCTGATATGGTTTTTGTTGGGTTTCTTGAATGATTTTCTGCTATGAATTTTTTGTATAGTTTTTGGATCGGTTTTTGATATGATTTCTGATTGAGTATCTGATATGGTTTCTAAATGAGTTTTTGGTATAAATTTCTGATATGATTTCTCGTTGAGTTTTTTGTATGGTTTTTGGTATGATTTTCTTGTATGATTTTTTTGTATGAATTTCTAGTATGGTTTTTGGTTGATTTCTAGTATGGTTTCTGATATAATTTGTTGGTATGAACTCTAACCCTAATTTTCTGGTATGAACGCTAATCCTAATATGTATGAACTCTAACCCTAATTTTCTAGTATGAACTCTAACCCTAATTTCCGATATGGTTTACCCTCTTCTTCACTTCTAATCAAACAACGGTTTTCCCTCGATTTGAACTCTAACCCTAGTTTCTTCAATCTTATTTGACCAAATTCTTCGAAATCATGCGGATTCATTCGAATTTTCCTTATGGGTTCTTCTTTAGCCCTTCGATGCTTCTCGATTTCGCCGCTTCCGATGACCAGGAAGCTTTCAAGCTCGTTGTAGAATTGGATCCTAGACTTCTTGTTAACGGGTCGGGTCTATGGGTTCTTTTGAATTTGCCTTTTGGGTTCTTCTATAGTCTGATGTAATTACGACAAAATCAATCAAGGTTAAAAACACAAAACCCCATATCGGTGAGTAGTACTCACCAAAACAATGCAAAGCAACAGTCTGCACATAAGAAAATAGAACAAAAAGAAGAAGCAACAATGAGTGAACAACTTTACTGAAATCAAAAGTAGTGAAAGTAGAAGAAGGGAGAAAGAGAGATAAATTACACGGAGTATATGCTTGGATAGTGTGTATGAGATCAGTGTGCCAAAGATTGCGGAAATTCTGCCTTTTTTGCTCGGAAAATAACATGTTCCAAGCATGTTTAATTTGCAACATCAGAGAAATAGACCTTGATCTTTGAGCAATCCACACCCCCTTCACGAAGGTTGTTTGTGAGTTCAACAGGCATATCAAACAACAGCAACAACAACAACACTAACTCTTTTAGATGAGAGTTGCATTTAATAGTAAAAAAAATGGGGGTACATTTTACTAAATAGATTTATGATATGGGTCTAGTTAGTAGAGCAAAATATCAAAAAAAAACATACTTTGCAAATTTGCCTTGTGTATTTAGGGTCGGTTTGGCGAGCTGAACACTTGAGGGATGTTTATTTTAGCATTTGAAATAAAGTGACATCCACGACTGAGAGGGTTGTTTCTGACCATGTCATACGTGATAATTTATTGTCCCTAAAAATTACTACGAATGCGGAACTCTCATGATGCCATGCACCAACTTTCTCTCATATCAAAGTAAATGTCGACGCAATATTTGTTGGAACTATTGGGATGAACATGTTTTGAGTATGAACAAAAGTGAGCAACAAAGCATGAATAATTAAGAGAATGGAATAGATGATGATGCCGTAAGTAGGCAACCAAAAAAACTTTGTAGAATATCACAAAAAAGAGACAAGTCATGACAATCTATCCAATATGCCGTCACAATGTCTTGACTCCTAACTTCATGCTGTTGTTACCATTTAGTATTTCATTTATTGAAACCTTTTCCTTAGATTTACAAAATGTATATACCAGTTAATTTACTTTCTTTATTTCTTCACTTTCGATATCGCTTTTTAAAAGAGGTTTGACTAGTATATTTCAAAATCAACAAAAATTATAGTAGCCAAACAAATGTATTTGAAAATAAAAAAAATCATCAAACTATATTTTTATATAACTACTGAAATTTATTATTTAAACCCTCTTAAATTAGAGTATATATTATTTTTAAAAACTAAAAATACAGTACAGTAAAATATAATTTTCAGAAAAAGGAAAATGGTTACCAAGGACTTCTCTCTTACGAAGGCCGTCTTATATAACATGTTACGAAAAAACACTTTCCCACTCGATTGAGACACCGCCTTCCAGACATTTTGAACGAAGGGGCGAAGAAACTCGAGACCACCATTGTTACGTGTTGAGCTTCTACAGATAGAAAGAGAGAGATGGCTCAAGCAGAGGAAGAGTTCTACCTCCGTTACTACGTAGGCCACAAGGGGAAGTTCGGCCACGAGTTCTTGGAGTTCGAGTTCCGTCCCGATGGCAAGCTCCGATACGCTAACAACTCCAACTACAAGAATGACACCATGATCCGCAAGGAAGTCTTCCTTACTCCAGCCGTCCTCCGCGAGTGCCGCCGCATCATCTCCGAAAGCGAGGTTTCTCTCTCCTTCTCAGCTTTCTTCTAGGGTTTCTCCTTTTTAGGGTTAGGGTTTCCAAATTTTCGTATGGAATTAAAGTAGTTGTGTTTGAAATTAGATTATGAAGGAAGACGATATGAATTGGCCTGAACCAGACCGTGTGGGAAGACAGGAGCTTGAGATTGTCATGGGTAACGAGCATATCTCCTTCACTACTTCGAAGATTGGATCTCTTGTTGATGTCCAGAGCAGCAAAGATCCTGAGGGCCTTCGCATTTTCTATTACCTTGTTCAGGTTTGTCAGTATTTTGATCATCAGTAATTTCCCATTTCTGTTTTGGATAGCCGAATGATTGTGTGTTGACATTTGGTTGTGGGATTCTCTGATGTGTAGGATGAAAATGCCTACAATTGGTATTGTCATCTGAATCTTGTGAAGGCTTTGGAAAATTCTATCCAATAGTAGATTGATTGTGTAATGGAATGCTGGTATAATGGGCTAAATAATTTAACTGGAACTTGTAATATTCGATAGTCATAGCAATTAGCAGGTGCTGTGCAAAAATAGCTCTGTTGAGTATGCTAGTCGTCCCTAACAAAAATAGCTTTCAGAATGGCTATGTTCCAAGCTTATCCTACGGTTTGATGGGAACCACACGATCAATTGAGTCTAGCGCTTCTTGATGAATCCCCTTTTGTGTCTCACCGAGTTCTTTTGTGTCCTAGTGCAAGACTGGTCCTTTGAGTATTAAGGCTGTATTATTAAGTTACGATTTGACTTTGCCACATGAAATTTAGCATCAAATTCGTTTATGACCGATGACCAACATGACTAGGTTTTTGCAGTTGGATGCTATCTCTATTGAACCCTTTGGGAGAAAGTGCTGCTGGTGTTATTAGCTTCTAAACAATCCACATTTGTGAATGAACTAACCTTTTGTTTTGGTAGAAACATAATGGAATAGCATTTAGCAAATGGTACCTCTAATTTTGAATCTGAATTTTCATCGGGCTGTTATGTATTGATATCACTAATTTCTGTGCAGGATCTGAAGTGTTTTGTCTTCTCTCTAATCTCACTCCACTTCAAGATCAAGCCAATTTAAGAACGATATCATTCTCCGCACTTTGATAGACCTGTTCTTTGAGTAATTTGCTGCGGTATTTGTTGGATGTATTTCTTTTTGGTGGTATGTAAGGAAATGTTCAACATTTGGACAACTTTTGATGGATTGTTTTTATTGGTTTTTTAATGTTTCGGCTCCTCTGCCTACTGAACTCATTTTAATTGCTGATTGTATGGCGTTTTTGCACTTGAAAGACGCTGTTATGCCGTGGCCAATGCCATTCTTTTGTCTGGATGAAGTCTGTCTAATGTTATTTAATTTAGAATTAAGTCATTTTGTTTTGGACCCGTTACTTCTTAGTCAGGTCCTTAAGTAGGCTGAGTTTCCAAGTACAGTATGGCTGTTATTTGATTTATTGTTCGGTTTTCAGAAAATCTCATTAGTGTGTCACAATTTCATTCACTGACACGAGGTTTCAGATTTGAGTCTATATTTGAGGCCTTGTTTTGCATTCATCATATTTAGAGCTTAATTTGCATTATGGATGGTTGGCATAATACATTATGTAACAGAAACTGTTCGATTTATGTTTGGATGTATTTTAATGAACTGGATTATTCATTATCCACCTATTGACTTCACGTTGCCCAAATTTCAAATTTCATCTATAGTTTATACTGTTACTAATAATGCTCCAAAATTCGTGCCAAATTTCGTATATAAGGGCAATAGGTGATCCGGACTGGCGTAATATGACTTCAGGCGAACCGGACTGGTGTAATATGGCTTCACATTTGGAGCGTAAATTGGATGACGAGCAATTTAGACGACGCAGAGGGCAAAGTTGGCCTCAAATGGACCTAGCTTAGAGTTTGTTCAAGAAAAAGTTGAAAGTTATCCTTATAAAAAGCTTGTTTTACCCAATACGATCCAATTGAACGTTTGTATCCCATCCTTCCCGTTGCCTGATTAAGGATTCAGGAATACGGGGAAAAATCAATAAATCAAATTTACAGAAGTTTACAGTGAAAAATGGTCTAAAAGTCTCCGTCAAACTACATCTAACAACACTACATGTAACTTACATGATGTAAGGGTATACAAACCCAGGTTCTGGGTTTCAAATGCTTGACGTGGTGGCTGCATTAGCACTTGCAGTACGTGTGCTGGTCCCGGTTTTGGACTGGGGTCTTGAAGTCGAGGATGCACCACTGGTGCTAGCATTAGATGACGAATGATCTGTTGGCCTTGATCTCCTATATCTCATGCCAATGTACCCGGGGCTCGTGGGATCTTCAAGGCTGCTAGGTGGCCTTGATAGAAGTACACGAACTCGGTTCATTATGGGGCGTAGCGATGGGTTGGATTGGACGCAGAGGAGGCCTATATGAATACTCAAGGCAACCTGCTCTTCAACCGCTGTTGCTGCTAGTGTTGGGTCCATGATTTCCAAACTCCTCCCTGTTTTGAACATTTTATAAACCTGATAGCATGATGGACATAGATATAAGAAAACAGTTAATTCAATTTGGAGAGGTGATCAACCAAGCGTCGCGAAACTAGCTGTAGATTTTTAAACTCGTCCTAAGTTCTCTACTCGCTTGTTGGTCTTTTGTGACAAGTAGATTTTGAGAGTATCATACACAAACTTTTTTGGGAAGGGAATGATATATCAAGGCTAAATGAATAACTGGTGGCCAAAATAGATAAGACTACACAGGAAAAATGCAGGCAAACAAGACATTCTAGCATCACTGCAGTTTATGATACCATTTCAAAATGCCTTCAATGATATTGTCTTGGACCTTTCCACAAGAAAAAGAGGAACCAAAATATGGGCTTCAATCAGTATATTTAAAGATCCCACCAACCAAGAACAAAGCACTATGAGGTAAGAGCCATCAACTTTAGAGGGTCACTATCTTGACTTTTATAGTCAAAGTGTCTAAAATTTAGTCTTTAGCCTAGTTTTTCTTTTCCTACATTTTCGAATCTCATTCGACACAGCTTGTCAATAGCTTTCAGTAATCACTTAATTTGGTAAATCAACACGTAACTCTCATTCAGCAAGCATCTAGCAATTTTCTACTAGAAAAATCTAATTCAAGCTCCTGTCTTTTAGGTGTGATTCAACCATTGTAAACTCTAGATGAGCTTCCTACTTGTTTTATTTGTCATGTTCGAGTGCAATAACATAAATCTAAGGGTATGATTTGAAACTAGTCAACTAAGGCTTCCAGAGGTGATAATTCATTGACAAATAATGCTTAATAATGCAAATATTTTCATGCCAAACATGCCCTAAATATATACAAAATAGTAAACCCAGTAGTCTACCAATTTCAGAATTATATGGATACAAACTTATACACTAAGGAAGAGACCCCAAAGAATGATGGACAGAATAAACAAAGATCTTACCCAGTCAAGTAAATTCTTAGCATCAAGGTTGAAATTTGAAGAAGAATTTCTTTGACCGCTAACCAACTCCAGCATCAAAACTCCAAAACTGTAGACATCAGCTCTGACAGATAGATCTCCATACATTGCATACTCAGGAGCCATATATCCACTGTCAATGTTCACCACCAAATCATGTTAGAGAAAACTACCAAGTAAAGAAGAAATGAGAAACAAGGATGGGAAATAAGGATACAACATACTTGGTGCCGACTGCACGTGTGTTTACAAGTGATGCATCCTCAGGAAAGAGGCGGGAGATACCAAAGTCAGCTATCTTGGGAACCCATTTCTGATCCAACAAGATATTGCTAGCCTTGATATCACGGTGAACGATGCATTGATGAGCATCTTCGTGTAGGTAATGCAAACCTTTCGCTACTCCACATATTATGTCATACCTCTTCTTCCAATCAAGTTCCTCTTTTTTACCAGGCGCTGCACTAAAGTAAATCAATATAACTATCACTTTACAACAAATCATAAGCATATATTTACACCGGAATATATACAGTTCAGTATCTGCATGAAAAAAGGTTTTACTGAGAAAGAAAAAACGATAAAAGAATGGCTGTGTTGCATAGTCAAAGGTCTCAACTAATATTCCTCAACCAAGAAAAATTACTTGAATACAATAATCTTAATGAAGCAACGGTCACACTCACATAAAAGAATATCCATTTTAGTCTTAACAAAGATTTTTAATATCTTGTTTATCATCTGTTGAAACTCGCAACTTATTATCTAAGCAGCATGTTGATTTAGCATGATCACTTTCAGAGATTATTAAAAAAACAACAGAACAGTCAAATGTCGAGCACATATAGAGATAAGGGAGGTCAAAATGACAATGTCATCCGCGTGACATGATGCGGAGCTCAAAGGTTGTGTAAAAATGGGAAGTGGACGGGAGGGACCAGTTTCTGCTTGTGGAGAATGTATAAGTGAAGTTTTATCTTACCAAGATAAACAATTAGCAACATCAGCAATGCTAAAGCGGTGATTTCTAGCAGCTTGCTTCAAGATGCAAAAATCAGAACAAAATATCCTAGGGTAAATAAATAGAAAATTTCAGTTTTCTAACAAGATCATCACTAAAGTCAAATTCCAGGAATCTCAATTACAAAATATAGCTGTCTGGTCAATGAAGAATCTACTTCATCATTTATCATAACACTGAAGACCAATGCAATTGCGGCTGCAGCCTCTATTACTACACATAAAAACATAGAAAGGCAATCAATTTTCATATGCCAAAAAATTGGAAACAACCTCTTCAAATTACTTCAACAAGGATAAACTGGTGCTCTTCCTACATGGGTAGCAATTTGATTACCATATCTGGCAAAGCAATTTGAATCATGAGCCACATGCCTACTCGATTGACATAGGTTCAGTTTCTTAATCAATTAGAGAATAGAGATTACAAATAATCACTGTTCATTCCCAAAGCAACCAATTGAACTGAACTAACCAAACTGGAAAAATGCTGCAAGGATATTCTCAGAAAACTTACTAAAGAGCAGCTTGTCAATGCTCTCATTTGTAACATATTCATAAACAAGAAGCTTCTCCTCTCCAGAAGCACAATAGCCCAACAGATTGACAATGTTTTTGTGCTGTATACGCGTCAACAACTTAGCCTCATTCTGGAACTCCGTCTTCCCTTGCCTTGAATTCCGAGAGAGCTTCTTCACTGCAATTTCTCTCCCATCATCCAATTTCCCCTGTAAAATAAAAACAATTACAAACTGCAAAACAAAACCTAGAAAACTGGCAGTTTTACTAGTGGTATAGAACCTTGTAGACAGGGCCGAATCCGCCCTCGCCAAGCTTGCGATCGTGGTGGAAATTATTTGTGGCCTTGACAAGTGTTTCGTAGGCGAAGTGTTTTTGCTCCTGAGCTGCAAACTCTTCCAAGTCTTCATCTAATAAGCACCAAATCGGAATTCATCACAAAACTAATCATGAAGTGAAAATTTAAAAAAAAAATAACGTAAGCTTTCTAACCTTCGGGACTGGAATTGGAGGAGGAAGAGGTGACGAAGTGCTTGACAAAGTTACGAAGGAAATTCTTATTAGCTTTCATGCCAACATCTATGGATTCCGAAAATATGTGTGTTTGTCACAATTGGACATCCGTGGGAGAACACAGGATGAAATCGAAGTGAATATCAACAAGATTGTTAATGGAAGAATTTTAAGGAATTCGAGGTTGGTTAAGCCGCGTTGAGGGATCGATCTCAGACTGAAATTGACTTGTTCTGGGACAAGTTGATGAAGGAAAGTGAGAGGAAGAGAAGAAAGAGATTGACGTTTCTCATGGCTGATATTACGTCTTTGACTTTTGGTATGTCAAAAAAGTTCAAACCCAAGAAAATGCACTCTTTTGCCTATTATCGTCATCGTCATCCAACCAAAAATTAGTTATTAATATTCAGTCAAACACATCTTATTTTTAATATTTATTTTATTATTTACTTACTGTTATGTCTATAACTTTCTCTCAGACAACATTTTTTTTATGAATATGTTATTATATTTTTGTTGGATTTGAAATAATACTAAAACGGAAAAAACTATTTCCAATAAAAAACAAATTTATGATTTTTTAAATGACTATAAACACAAATGACACTTCTCTGATTAATAGGTTATGCATAAAAACTCATATCTGTGAGTATATATATGGCCATGTATGAAAATATTAGTTGCGGTTTTCATCAACCAACTGAACCATACGTTATTTTATTTATTATTTCTGTATTATTTAAAAAAAAAATAACTGAAAATAATACCAACTATCAACATTCAATCCAAAATAATACCAACTTTGAAAATTACTATGAACGATACTAATTATTAACGTATTTATCTAAAATAATATGTCTTATTTTTCCGGCAAAAATCATAACTCCGGCGATGTCGTGGTAACCGGAATCTTACATGTCATCAAGAAATTATTATGTGATGTGGATTTTGAAAAAAAAAACTTAATTTAGATTTTAAAAAATATTAAATGGTATTAACTAGATTAAAAAAATCCACATCACACAATTAATTTTTTTTAAATAACATGTTAGATTCTGGTTGACATGTCATCGCCAAAGTTAATATTTTTGCCGGAAAAGTAAGACATTATTTTGACCAAATTAGCTAACTACGCTCATGGTATAAATATGTTTAGTAAATGTACTCCTATCAAACCTCTTACCTTTCAACTTCAATTCAATAAAAATGATAAAAAAATTTAAGGGATATACAAACTTAATGGAAATAGAAAAAGGCCTATTTGTTAGTGTAAAATTTGGGCCTTACATTGGGTCATGTATATTGCCGGAAAAGGGTTCTATTTTAGTAGTATATATATAGATTTGTAACAAAATTATTGTATTCTTGTACTAGTTGACGCACTCTTTGATATACTTGCTACATTTTACTTCAATGCTACCTAATTTCATTTTAAAATAATTGATTTATAATATATATCGTCCAAACAAGATCTTAAAAACCTAGATTATCAATTATGAAAGACTTATTTTTGCATAAAGCCAATCATAAACCCTAACTAGGCGTGCCTATAATACTATATTGTTTTGTGCGCATACATACAATGATTTCTATCATATGGGTACATAAAAGCAAAGCAATATCATAAATAAACTGCTGATTTTATATGTTAGCCTACCTTGAGAACCATCAATTCCACCAAGATTAGGGTTCCTAAAAGGCTTGGATTTTTAGTTATTTAATCTAAAGGTACTATCATTACATGAAAAATCCATCTCAAATTGAGATGCAATTAGTTGGATAATTAACTTTATTAGGTCTGCCTCAATTTCTTATTAAAAATACAGCTCACTCAACGAATTGTAGGACGCATTCAGTATCAAATTTGTCAAATTTATCGGGGGATGAAACTTATGTGATTTTCTTCAGTCTCGTTCTAATAGATCACGAGAATGAGCAGTAGTCTAACTGGTTCAATCATTGGTCATTTTTTATTACTAAAATGAGATATTAAAGGTATTTTTAACACAAAAGGAAAATACTTTTTTTTCTTATTCAAACTATTATTTTTACATGAAAAACTTGACAGATTGATCAAGAATGAAGTGTTACCTTACTCTTCAAGTTCTAATTGCATTCGATGTTAGATGGTTTCATCTAGCCCTAAATTTTGCAAAGAAATAAGTTTGTCGTCAACCAAATCATGGATTGATCAGATCACGATTGAAGTTGTTACCTCATCGTCTGATTTGTAGACTCAGTCAAGTTCAAAATATACCTTCACAACAAAAAAAAAAAAATCACTTAACAGAATTTTTTTCCGAAACATACAATCACGAACTTAACGCTCTCATCTGCAAAAATGACTCTAAGAGATCTGCTAATATCTTCGAGCAAAACAAAGAAATTGGCTACCCCCTGCAACCAAGCTTGATGAATTTATTTTGTTACATGTTTTTATACATCTCTTACATACAGTGAACACTAAGAAGAAACTACAAAATCCAAATAAAGAGCAGCAGACTACGGTCCATTTGTTTTTTTCTTAAGATAACCAAACGTAAATAAATCATAAATATCACAATTTTTTCATAAGTATAATCTTTTGGTTTCCATTCCGAATAAACAACCAACTGCACTCTACATTTAACAAAACACTCATTTTATACATTCAAAAGAGGATGAAATACATGCCCAGATGCTGCATTGATTTCAGCTACAAAGAGAGAAAAAAGAGAGAGGAAGGAATAAAGAATGAAAACAAAAGTTGTACTTAGTTCTAAACTACCCATTGTAGAGATAATAATGCTAGTATACCTGGCACTGGCATCTTCGTTGGCTGTCACCAGCTTTCCAAACCAAACAAACAGAGGACAGGATGTCTTGTTATCCTACACACAAAGATAACTTTGCCCATCTATCTCTTTCACCATTCAAAAGAAGGGATGGGCTTAAGGAACAAACAAAACAAAAAAACCCACAAAAAATTTGGGTTTGATTGGATTAGGGCACTTAACAAAGGATCAAATGATGGAAATCAGACTTGAATTTGGTAATCCATCATTCAATAGTCGCGATGAAGCTTATAGAAGTACATTTCGGTTAAGCCATAGTGTTGATCATCCTGCATTTACCAAAAATGTATAAATGACAGTAAAAAACGGGTAATGTATCTTATGTAGTGGTGTGAGTGTAAAAATAGGCAGGAAAATGAGATAGATAGCTTACTTATAGGCTGTACATGTTTCTTGCTTGAAGTTCTACATTTTTCAAATCCCGAAGATGTTGCAAAATCTCTTGTAGAAGGTTTATTCCTCGTTCTCCTTTTGTTAAGGATCCAATGCAGTTTTTTACGAACTCCCGGTCTGCTTCTAGTGCATGTAATCTCTCATACATGTAGGCTACTTCCTCTTCAAGCCTTTCATTTTCAGATTCAAATTTTATCAATGGAGACTTATGCATCATCGCCACAGGATCCGACCCATATTTAATGCCGGTTGACAGTTCATCATCAGATTCAAGTTCAGCTGCATCGAATAAAGGAAGAAGCTGCTTTGGCTTTTGACCATTTATCATCCTCTTCTCATGATACTTTCCATTGTTGGTGGATGAACCATTCTCTGTACCATTTGAATCACCATTATGTTTGCCATTTATCTGAAATTCTTCACCATTCTCTCCATTCAATGTACAAAGCTTTTCCTCTAAGAACTTGAGTTGCTCTAAGATTGATAGTCTCTCATTTTCAAAATCACTAAAGGAGTCCTGCAAGTTCAAAATTGCATCAATAGGTGTATCTTCGTGATGCCCATTTTCCATAGATCTGCAAGAACTATCTTCATCTCTTGATTCGTAATTCAATTTCATAGATAGCCTCATCCTTTCCCTCTCCTCATAGTCTTTTACTTTCTTCCGGAAGATTCCAAGCTCATTCTCGGCCTCCTGCAATTCTTTTTCCCTCTTTACCAGAATCTCATTCATTAACTGCAATGCTTCTTGGTCATACTCTGACTGCTCTTCCATTATCCTTTGGTACTGCAAAGCTTCCATTTCAATTGTTGCCTTCTCTTCTTGAAGCCGACTAATCATTGCCATTGTCTGATTAGTAGCTATTGCAGCAGCATGCCGCTCTTCTTCTAACTCTGCAAACAATACGTGGAATGCCTTCCTTTCAGATTTCAATACAGACTTGAGCTCTTCAAATGTTGCAACTTCATCATTGTCGAGCTCGTTTGCAACGCTTCCCTCCAACGATCGTTCAACAACCTCAAGACTAGTATCATTAAGGATTTGCATTTCATCAGTCTGCTTAGGTTCTGCAGAATCAAAACTTAGGCTTTAGCTTATGAGAGATCGGCATATATTAGCAAAGCAAGAATAAACAAGAATGTATAGCTTACCACAATCACCATTTTCTAGAAAACAGCTACAGCTAGTTGAAGCTTGACAAGTGATAATATTAGTAGAGAGGTATTCCTCTTTGCAGGGCATGAAAGGTTCCGCCATTTGCCTCTCGTCTGTTAACTCCAAACTCTTCAGTGAATTAAATTCATCATCCCCTGTCTTGCAAACATCTCCACAAACTGCAAACGAATACAAATTATTCAACACAAAACAGCAGGAAAAAAAAAAAAAATTACAAAATTATAGAAAAGGAATCAACATTTAAATTAAGAATTACCTGATGTAGCAACATCAGCATTCAGTTGATTCAATTCAATCTCTTCAGTTACTTGGCCATCCATGGTTGAATCCTGGAAAGGCATCTCTCTTCCTGCCGTCTCTGTTTGGTCTTGTACTGGTAATACCTCAACCTTGTTTGTATCTGATAACTCAACATCATCTATCTCTGGCTTCTCTTCTTCATGATGGCCATTTTCTTTGGACAACTCTTTTCTCTTGGTTTCATCCAATTCCATAGTCTCTAGCTCTTGACCTCGTTTGGTGAGAAAGTCCTCACCTTTTGTCTTGTCATTCTCTCTGTGACAACCATCTCCTAAATCTGCATATCAATAAAAAAAATGGACTCATACATCAGCAAAATGAAAAATGACAAAGAAAAGGAATTAAAATTCAAAGTATGAAGTACCTCCTACAGGAATATTGACATTCAGCTCCGTCTCGTCAGCTACTTGATTGCCGATGGCACTATGTTGAACAATGCTTGGTTGATCAGCATCATCTTGGAAATTAATCTCTCTCCTTGTTAATTCTTCTAGGCCTTCTATGGTTGGTATTGGTAATATCTCAGCCATGCTTGCATCTAATACCACTATCTGTATCTCCTTTTCATCACCTTTGTTGCTTGAAAGTTCTTTCATCTTGATGTCGTCTGATTCCACCTCATCACCAATCTCTGTTTTTATCTCCGGTTCTTGGCCTTGTTTGGTCGGCAAGTCCTCAAACTTGGTTTCGTCATCCTCTATATAACATATAACTTCAAAATCTGCAAATGAGTAAAAATTCAACACCTACATACATTAACCAATAAACAAGAAGGCAAGATGAAGTACCTTCTACTGGTATGATGGAGTTCAGTTCATTAAGTTCCATCTCATCGGTCACTTGATCATCAATAGCATTGACAGGAACATCACATGCTTGATCACCGACAACCTGACAATTAAACTCTGTCCTTGTTGCTTCTTCTTCGCCTTGTATAGTTGGTAACATCTCAGCAAACTTGTTTGCATGTAATACCAAAGCATCACCGACCTCTCTTATAATCTCCTTTTCCTCTTCGTGATCTTGTTTGCTCGTCAATTCCTCGATGTCGGTTTGATCTAATTCCATCTTAATACCAATCTCTTTCTTTATTTCCAGCTCTTGACCTTGTTCAGTGGGCGAATCCTCGTTCATGGAACTAAGCTTTCCCACAACATCAAGAGCATCAGCTTTGGTTTCATCATTACTCTGTTCCATCTCCAAATTGACCAATTCAACAGGAACCAGTTGATAATCATCAAGGTCAATATAAAACTCTATAGGCTGAGGGAGAACTGTTTCATTGGTATATGAACCTTTGGTGGAAAACTTGAGGATATGCTTCGTCTGTTCTTTTAACACTACGTCACCCTCCTCTTCATCTGTCTCGACCATAGAGTAACCTTCCTTAGGGTGCCAAAAGGAAAAGCCCTCTGAATTATTACCATCTTCATTTATGAGATCAGAATCAGGACTCATCAGGATATCTCTATCCAGCTCTTTGATACTCGATGAATCTATTGAATTTTGATCCGGTTCCTCTTCGAAACCATTAGGACGAAGAAGCTCATCTCTGTATGCCTTCTGGGTATCTTCGAAAACATCTGAAGAAGGCTTGATCAAAGGACGGGGAGACAGGATGTAACAGTTAATGGTCAACCCACAACATGAGCATCTCAAATTGACATCACCTTTCTCAACCACCATACAATCATCATAAGAAGACTTGGGATTGTGCTGGTGAGAGGACGAGCAATCCTCGCACATAAAGTGCGATTCCACAAGTTTACTATGATTGAAACAATAACCTGATCTAGATAACTCAATGGCATGGTGCTCACAGTACAAATCTCTATAAGAAGACTTAGGATTATGGGGCTCAAAGATGTGATCAAGTCTTGAACATAAAAGGCAAGGTGGTTTAAGGCCAAAGTAGCGAGCAAATTTGATGATCAAGTAAGAGAAGAGAGAATTCAATAGGAGAAAGAATATCAAAGCCCATTCAAGGACAGCATAGATAAGAACAAGGGTGATTCTATTGGTTTTCCTTTGTATCATAGTAGCAAACTTATTGGGTGCCATCAATGATAGTAATCAAGTTTTCTTTATATATGTACAGTGAAGAGCTGAAGATTGTGGGTGGAGAAAGAGAGCAAGGATGGTGAGAGAAGGAAATAGAATGATTGAGGGGGCAAATTTTATGTTTGGAATGAGAAAGATGGTCTGAAGGGAAATAGAATTATACATCCAAATGTAGACCCTCCAAAAATATATAAAAAAATTGCAGCATGAAATTTTAAAAAATGGGGGCAAAAATATTTTGAGGAAGTTTTTGAGATGAAGTGAGAGGGACATAAAATAATGAACAGGTTTATGAATACATTCCTTTTCAAAGTACTTGCCTGAATCTTTGACCCACTGAAGCAATACCATCAAATGTTGAACATCTGAAAGCCAAATTAAAAAGAAATCATCAAATATAAACAGCAACAAGCAGGTGATTTATAATGGAAATGGAATTGGTAAACACAAAGGAGCTTCACCTTCAAAGATAAGGAGATTGGGACTTTAAAAACTTGATTGATACATTCAGACTTTTCTCACAGACATTTCACCAAACAGTTGAAAGGCATTCAGTTTAGCTAGAAATCCCAAAATTAGGCAAAAAGGAAGCTTTTGTATTGGTAGATCCAGTGGAAAAGCTAATAGCCTAACCCGATAGATTAAAGAAACGTGTGTAAATGGCCGCGCCACCCAGATTTTCCGGCGCGGTGGATCAGCTAAATGGGGCGACCCACACTCCCACAGCCACCAGTAGCGATAAATGAGCCGTGCCTGTGGGACCCGGACCCATCCAAGCATACTTTTAGATGTATATTCAGATGCATAATGAATGATGGTTCCCCGCTCTTTAAGCCTTTATTCCCATTTGCAAAGTGTAATCATGGTAAGATTATTATATATCTTCTTAAACATAAGTTATAATTCTTATACTTAACGTTAAAAAAGTACTTTTATATATTTTATATAACTAATTAACGTACAAATAATTGTTTTTATGACAACTTGTTTACAAGAGAAAATAAAAATCCAATAACTACAAAATGGACGATGGGTAAAATTCAATGTCAATCCACCAGCATATTTAGTTGATGAGTTATAGGATTAGGCTTAACATTTTCATGATTACTAGTTCAGTACTGCTTAACAAATGGGCTATTTCATATTTGTTTGAATGAGCAAAAACATGTTTAATTTCAAATCCTAATCACAATGTGTTAAGCAGGTTTTTCACATTCATTAACGATGGTTTCTTTCATTGAAAAAAACTATTCAATGTGAGTTGGCTACACAGGAAAACTCTAATTTACAAGTAACAGATATCTTATTTTATGTTTCTGTT
The DNA here is from genome assembly GCA_033239125.1 of Fagopyrum homotropicum. Classification (NCBI taxonomy): domain Eukaryota; kingdom Viridiplantae; phylum Streptophyta; class Magnoliopsida; order Caryophyllales; family Polygonaceae; genus Fagopyrum; species Fagopyrum homotropicum. The sequence continues at coordinate 5,334,106 of BSWB01000001.1, read as the reverse complement.
ATAGCCATTAATCGTTCTTAACCCAACATATTTCATTTTAGAATATTATACTTTCACACAATTGATTATGAGAACAATTATAGAATAAATAATAAGATTGTAACAGACATAATATGAGATAAATTTGAAGGCAAAAGAATAAATCATGATTTTAATCGAGCTATCAAGGACATGTTTCTAAATAAAATTTGAAACACTACTTAGTGATGTAACCAAATGACTAATGTTCAGGTACGGTTCATATATTGCGGTACGGTCGTACGGCCGACCGTACGGGCGACACGTGTCCCGAAAAATAAATTTTTTTTTTTTTCGGAAACAAATGAAAATTTGTTTGAACTACCATTTATAATTTATGCACTATTCTCCTATAAACTTTGAACTATTCTCATATAATCCATGAACTATTACTTTTTAATATAATCCATGAACTATCCCATAATAAGTTTTGAACTATTACTTTCACTCCTTTATACATTTTTGCACTTTAAACTATTCTATTTAATTCATGAACTATTCTATTATAATTCATGAACTATCCCATAATAAGTTTTGAACTATTACTTTCATTCCTTTATAAATTTTGCACTATGAACTATCCTATTATAGTTCATGAACCATCCTTTTATAAGTTATGAACTATTCCATAATAAATTTTGAACTATTACTTTTACTCGTTCTTTGAAAAAAAAAAACTTAAAATTTTTTTTTTTCGGGACACGTGTCGACCGTACCAGAATAATGTGCCTTACTTGAACAACACCCGGCCAAATACTACTTTAATCCTTAAGTTGAAGCGCCATAAAAATTAAACTTATATAAAAAAAATGAATGAAAAAAAATCTACAAAAATCAAGCACATATTTAGTCATGCTAGCTGATCCTAGCTATGGTATTTGATCCCAAACAGAAAATGGAAATTTCTAAATAAAGAGAATTTTTTTACAAAATGAATGGAAAAAGACTTACAAAAAAGAAAAAGTTGTTTATCACAATCCACAACCATACGAAAGACAATTATATGGCCCATTTGAGGTATTTGACATGGTGTATCAGTACACAACAAATCTCTAAACATCTGAATTGACCCCCACCAAAAACAAGTGACTCACAACAGCCGTTCAATATCCAGATAATCCCTCCTTTTCACAATTCTTCCCACACATTTCTCATCTATACCAGAATAATCAATTTTTTCCCAATCTAAATTTACAATAGGCAGAGGCGTCAATCACAATAGACCTGTGCTCCCAAAAGGATTGGTAGCTTGAGGGTGAAAAGTGGGTTTAGACAATGGGTACGGCCCGAACCCGGCGTCGCCGAATGGGTTGGTTGGTGTCATGGCAGGATATTGATGCGTTTGGGGATATGGGGCTGAGTAAGGACCATATGGATTGATCTGCTGATGTGACATTGTGGCCATTTGTACTGAGATTGGGGCTGCAATGTTACTGGACATTGCAAAAGGATCATGTACCTCAAATGGGTTCGGAGCCGGCGTTCCGTAAATGGGCTGTTGCTGGTTGTTGGCCCTGTAGGCTGCTTCGTCGTATAAGCTGTTCAGTGTTAATGAGTCTAGTCCACCAGCCTGCAATTTAAAGTTTTTTTTTAATATAATTTAATTGTTAGGAAGAGGAAAAAGAAAATAAAGGCAACAAAGTAGTTGATATACGCATAACTTCACCAGCATATTTGCAAAGATGGTTTGTTGACCAACAATAGAAATTTCATACAACAAATATTCACACTAATCTAATTTTAGCGACCAACTTACAAGTTGCAACTTAAAATAGAAAAGTTTGACAGGGTTGGTACATTCAAAAGCTCAATCTAGAAATCCAATTACTCTAACTTGGCAAGAAAAAAGAGAAGGAAAAAGAAGAAAGGGCTGTAATAACAGATACTCAGATAGATATGCAGCTAGCGATCTGTTCCAGCAAGAAAGCTCAACCTCTAAAATTCCACAAGTTTAAGTTGCAAATATTTGTTCAAAAGAAAAATTAGGAACCAACAATCAAACAGAATAGACTAAGAAGCATATTCTCCAAAATCATAAATTTTTAACTGTACACAGCACTCAAAGTTGTATGACCAGAAAGGAATATAACTCACCAATTGTCGGTCAACAGGAGCAGAAATATCACTGCTTGGAGCAGTGACTAATGCAAGTTCCCATCCTGTAGGGTCAAAACCATTCCATGCAGCGGCCCCAGAGCTTGAGGTTGAGGTAACATCTAGTAAAAAAGAACGATGCTGTTAAACTAATCCATTTCAATTGCAAAATTACAACTTGTGGGAAATTCTATACCAGTTGACACTATTGCCAATGCCAATGCATTGCTGTCCTCTATGGCTGATGCATTAGGAGACGTATCATTCAGTCCCTGAAAGGACCAAAAACAAGGTAAATAATAAAATTTTCTCTACCTCTTCTTCTTATTCTTTTTTTTTGGTTGTGGTAAAAAGTTAAAAGAAGTTATTTTATTAAACGTGCATAAAAAATCAGAATACATGAGAGCCAAGACACTTACCAGAAAATCTGCTGATTCCATATTGTTCGTAGGTGTGAAAGGAGAAGTCGCCTCGATGTTGGAAGCAACAATTTTATCTGTAGCCTCTGGGTGGGATTCATCAATGGTTGAATTATTTTCATCATCCGGCACAGATTGATCAGGATAATACGTCAGCTGAAGCCTCTCCGGGAAGTCCTGGGTGGTAATGAAAAATATACTAATTTTTAATGTAAAGAAAACATTTATCACAAGAACTATACAATTATATAACATGCACCCCTGCTCCATTATTTCAAGAATAGAACTTACCAACTGCTGGGTTGGAAGAGAGACAACTCTTGGAGCCTCACTAATATACTCTTCCATGGTTGCCAGAAAAGATTGTGGGGGCTGAAAAGATTTATCAAATGATTCATGATTATATCAGCATACAGAATAGGAAAACATGTTAAAGGAGCCATATATAAGATCTTATCCAATAATTCCTTACATCTCTTAGAACTGGAAACTGGAAGTTCCTAGCAAGCTCCAAACCTCTGCAAACTTCATAAAATTCACAAAGGCTCCCAGCCTACAGATAAAATTAAGCATATAAGAAATAACCACTGCAACTGTAACTACACCAACCTTGCCTATCAAATAATAACACATTACTAATATTTTGGTGGTCGCAATCCAAACAGATTCTAATAAAGTTAAATTTAGCTTAACCTGTTGGCCAGCACGTCTGTATACTTCTAGGGCTTTTACTGCTTCATGCCTTGGCATTTCAAAAAACTGCAATAGGATACGGCAATTTTGATAAGTAGTTTAGTGGTGTGTGCACTTTAACAGATTATAAATGCCCAGCATACCTTATCAACCAAATTTATGATCCCATCATTAATAGCACAGTATATTTTAAAACTCTCCTTCAATACCTGCAATAAAATTAAAAAAAAGAGAGAGAGAGAATGAGAGGGAGAACGAGACAGAAATCACCATTTCCATTTCAAAAGGTTATTCAAATATCATTGGAACAGATCATATGGTTTTATTGTTGAGAGAAAGATATTTTTGACAACAAATTGTGCATGCCACAAGTAAATTTCCTTTTACAGCATTAAATATACTTTGTCTATCCAATGGATATAATTGTTTGTAGAAGTAAAACATCAAGATAATCCCATCATCTAAATCATATTTCCAGAAAAGACCTAAATGAACAAAATTTTCGATTCTTGATATTTAAAGAAAATTGTGAAGTGTGAAACAAAGAAAGAAGAGAATTACATACCAGTGCAAGTGCATACTGTATCACATAATTTCTCACAGCGGCGCCTTCTGGCTGTTAAGGTTATAACAAGAGTCTCAATATTTGTTGAGGATAAAGAAAAAATGACAAAAAACAGATGCATGCACACGCTACCCTAATTCTAAATGCAGAGCACAAAAAAACACACCCGGCATCCCACAAGGCGGTACATAAGTTGCTGCAGGGATGGCAATTGTTCCAACAGTTGCTCACTGTCCAAATCTCTGGTTACACTGAAATTCTACATATGGAAATGGAAAATTAGAATCAGATAAGATTCTTCCTCAAATAATAACAGATAGGTCGCATAATTATATCTAATTTGCTATATTATCATGTATAGTAAAGTAAGGTATTTTCCTCGTTGTATAATTTTGCTGAACATGGACTAAAAACATTACAAGCTGATCTACGAAGAATATATAACGATAATATCAAAAGGCAACTTTTCTATATATAATTATATAAAGATATAAAACTATTTCAAGCAGATGTTGGGGAATCAACTAATTGAAGAACCGGTGCATCTGAAGCTAAATATTGAAGTTCATTTCAGAGATGGTTCACAAGAATGCTATCATCCTTATGAAGTTCCCACTTGCCATGAATTTCCTCCCACGTGAGATTTATCTATAAATGATGGAGAAGAGCCATGTCGTTAACAAGATTATAAAATGCAACTAATTCAATTTCTATTGTCCCTTACTCCATTCCGCTTCTCAATCTGATGGAACAATATAAGTGAACAACTGAAGGTGTGACATACACGCACAAGGTAACTTCTATCATCGCAAGGATATTCGAATTAACAAACTTCAAGTAACTTTCTTAGGGACACAAAAACTGAAGAAAATCAAAGTAATACCATATCTGGCTCCTGAGAAGGCCTCAGTACTCGCTTAGTCTCAATGTCGTATCTTAATACCCTGAAGCACTCAAGGCGTTCTTCCAAGAACAGCACATAGGTTCGCACCCAAGCAGAGCAATCCCAGGCTGAAGCAGTATTCAGAAAACATACAATATGTTGTTTCTTGTCAGAAACATAACAAAAATAATTGAATATGATTAAATGCGGCATTTCCACAGTTGAAGTATGCTATGAGCCTATAAGGTGAAAATAGAAGTAATAAAAAAGTATATCATAATACCAACCAATAGGGCTCGAGTCGTCTTTGAAGTTTGAGAGATGTGGAATGAGGCCACGCTGTGAGAAGTTTAAAAGTTCTTCCCTGAATGTTGGATCACCTTCCCTTAGTAACCTATGGATAACTATGAGTGTTTTCAATGCGACCTGTTCATCGGGAATAAGTTTAGAAAACCATTTAGATCCATGGTGATTCAGTTGCAAATATGGATGAGCAGGATTGCATGACCGATACACTAGAAAGTCTACGATCAACAATCTTGCCAATAAGGGAAGGAAACCCACTTAGTTATTCATATGTATGTCACAGCGAGAAGTCTTGTGATATGTTTTAAAACTACCAAATTTTCCAATATACATGCCTCAAGAGATGAGAATGAACAAAAAGAAGATATGGAAAACAAGTAGAATCCAGAAATGTAGTCTTGTGCAGATTAATATTCAATAGCAAAGGTAACACCAGGACAAGCAAAGTGGCTTCTGCATTTTCATTTTGCAATTAACGAATTTCAAGCATTTTACGAATATTAACAAGAGGCATCAAGCCATCAAACCACCTCAAAAACATTGGAAGAGAAAAAATCTAGTTTCAGTTAAAAGTTCAATTACAAGCATAAAACATGCTGCACAGTTGATTTTTCGATTTTGGCTTTAGAATGTCAAAGAAGTAGAGACAACTTTCATGACTACCAAAAAATAGTTGAACATGCTGCTTCATTTAAAGAATATTTTTGTCTATGCTGCATAAAATGCCAGAAAGAGATGGAAAGTTGAATTAGCAAAAATAAAAGTCAATAGTTGTACAGGACAATAAAAATTATTAAAAGGCGAAGGCTTAGAGATTATTCTTGATCCTTATAAATCAGAACCAGAAAACCTTGGCCAAACCGCCAAACTAAGCACAAAATCGTAATAAAAACTATTCAAAAAGAATCAGTCAAAGAAATGGAAACACCGAACACAGTGGCACTAGAATATGTTGATTTGATCAACTGTAAACAGATCAATTGTGAAATCCAAACTCAACCTAATCCGATACCAAAAGCATTTCCACCAACTGCCAACCGTCGACATATCACATCGGGAAATAAATCATTCAAGAGTAATGATACACAGCATCAAGAATGGGAAAACCATGAGCAAGCAGACGTTTGCTACTAAACGAAACCACCGGAAACGCAACTGAAATCGGATCTCAACAACAAATTCGAGGAAATGAAACTGAAACGCATACCGTCCAATTACGCGTCTTGGCTAATCTACGTGCAAGAGCGTGGATACAATAAGCAACATCAGCGCGAGGCCTAATTGCAGAGGTTGCGATCAAAATTTCTGAAAAACAAGAAGATACCGATCATGAACAAATCATAAATGAAAGAAAAATTATCTGATAGAGATCAACAAGCAAAAACGGAGTGAAAACTCACTTCGTAAGTGCCTATCTTTGGGCGGACACTCAACGTGATTCGTGGCCTTTACAATCGCTACATCCAAGTCCTACAAACAAGATTAAACAATTTTATTTGTCTAAAAAGCAATCAGAAGTCCCAAATCCAATCATTTAACCATAAATTAAGATAATAAGAAGACCTTGTAGTCGCTATTGATTTGAGCGAGACCGACTGTGGTGTGATCTTTAATAGCACCATAGGCTTTTCTCCATGTTTGAAGAGTCGCCATTAACTCACTTGTCTAATCTCGATTTTCTCTCTCGATCAATCCCTTCTCGCTCTCTAAAAGACTAAATCTATCTTCCTTTCTCTCTTCTGCGCGTACTGTAACGATAAAAATGGAAGGCTAAATTTGAGAGAGAAAGAGAAAACGGAAGTTTCTGTCCAGAATGGAAAACAAAAATTCTTCGCTACTGAATTTTCAGATTCTTCCCTTCTAGAACCTGCTGGCTTTGGGCAGCCCACCCTAATAAAATATTTATCTGATTTATTTTAATATTATCATTTTTCCATTTAAAAAGTCATACTATAAAATCTTATATTTATTATATTGAAAAGTCACTAAAAGAAATTTTAATTTTTTTCCTTGACCAATTATAATTACCAAAAATACATTGATTTTTTTACAATGTAAAATTTGGGTAGAACATTATATAATATTTTTGAAGATTTTTTTTTCTTAACATGCAAAATATGGCCAATGAGTAGGCGTTCCTTAATTTTTCGAATCAAATGTACTGCGACTACGCATGGCGTATGCATAGTATGGTTACGCATCCGTCAAGCGTAGTCGTAACCATTTTCCTTTATTTTTGAACGAAATGAGTTTGTCGCTACGGTTACGCATTACGTAACCGTAGTCGGGGTATGAATAGTATGTTTCATGCGGTACGAATAGCAATCTCGCCAATGAAGAAGGGTAAAGTATAGAAAGAGATGTATAAAAGCATTAGTACATAAAAATAATATTTTGGATTTGACATCATAAAAAATAGTAAAATGAATATTTAACTTAAATTTTTTATATTATTTGAGGTTCAACTATATCGCTCTTTTATTAAAAAAAATGATTGGGGTGGCATGTATGATGGTGATATTTGACTAAATTAAAAGCATAAATATAGATGGCAGTGAGGATGGTGGGCCAAAGGCCAGTAGTAGCCACCTATTGAGAATCTGTTATAGAGCGATGCCACTTGTATATAACGGTGGTGTCAGGTGTTCGACGAATCTTTATCATCAATTTATATTTCATTAACAGAATTAAAATTATTTTTGAATTTTAGTAAAATTTATACATAGAGTTATTGTGTCATATCATATGGAGTTGTTGATAAAATAATGCTGCTGTTTTCACACGCAAATTTCATGTAATGATTCAAAGGGCTATGATATTTACGGGATAAGGATGAAATTTATGAAAAATTATGATTTTTTTTAATGAAAATTGTTCGGTTCAAAGGGTTATTGGATTGATCGAATTGTATGAGTACGAGCGCACATACAAGTTAAATTCATGACCAACAAATACGTTTGGTGGATTTCATCGTCAAACCAATGAACAATAAAAGTAGTCCACTGATTTTATTGTTATTGAGAGGGAAACTAATGTTCAATAATCAAACAATAATGTATTCTCACATGCAAGGCAACTTAGGCAAGCGAATCAATTATGGCTCTGGCTCTTCTACAAAAATGACCATATAACTTGATATATTTTATTCAAAAACAACAGCATTTCATATCATTCACACTAACACCTCACATGTGCACCAAAAGCATCAACCGCAGAATTAGTTCAAGATTTACTTGAGTTGGATTATTCTGAAATTTCATTTCTTGCATTGTTTAATTAAGACATAGCTAAATTAAAATGAGAGTACAATTACTACAATCAAATTCTATGATGGAACCCACGAACCCCATGGTACATAAAACAACTCATGAGAAGATGAAGAAATGAGGCAGAGAAGAGCTCTTAATTAAAAAGATTAAACATGCCAAAATCCAACTTGTAACTTTGAACTCTGCAACATGTGCCTGGGATTTTGCCCTATGCAGTTTTAACTTAAAGAGAAGAAAACACGAAAACTGAAGTTAAAGGGCATGAGTAGAAAAGTGATAGCAGGCTAAAACTTCAAAAACGTTAAAACTAGAACCTATGTTTTGGTATTCGAAAGGATTTCTGTATGATCTTTTATTATGGCCTATAGGGGCTGGTTGATGATTCTCCTAGTCACGTGATTCGGGTTTCGTTTGCATAGGCCGTGGCGGTCTGAGATATACTCGTGAGTTAAACAGTCTGGAAGGAGTTCTGGAAAGAGGTCTGGAGATTCTGGATGGAGGTCTGGACAGTGGTCTGAAGAGAGTTCAGCATCACTGACAAATTCTCCTTGTCAAATGACTCCAAGTTTAAGTCTGTTGTGGACATGGCTGCAGCACCAGCACCTAACATGATAGCAAGAACGGCTGTTGCTTTCAAGCAGCCGTGGCCGGGTGATACTCTCCCTGCTAATATTTTGCTGTACTTGTCGGCTTCCTTGAAGAGTGTTTGCTTTGAACCATCTTCTCCCTCCAGTGCCTTCTCATTCTAAGAAGAAAGAGAATGTCAGATGAAGGATTCATATAAAAACTGTTATGACTTGGTTCATACTTCATTGATCACCGCTACATTTTATGAAAAGACTATGATTGGAAGACCTAGTGGACAAGTGCCTTCTCATTCGACATTTATTTCCTTTTGCTGTCAAACACGGCCTGAGAATTCGAGTGAAATATTTTTACGCAGTATATGTCATGGAATGTATGTCAACTACAATGCTGTGTTGCGTTCCTAGGCCATTATCTATCCAATAGTCAAGCAAAAGTGGACAAGTGAAAGAAAGGGGAAGCTACCTTTTGCTGGAAACTTTTGAGAGTCGCCTTCAAAGCCTCCCGAGATGGCTGACTGAGATTCAATTGCTTCCATTGTTCAACCATTTTCCTCAGAACAGCAACACTTGCTTCTAGGTTATCCAGGTACAGTTTGTCCTGTTACAATGGAGTTCAAGATTCAATCAGAGATGAAATGAAGGGGAAAAGAGCCACAACAAAAAGTCCGGAACAAAAACTATTAGCAAATATGTACAAAAGATAGTCTCATACCCACAGCTTGTAGCACTCGCTGTTTTGGCCTAAGGACCAAATGAAAACTGATGCTCCTTCCTTTGACAGCTCAGGGTTGCCTGCAAAAGAAACCTTTTGTCAAAATCTGAATGCTGATTTTTACTGTACTCCATTGTTTCCTGCAAGAAAAAAAAATAATATATGGATAATTAAGATCAGTATATGAGTACAGTACTTTCTCCAGCGGCTTTAATAGCTATGCTGAATATCTGCTGGGAAGCTTGTTTCATTGCCTTGCTTCCAGGGACACCAGCAAGAGCAATCTCTTTGAGGGTTGGGTATACAGCCTCAAACCTTTCAGTTGCCTGGGAGAAAAAAAAAAGAACTTATAAAGATGCTTATTATAATAGTACAGTTCTCTTAGAAAAAATTATACCCATGTATATAGATCACACACCTTTAATTTAGAGGAAGATGCAGGAAAAGTTACTCTTAGTAGTATCTCAAAAGAGGAAGGAGGAATCAAGCGCTCGCCTTTCCGAACGGCATTACTCATCAGAATGCTACGAGCTTTTGGGGCTGACAAAATTCTGAAACCAGAACCACAACATGTCAAGCACATGAAAATTTAGAGAGAAGATAAAAATGGCAATAGCAAAAGTTTCAGTGATTTCAAACCTTTCAACCAACTGCAAGATCAAATCCCTTGATTGAGGATTGTTGCTGGATTTGCTATTGAGGACAGGCAAAAGGTTATGTGCCCATGCATACAAGCCAACAGGTAACTCACCTTGGCAGGCCTTCAAGGTAACAAACATCAAGAGTGTTTGTCAGAATCAGCATATTAATCACTTAATGCCAATCTTCAAAATAGTTCTAACATGATAGTGTTAAACACCACCAACCTGACAAATCATCCACACAATGACAGGAAGCTTATCTTGTCCTTGATACTTTGTGTTGTCCCTTAATGTGGGCAATGCATTAAGAAGCGCATCAGGTTTCCGTCGTAGTACCATTGCTAGAACAGCAAATACTGCAACCTGTAAGCGTAGAGGATAGGTAAGTACAGAAGTAATAAAATCGTATTTTCTTTCATCAGTTCTTGGCATCCATCCAAGAGACCCAATAATCATATCTGCTTTCCTCTATCTTTAATTCAGTGAGTCTTCCAGCTTTTAGAATCAGGACACCCTCAACTTCCTTCTCGTCAACTAAATGGAAACAACATTGATCATAGATTATAACTTATAAGAGATGACTGCACTGTGAGTCTGCGACCCTGAAAACCCTTCCACAAATAGACATCTAGCTAATATCATCCTAGTGACTGCATGGTTGCCTATCATGTTTTAGAATGCTGTCTGGTTAAAAGCTACAGATAATAAAGCGGGGAGACATTATAAGATATACAATGTGCAGCTGCAAGTTACCTGAGATTTTGATGATGGTTGTTGAGCAACTTTCTTAGCGCCCTTAACACTGGCATGTTGACTTGCCAAATCAGCAAGAATACTGTCTAGTAATCCCAAAACAAAGGAACTAAGGGCATCAATTGAGCGTTGGCTGATCCATTCCACTGATATCTTGTAAACATTGTCCGGGATGTTAGAAAGAGGAACCTGCAAAAGGTAGAGCAAAACACCACAAATATCACAACAGAGCAGTAATTTGCATGTGGCAATTTATATAAAATCAAAGTTATATAAGGTAATGATATAATCTCTTTCTTTCAAATAATTAACTCCCATTGCATACAGTCAAATATCAATCAGTCTTAATACTTTCTATTTGATCAGGAAAATACTTGGAAGATATACCCACGAGATTAGCAATAATTTACTAGGCCAAACCATGCAGCATAAAACATACATGTCTACCAGAGTAGATATTACTGGGCCTATCTGTCTTATAAATGTCAATAAAAACAGAATATTTTCTTACTACGCAATGTACATTGTCACTTTCAGATGGTGACTGTAGTGAAGCATGAGGAACTAGTGTAAGCAGAACTCCATAAAGACACAAACTTAAATTGTAATCTGGGGTCAGAAAGAGGAATTAGGTTTGGGAATGAAGCTCCTCTGGCAGATATCAATGTCAAACTGCCTACTTGCCATAGGTAAGGGCCACCTATTAATGAATCACTGTGCAAGAAGCAAAAAAAGGGTTCACCGTGAAACGGAGTCAAAATAGCAGGGGCTACTAGTAATGGTAGAAAATGCATGCAACGGTACAAAGGGCCACGCCATTTAATACAATGTCATCACATTGTTCTCAGAATTATCACAACCCCCACCGTCTCAACAGATCCATCATCTTCCAGCTTCAAACTCATTTGTGGAATGTGACATGCATGGTGTCAGACACTAACGTTTGCTCAAATCATTATACAAAAATTAGTTGAATTAATCAGAGGCATAATTAGGTTAGATGTTTAGATCAGAGAAAAAGATTCTCCTTTAAGGAAGGATGCCATGACAACTATGCATGTACAATTCCAACCCACATTCAACACACGAACTCACCTCAGTTAGCTTAGCCAGAGTAGATTCCCTGAGGATCTTCACCCAAGGGAACTGGGCAGCTCCAACACCAGAAAATGCCCGTCCAAAATAATCCGCAAATCGCATCAATTGTATGTTCTCCTGAGATCCATACGAACCCTAGAAAACACGAAGATCCAAAAATTCCAAACAATTCACAACGAAAATCCAAAATTCAAAAAATCACAAACCGCAACATGCAAAATCAAAACCAAAATACTCAAAATTGATCTCGAAATCAGACTCCGTACCGTCACTTCAGCGATAAAAGCTTCGAGATCAGAAGGAACAATCTTCGCAGCGGCCTCAGCGACAGTCACCTTAGGCTTCTTCTCCTTCTTCTTCTTCTCCTTCTTCTTACCCTCCTCAGCCACAGCATTCACCTTCCCTTCCTCCACCTCACTATCGTAATCATCCTCTGAGTCAACAACTCGCCGATCCTTTGATCTGACCTTAAGCGAGGTCAGATCCGAATCCTCAACAGCCCTCTGAGCTTCAACAACACGCCGACGACGGTCACGCGACTGCTCCTCGATCGCTCGGAAGACATTTCCATCGATCTCGCTGGCTCCAGCCGGAACAGATCCGTTCTGGCGTGGCTTGGCGTCGTTCTTGTTCTGCTGAGGCTGATTCTTTCTACGCTTTGCGTAGGTCACCTTCTGCCATCCATGGGAGTTGTCGTTGACGATGGAGGTGTCGTTGATGTGATCGAAGTTGTTGACATCTTCCATTGTCGATCGGGATTGATTGCTCTGGAAATGGATAGAGATAGTAAAAAGGGGATTTGATAGAAAGAGAAGATCGAGATGGGAGAGATTTGGGAAAAGGGGGAGAATGGGAGAGTATATATATACACTGAGAAAGTTGACCTGGCAAAGGTGTTTGACCCAAGGTCGTGCATGCAAATACGATGTGTTGTGGTGGGGAAAGTCGTCTTGTTGCATTTCCATTTCTCTATAATATCTTTGTTTTTTTTTTCTTTTTAAAAATCTTTATGAATAGTAAGTTAGGGCCCGTTTGGTTCCGTTTGGTTTTAACTCAGGAATCGGAAACGGAATGGAAACGAATCAAGTCTATACGTATGCCCTTGTTCATAAAAGTTTTTGAAATCATTTCATGTGGTTTGAAGTAATTGGAGTAGAGTTTGATTACTTTTGATACCCTATAAGGTAAAAAAATGTGGGAAAGCAAGTGCACTTTGCACTAAACCACAAGGAATGATTCCATAAAATTTCATGAATAAGGATATGCATATGGATTAAATTCGTTTCCATTCTTTTTTCGTTACCGGATTTGAAACCAAACGGGCTCTTAATCTCTAAAAGTCGCGGCTTTCAAAAAGAATATGATTGATTACTCACTATATAATGAAAAAATAGATATGTTCACAATAGAAAGGGACTATATTCTTTCAATTATTATATATACATTTTGAATCAAAATAACCCATTAATTAAAAAATCAATTGTATTAGAATTTTTAGATTTATACAAGAATATCTTTCATGAACAATGTTTTATTCACATGTGTATTAATTAGCTGGGAATTATGGTATCCATTTTTATGGATATGTTTCTAATGTTTGTATATTTCACATTTATGGTAATCATATATTTGGTTTTATGTTATTATATTACAAATCTAATATTCTTATTTATGGATGTTCAGTTTTAAAAAGTTTGATTTTTTTTCTTTAGTAGGATCTATGTCTATATGGCAATATAAATATACAAAACTTATTGATTAAAAACAAGTTGTTCAACAATTAACTAATTTTTTTGTTTTTACGAGTGTAAGAAATATTTGATTATTAATTTTTGTTGATACTCCAACTCACCTTCAAACTGTAACCATTAACGTCTTTTATATGCGACAACCCGATAAAATAAGAAAAGTATATGGGAATCACCTATCTAGAAGAAAAAGACATAATATTGTTCGTATTAGTGATGCAGTTATTACTTCCCTCAAGAACCAACGGAAGTCATTTGCCATCATCTAAGTCTTGGGTCGCAATGTCGTATTTCAGGTACTAAAATGTCACCTATACAAACTTTGGGCACCAACAAATTGTATGGTTACATTGTAGTCAAATCTAGAAGCCCCAACTTTCACTACGTCGTTGAGTTATATGCAAGCACTTATATAACGAGGGTCCTTGGAGGAACTTCAACCATTACATTGTAGTCAAATCTAGGGGTCGACTTTAGATCCATATAATGTTGTATTTCATTCCATGTTTGTGTGTTCGTGTTATTTTCTTTTGATGATATAAACACCACTCAAATTCGACCATAGTACCTTGATTGTATGTCTTCTAGGAAAATTCACATGTGTGTGTTAATTTAGACATAGGAAAAAAAAAATTGTTAAAGGACATAATTTGTGTTAGGGTTCATATTCTAATATTGAATATGTGGAGCCTTCACACAGGTCGATGTAGGCGCTCCGTCGATTAATGAAACAAGAGTCCGTTTCCTCACCAAAATCAACCCTATACCAGTTCCGAACTTTCAGTCAAACTCAAACCCTATAACATTGGAGCAATTACCAATTTTTATTTTTCTCCGAATATTGTCACATTTTTTTTAAAAAAAATTGAATATCATACAAAAAATACGAATTGTAATATAAACTCATTACATAATTTGTATGTATAGAAAATTTTTAAGGAAATCAACAATATAATACAAAAGGTACCGAGAAATGAATGGTTAACATCAAAAAATTGAATTATTAGATTTGAAAATATGATAGCACAGATAAAAGTAAGTGTTAATTTTATAACAAATGAATCAATAGTTTGAATTTTAACATATAATTCGATAATCTCCTCTGCACTAATAATTCAACTTTTACTTATAATAGTTCCTCATATATAAGAATTTATAATGAACAGTAAGTAATAAATTAATTTATAAATATAACTACAATATTGGAGAAAAAAAAATTCTGTACTGGTTAATTACATAAATTAGCTAAACTTATAAAATAAAATATTTGATGATAGCAACAAATAATTAAACTTATAAAATGACAACCATTTATTTAAAATATCCCTACAGACTTGAACCGTTGATGCATTTTAGTGAACGAGGCATCGGTTTAAAGTACTAAAAAAAACTGCTTTTATATTTAAATTGACAACTGTGGTATAATAATTGTAATAAATCATTTGTTTGTCGGTACATTATTGTATTTACTTAATTGAAATATTAAAAAGTCTAGTTACTACTATAGTTTTTCAAAAAGGTGTAGGTACCAAAATTGCCCTTATTTTTATTAATGTACTCCAACTGTATGCTCCATAAGCGTAGTTGGATTTTTTATTATTTTTTTTAAGTAATTATAACTACGCATACGGGATGCATAGTTCGTTGGCTTCACTTATATGTCAACTACGCACACCAAACATGTAGTTGTAATCCGGAGGTTAAAAAACATACACATCCGAATTGCGTAGTGTTGGTGACTAATAAGGGTTTTGACCGGTACGTCTAGAAACCTCAAAAAAAATTTGTATATATAGGGTCCTTACATTATTGTATTTGGATATTTTTCAATTATTATTAATAAATATAGTCACTCTTTATAAAACTTTCACCGATAGTGAGATTAAGGGTTCTCTTTATAAAATGGGACCGTTTAAAGTTCCAAGATGTGTTAGTTTTCGGTCGGTATTTATTAATGTTGTTGGGATATTGTTGGACCATCAAGGACTACGTTGTGCTAGAGATTTTTTTGTGACCTCGTTCATGTCGATTGGTATAACGAAACTCTCTTAGCCCTCATTCCCAAATGTCCAAATCTTCACCATATGTCAAAACTTATTTGCATAAGTAGGGGTCACATTTTCTAAGGGGTATGATATGGGGAAAAGAAGTTGTTTTGAAAGAAGGGGTTTGATGGTTTGTTGTTAATGGTGAAATCGGTAGATTTTGGATTGACCCATGATGTCATGTTGGCGATGTATTATCTAATTCAAATGGGTTGTTCTTAGCCTGGATGGAAATGTTCGTGATTTATGGATCGTTGTCCATTGTTGTAATTGACATATATTTATCTCTCTTCTCTTAATGGAAATGCTTATAAAAGTGGATGGACGTGTATTGAACAAAGAACAAGAGGCAACACATTGTATTTCTTTGAGGTTGGATTTTAGTGGCATGCACACAATGTCTTGAACTTTCAAGTCATTACGCTCGTCGGGTAATCTAGGAATTTTTGAGTCGTAGCTCTTAGCTAAGCTTTGGAAACTACAAATTGTTAAGAGAGCTCCAACATTCTTATGACTTTTCACCCATAGACAATTAATGTCAAGCATTGAGATAGCGAGAACACACCTTACCCGATCCGATGGATGTCATGTATGTAGAATTGAAACGGAAACTCTCATGCACACTCTCCGTGATTGTCCATCTACGTTCATAATATGAGGGTCTCTCATCCCTCTTAATGACGTCAATAGTTTATGTTCTCAAGAAAGAAATCAACGTAAAATTTGTATAAAAGTGATCTCATATTATGCTTATATGGGTTGGTTATCTTTGTTGAAAAATGATGTCAAAGGTGTGGCATGCCAAAGACCCAATGCAATATCCTTGTTACCCTTTTCTTAGTTATTTTTGGGTTGGACTACAACTAATCCCGTCATTCTTACCAAAAATAAATAAATTAAATGAAAAGAATATAAAAAATTTAGCATTATTACACTTACATGATGTTTAAAAAAACTTCGTTTTTTAAAAACTACTCATCTAACAAACATAAATTCATTCAATTAACTTTATTTATCAATGCACTTTAGTTTTAACTTCGACTCCAATAAACTTTGAACATACTCATAATCATCTTGATTTTCGAGAATAATTTAAAACACGATTAAGAACGTTAATGACACAAGGTTGTGCCCTTTAATTTGGATATGGTTGAATCATAGTCTATCTTTTTTTATATTCGAGAATAGCTGTCATGTTTTTTGTGTATTGTAATTGACCTCTTCCATGCCTACCATAACATATACTCTTCCACGTTAATACCCGACGACCAATATCCAGTTGCATTACATTTATTTGTGTGTACAAATATTATAATAACTTGAGAAAAATATTGGGCCTTTTCCAATATTAATAATTTCTAAATGAGTATAGGCCCAATCATCAAATGGCCTTCAATCTCCATTAGCAAATCTCACTTCTTGCTTGGACCGTAGTTGTATCGTTTGTTCCGACGATTAGCCCCGACGAATTTTTTTAGGCCCGGTAGAATTATATTATAGTTGTGGACTCTACTCTGAAGGTGCAGATCAGGTTGGTCCGATTCCGCTTGTCCGGACTACAACCATTGTCCATGTTCACTCACATAAAAAGTGGGCGGTTGTCGGACCGGCCCAGCTGACCCATATGTACTTGATTGTGCTTTTTTTTTTTCTCCGGAATTTATATTTCAAAACAATTAATATAATGTATTTAACACAAACTTTCAATCCAACTACACTTGTATAGATCACTATCAATTAGTTCAACAACAGTCAACACACAAAAATAAATACATTCAAATGCCTGACAAACAACAAGTATCATTGCAATCAAATTTTACTGCAACCTTGTATTATAAACGAATATCACTCGTTAAAATACTTCAAATAAACTAAATGAAAAATCTGAGTAAATGATACTCAGATTTTAAATATCTCGAGAATATTGAAATTTCACATTGAGTATATAGGTTAGTACCTCAACGTGACAATGATACCATTTATTGGTGATTGGTGAGAGACAATTTAAACATCAAGAATACCTACAATGAGTGTATAATAGTTATATGTTTATTTCGGTGTAGGTATATATTGATTTTATTTATTAATATGGTTAATAATGTTACCCTTTAACGTTGTTTTCTTAATTGTTTATTACAAAACAACAAGTTTAGCGTACAAAATTGAATTGTTTTGTCGTATAACCACATTTTGTTTTTACCTTTATGTTGCCATGTAAATAAACATCTTCGAAGAGAAATTGCATTGAACTACTTATGAAAGCCAAAAAGCTAAGTATTTTGGAGGTCAGTGAAAATATCACATATGGGTCTTTTTCTTAGGGATTGTCAAAATCTTTAGAGTTTTGGATTTATTAATGTGTGTTTGCATGCTTGACATGTGCACGTACGTTTTTGTACTACAACTCTTAAGAGGTACGTAAGTCACCTGACAGCTTAACCGCTCTACATCCGAATTGGATAGTAAATCGTGACCCATTGGGGATACCTCCCAATAGTGTAAATCTTTGTTAGAGAATAAGGGCCTGTTTGGTTCCAACTCCGGAAACGGAAACGGAATGAAAACGAATTTAGTCCATATGTATATCCATATTCATGAAATTTTATGGAATCATTCTCAATGGTTTAATGAAAAATACACTTCCTCACATTTTGTTACCTATAATATCAAAAAGTAATCAAACTCTCATCCAATTACTACAAACCACAAGGAATAATTCCAAAAGTTTTAATATGTATTGACTAGATTCGTTTAAATTCCGTTTCCGATTTCGGAGTTAAAACCAAACGTGCCCTTAATGGTATGTGATTATTACTCTAAATCTAAAAAACCATTTAGCACATTATAATATTATATATGAGAAATCTAGTAAAAATACGTTTGAGTTAGATTTTAATGTATTCAATGCATTATACAAATTTAATAATTTTATTTTAATATTATAATTAGTATTTTATTTAATATTTAAGATAAATTAAACTTTGATATTTTTACCGGAGCTCCATTAATCATTGGTGGGCCCCGGTTTTGAGTGCAGTGCGGTAGTTGTGCTTTCGCTGCATCGCTTGCCATATGCAAGTTGCAAAAGACGTGTGCGTTTTGGTTATGTGATACTGAGAATTACAGATCCATAGATTCACGTGAAAGCAGCAGCCCACTTAGTTTGGCCCCATATGAACCTATGCCCACTACTTCAAATCTTGCTTTATATATGGAGAGATGGGCGAGTTCCGGTGTCGAGAAGTCTTGTGGATAGGAATTAGAAGTCATCATGTGAGCCTTTGGATGAGATTTAAATGAACGGCTCACACATACGCATCATTAATCATATTTGATAACTACATAAATATGGGGAAAAAAAAAGAGAAGAAAATCGCCGGTCGATTCCAACGACTCACAACTCCTTCACATTCTTCATCCCACATTTTTTATCCCACAAGCTTCATATTTGCCCGATTTTCAACCAAATCAAAGATTGATTACATAGAAATGGTGAAATCAAATACAAGACGATTCATGTATTGTTTATTCGAATGTATACTCTCACGGTTTAGGTTTCCATTCTTATGGTTTATGTTTCATTATGATTGATTTTTGTTTGAATCACTTTTGTGTTTGATAGGTTTGATTGAAAAAATACATGTATATACATATATTGAGTTGGTCTAATAGCTCCAATTGAACAATCTATATGCTATTTTTAGTATGCACGTCAACTGTTCGACAAAATGTCTAATAGAAAATAGCCTATACTATTTACATGAACATGGCATAAAATTTATGAACACCGAAGAATAAAAACATGAACAATGATGTATAAAAGTATGAACACCAATGAATAAAAAGTATGAACTTACACTAGTATATTTTTACATTGTTTTACACATTCAGTGATGTTGGGTACACAATCATCACCAATCATTGTGTCGGGATTGAGGATGAATACTCCATGTAATGAAGGTAGGACAGTTATACAGGTAACTTCAAATAACTCTACCAATTGGGTTCCAATTTGTGATGATACATTGAAGTCACATATTAGTCAACAATTTTTTAAGTGTGGAGGAAGTTGAGGACTTCTACAGGAGTTATGCCTCTATTTGTGGATTTGAGATTCGTGTTTCATGTAATCACAAACCCAACAATGTTGTGTTGAGAAAGTATTTTGTATGCACAAGGGAAGGTAAAAAAAATGGCAAACATAGTACGGGCAAAAGGAAGACAACTTCTAATCGATGTAATTGTAACGCAAGAGTTGCGTTTAGGATTATGGAGAGTGGAAAGTATTTTGTGAAGTGGGTTCATGAAGCTCATTAATTTGGATAGTGTTTAATGCATTGTTGTATGTTTTAGTGTTCAATGTGTTACGTTATAAATGTACGACACAAATCCAAGGCAAGAGCGCCAAGAACTTGTTCGCCCAAAACACGCACACACACAAAGTCTTAAATTTATAACTCGATCTAAAATCCTAAACTACCTAGCAAAACCCACAGTGTACGAATCGTTATGTAGGAAGGAAAGTATTTCGAGGTCGAACACAAGGATTGAGGTGAAATCAAGTCATTCAATGATCAAATATAGTGCAAATCTAAACTAGATGAAATGAGGAATAAAGAAAATGCAAAACACAATATTTTTGGTTGGTTTTGGGTGAATCAACAATGATCACAAATATATCAACACAAACAAACAAACAAACAAACAAACAAACATACAAACACAAGATAGGAGATAAGAGGTAAGAAATGCGGATTCTAGAAATTCGGAATTCCGATTATGACAATGGACTCATGCTTCTAAAGATCAAAGGAAAGCTGCGGTTGTTCGGAGTTGAGTGTTTTTCTAATGGGAGCAATTACCGGGTAAGTCTCATGCTCCACTAGTCTCGAACCTAAGGTCCTATTACCGGGTAGGTCTCAAGGAACCTAAGGACGGGAATTCTACACAAACCGGCCACTACCTAAAGGTCAAACCCCTCCTTACCGGGTAAGTCTCGGAAAAGGTAAGTTTTAGGCAACGATCCTAGCACACTCAATCCAATAGCGACTTTTTTGGCTCACTACTACCTATAGTTCGTCATCTTCTGTATCTAAGAGAGGAAATACCGGGTAAGTCTCATTCCTCAAAAATGTTGCTAACAATAGGTCATCCTAAGCTAGATTAGGCTTAACAAACACTATGATTTCAACATATCTACATCCAAACATCCAGATTCATCAATACAAGCACAACAGAGCAAACCACGGGCTGATCATACACAACCACGGCTATGGTTTAGGAGAAACAGGCCGTGGTTTTTATCGGGGGTTAGGGTTTCGAACACAAATCCATCCTAAGCTAACATAGAAGTCCATACAATCATAGCCCAAAGCATAAACATCATTCCTTCACCCTAGAATCACATCTACTCAGCCAACAACATACATTTCAAGATCAAACTTCATAAATAGAGCATGCTTGCAAGTCATAGTTAGATAATGAAGAATGAACCAAAGAAAAGACATTATAAAGCTAGAATAGAAGTTACCAAGTCTTACAAAGGGTCCAAGATGCAGCTCCAAGGTGTCAACAAAGGAAACCTCACTCAAAACCACTCAAATCTCATTATAAAACTAAAATCTACACTAATCTCTCCCAAGAACACCCACAAGGGTGCTTTGAAGAGAAGGTACAATGGAAAAGTGTTGGAGAAGATCTAGAGGAGAAGGGTCCAAAAAGGAGGATGATCCTCAAATACAGCCTGCAGGACCACTTAAGTACTCCACCAAAAAGTAAGGGTCGGACAAAGAAATCGTGGGGCACGTGTCAAAGTTGTCTAGACAAAACCACGGCCAAAACCACGGGCGTGGAAATGCCCTCTGGGCCGTGGTTCCTACAGCACAACCATCCTTGAATCACTAAGTCATGAGTGGTGCAAGACATGCACCAATAAGGTCTTTTGGGTTCCCCTTTGCTCCTAGCTTGCTCCTTAAAGAGTTTGGAAGTGTGCCATCACAAGGAATGATCCTCGAATGTATCGATTAAGTCCAAAAGCTCCCCAAAATACCTACAAAACCGACAAAAGTCCATGTAGACGTCCATTTCGACAATATGCATGAATTAAGCGTAAACGTCACGAACTAATGCGGAAACATGCATGAATGGAAAGAAAAACTATATAAAAAAGTGCCTATACTAGTGTCATAAAGCATGTTATCACAATGCATTGATGTGTGTTTACACATACATAACATATTATGATCATATTTGCATTAACAGTGACGTATAAAAGTATGAACACCGATGAATAAAAACATGAACAATGACATATAAAGGTATGAACACTAGTGACTTATTTATAACTTTTACACATACATAACATATTATGAACACAAAAGAATAAATGATCATCTATGTATTATAAAATGAACACAAAAGAATAAATGATCATGACACTTTGACGAATAAAAATACTAAGAACACCGATGAATAAAAACATGAACAATGACATATAAAAGTATGAACACTAATCACCTATTTTTAAACGTAATGGATTTTTTCAAATTTAAGTCATTTTACAAAAAATGTCATTAATGATGAGCGTGTGAGAGCACTTGATTTAAAACTCATCAAATGGCTCACAACCCTTATAATTCCTATCAACAAGTTCTCTCCTCACTTGAACTAATATATATAGATATAGATTCCGGTTCGAGTGAGGATCACCCTTACGAATAGGAGTTAGTAGAGATGTGATGGTGACACGTGGCATGCCATGTCATCAATAAAAAAATAAAATAATAAAAAAATAAAATAAAATTAGTAATAAAAATATGAACATTGTCTCTTAAACGAATGACACTTACTCTGAATATTATAAATATCATAACCGTAAAAAATGAACACATACTTGTAAAAAAATGAACATCATATTTTTTGACACGATTTGAAAGAAAAGTATATCTTTGAAAAAAAATTCGAAAAAAAATATTTTTAAAAAAATACAAAAATGAACAATTAATGTTAAAAAATGAACCGTTAGTGTTGAAAAAAAATGAACATTTATTGATAAAAGTATGAACAATGATTCTTTAAAAAAATGAACATTTACTATAAAAAAAACATGAACATCATTGTTGTAAGAAGAATGAACGCATACTTGTAAAATATAAACACCGATTTTAATATGCAAAAAGAAAATATGGGGGGTAAAACGGTGATGTGGCATGATACATGTCACCACTTTGACTCTCTTCATTCCAATCTGTAAGGGTCCTCCTCACCGGAACCGCACTCTCTCTCTCTGTGATAACAATCGTCTGTGATGTTACGATATTCGTAGTTAAAAAATGATTTTCACCTATTTATTTTTATCAATATTTAGTTCTTATAATATTTTTTAATTAATTTTAACTACGCATCTTATATATGTAGTTTGTTTCCACTTAACTACGAACATCGTAATAAAGAATATAAATTTTTACTGGTACATGTAACGCGGTTATTGCTATTCGTACCACATTAAACATACTATTCATACCGCTTGTACGACTACATATTGTGGAGCCGTAATAAGCCTTTTTTTAAGCGTTGGCGCCCAAAACCCCATTTTTTAACAAGATTTTCACGTTCAACATCGAAAAACACCGGCATTTTATCCTTATTTAGGATTTGAGCGCATGCGCCAGGAGCCGGCGCTCAAATAAATATTATTTTAAGAAAAAAACAACAAGTGTTTAGGCCTACACACGTTAGACGCGCACCTATGATTAACCTTAACGTTCCGCGCAGACATAAATACGATACGCATAACATGAAACGCGTGG
The DNA here is from genome assembly GCA_033239125.1 of Fagopyrum homotropicum. Lineage (NCBI taxonomy): Eukaryota > Viridiplantae > Streptophyta > Magnoliopsida > Caryophyllales > Polygonaceae > Fagopyrum > Fagopyrum homotropicum. Next base: position 5,310,467 of record BSWB01000001.1, on the reverse strand, counting down.
TACAAATAGCAATCGGGACGTGATACCTAATTCTATTTTAATGTCGTAAATAAAATTTAGAAAAAACGCATCGTACAGTACGTATTGCACGGAAGGTTGTATAAGCAACCCGGATCCCCTATTGCGAAATATATTGCATCGTCTGATACATTCTTGTAATTGGTCCACGTGGACTTAAAATTGATTAATTTTTTAATGAATTGAATTAAGTTAAATTAAGAAACAAGAGATATCCTTAACAGATATCGATTTTCTCTTTCCATCCCCCTCTTTCCTCCATTCTCACAACCTCCGTTCTCAAACCTTCTCAATGTCTGGTATGCAAACGAATATGGCGATTAATTGATATCGGAGAAGCCCCGTTTATTCGTCGTCCTCGTTTGGCCTGAGATTTTTCTTCTCTGGCCACTTTCCATCACCAATCTAATCGGTTTCACCTCCAGCAACATCCTGGTACCGCACCACCTGCTTGATGTTCAACGTCTCCTACTTTACTTCCATGGTATGCTTTTCTTCTTAAATTCATTATTATTTACATCAATTGGGATCAATTGTTTGTAGTTCGTTGTTTGGTGTTGCAATTGTCTGAAGTTCCAGTAACTAGGGTTCTTTATCTGCACTTAGTGATACAAACTCATTCATTGTGGTAGTCTGCACTCAGTGACACACAATTGTCGATTATAACAGAACTATGTGAACACATTCTAGTCAGATTGGTGCCAGCTGATATTCTTTTTGTCATTGTGATAGTCTGCAGGCTATTATTTTGTTATTGTGATAGTCTGCAGGTTGTAATTGAAGTTATTGGCTAGTCAGATTAGTGTCAACTGATATTTTTTGGTCATTGTGATAATTTGCAGGTTGTTTTTTTGTCATTGTGATACTATGCAGGTTGTTATTAAAGTTTACGACTAGTCAGATTGGTGTCAGTTGATATGTTTTGGTCATTGTGATAGTCCGCAGGCTATTTTTTTCATTGTGATAGTCTGCAGGTTGTTATTGAAGTTGTAGGCTGATATTTCTCAAACTTGTGTATGTTGTGGTCTACCATTTGACAGATTGCAACAACTGAATGTCATGGTCTGCCACTTGGCAGATTAAATGAAACAAGGAGACAAGCAAGGAAGCAACTGCACATGAAATTCTATTCAGGACATTACAACCTGCATAAGCTACAGGATTATCTGCTATAATTGACAGAGTAATTGAATCAAGAGGCAAAATACTTTTCAAGAATGAAGAGTGGCGGCTTGAACCTAACAGCATTCCAAGAATGAAGATTTTAAGAAAAATAGATTACAGTTTGAGAAATATATGTATTTATGAAAGTATAGTACATGTTTAGGTTGTTGATCATGTAACATGATAAAAATTCAGAATGCTCTATTATGATCATCAAGAATGCTCTTGTTATATATTGATTTATGAATTTATGGTACAATTTGAGAAATTTATTTATGAAAGTATGGTACATCATTTTGAACGGTTCTAATTACTGCTTATTTTCGCTATTGTTATAACCGTTATGTCCGCTTTTGTTAGAACCGTAACTTAAGTTGGGAAGTGATACTACACTATATTTATTGTAAGGTAGAGTAGCAAACTAAAGGCTGCTACTTTGACCATGCATAATGATCTACTATGCTAGAATTAAAAAAACAACTTGTCTACAACAAACTAAAGGCTGCTACTTTCACCTTTTCTAATTACATTTCAAATCTTTCATCTAAAAGGAAAAACAGCAGCTTGATCTTTGCAGAAGGGCTGAATATTGTCTGATGTTCATGACTGGCTAAAGACAACTTGTCTACTACAACCTGAAACAGAAACGCATACCATAGAAGGGCAACCAAGAGAAAGTCGATATTAACCATGCTGAACAACAAAAATAGTAATTGACAGCATTTCAAGAAAGCAATATATTGTTTATTTCCCTTAAAAGAGACTTATTGTGAAGAGATGGTATATATCCCGCAAGAGAAGGCCATTTATTAGTTTCTGACTTTACATCAGCAAGAAGAGAAGAATATTTCTGACTTTTCATCAGCAAATTTGTACTCTAACTGGTATCTATTCTAACATAAAAAAAAATTATAAACTTGTACTCCAACAGAGAGATTGTTTATGAAGCATGATTCAAGTAACTTCAGGAGTCCTCTGTCAAACACTAGTTACCACCTAAAATAACAAAATAAAATATATAATTAGAAGATTAAAAACACTTGATATAAGAGATAAAGAAAATAAAATAACATGAGGGTAATAACTACACATAAAGGTTCACTAACCTGCAATGTTCTAATTAGCACACTATCTAGCTTTGTAGCTAACTGTCCAAAATATCTTCCACTTGAACCTGCAATATTGATCATACAATTAATTGAAAAGTCATTTATTTAAATAGCAAGATCTATATACCAAGAACGGCAAATTAATTGAAGTATATAAATGATTTTTATTTTTTGTTATGTTTACCTGAGGCAAACCAATACTTGCCAAAAATCTCCTAAAGGTGTGGAAGTGTAAATATGACTAGGTTGGAAATACTGATTGTGACCACTCTCTAAAGGTGTGGAAGTGTAAATATATGGATTTGATGGACAAAAATCTCCTAAACTTGATTGATGTACATCATTTTCATCCAAGTTAATGATTTGACCACCCTATAGCAAATCACATTAGAAGGGTAAATATTTTGATAATATAACAAAAGCTTAAAACACTCTAACTTATACCTGCAGCTCAGTAACTCTATTCTGCTTAGGTTTTCTACTTTTTCTTGTTGCTGTTTCAAGAGCACTTTTGCGCCTTTTACTTGACCGACCACCAAGATTGGGCTTTGACTTCATGCCTTTTATTTTTGTTGCCACACCATTGAGATTCGTAGGCATATCTTGGCTTGGATCATCTATATGTGCATTATAATTCTGCCCCAATTCTTCAGGTCTTTCCGTGGAGCTTAAATTAATTTCTCCAATCAGTTTGATGAGACCTTCTTTCACAATGGTGTACTTATCTTCAAGTTCCGCAGCTCTTGTAAACAAGCGAGTAGATAGGCGACACAAGTCTCTATAACGCCACCCCCTTGCTTTCTTAGGATCCGGATCAAGATTGCTACAGTCATCAGTAGCTTGAATGCTTCCTTTTTTGGCATTGTTTGTCCATCTTTTCAATATATACTTGCTAGGAACTTCTGTAATACCTTTGTAAGATAAAACCTTCAGTATATGACTACATAGTAGGCCAACAAACTCAAATTTTCTGCAGCTACAATATACAATTTCTTCTCTTACATCAGTAGAGACGATATAACCAGATTGCTTCTTATGAGGTGTAACCATATACTGCACAAGTGTTTCCGTCTTACTATATTCTTGAAGTTGATAGTCATGACATTTATAGACTTCTTTCTCAAACAACTTAAAGACTTCGGGTGTATATACACCCACAATATGCTTCAAAACTTCTATAGGATACGACAATACTACTTTGCTTTGGCTAGCCTTAAAATCAGCAACCATCTCATCATAACGCCGATCATTAAGTAACCGCTGAAAGTGCTCAAAAAATTCTCTGATTTTATGCTTATGAGATACATAATGCTTAAGCATATTATTCATGCTTTCACTTCGTTGTGTAGTTGTCATGTCTGCGCAAAATGTAGCTCGACCATAAACCAATGCCCACTTTTCCTTGACACTAAACATTCTTTGAAGCCAACCATTGCTTTCAAGGTCGTACTTATCAAGCATCTTACTCCAAGCCTCTAGAAATTCTGCCTCATGCTCATAGTCATAGATACAATTACTAAAATCTCTTGAAAAGTCCTTATGCCTTGCAAACACGCTACTCAAATGGACTGCTGCATTTTGAAAGATATGCCAAATACAAAGTCGATGATAAGTTTCAGGCCACTGAAAAGAAAGTGCTTTTGCCATTGCAGCATCTTGATCTGTCAACATAGTTTTTGGTAATTTTCGCCCATAGCCCTAGAAAATGCGTCGAACAACCACACAAATGAATCTGCTGTCTCATCATACAATAATGCTGCACCAAAGATAGTTGTTTGTTTATGATGATTCACACCAACAAATAAGGCAATCGGTTTGGCATCATTAAGCTTTCGATATGTGGTATCAAAACAAACAACGTCACCAAAGTCATCATAGTCGGCCATCATTTTTGCATCAGCCCAAAAGATATTAGTTATCAAATCATCTTCATCCACTTGAATAGCATAGAAGAAAGTAGGATCTTCAACTCTCATCCCCTGTAAGTACTCTAAAACGCCACCGGTATCACCTTGCTTCATTTGTAAACTCCGCTTAGTGCGCAAATAATTTTTTAAATCCACATGAGCAAAACCAACATTTTCACGACCTCCTACTTCTCTAGCCATGAACTCATAGGTACTTTTTGGAGCAATACCTGACATGTTAGCCATGTGTTAGCATGAAATATTGTGATATTTTAGGCACGTTTTCTAAGTGTATTCGATTCATATTGATAGTCTTTGATTTAACATTGTTGCATTTGTGAGCTAGTTAGTCTATATTATCGATATGGATGTCTACACTAGCTTTATGTTGATTATAGGTGATTGAGAGCCATTTCCGAACGGAATCGAGCAAAGATGAGTTGATTGAGTGTGTCCATGGATTGAGGGCATTCTTAGGAGCAAAATGGATGTCAACTTCAGGAATGCACGAGGCTAGGGAAGAATCACGTTCTTGCCCTAAACCACGCTCTAAAATACGGTCGTACTACAAACCACGTTCAGTTCCACGGCTGTGGAACCCTGCAAGAGAAGCGTGATTCATTCCAGGAGCTTTTATGGTCGTGGAATCCATGGTTTAAACCGTGTTGATTCCCACGCTCTAAATTACGGTCGTGGAACCTTCCACGACCGTGATCTTGGCGATCTTTTTCGCCACATTTTGAAGCCACGATCTTTTGAAGATTGGGCCGGGCCGATATTTTATCTTGCCCTATAAAAAGACGGACGAAGGGAGATTCCGTCATTCCCGCTTAGACGCACTTTGCGACCTCGTTTTAGAGTTACGCTTGCACCTTCACTTTGGAGATTTTGGCGGTTCTTGCAAAAGACGTTTTTTGCCCTTTCCTTAGAGTTGCCCTAATCTCGCACCTTTGGTGGAGATTGCTGTGCAGATTTCCGAATTGACAAAAGATCGAAGTTTTTGGAAGATAGCTGCAAGAAGATTTCTCTTCTTGTTTAGGTTTGATTTAGAAAACGGATTGACATCCCGTTCTTCCTTCTTTCCTAAGATTGTGTTTGTTTGCCTTATTCGGAATCTATTGACAATATTCATTCTTGATTGTGACATTGAGATTGGTTTGAAGTTTATTGAAAGTTTTCGGAAGTTTTCATCTTTCAATCTTTTAATCTTTGAATTTGATATCATAACGATGATTGTTGGCTAAAAACCCTTAACAATTCTAGGGTGAAGGGTTGATAGTTGTGGCTTAGATAATGATAGATCGATCGTAAACAGATTGGACCCTAAGAGTTAGAGAGAATCGTCGATAACCCTAAATTACGGCTTGTTCTTGAAGTCCACGGCCGTGGAATCTGAAGAACTATCCGTAATTTCCCTTAAGTTTACGAACCTGCTTTTACTTTAATCCAAAGTTAAAGATTTGCTTTAACTTAGTTTAGGCTTGCCTTTTCTAGGTGGTAGTGAAGCCTCAACAACCTCTACCTCGATTGTGAGTGTCACAACCGTAGTCGGTTAAGTTAGTCTTGATCCTTGGATTACAAGTTTGGGTATTTAACATTAATTCTTACCTTTAGAACCTTTCTATATTGAAGCCTCAACAACCTGTATAGAGAGTGTCTTGTAGGTGAGTTACACAAGGTTTTTGGAACTTCACCGTACGATTACCTTACATTAGTATACCTTTGCATATCTCAACTATGTCTTTATATCATTAAGTATATCTTGAATCGATTGCCACAGCTGGATACTTGGATCTTTAGGATTGTTGTTTTCCCGATAATTTGCAAAGCTCTTATATTCACTTGCTTGATAACCTACGATCGAATTTATTCTCCCCAAATCCCTGTGTTCGATACTCTGGAATACTTGTTAATCTACGCCGATCCGTACACTGCGGGTTCGCTTGCTTGATTATAGTTTTATAAATTTAAAACTTATTTGCACGCACGTTTAGGGGCGAACACCATGTCAACTTGTGATGCTTGAGAGATTGACACCTTTCGATGTGATCTGAATAGATGAGCCTTACTCGGACTAGCCAAATTGTGCTCATGCTTAGCAATGAAGTTAACAACACGATATCTTCCAGTTTGACGATAATTAATCAACATCATGGCTAAACAATCAAACCTTGTCTCTGGCCGGTGAGATTTGACATAAGCATCTCGTTTATCAGGTCCTCGTTTACCTTCACAAGAACACACAAACTTTCTATCTAACACTATCTTTGTCTGCTTGTCTCTATGAAGTGGACCTCTTCGAATTGAGAAGCCAACAGCTAAAGTATAATTATTGTAGAATTCATAAGTTGCATCCTCGGTTTCAAACTCCATACCAATTTTTGGAATAATGTCCTCCGATATCTTAGAATGTAAAGCTTCCATTGTGTCATCATTTAAGCAAGATTTTTCCAAGCCTGAATCTTGCTCAAATTCTAGGCGTCGATATGCTTGTGTTCCTTGTAAACCCATAATCTTCTAAATAAAATGTCAAATACAATGGAAAGTTATATACCTCATGAGAAAATTCAAATAATCAGTGTAAATTTCAGATTTCCTGTTTAAGAGAAAAATATCAACAATGAATGTATATCATCATACAAACTCACTTGTTTGATAGTAATGAAAGTGTTCAATAAATAGGACTAATTCCTCCATAAGCTACAAGTCAAGATACCAACCATTCTTTAATACTCATTCATGAAGCGTTGAAATTGTTAGACTTGTCTGATAGCAATGTATCTACATCTTGTATGATAGCAAATTGTTATATATGTGATTAATTGAAGTCTAAACTGATCTTATAGGACTGTGAATCCCATCTGATTTACCATTGTTTTGAGTGATTGCTCATTGTTTTTTTTTTTGCTGTTAGATAAAATCCAACTTTAGCGTTCAATCTATAGATTACAAAGCAACTTCTATAGAATACTCCTATTAATCCATCTATCATCCACTAAACAGTAATCAATAATCAGAACAGTTCGAAAGAAATACAAACAAATTTCACAGATGGCAGCAGCAGCAGCAGGAGGGAAGGCTCAAGAGTCATGAACAAGTTGAGGTCCGGAAAGAAAAGTTTACTTACAACTGAATGAAGAGGAGAAGAGAAGTACAGCCAGACTTGAGGGTGAAGAGGGATCCGACGGGACGTCAAACGAGTAAGAAGCGTGGCAGAGATAATCGATAGAACAGAGAAAGAGAAAGAATCTGTTTGCCCATATTTTGTTTCTTGTTCAGAATTTGTTAACGATATCTTGTTTCTTTTTTTAACCTAATTTAATTTTTTTTAAAAATAATCAATTCATTAAAAAATTAATCAATTTTAAGTCCACGTGGACCAATTACAAAAATGTATCAGACGATGCAATATATTTCGCAATAGAGGATCCGGGTTGGTTGTATAAGTGGAGTTGTGGTTATTAAGTTGACACGTATTCATGCCAAACGAATATGCTTTGATTCCACTTGACTTTAAGTTTCTGTCATCTGTTGCCTCATTTGCTTACGACTCTTCTCACACGTCATTATCATTTGTATGTCCAATTTTTCTTAATTAATAGGAAAGATAATTACAAAACTTAATTAGCAAGATGAGTCACCTCTTCCAATTTTATCTACATATTAAAGTCTATACTATATTGGGTCAGTTTGATATAGTAGATTATGTAGATGGAGACGAAGACGAGAATTATTTAAATGAAGAAATTAAGTGGATGTAATTGTTTAAGAAGATGAATATGGATATAAGTGAAAGGAGTGTTTGGTAAAATTATAAAAAAAGTACGTGTTATATTTTTTTTTATAGATGAAAAAAGAGATAAAAGTGAGATTTTATCTTCAATAATCTTCGTAATCCCTATAATCAAAGTTTTGCAAAATTACAAAATTCTCATAATCTAATTTATTTGATCTCTGTAATCAAACCGCCGGATTGTTGCATCAAGGTGAATACAGATGGTGCCAAGAAAGACGACAGTCGTGCTAGTGCGGCAGGTGTAGTTAGGAACAGTGCCGGAGAATGGGTGAGAGGTTATGGTGTTAATCTTGGGGTATGTTTAATGCCCGCACCTGAGCTTTGGGGTTTGGTTCATGGTCTCAAGATTGCTTGGGAGCTTGGTTAGCGATCGGTTATTTTTGAAACTGATTCCCTTTTGGTAATCACTCTCATTAGCAACAACGTAGCCTCTCATCAGCCTCTTGCTAGTCTGGTACATACGTGTCAAGACTTTAAGAAAATAGACTGGAACATCCAGTTTCATCATGCCTACCGCCAGACGTACAGTGTAGCGGATTTTATTGCTAGTTTTGCTTTGAACCTTCTTATCGGATTGAATGTATTGTTTGACCCGCCGGAGGGTGTAGTGGACCTGTTACTCGGTGATGTAAGGGGTCGGGCTATCCCACATGATGACTACTTAGCCTTCTTTCTAATGAATAAAAGCGCGACTAGATGACCCGGATATCACTGAATCTCCTCCCACCAAAAAATCCGCTTTAATCTTTTTAATTCTCTTATCAAACGAGATTATGAGGGTTATTTCTTCCCATGTAATTCTCATAATCTTATTCTTTTTAATTTATACTCTTACCAAACGAATTATTTATCTCGATCTTCCTCCTATTCCATCAAATAAAAGTTGAAAGATTTTATCCAAATAATTTCAACATAAAATCTTAAACATAGACGTTGAGCGAGCACAATTGAAATACGAGTTTCTTCCTTCATCAATAGATAGGGGTGTAATACGAGCCGAACGAGCCGAGCCTAAAATTTATACGAGTTTTAAAACGTGCTCAAGCTTGGCTGGTTTAGAAAGTGAACGAGCTCGAGCCGAGCTTTTGACGAGTCGAGCCCGAGCCGAGTCCGAGTAGCTTGGCTAAAATAATGCTCATATAGTGTTATTTTAGCAGAACGAGCCGAGTTTTGACATGCTCAAGCTCGGCTTGTTTATAAACGAGTCGAGCCTAAAAATTATACGAGTTTTAAAATGCGCTCAAACTTATCTCGTTTAGAAAATGAACGAGCTCGATCCAAGCCGAGTAATTTGTCTCATATTACAGCCCTATCAATAGATAAGCATTGTATATTTATCTTTTATGACTTAAAAAAGACGGAATTGGAACTATATAGGTGGCCAAGTGGGAACATAATCAACATAGGAAAGGTGGAATACGAGTCCAAAGTGTCTGCTTTTTTATGATTATAAATCTTTGATAAATGACAAATGGGTTGCGTTCACATGCCATTCTGATAAGCCATGTGCCCTATCTAATTATGTGCTTTTATATATTTTCATTATTATTTTCTAATATAACGTGCAAGTTTGACTCATTTAAACAACTTAGATTTGAATTTCTAAAGGAACAAATATAATAAACTTGTTAAAGTCACTTAAATTAAATTGTTCATTCATAAAATTTAATATATATAGCATTTTTACCTTAATTATATATAGTTAACGATGTATTTTGAATAATTTTTAATTAATTAAGATCTTAAATATATTTTATTATACTTGATATTTTGATAATTATAATTATTTTAATAGTAGTTTGTCAAATGAACATGTCTTATAATATTTATTATCACCACACTTATAAAGATATAAAGAATTTATGTAATAATAATTTCTCATTATTTTTAAGATACAATATATTATTATTATATTTTATCCTCTAAAGTCTAAACCTCACTTATCATTAAACATATTTTACAATATATATATATATATATATATATATATATATATATATATATATATATATATATATATATATATTAGTAAAATAACAAAAAAAAACTTAGTTTGTTAAATTTATAAATAATTTTTAAGACATAAGTCATATTTTATTTGATGATGTGATTAGTTTATTTAAAAAATTAATAATAAAAATGCATTATTTTCTTTTTTAATAAACAAAATTTTTAAAAATAAATAAACCATCTTAGAAAATATATTTCATTGAATTGAAACACATATATATTATTTTCAAGTAATTTTCTTGTCAATATTTTATCATAAAATACCTTATTACACTTAATTATTAAATTTTAAAATAAATATTTTTTCTATAATTAATTTTTCTCCAAAAATTAGTTGATGTATTTTTTTTATAAAGTTATGACTTAATATAAGAAATTTGCCCTGAACCTTCTCAGGTAATTTTCGTTCATTCATATTTTGAAAAATTTGTCCTTACTCAAACATGAATAATAGATATTACAATTTTTAATATAATTAACCATAATGCTCTCTTGGATCGATACTAATTTTCTACAAATATGTAACCATAATGTTCGCTTAGATCGATATTTACTTGGACATCGGAACAACCTCGGGATAGTATTTCGGGGTCCTCTCGCACGATTGTTATTGCACGATTGCAATGCTCATATCGCTTCAACTTTTTGGTTTAATTTTGTCCATTCATATCGTAAGAATTTTGTCCATACACAATACATCAAACAATAGGTAATGTAAAACTATAATAAACCGTAATGCTCTCTTGATCGATACTAACTTTGGCATCCGAGTAAGTCAATAGGTATTGTCCCAGGTAACTCTTTCATGACTGTTATTACAGGGCTTGGATTCCTAGTTGATTTTCATTCATAATGTGAAAAGGTTGAACTTTATAAAAAACATCACATAATAGGTAAGACAATTCCCAACATAATGAACAATCAAACATTTTTTTTATAAACACAATTATTATCTAACCCGTATAAGACACGAGCATTACAACCAGCATAATACTAAATCAAAAGTGAATATCACCCCAAGTCATATCAACAATAAACCACGGAAATTTAACCACGTGTCATCTTTACATTAAGTCACGTCACATTTTCTCAAATTGAGGTCATGCCATGTATACCATATTTACCCTTATGATATTTATAATAAACAAATACAAATATTTCTAATAAGCACTTAATATTGTTATAGACAACGATAGATGTACAAATAAGTACAATCATATTACTCAGTACTAGCTTAATTTTTTTTATATATTTATAATTAAGGGGTTTCTTTTACCTTATTATCCAAATAAATTATATCATAAATATAATATATTAGCTTAAATCCAATCCGTGTATACATAAACGAAGCTAGTTAAACTATAAGATGCATATTTTGACAACAAGAAGAGTTACCCAAAGATTTATATTTTAGACTCACGACGTTCTGTGTTATCGATGTTGAATATTTTATTTTCTAATATCTCAATGTTCTTCCTCAAGTATTAACTATCGGGTTACAAAAAACCCTAATTAATAGGAAACTATATAAATTAACATTACCTTGAAAATTTCCCCTTATATTTTTAGATATGATTAATATTTTATATAAATTACACGTCAAAGTTATATGTAGCTAGCGGTGTACCAATGAATATTTTCTTACTTTTTCTTTTTTTTTGGAAAGGTTGATAAGTAGGTAACTTCCGATTTGATTTGTTTCGCCGCTCTATATACAGGACGAAAATAAGTTGTGACCCATTGATGTCGAGGAACACCCTCCAATATTAGTTTGTTTCCTTACTTTTTCGGTAATATTGTATTTGTCTATCTAAGAACAATCCATGATTGTCTAGCTTAATCAAACTATGCACGTATATTAAAATCAACCTTTAACAACTTGATTACATGTGTCAATCGAAGTAGTTGCTACGTTACACTTGACAGCTACAAGAGCAGACTAACTATATACGTGTCGAATACAAAAAGTATATACCCACATGACCAATAAACCTAACATTCCTAATAATAATAATAATACGTCACAAATTTTTATTTTTATAAACAAATTTATATTGACACTCTACCAGATTTTCCGTGTAACACTTGACGCGTTATTAGTTAACAACTATGTTACACTTGTGTGGACTTTACTAACTTAAGTACAACTTGTACGGAATCATTTTGTTTATGGCAATCAACATTGAAATAATGTTGTGTTTGTGTGTATATAATGTTTGAGAAATAAGTTTTGTTATGTTTAAAGTTTAGAGATTGTAGGGCTAATATATAAGGTTGATATGTCTAAAGTTAAGAGACGATGAGTATAGTATATAAGGTTGATGTACGGGTGAGATATTTGGATTCGATTCGGGTCTGATTCATTTAAAGATTGTGTTTTTTAGTATGAGGCTTTAAGTGACTAGATTTGGGTTTTTTTAGTTTCCAATTAGAAAGTCGAAACAAAACGAGTCCTTGGACCGGATATTTCTATTAGACATGTTCATATCGGGCTCAAGCCGGGTTTAATTCGGACTTTATAAAGTATTAAACCCGTTTATCCGGACTGGATCGAGTCCAGCCACCGTATCCGCCCGGGCCCGCGGGTACTTTTTTTGAAAAAAAAAAGTTTTAACATGATTTTAAATGTATATATTTAAGATATTTATGTGAAATATATTAAATTTATTATAATATACTAAATACTTTATATTTATACTAGATAAAATACAATATATATTTTTAATATTTTTACCCGTGCGGACTTTTTCGACTCGCTCGGACTTCTTTTTCTGTTTATATCCGGCTGTTTTTTCAACCTGACGGGCTGTCCGGATCTGAACAGGTCTAATCTCTATCCATCCATGTACGAGAGACCCTTACAACATCGTACATAAATTTTGAGGACAACCTTTTAAGGAATATAGTAGTATGATTTTACAATTGAATTAGTTGAATATGACCAATACAATAGTAGTACATGAATTGAACGTGTGATATATAAGTCTTGATGTCTGTAACATCATTGTCCTTGTTAGAGGAACTTAGACGAAAAATATGATGGCTACTTAGACTACACGTTTGAACAATAACATTCTTAGAGTAGAAACCAAATTGCATATGTGCATCTACATTTTACATATATGTCTAACCAAATTGAGTTGATCCTGCGCAAATGAGGGCGACCATGTGTCTAACCTAATTTTAAGATGCAACATGTGTATTGGTCCGGTAATTGGTAAGAGCATCTCCATCACACAAAGTATTTTCATTCATTTTCTTAAAATAAAATGAATTATTTGTACCGATGGTTTATACATTTTGTAAAAAAGTTCGTAAGTTTAAAAAAATGCATAAACTAATAATATAAAATATGTGAACTAAAAAAACACTTGTAACACCCCGTCAAATTATCTCCATGCATCATATAAATGGAGATTTATGGTTAACTTATAAGAAGGGGTTGTTATCCACATCAACAAGAATTCTTCTTTCCAGTGGTCGAGTGACTTATTGGAAAATTTTCGTGCGAGTATGGTTGGCATGAAGACAACGTCCGTAAGACCTCGTGTCTTATTGATGATATCAAAGCTAACCCTGAGTTACGAGTATGCTCGTCCTAGTAGGCGGCCACTCGGCTCGGTGGACGGTACTTCAGCCTAACGTGGACAAGAATTCTTCTTTTTTCGTGGTCGAGTGATAACGAACACTTTATATAAACTAATAGTATAAATCTTTTGAACTAACAAATATTATAATAAAAGTGTATTGATAAAATTTGTGTTCCATAAACATTAATTAATAATGAACTAATAATATAAAAGTTTTAAATTATAACTATAATTGTAAGTTTGTAACTGTAAAATTTAAAATTTTATAATATTAGTTTAAAATTGGGTATCATTCATTCGTTAGTTTAAATATTGTATTTTATTAGTTTATATGTGTGCAAGTAAAAAAATGTATAAAAACATAACTAGTAAATAGAATAAAAAAAATACAAGAACTAACAAAATAAAATATTAAAATTGATATTATATAAATTGTGAACAAATTGATCTAAAATTTTGAACTAACAAATTAACAATTATATTTTTAAAATAATTTGATTTACTAGGCTTTTTCTAATTTTGTGTTTAGTAAATGTATGAACCATTAGTAAAATACTTTAAATTAATAGAACAAAATATTAGAACGAATTATACAAAAAAAATATATAAACAAAAAGTGCCGGTCATGAGGGAAAAAATGTCATTGCACCTTCCTAAAATTATAAAACTTTCACTGCACCATTTAAAATTTACAAATTTGGCACCGGACTTCTTATTATATTGTATAATTTGTAAAAAATATAAAGTTAAACAACAATATTCATACACAATTTTAATTACACAATGTTCATATACAATTTCAATTACACAATATTCATACAAAATTTCAATTGTTATGTCAATTTATGTATTTAACACATTCGATCATTTTTCAATTACACAAGTTCCATTTGTTTATGTCATGTACACAAGTTGTCACTTACACAAGGTTTGGTTACACAAATCTTTTATGTATTAACATTGTGTAATTGAAATTATGTATTAAAATTTTGTATTGAAATTGTGTATTAATAATGTGTATCATAAAAAGAATACACAAAGTTTAATTAGAAACATAATTTTTTTTATTTATTATAATTAAGAGGAGAAAGAAAAATAATTAATTATCATAATAAACAAAGTTAAATATAATTAAGAGGAAGAAAAGAATAATTAATTATCATAATTAACAAAGTTAAATATAATTAATATGAGAGAAAAAAATCTTAAAATTGTCATAATTTTTTTTTTTTAATTTTAGACCATTTAATACATTAAGTAATTATTAATTATCCTTAACTGTTTAATTAAGTTCTTATTAACCTCACTATTTATCATTTTTTAATAATAAATATTAGAAACTTAATTAGTATTGTAAAAATAATCATGTCTTAGTAGCCTGATCTTATCATTCATTATCAACCCACTTAATACCTTTATAATTAATTTGTTTCACATACTTAAAAAAATATTCCTAAAATAAAGGTCTAGTTGTCAAGAAATAAATTTACTGTGCCTGCAAAAAGAAGGAACTACAAGTCTACAATTGTAAAAATGTACCCAACTATTTAAGGCCTAAATAAATAGGTAAGATTTCTTAGTCTTTTTTTTATCTGTCTTTATTGGCTGGATTTGTAATGGTGAATACCGTATGAAAGAGACTTTATTCGGCTCAATTGTTTTTATTGGAGAAAATAAAATCTCTGGATCATAGCTCAAAATTCTCCTAAACCATACAAAATCTTGTCAAATCACATCAATATGCTATCAAAGTCTAGAAAGTTTATTCCACTTCCGATTGAATCAAATCGGAGATCAATAATGAGTGGCTTAGAACATGGAAGAAGAATGAAGTACTTCAAAGAAAAACAAACTGGAAACAAGAGATTTAAGTAAGAAAATAACAGAGCAATTGAGTAACTAATTGGATTGGGTGTAGTTTCAAGCCATATAGGACTTCAGTTCAGTGTGAAGCGATCTTGAAGGTGAGAGACTTGTTGATCCATGACTTGAACCTACCACTTCCCTTCTTCGAAACAGTTCGCGGAGACACCGCTTCCTCAGACGGAGATGAAGCTCCGGAATCCTTTGCCGGCTGAGGCTTCTTGCACATCATGAAGTTCCGTCCTCCATTTGCTCCGATTGCCTCCCACAGGCTCAACGCTGTAACGCAAACATGAGTTAAATTAACACAACCATTGGAAAGTGAAATCGATGAGAGAAACAGAGCATCGGTGAGTAAGCATACCGTCAGATCCAGCGCCGGGACAGTAAATGAGAAAATGGTCGAGATTAGAGCCGAGAATCGGGAGACGACCTTCACGAGCGTAGTTTTTGAGCGCCATATCAATGACAGTAGCCACGAGCTCACCTTCGTAAACAACGAATCTCATCGGGCCAGCGCTTCCGAGAAAATTGATAGTAATAAGAATGCGGTTTCCCTTGGAAACCTGAGACTTCTTCTGCTTACTCAACAACATCTTTCCACGATCAAACTTAACAAAGCTCGATCCAACAGATCAGAAAGACAAACAAACTTTCCGAACGAGTATCCAAAATTCGAGAAAACTTAAATCAATCCGAAACTGAAAACCAAACAAAAATCAAGGTACGAAGAAAGGAGCCGATATCTCAAGGGTCGACGCCGAGGCAGCGGTAGTACCAGCCTTCCATGCAAGAGCAGCCGCAGAAGAGGATCCCCCTCGATGCAACGAAGGGGATAAAATAAGAGCAATAGTTATTACTAGAGATTTCCACCATTCACAACAAATTGAGCTCGGCGATGATGAACGGCCGTCGCGAATTCGATTCTAGAAGAAAGAATCTCTTAGAGGAGCAGAGAGAATGGAATTCGGAAATCGAAATTCGAAGAAGAGGAAACTAGGGTTAGGGTTTGGAGGTGAGTTTGTGTGTTGTGAAGGCCTCCAGGCCGATATATATATGTGGAGACTGAGAGAAAGGTAGCGTTAAGCGGAGGCGGGTGGTAAATGGAAAGTGGAGTCGAATTTGAACTCGTGGTTGCTTTCCTTCTTTTTCTTTTCCTATTTTATATTTTAAGAAAAATATTTATCTAAGACGAAAAAACGTGGCGCAACGCGTCGTTTTCGTGTTTTCAAGGAAGGCGGGTTTGGTGCCTGCATGAAACCGCTTGGCAACTTGTCAAGTAGACCGGCCTAATTTCCTCAAGTATGTGGAATTTATGGAAAGGGTATAATAGGGATTTCAACGATGAGTGTCCATAAATAAAATTTAAACTATTCATATATTTATAGCTTAATTTTGTTAAAATAATTTAAGTTTAAACACATAAGGAAAGTATGATATACGTAATATAACTATGATTTATAGATGTTATTTAAAAAATGTTTCCTTTTTTAATTTTTAAAATTATCCTGTGTACATCAACTTCCCACCTATATATTAAAATTTTAATATGTAGTAATTCCGTATTCAAAATATTTAATGTAAAATATATTTTTATAATTATATTTTATTATTATAATTTAAAGTATTTTTAGATTTAATAAAATGTAATATATTAAAATTCTTGGTAATTTAAAATTTTAATTTTTCAAAAAAAAAATTCCAATTGAATATATTAAAAAATGCATTAAAATAACTTATTTATTCAAAATAAAAAGGTAGATATTATTTTTTTAAATTAGAAATATATTATTTTATTTTATTTTATATGGTAAAATTAATGAAAGATATAATAAAATAAATAAATAAATAATAACAAAAATTAAAATGTGATAAATGACATGTGATTTTAAGTGTTTTTGATTTTATATGATCCTTTTGTAATAAAAATTACATATATGTGTTTTAAAAATATTATATAATCAATTATTCGGTTATATTACTTTTTATTTACTTATAAAATTTAGTAATAAAATACTGATGATTAAATATATTGTGTATTGTTAAATCTCTATAGTTTATTATTGAGATTGTTATAAATTAAATTTTATCATCTTGCTAGATTGTATACTCCTTTTTTATAACAATTGCATACTACTTTTTATGTTTATACACCAAGTTTTAAATAATATTTTAAAAAACTACTTGTGTTAATAGTAGATGACATTATATACATAATTCCACTAATTTATTTCAAGTTCAATATATGAATAAAAAAATAAACAGGAAATAATTCAAATATTACAAATATAATACATAAATAAAAATTAATATATATTAATTTAATAGTACATGCATGCATCAAACATAAATTATATATTAATTTATTTATTTATATAAAATTAATCATATTATTTAATAAATTTTAACGAGACAAATAACATGATCTATATATATTCACAAAATTCACTATGTGACGAAGACTGTATAAAAAAAATATATGATATAGTCAGATCTTAAAACATTATAATAAAAAATAATCTATAAAAAAATCATTATACTATTATGATTATTTTACGTGATTTTTAAATGTACCGGCGAAAATCGCTATTAGTGACCATAACTACGCACTTCGCGTGCGTAGTTGATAAGGTCCTGAACTACACTTGTGGGAAGCGTACTTAAAGTTTCAAAAAAAATAAAAATATCAACTACTCATTTGGGGAGCGTAGTTAGAGTTCCTTAAAAAAAAATTAAAATTTTTTTTGGGAACTCCAACTACTCACCCCACAAGCGTAGTTGATATTTTTATTTTTTTTAAACTTCAACTACGCACCCCAACAACGTTGTTGGGGACGCTAACAACTACGCACGCGAAGTGCGTAGTTGGAATGACAATTATAGATTTTCGTCAGTACGTCTATCAACCCCTTATTTTATGTTGCAATTGCATCATTTCTTATTTGATGACCCGCCATGACCAAGTCTGCAGCATGTGGTCGTTTTGTTAAATGGTTACTTGATAGGAGATAAAATTATATTGCATTTCTAACGCTATATAATAAGGTCCGTTTGGAAGCACTGAGAATCATTCCCGGTAACGGAATGATTCCGAATCAATAAAAAATTATGTTTGGTTAGATGTGTTTTAACACATAAAAGTAATTTCATCCATTCCATTTCTTTTCTCTACCCTATTCGATTTCATTCCGTTTTCATTCCACCGCTCCAATCAAACGGGCACTAAGTAATTAAGTA
The DNA here is from genome assembly GCA_033239125.1 of Fagopyrum homotropicum. Taxonomy (NCBI): domain Eukaryota; kingdom Viridiplantae; phylum Streptophyta; class Magnoliopsida; order Caryophyllales; family Polygonaceae; genus Fagopyrum; species Fagopyrum homotropicum. The sequence continues at coordinate 5,291,773 of BSWB01000001.1, read as the reverse complement.
TGTTATTATCCAAGAAACAATCATTTTATAAATGTAATAATATATTAATGAATTTGGATAACGTTTTGGTGGACTTATTTTAAAGCCCCCTTTTGCGAAGTCGAAAAAGAATGTTGACCCATATTATGTGATCATCCACTACTAACCTTTTGGACCTCCAAAAGGCCAAAATATTTTTCCTATTTTATATTTTCGTTATTTTTAAGAAAAAGATTCATCTAAAGATTCGTTTGGAACTTTGGACCAGTTGATACAACTTCAACTATCTTAGGAACTTGTACCATGTAACATCCCCTAGAGTAAGTAACTCTTTATTTTTAACAAACAGTATGATACAAACATATTGACGGAAATCTTTATTAGTTAATCGCTAAGTAATTTGGGTGCGTATTTCGATTTTTCACCTCCAGATTTAAACTACGCATATGCGTGTGTAGTTGGAGCCGATCGGGGCTGACCAATTACGCATTCCGTTTGCGTGTTTTTTTCTAAATGCACTCCTATTGTGCTTTCCATAAGCGTAGTTTGAGTGGTCTTTTTATAAACAATAACTACAACCCCGCTTCACAAAAGCGTAGTTTGAGTGGTCTTTGTCAAAATTAATGCATTAATTTATAAACTTTTTTTTTCCTATAAAACTAAGATCATACAATATATATATATATATATATAGAGTATAGATCCTATGAGAACACCCCCTAACGTGAGAACATGAGAACAAATTCGTAATTATTATCAGTTTTGTTACGAATGTGTCATATCGTTTAATGTATTATTCGTAGTTATTGTTGGTTGAGTGGATTATTCGTAGTTATTGTTGGATTCCTAATTATTATTATTTGTAATTATTATTATTTTTGATATCTACTCTAAATCTCAACCCTTAATAATCACATCCAACAGTGTTCTCATGTTCTCATGTTCTCACGTTAGGGGTGTTCTCATGGGAACCACACCCTATATATATATATATATATATATATATATATATATATATATATATATATATATATATATATATATATATATGCAATACCAGATTATGAGAACGAAATTCTATATAATTTTTAATATGATACAATTTGGTTTATTAGGCTTTTTTGAGTTTGAGTTTTAGTTTTAATAAATGTACCCTTGAGAAAAAAGTGTTTAGAATTTGAGAATAAATACAAAAGATTTAAATATATTTATCTAATTAAAAAACTAAATAGTCTGGTTACTAAAAGTAAAACTCAAAAAAGTCTATTAATCAAATTAGCCCTTTTTATACCTTAATCTATAACCTGGTCATATAAATAAGAAATTACATTGGTCTTACCAAACAAGCCCTAATATATTTAAAATTGTGTCGTATGCATTACATAATTATGATGGTCCATCGTGCCACATGCCATAACTTGGGGCCTTTTGTTACGATTTGAGTGATACGAAAGTGTCCTTTTCCAACTCCAATGTTCAATTATTTTACCACTTGACCGTACAGATTCATTTAATGTTAATTAGCTGGTTGCCTCGTTGCGGCGTGGGTCATTAACAAGTTTTGCAAATCACATGCATCAATGAATTGCCTTATTTTTAAATGCATATAATGGACCTACAAACCGTGTTTCTATTTACTCCCTCCGATAAAAAATAAGTGTCGTTTTAGCATTAGAAATTTGATCAATATTATCTGTCTTTTTAAGTTTTTTAAGCCAATAAATGAATAATAATTATAAAAAATGTTCTTGAAAATTGGTATAAATGATTAATTTTAGTTCTAAAATCTTTCTTATTGGTTTCAAAGAAAATTGAATATTAAATAAGTGATAAAATTTAGAAAAACTTTATAAAATATATGTTATTTAATATTTTTTTAAAAAATTGTGTCAAAGGCTAAAAAAAAGACAGTTATTTTTTATTGGAGGGAGTACTTTTTATTGATTTACAAGATTACAAGATTCAAGAATTTTAAATCCACGACATTATTATCGGGAAATGCCCTTATATTGCTTAGTTATTACTTGTAACGACAAACATCTTCATTTATTACAATTTTTGAAATATTTTAAAGGGTAAAAGTATACAAAAATATTTTGTTAGAAAAATAAGGGATCAAGTTGCACATGATTCAATATAATGACTGTTTTTATACGTACACCAAAATTGATATTTGTCTCGATATAGTTCAAGTAAAATAATTGCAAAATATAACGAACAATAAAAATCATTAGTTTATTCTTTTCATGTACTCATTGGAAATTCTTGTGTTAATTCTCAATGAGGACGAGTCCGCGTTGGGTGAGTATCATTAACCTCGTCACTGCATAAACATGCGGAAAATGATTTTGGTCTTGTCACCGTGACAAGGAATGTTCGCGGATAACGGAAAATCTTCGTCCCATTGACACCTAACTCCTATTAAACTTTCATCCTAGAAATAAAAGGTAAATGGATAATAGTTGTTTGTACACCAACAAATGTATGTTTGTCCACTTTACTTGGGGGATTTCCTTATGTATTTTCATGTATTTCTTTGTTTTTCGCTTGTTTTGTTTTTTACGAGGTTAGTCCCCCTAAAGAGAAATATGGGTTTCCACCCCGATCCACTTACTCCAAAATCAGATGACTTAGCCACTTCACACATAACACAAATATATAGGGTAAAAGAGCAACATCCAACTCTTCTTGCTCAAGAGCAACGTCCAACTCACTCGGAACAACTCGGTGAGGATCTGACTGTAGAACTATCAAATTTTTCGTAGGGGTTTGCATCTTGCGATTAATATGCCCAAAAACCACACGATTTCATATTAGCAAAGAAGTTTTAAGATAAGGTAGAGCAATGCATACCTCAAGATGAGTGAACCAATAATCCTCCACCATAGAATAGAAGTTCCATGTGTCATCAAAGACACCTCGAACCGAAAAGAATGGACTTGTGGAATTGCTTGTTCGGTTGAACCAACAACAACTATTTGTTTACCCTTATTAACTTTCCTAGTAACATGAGAAATGATATCTTTGCCATGATTCAGACCTTGCAGAACTGGTTCAACATGTTTTGTGACACTCTTCACATATTGCTCCCTTAATTTTCCATTACTTGACCTACTTGTTGTAGGAACGTTCTCCTTTCCACGAACAAACTTATTTTTATGGGCAACCTTCATCCATGGACCAAATGACGACTCGTCCACTACATAAGCAGGCTCAACGGTGGGCGATGTGTCTTCTCGTCCCGTAACAATGGGTTGTGTCTTTGTTGATTCATCAGTCATTGATGAGGTTGGGATTGGAAAATCACATTGAGATGCATAACCGCCACATTTAAAGCATATCATGTCTAGCCTCTCATATTCAATTGGACATCTTATGGCGTTAATATGTATAACCTTTTAAGGGGTTTAGTGATATCAAATTTGATGCATATACTGGCAAACCGACCCTAATTAAAATTCAAAGTTTTCGGATCCACAATGATTGGAATCTCAACTCCCGCTACCATAGTCCACAGGATTTCCCGATGGAACCATTGTATTGGAATACCAAGGATCCAACCCCACGCCAAAGCAAATTTAATAGGGTTAGTCATGATAAACTCTGAAGTCCATCGCTTCATAATTAGAGAACATCCAAGCACGACCACGGTTTCCTCATAAGGACCCTAATAACTCATTCATTTGTGAAGTGTGCAATATAATACTGATTTAACTCTTTGACGTCATAATTTTGGAGTAATTTTATGAAATAACATATTTTTAATAGCACTTTTATATAGTTTACCCTAATTTGAATAGTTACTTAACGAAATTCAATAGTAACAATTGAATGTTATTTTTAAAAATGTCACGATACAAAGATTTAGCTCTTTAACGAATACTCAGTTGGTCTAGTAGAAAGTGATATTAGACTCCTTAACTGTTACTTTAAGATTCAACGTGTATGAAAAAATTGATATTGGAAGGGTCTTCTTAAATAGATCACGAAGTACCCGATCTAAACCTAGAACGGCATTGACCGATTAAACTGGACGAGCCAAAGATAAGACAAAAATAATAAAAATAAAGTTTATAGGCATTTATCAAACTAGTTTTTGAAGCTGTTTTTTCCATAAAAACTTCATCAATAGCTTAATTAAATCAAATCTTCATAATATTCTTAAATTGTACATGAACTATCAAGCCAATAATGACTCATCATCTTATGTTCATTGATATTGGCAATAAGCACATTTATAATATCATTTAACATTTTAACCCTCTCTTTAACTTTCATTTTGAGACAATGTATAAATACAGAGTCAAAATGATTCATCAAAATTTTTTTTTCAATAAAAAAAAACTATAATCTAATGAATATTTGAAATTTTGAGACATGAGCTAAGATCTAACATCTCCTTCTAAATTATAACGGGCCTTTGGGTACTCATTCAACATATTGGGCTCCTTCATATGTGGGTTTATCAAAATTCAGGAAGTTTCTTTTTGGTTATGGAAGTGAGTTTTTATTATTTATTTTTGTATAATTAATAAGAAAATAATCTAAAAACATGTTATCTTGTCATATTTTCATTGCAACTAGGGCCATTTAATTTTTTTTGTGACTGATATGCATCATATGTTTAGTTTATAAATTATAATGATAATTTTTATCACGTAATAGCTCTTGTAGCTCAGTTGGTTAGAGCACCCGTTTAGTAAGCGGGAGGTCTTGAGTTCGACTCTCAACAAGAGCAGCTTATTTTTACTGTTTGTTTGGTTTCATTTTATATTTCAGAAAGATAAAAACTACTTGTAAATGAGGAAATTATATTGCTTTGAAGATACGATGCAAAACATATCTGGATACAAATTTGATCTTTCTAATCAAGTAAGAATCTTTGTTCATTTTACCATTACATCATTGAACGTGAACAATCGTAATACAACATCTATACTTGCAAATTTAAAGATACAATGCAAAACATATCTGGATACAAATTTGATACAACCTTCCTGCCCGGTGATGGTAGATTACACAAAACTCTAACTCAATAGCTGGTGGCTACTCATTGCATATCAGAACACTAAGCAGCTGTCGAATGTGTTGAGATATACTTCAAGGCTGGGAAGGGCAAGGAGAAGATGGAGGCTTCAAATCCGGATACTGCAACGAGTTTAAGATATCAGTTGAGTGATAAGCAAAACCATTATGTTTGATTGCATTAAGAAGAAAAATGTACCCAGGGGTATGGTGATTGTGATTCTGTTTTAGCTTCAGCTTTGATAGCCGAATTCGTTTCTGGAGCTGTAGCAGTCTCTACTACTTCCTCTGTCGCCTTCAGCTCAGTGATGGATTCCACTTTCTCTACTACTTCCTCTGTCACCTTCAGCTCAGTGATGGATTCCACTTTCTGAAGAAGAGGAGTCGGACCTGGAGAAGGCTGGGAAGGGCGCGGAGAAGATGGAGGCTTCAAATCCGGATACTGCAACAGAATTCAAGTTAATTGTATCAATTTAGGGCCCGTTTGGTTTAAATTTCGGAAATGGAATGGAAACGAATCTAGTCCATACGGATATCCTTGTTCATGAAACTTTTTGGAATCAAATAGGGGAATTTGATTACTTTTGATACCCTATGGGGAAACAAAATAGGGGAATCAAATGCAAAATGCATGAAACCAAGGAATGATTATTTTTGACCAAGGAATAATTCCAAAATAATTCATGAACAATGTACACATTTGGACTAGATTCATTTCCATTCCATTTCTGTTTCCAGACTTACAACCAAACGGGGGTTAGTATTTGGGGTAGAAACACTGATAGTTAATTAACTAATTAGAACAATGAACATAAATGGAATGTACCATGGTGTATGGCGAAAGTGGCCTAGGGATCAATTCTACTTTAGCTTCAGTTTGGGGGATTGAATTGTTTCCAGGAGCTGGAGACGGCTCTGCAGCCGCCTCTACCTTTTCCTCTACCAACTGCAGCTCGGTGATGGATTCCACATTCGGAAGAGGAGGAGGCGGCTCATTGCTTGCTTCAGCAGGAGCAGGAAGAGCCTTGCTGTTCACTGGCAATGGGAGTAGCGCTGCACCAATTTCCTGTATTTTGAGAAGCAAAATCAGAGATGAGGTCTTCGACTATCTATACATCCAGAAGAACGAACGGTCACCTTCAACTCAGAGATGAGCTCCTTGGGAGCAATTTTCGTGTTTAGAAACTCGTCAACCTGTTCCAAAGTTTGCTTTCTATCCTGTCATGAAAATGTAGAAGATTAGTTGACATAACATTTTGCAGTTGAAAGGCTTTGATCATCTTGCCTTTGCAAACAATAGGTTCTTGCTTAGGATTTGGATGATTGCAGCTGACCCTAAAACCTGGAGAATTGTTTCTATCTGGACAAACAAAAGACGTTCGTTGATGACAAGAATAGAATACAATACAAAACAAACTTCATATGATTTAGAAAAAAAGACTGGCCTCTGTGAATGCCAACAGTCCAATCCCAGTAGCAGCAGCAATCCCCAGCGCTACAGGCAATGCTTCTGAGCTTTCCTGCATGCTCAGGTGAAAATACCATTGAGAGAAGGATATTCCTAAGAAATACTTAATATATGTATGCTACACATACAGGAAGTGAGCCAGTCAAATCGCCAAAGTCCAGACTGAAGGATTTCCTTGGCTGTATCCAAGGGAGGCCGCTGTTCTGCAGCACAATTAAACAGTTTCATCACTCCAAGTTTCTTACTTGGTTAGAAAGATCATATAAGCACAAGGAAATACAGACCATCCATCCTCGAGGTCCTTCTGCTCCATCCTTTATTGCATAAGCAGCTTTGAACCCATTGGCAGTCACCAACTCAGCAACTAACTCAGAGTTACCATCAAATCTTGTTGCAACAAAATTTTCAATATATCAAGCTTATGCATCCAATGGAATTTCAATAGCAGTTATCAAAATAGATATAAAAACTAATTTAATTTACTTGTCTAAGATGAACAAAGTGGTGGCCTCTGGGTCCTTAAACTTGAGGGCAAGCTTCTGCAAGAAGGCTGGCTTGTCATCTCCAGTATAAACGATGGATACTGGCTTCTTCTTGAGGGATGTGATATCAGGACTACCCATCTCCTTCACTTGTTTCAAAGACCTAATATCAAGCAATTGAGCTGCAGGATCATCAGCCAGTTTGGCATATGCAGTTTTGGCAGAATCTACGCCAAAGGGCTTGGACTTCCCCAAGAGCTGTGACACAATCAAGGGCACAGCCAAAACGGCAAGAGCACCCCCAATCACGATTGGGTTCTCAGTGGCGAAGTTAACAATACCCTCAAATGAGCCACCGCCGGTGTCGAACTCACCGCCGGAGCTAGTGTTGATGGACTGCTGAAGTGCCTCTTCATAGGTGAGAGCCAGACCCATTTTGGGTGATAGGAAAGGGGGAGCAAGGACCAGGCTGCTGCCATGGAGGAGCCTGGAGATTGTATCTTGAATTCTGAGATGGGGAGTTGAAGGGATTGAGAAAACCCTTCTGGGTTTTGAGGTCTTGTCAGGGACGATGCAGAGGGGTTTCAATCCTAGTGCATTCACGGCCTCCATGTTATTCTATGGCTGAATGGCTCGATTGGAGATGAACAAATGCCTCAACGGGTTTCTATACATGAAAGATGATGATCCCTTTTGGTTTGGGGTTGGGAAGCTGAGGTGGAAAAGGGATATTCCACTGAGGCGTCGACACGTGGCGTATGAGGATGAGGAATCTGCTGATTGTACAACTTGCTAGTATGCCGCTTTAAATGTGTGGTTCATTATGCAACAATCTTATAAAGGGAAGTAGTACATCAGTGTTCACTGTTCAGTACAGTGTACTGCTGCGCCATTTTGCCCTAATTTATAGTCAGTCTTTTGAGTTCCTTCTCCTTGAGAAGAACGATTGCCTGCCCGCTGTGAAATTGAGCCATGGTTTTAAGCAGGAGGTAAGTGTTGGTTCTTCCAGGAGAGAGAAGACGGTATCTGGTTTTATGAATTTGATTAGGGGAGCAAACTCTTGTCTTCGTCAGTAGCCAGCTCCAGCCGCTGGTGAAAATCACTTCCTCCGATTTAGCCAGGTTAATTATTTTCTTGTTCCTACTCTTGCTCGCTCTGTTGATTTCTGTAATGGGAAACAAATCGTTCCAGACTTAAAAATTTCTTCAGGTTCATTCTCGTCGTCGGTCCCTGTTACAAATCATCATTGGACTTCCCAAATTTGTTATTGGTAATAGATGTGATTAGGTTTCGTTTTGAATTAGAATTAGGGTTTAATTTTGGATAATATCTATTAAACAAATTCAATTGGTATAAGTTTGATTCCAATTGGAATTAGGGTTTTGATTTCTGCCGAATTTCTCATTTGTACAAGTGATTCTGTTTCTGAATTTGTTGAATCTGCTGAATATTTGCTGAGTTCCTGCTTCATTTTCTGAGTTTCTCGCTGCTACCTGCACAGAGTCTACGTTATTTGTACAGCTGCTGATCAAATGACAATAATGCTCTTAGAGCTGTTAGTCAGTAGTTAGCAGTACAAATGTTTTATTAAAATTTTAATTTGATTTCTTTTTTTATAAACAAAAGTTAGTGGATTTAGACTGTCCAACTAATCAGCTGGCAAGTTCATGACTTTCTGGTAAGATTTGAGGAAGATAGAGATTTGTAATTCGGTACGTGTTGTCCATTTTCTTGGTGTAAGAGATTTTGGGGATCGGAAATAAATTTGTATATGAAGTTTATTGATCAATATTAGATGTAAAAGGATTGCTGGAACTTCACAACTTGGTTTCCTTTGCATCTTGTAGTCTATAAATACTGTATTTTGACATTTTACTAGTTTAGTTCCATTTCAGAACATCTTTGCCCAGTGAAATAGGTGCTCTTCTGTAAGATGTTGGATCATTTCATCAATGTTGCAGAAATGGGAGATTGAGTTATCAGTTATCTTAAAATGGGAGGGGCTCATCTGTGTATTTTAGTGTAGAGTATTGGAATGATGATTTTGTTCGAGGAACATAGATGATAAGAATAGCTTACAGAACTTATGTAGTAGAATTACAGTATCAAGATTTTTTATTATGGAATAATATCAGCACTACAATCCCTGTAATTCTGTCGGATGCTAACCTGGTTCGGATTGAGATTATTGCTTTGTTGGGAAATTTTTTCTCAGATTTTCGATCCAACGCAATCTCCGGGAATGATCACACCTTGCGGAATACCATTCAAAATATGGAACTGATCCTGACACGACCGTCTTCTGTGCAGGTCACAAACAGTATGGAAGTGTCAAGAGATCTACTAGCTTAGGCAAAGCTCTTTCCCAGGGAGAAACTCACATTCAAGAACCGGACAACGAAGCAAGACCTATCTATCATTGCCGAGGAGAAATCCAGATTGGTTTCAAAAGAGAGAACATGTTTGATTATTAGGGATTCTGATTCGCCTGGAAGGAGAGGTTTTGGTTCACCGTTTCGGATTAATGTATGTGATGTTAGGCTAATTGGTAGGGCAAGAACGACTTCATTCACAGATTGAGAAAGTGTAGAGTTTATACTGGGTCTGTTCTAGGATCAATCTTGATTGATGGTGATGATGATTTCTACTTTCGAAAAAGTACGAGGGCATCGATAGTGGCGGAGCTAGGACGATTTGTTAAGTGGGCTAAAATTTAAATTTTTGTAAAGAGGGAATTGAAGTGGAGAAAAAGTTGTGCCAATAGGACTCGAACATGCACCAAATTCCACAAGATTACCATTTCAGTGACATTGTGATTTACTCTACGCTAGTAAAATATATACGTATGTAAATAAGAGTCCTAACCCAAAAAAACTGAAAAACATAACATCACACAACCTCTTGGCAATTATTGAAAAACAAAACATAATAACGCATTGTGAAGGTAATAGCTTTTAACAACGGGGCAACAATTGAATAAACTGCACAAAATCATCCAATATTTAGAATATCTTGAACAGAATTTACTCAAACTATCGCTAAAAATATTGTCAAAACTGAAAAATAAAGGATTTTCTGGTATAAAATGTAACTCTACAAAAATTTGGTAACTTTTTATAATAATATATGCAATGAAACACCACTTAAGAAACTTCATGCTATTTATTGTAATTTCCTAAAAGGGAAGGGGAATAGTTAAATTGCGGCCTGGCCTCGCGCGCATATATAAACCGAATATGCTGAAGCTTTCCAGCGGAAGATTCGCGAGAGAATTCGCATCTCCTCCTCATCATCTTCCTATTTCTTCTTTCATGCTTGTCCTTTTCAGCTCTTCTATATACATATATAAATATACACAACACGTTAATCTATTAGCTTCTGAACTATTCTTCAACAACAAAAAAGAAAGGAGATTAGTCTTTGCATTTCTGGGTTCTTCCTTGAAACACCATTCTTACAGGTTTGTGTTAACTTACATTTGCGTGGAGAATTTGCATTTATATGCTTCTGTAATTATCATTTGGCGAATTTGGTGTGTTGAATGATGCATTACTTAATTTTAACATGCACATTCGATTTGGATGACCCTTTCCTGATGTATTTTGCTTCCATTTGGTTTAATTGTTTGATTGTAGTTATTTAGTAGGGTTTGTAGACATGATTTGCGTTTAGGGTTTTATATGCACGAGTTAGAACTTGTGTTCTTAATTAGGATTTGGATTAGAGAGAAATATCCTAAACCAACCTATATCTGAATTATGTAATTGCAAAATGCTATGTTTCTGCTAATAGGTTTAGCCTTATCAAATCAGATGTTTATGGTTAGTTTTGTAAATCAGTTCAAGTGATCAGTTTTCCACAGTTATACATCACTTTGGCTCCGTTTGGTAAGTGTATAAATTAAGGGGATTAAGATTATGAGAATTAAAATAAATAATTCTAATGAAAGTGATTAAAGGTTAAGATTACGGAGATCAAGAGACTTAGATTGTGGGAATTTTATAACCCTAAAAAAATTCGATTATAGAATTATAAGGATTATTGAGACTAAAATCTCATTTTTATCCCTCTTTCTTTTTTTCATCTCTTTCATCTATAAACAAAATTTTAATACGTATTTTTTCGTGATTTTACCCACAATCATATCCATTTTACCAAACTCTCATTTCACTTATTGTCATACTCATCCTCTTAAAACCAATTTCATCTACTCAAAATTCTTCATCAAAATAATTCTCTTCATCTACGTAATCTTACGTTAACAAAGAGCCCTTTGTTGTCTCTTGAGAAGAAGAGTTTCTTGCTTCAGACTTTGGGTTATACCCCCGAATAGATTATGCATGAATTTGCATTTACTCGCAGATTCTGCAGTATGCCTGCATGATTCTTAGACAAATAGTTGCATAATCTTCAATACCTAAATTAATCTTTCTGCTTAATGTCAACAGAAGATCTAAATCAAGATCCTATAAGCTTTACTTCCTTCACAAACCAAGCCTCTCAGTTCCTGCCTGCATAATTGCAGGCAGGAATGAGGTCCATGAGTCCCTTGAGTGTCTTCAACTCGGGTAAACCTCTAGACGGTATACACGGAGTTCACTTGAAACCTCATGCACCATTTTCTTTGGAGGAGATTTCTCAACATGAGGATGATGTTCATCCATCATGCAGAACCTCTTCTATCGAAACTAACCAACGCATCGTGATCCAGTAAGTGACATAGATCCTTAAACTATTTTGTATTCTACTCATAATGTTTCTTCCTAACTCGCTGTTTTATCAGACGAGTATGGCAGCAAAGACCCGGTTGTCTGAATCCCATCCATAGTTGCATTAGTGGTACATTGTACAAAAACCAAGCTTGGTTTTTAACTGCACACTCTTCAACAACCATTTCAGTGTTTTTTTTTACCTTGTCAGGTGACCAAAGTGTCGCGGAAACAATTGCGAATGTCGTGACATCACTCCCGTTTATTGCTCTTGGAGTCCATGCGCCGAGGCAAGATCCTTTCTTCCTATCTGTGACTTTTCTTCTTCTAGCTTTTAACTGTCAAAGATACAACAATGTTGCAGGAAAAATATGAAATGCAAGTTGTATGCAAACTCCTTGATTGGAGTTGGTGTTGCTTCAAGTTTGTATCATTCTTCTAGAGGGAGAATAAGGAAGTACTTAAGATGGTTTGATTATGCCATGATTGCAACGACCACTGTGGTAAGATCAAAACTAAGGGCCTGTTTGTTTTGAACAATGGAAACGGAATGGAAACGGATCTAGTTCATATGTATATACTTATTCATGAAATTTTTTGGAATCATTTTGTGGTTTGAACTAATTGGAGTATATTTTGATTACTTTTGATACCCTATAGAGAAACAAATGCTTTTTGCATGAGACCACAAGGAATCATTCCAAAAAAAATCATGAACAAGGTGCATATATGGATTAGATTCATTTTCATCCCGTTTCCATTTCCGGAGTGTAAAACAAACGGGCCCTGAAAATATTCAAACTTGTTCTGTTCTTGTTTAACAAAATTTACTGATGTAAATTCCATCATATTATTCATAAGAGCAGAAGCTGATATTTCTGATGTGTGATCTGTTTGCAGTGTCTTTCAAGAGCAATTAGAAGCGAAAACCCGAAACTGCTGATGGCGGCATCTGCTCTTTGTTTGCCCTTCCAACCTCTCATGGTCTCAGTCGTTCATACCGGCATGATGGAGGTAACTTCATTAAAGTGTAGCTCAGATTTAGTCATAGAACATTCAAATTATGAATAGAAGCATTGAAGAAGAAAAAAAATGATTTGGTTACTCTCAGGTGGCATTTGCAAAGCGAGCGTTGGAGGATCCGAAGCTGAGAAGTGCACATACAATGCACAAACTATCATCCTTGTTAGGTGGTGCACTCTTTCTTGCTGATGATGTTTTCGCGGAAACTCCATTCATTCATGCTGCTTGGCATCTCGCTGCTGCAGCTGGAGTTGGCACATGTAACAAGCTTCTCGAGTAGCAAAAGCAAGCTTCTCGAATGCTCAATTCATCAAGGCTAGATCAAGTAAACAACAATTCGTCGAGTTTCCTTGCCTATATATGATTTCCTGTAAATATAGTTGAGGCAGTTAATAAGGCAACCATCATTGCCTTGTAAATTACTACATAGTAATTTCATAAGACAATATCATTATCATGCTTGATTCGTCTAATATATAAGTTCAGTGGGCTATTCCTATCATCTATGTTCCTCGAACAAAATCATTATTCCAATACTCTACACTAAAATACACAGATGAAATAATCCAACATCTTACAGCAGAGCCCCTATTTCACTGGCAAAGATGTTTCTGAAATGGAACTAAACTAGTAAAGTGTCAAAATACAGTATTTATAGACTATAAGATGCAAAGGAAACCTTTTGAAGTTCCTGCAATCCTTGTACATCTAATATTGATCAATAAACTTCATATACAACTTAATTTCCGATCCCCAAAATCTCCTACACCAAGAACATGGACTACCCGTACCGAATTACAAATCTTTATCTTCCTCAAATCTTACCAGAAAGTCATGAACTTGCCAACTGATTAGTTGGACAGTCTAATATCCACTAATTTTTGTTTATAAAAGAAGAAATCAAATTAAATTTTTAGTGAAACATTTGTACTGCTAACTACTGACTAACAGCTCTAAGAGCATTATCTAAACAGCCTTTGATATAAATGACAAATTTGATCAGGAGCTGTACAAATGATGGAGATTATGTGCAGGTAGCAGTGAGAAACTCAGAAAATGAATAGGAACGCAACAAATATTCAGCAGATTCAACAAATTCAGAAGCAGAAACACTTGTACAAATGAGAAATTCGGCAGAAATCAAAAGCCCTAATATCAATTGGAATCAAACTCATACCGTCTGAATTTGTTTAATAGATACTATCCAAAATTAAACCCTAATTCTAATTCAAAACCAACTTCATAGCAATTTCATGAAATCAAAGACCAATTGTTCGAAACCTAATCACATCTATTACCAATAACAAATTTGGGAAGTCCAATGATGATTTGTACCATTTTTTAAGTCCGTAAGATATCATTTCGGATATCTTCAAGAGCGGTCGCCCTTTTTAAAAAAAAATCAAAAAAGATAAAATGGGTGTTGGCTCTTGGTGTTGATTCCGTTAATGTATTAAAAATATTATTCATTAAACTTTCAAAGCAAGTTTTGTTAACTATAATCTATCTCAATGCCTTTGATTTTTTCTCTCTTATAAATCTCATCTTCTTCAACTTTATAAACTCCCTCTATCCGACTTATAAGTCTCTTTTATTATTTTATACAAGAAAAAAAAAAATTTATAGTTAAGTGGTTTTTTTCAAGACCTTCAAAAAATTTGCAAAACAACATGCAATTATCCATTATTCATATCTTTTTAAAAAAAATGTGTCTATGTAGTAAATCAGAAAATTGATAAAGGATAAAGGGATCAATTAAATAAAAGACAATGGAGTCCTTTTTTTTCGGGCACCAGCCGGTGACGTTGGTGCTTTGATTGAAAAATAAAATTTTGGATGTCATTGCTGCAGCTAGATGCCGACGCCTTGCGATCTTTGTAAATTTAAATGTCGTGTATATAACATATCCCATTATTCCATTATACTCGTTGGGCAAAGTCTTGTTGTTGCTTTTAATTAGCACGGATTTCGGACATTACTTAAAGTTAAAGTCTTGATTCAAAAACGATTATTGTTGATTAAAAAATTTTTTTTTTTTATTATATTTAGTTAAGCATATTATCATGAAATAAAATAATAAATGATGTTGCCTAAACAAATATGTAATGAGAATGGTCATACCACGTGGGGACGAAATTAATATTGACATTCCTCGACAAAGTGACATTGACATTGATAATGAGTTGGGTTGCAATATTAATTTTATAACACAAATTATAATGGTCCAACTATTAGACTATGTCAATAGTTAGCATGGGCAAAACACCTAAGTCACATACATATGGTACAAAACTAAAAGAGTTACAAAAATAAGTAAAAACAAACCAGCAAGAAAATTAGTAGATGTATCGAAACTGATCGAATATATCAATATGTGCGTAGAAAGTATTGGCAACGTCTAATCGGGTTGTGTAGAGGGTGAACTGTTTTTATAATCGAACCTATAAGTCCATATATGGATCAGGAGTGTGGGTTGAGATATTAAATTTTCACGTCTAAAGTTGGAAGAATCACTTCTCTCGTCTAAAGGTGGAGAATTTGAGTCTAATACATAAAAGGTGATGTGTTTATCTTTTATTGTTATTTGCTTTTAGGATGAAATTCGCATTGAGTTTTATGTGTCTCGTTTAGGCCAAATGCACATGCCCCTGCTCCATAGTATTATATTATTCTTTCGATTTTTTTAAACCCAAAAGTATTATAATCGTGGTCTTCTCCACCATCATCTATGAGTACGTCGTCTGTACAATGCTACGATGATAGTCTTGGTACATGCACTCATACACCATTCACAATACCCATAGTTCTAATATTGACACCGTACCAACACCAATATTCCATGTAGTTGACAAGCCAACCACCACTCGAGTCCTCATGACTCCTCCAATTAAGCTTTACCTGGCAAGATTAGTTTAGGTCATGTCCACAAATCCGAAACATCTTGACGAGGTCTCGTTATCGATCCCACCTCCTGCCTCTAACGAGCCTCAACAAAATTATGCGTCTAGTGCAACAAATAGGTTCATATGTAGAGGGTCGAGGCCCTCGCCCATAAGACCTCAATAGCATGTAGGCAATCACTAATTAGACGTAGAAAGTCATCGATCAACACCGTCGGTACGTCCAATGAGGGTTGCTCATTGATCGGATATGGACCGAAAAGATTGAGTTGGACCGAACCAAGTTTTTATTAAATATATTTTGGTCTTTTGTGTTCAAAACTAGGTCCTTCAAAATTTGACGGACAACCGAACTTTTCGGTCCAAATCTAGTCCGATCCAAAGTATCGATCCAAAAGACCAAAATTATAATTTTTGTAGATGTAGTTATTTTTTGTTAAAGTTAAGAGTAAAATATTAATTTAATTGATTTTTTTGTATTAAATTGTATGAGCAATGAGTACACGAAACGTATAATCACGTGGAGAAGGTAACAAGAATGACTTGCAAGGGTGGATACCCATATTAGACTCCCCCAACCAACTCATGCCACGTGTTCTCCATAACTTTTTCTCTATTTTATTCTCGAATAAATAGACTAACCGGTGTAGAAAATAAAAATAAATTCAAGTTCGATATAATTATATCCGACTGCATGTTGAATCTTATGTTTTTACGAAGTTAAGATGAAATAATATTTTTTTGATCAATCAATTGTGTTGTGGACCGATTGACTTATTTGATAATTTCGACACTCAATATCAATTTTTTTATGATTCTGAATTTTATATTCACCTGTAAGCTATGACGGTTTATGTTAGACTATCTATAGAAGATAGGTCAATATAACCACTTCCGATATTAAAAAAAAAAGTGATACTCATAAATTTTGGCACAACCGAATATGTGAGATAGTTTTAGTTTCACACACATCAAAGTAGTCGAGTGTAGCCATTTGATTCAGTTGATGTTATATATAAGGACAACTAATTTAATTGGACGAGAAACTTAGCGTTCAAGTACATGATTAATGTTTAAAGGTGGACAAGCCCAACGAATTATGTCGGAGATTAATCGATTTCGAGTTCGAGCAGAAAAACCTAACTCATACGTCTAATAAAGTTTCATTTAAGGTTCGTCGATTATAACATGAGTAAGTAGTGTGTCGTTTTTTATATACTACATTTTATGTCTCTTTTTATTAGCGGTGTGAAATAGTTCAATCTCAAAGAACATGGCATATAATAAGTTAGAGTTAAAGGGGAAAAGAGTAGATAACTTGAAGAGAAAAAATGGTGAGAAAGTAGCAAAGAAACTCACAAATACAACTCTAAAGAGAAATACTAATCGAATATAATGGCATTTATGTTGGAGATGTAGGAAAAAAGTCACACATCAACAATACGATATTGTGTGAACTTAACATATAAGTATTAGGGCTACTCCTCCTATTTCCAATTGGTTTTAGGAAGGAACCCCCTGTGCTTGTATGTGTAGTTCGCTAGACGTGTGCCCTCCGCGTCATTCGGTTTTGGGACGGATATAAGAAAAAGTAACACAACGTGAGTGACGTACTAATTGTTTAATTCAGAGAGGTCAATGATGTATTTACAAAGATAATAAAATAGATATTATAAAACAATTTTACAATGTATCTTTTTATTAAAATAAGTTAAATATGTGTATAGTATGTAAGATAAGATTATATATAAACAAAATTCAACATGCAGCACATGTACAGGAGAAAGAATCCAGGTAATGACTCAAACTATGAATTTGTAATATATATTATATATTATATATTAGGAGTATTATTAGAGGTAATCTCACTTGCATTATCATAATACACCGACATCGAGCCATTCGAGCCCTACAATATCATAAAAAATGTAGTCAATGATTTGATAACGTCATTGTTAGTGTCTTAATGCAAATGATTTTACCTTCACGGAATATATATAATCAGACTCTTATGTAAACAACTCCTATAGTGTACAATGAGAACAAATCTAATCCGTAACATTAGAGTAATAGATGGTCAAGATTAACCATAATAAATAGGAGAAAAAATAAAAATAAAACAAATTAGAACGAGAGTGGGGAATTGGCTGCGGGTGAAAATCAATTTTCACCCAATTTGCTCCATTATTTTATATAAAAAGATTTGTTACTTATATGACTCTCTAATCTCTCATTCAAATCTTCCATCATCGCTCAATAACCGATTATTTGTGAAACGACTCCAATGGCGAGCAAGGGCGATTCAACGGTGATTAGGGTTGATGTCGTTGGTCCAATGAAGGCACCACCGTCGTCTCCAAACCAGATTTGGCCGGCCGGTTTTCTTCGCAGATCCGGACTTAAACTAGTCATGGCTCTCCCTCGAATGCCTCATGTGCCCTTCCAACATTCTTTCAGTCTTGTGAATCACGACTCAACCGTCTATGAGACCAATTTCGTCTCGCTCACCATCAATTTCGTTCGTGACTATTCAAAAGCCTCGTTTTCCTTTATCATCGTAGTCTCGTGTCGATATTACATCATTACCATTAACAATCTTGTTGTACGACTCCAAATTTGTCATCATTGCAGACCAACCGGAATTCATGGTTGTCCCCATCCTCAACAGTACAAGAGAAGCATATGATATTGGATTTGTATTCACAGTTTATTGAGTTTTTATTCGTTGATGAATGTTAATGTATTTAGCAAAATGAGAAGGACGTTGATTTTGCTTAAATTAAGATTCAATATTTTTTGTGGTGCTTGAAACCTTCTTTGATCTGATGAACAAAATTTGTTATTTCATTGTCATATATATAAATTATTGTACTTTAGTTTTTATTCGTCACTAAATGCTATAAATATTCGGTGGTTATATGTCTTTTATCTGGCGATTTGTGGTGGTTTGTCCATGTATTTGCGACAAGCTATTGGAAACAATTGAATAACTAAATTTTGCAACGAATATATTATATCATATGTACGAATATATTTAGTAACACTAACGAATATTTAATAGTACACTAACGAATATTTTAAGTAACATGGACGAATATCTTCGTATACGTATATGTTCGCGAATTATCCGAAGATTGAAACATGGGTCTCTTCAGATTATGAGCAAATATTTTTCACTATATAAATAAATAATTTATGTACCACTAACTATTAATTTCACTTATCAATAATTGACTAAAATTTGTTGGACATGAACGAGTAATATCGGTATCATTAATGAATTCTTAATAGTATATTGACGAATATTTTCATGAACACAGACGAATACTTTTGTACAATATTAACTAGAAGAATGGAGATGATAATTGAATTGATTTAGAAATGTTGTTGATATCAACTATGGTGAATGATGAATTGAGAAATGCAAAAAAATGCAATATGAATTCACGTTGAAAACCAATTTGGATGTAAATGTGGAGATTAGGATAATATCAATTAGGGAGAGAATCTCTAACTGCCATATTTGACTATAATTAGTATGGAGAGTATAATGCATCCTCTTTAATGGAAGAGTGAAGTAAAATATTCCCTAAAATTTGGTTTAATTAAGACTATTAGATCAAACAATCTTATGGTTATGTGTGTTCTCATTGAACACTATAAGGGTTGTTTACATGTGATGACTTATTTATAGAATTAATAAAAAATAAAATACGAGAAAGACCATGAGACCGCCATCTCAGCTTTATTATCTTTATTATCGTTTATTTTAGTATAAATCTATAGAATATAAATTGATCATAATCAAAATTTATACATGTGAATTTAAAGTGGACAAAAATAATAATATATATTTACATTAAGTATTAACATAAGTACTTTATTATAACAAAGTAAGTATTCGATTTAATCAAGACAAAATTTATTATATTCACCTTTGCACGACCATATAACATAAATAGCATTTTTTAATCAGCTAAAATATATTCTATAAATTATTAATATTTGTACTAGTTAAATTGTCTTATTCACCTAACAGTAGAAAAAAAAAATCCACATAATAAGACGTTTGCAAATTTTGTAAGTTTACTACTTCGTACTACACATCCAAAGAATAATGATAAAGTAGTAACAATTTACTTCTTCCTCACAAAAATATTATACTTAATAAACAATACTTTTCAATGATGTTAACTTTTTGATTGCGAATTGTAGCTAAATAAAAATCATTGCCAAATAACATTAGGAGCTTCGGGAAATATATAATATTAATGAAAAAGTATAGCTTATTTTTATAAATAAATATTATTATATATCCTTGTACGTATTATAACTTTATTCATACAATGATACTTAACTTTGCCTTATTTTCTTCATATTCCATCTTTTTTCCGTACGTTACGACCAAACATTATTAAATTGTGTGCTTCATAAAATTTACGTGTAACTTATTTAGTGCGGTAATATGAGATAAACTATTCGGGCTCGTCAAAAGCTTGGCTCGAGCTCGTTTACTTTCTAAACGAGCCAAATTTGAACACATTTTAAAGCCCGTATAATTTTTAGGCTCGGCTCGGGCTCCGCTCGTTTATAAGCGAGCCGAGCTTGAGCATGTCAATGCTCGGCTCATTTGGCTAAAATAACACTATAGGAGCATTATTTTAGCCGAGCTACTCGGGCTCGACTCGACCTCGTTCACTTTCTAAACGAGTCAAGCTTAAGCACAATTTAAGTCTCGTATAAATTTTAGGCTCGGCTCGTTTCTAAACGAGCTGAACTTGAGCATACCGATGCTCGGCTCGTTCGGCTCGTATTTCACTCCTAACCTTATTTAAAGCATTTAATCTAAATTGTTATTCAATTTGGTTAACATAATTTGTTAGTTACGACTATTAGTTCATAACCCTAAATCCTTGTGAGAGAAGATACCAAATTTGATTGCAATTGGATCTTAACAATAAAAATCTCACCACCCATACCCATTTATTATATATGAGTTTTAAAGTATATTTATATAATATTAAATGTATAAATAATTATATAATACAATTTGTAAATTATATTATTAATGTAATACATATAAAAACTATACAAGAATTAAAACTTAAATTTCTCATGGCGTCAATTTCTCACTAGGGTTGTAATATGAGACAAGCTACTCGGGTTCAGCTCGCCAAAAATTTGACTCGAGCTTGTTCACTTTCTATATGAGCCAAGTTTGAGCACATTTTAAAGCTCGTATAAATTTTAGGCTCGACTCGTTTATAAACGAGTCAAGGTTGAACATGTTAATGCTCGACTCGTTTGGGTAAAGCTCGACTCGTTTGGGTAAAATAACTCTATAGGAGCATTGTTTTAGCCGAACTACTCGGGCTCGTCAAAAGCTCAACTCGAGCTCGTTCACTTTCTAAACGAGCCAAGTTTGAACACATTTTTAAAGCACGTATAAATTTTAGGCTCGGCTCGGGCTTGAGCATGTCAATGCTCGGAGTCGTTCGGGTAAAGCTCGTTCGGCTAAAATAACACTATAGGAGCATTATTTTAGCCGAACTACTCGGGCTTGGACTCGTCAAAAGTTCGGCTCGAGCTGGAGCTCGTTCACTTCTAAACGAGCCAAATTTAAGCACATTTTAAAGCTCGTATAAATTGTAGGCTCGGGTTAGACTCGACTCGATTATAAACTAGCCAAGATTGAAGATGTCGATACTCGACCCCTTTTCTCACTACAACTACTAAATATTAATTAATTTTTAATATTCTAATTGCTATTAACAATAATTTTGTGGGAAAAAAAATAAAAAAACATTTATTTAAATTAAAAGATTGAAAATTTATATTAAGAAAGATTATGGCATGATGGTTATGGGGCGTCGAGAGAAGATGAATTAAAAATGAATGAGAAGACAATCAAGCGAAGCCTCTCTACTAATCCCTTTCTCTTCTCTCTCTTTGGCACTTCCCATAGAGAAGAAGAAGAAGAAGACGAAGACCAAAAGGAAAAAACCAAAAAAAACAAACAAAGAATTTGGTTAACCAGCATGTCTCCGTTTTTGATGCTCTCTTCTCCAATGGTGTAAGCTCTAAACCAAGCTTCCATCCCCCAAATCGCCGGAGAAAACCCTACAAAAAAATTACTCAGTGATGCACCGGCTTCCGAGTAGCGGCCACACCACCCCGTCGCCGCCTCAATCGCCCTCGGTACGCTCTCCGAGGTTTCGTCACCGGAAGCAGGGGACACGCTCCGGCCAATCGGCTTCCCATCGGAATTTCGCTCAGAGGCTTTCCTGGTTAGTACTCTCAGTTCTTCTCCGTCGTCAGGGGATTTTCCTCTTCGCTCCTTTGATTTACATCTCCGGGATGCTTCTCTATATGGGGACTGTTTCATTTGATGTTGGCCCTGGGATCGTCCACCGGCCTGCTCCTGGCTCCGTTTACCGGAGTCCGCAAGTTTATGCCAAGCTCAGGCCTGAGATGGATTCGGATAATTCCACTATTGATGCGGTTAGTCATTTTTGTATTGTTTTTGATATCTGTACTCGGGAAGATTTGGTTTTTTTTTTTTGGTTTCGGGTGATTGCGAGTGGAGTGACGGGGTTGTGATCTGGTGTTTAAGTCTGTGATTTGAAATTTTAGGGTTTGAGATTTGTGCGCCAATGTGATTTGATTGTGTAATTGGGGATTTAAGAATATCGGGATCTTTTGATGTGTTGGAATGCTCAGTATTGATCAGTTCGCCTTATCTATAGTACGAGTAGAGAATTTCAGATTTGTTAATTTCTTTGTTGTTCAAGTGTCTTTCTCTGTCCCATATAACTGATTTCATACGTGACACGCAGTTGCGTCTTCTCTTAGAATTGGTTGCAAGTATTGCCTTGCATTTGCAATGGATTAGGGCGAGTATTCTGTTGCATATTCAGGAAAACTTAGCTCAATCTTGTTTGGGTGGGATTATTGTGCTACAATACTGCCCAAAAACTTATGTCTTATTATTGTGTATTTGACATCCCTAAAGCTTCTAATTTTATGTATCAAGGAAACTGTCATTATGATGTCTTAGACCTGCAGCTTTTGGGTGGCATTTAAGTGAAATAGAAGATGCTATGAGATAGTTGAGCAATTTTTATAAGTTGTGTTATAGAACACTAAAATGTGAGAATTAAGTAAAGGGCTTGAAGGGAAATTAGTGGAGTTTTCATTAACAAGTGGTAGAAGGTACCATGAGATCAATTTTTTGGGAATACGGAAGTTGGGATTTGCTTTTTCATGTAGCTGTTTACTGTGTATTGTGCTTTGGCTCAGTTAAGACATTTAATTTTATATGCTATCTTGAATCATTATCTTTTATACTCCAATGTTGACTAGGGATGTACTTTCTTTTTGTGAACATTGGACGGTAAACCGATCTTTGTATAATCATTGTCCCAGGAGCCATTTGGATGGAATTTTTCTTTTTGGTTATCGTACGTTTCTCTGTACACGGGGAATCTGTGTTCATGTCTTCTTATATCATTCCTGACGTCTTTGCATAACCATGATATACTACTCTCAAATGGTTAATTTATGAATGTTTTATTACTTATAAATAGCCATTTTCAGTAGATTAACTGGAGTTCTTTGGTTGTTTTTTTTTGTGTTGAAAATCCTATAGCATTTGTACCATGAGTCTTTCTGATTAAAGAGCTAATCTCTCCTTCTCACCAAAAAATAAAAACAAATAAAGAGCTAATCAATTTGAAGCTGTAGAGTTGGGCTTGATGATATAGCCTTATTTTTCTTAAGCTGATACATGTTTTGAGAAATCAGGGTACGGGTAATATATAATATTTCATTTGTGGCTTGTTGGGAGGGGGTAGGGCTGCATATCATTTATATCAACATTATGCAAAGAGAAATGAAAGAAGTCTAAGGAACTGTTTTCATCATCTTGGCGATCTTTTTTGCTGGCCAACATTATTGCATGAGATACACCACCTTTTTTCTTTTTTTTTTTTTTCAGTAGCCTTATGCTGTTTGAGTTAACAATTGCTAATTTACAAGTTGGAGAGCACATTTGGATTTAAATTGATACTTCAAAATCCTGATATTTATAACCGTTGAAGTTGTAGTTAATTTTCAAATTTATGTAACTGGGATTTTGCTGTTTGTCGTTTTTGCCCTTCCTTTTAAGAATATGATAAATGTTTTTCATCTTAATGTGAAAATTTGATTTTGTTGTAGATATCAACTATATGGAAAAATTCTTATAGAGGTGGTGAGTGGAGACCATGTTTAAGCAGATCCACTGAAGGTATATACT
Source organism: Fagopyrum homotropicum (assembly GCA_033239125.1). Lineage (NCBI taxonomy): Eukaryota > Viridiplantae > Streptophyta > Magnoliopsida > Caryophyllales > Polygonaceae > Fagopyrum > Fagopyrum homotropicum. The sequence continues at coordinate 5,267,891 of BSWB01000001.1, read as the reverse complement.
ATGCTTTTCATCCATGCTATATTTGAGATCCCTTATCTGACATGGTATTTTGCTGGAAGCTTTATCCATGGAGGAGGCAGTTCAGTGCTCCTACCTGCTATTATATTCACTATGTGCTCTTTGGTAACAAAACCCAGCCATTTCTGCTATTTTAGGTAGATCATTTCTCATTTGTGAGTTTAAAAAAGATCAACATAAGAACACTGTATCATAATGTTACATGTTTGTAGCTTTCTCAAAAATCTACAAAAACTCTAGGAACAGTGTTACTCACATTGTTAGGTGATTGTTGAATCTAATAAATTTTTTTATATCCATTTGTTGTTATTGAGTTGACATTAAAGTGTTACATCTGTTTTACAGTTCAGTGCTCTTGCATTTTTGAGTGTTACATGTGGACAGTTAGGCTGACAATGCTTGTAGTCACTCCAGCTTAATTATAATTAAATGAATGCTATAGCTCTTCATCAGATTACCTTCCTGAAGGAAGTTCCATACAGTGATAATGCATGCAGATCTATATAATCTTTTTTGTTTGTTTTAGATTTTACAGATATACCCAAATTGTAATGCAAAGCTGTTTTTTGGTATATTAGGCTTACCGGAATCAAATGGTTACCTTTATGTTGAGGCAAACGGTGGCTTAAATCAACAGAGGGCATCGGTCAGTTTTCTTGTTTCTTGCAGTTCACTTTCATGTATGCAAGAGTTGGATGCCTAGGCTGGGATAGTCATTAACTGATTCCTGTGTTCTTGATTCCCATTTTTTTGACAGATATGCAATGCAGTTGCTGTTGCAGGCTATCTCAATGCAACACTTGTTATTCCCAATTTCCATTATCATAGCATCTGGAGAGATCCTAGGTTTCCCTCTCTCCCCCTTCCTCTCAACCCTGGAAGCATTATTATATTATTTACCCATTAATATGTGACTCTCTGCATTGAACAATGGATGGGTTATTTTAATCTGAAGGAACAAAAAGCTGCAGTCTTTGATGTTAACTAACACATTTGTATGATATACATATAAGGAGAATTGCGGTATGGTTTATTGCTGTTTGTGTAACAGCTCAAGTTCATGCTTGCTTTCTTCTGATCAGTCAGTGCCAATCTTGTATCTTGTATTCTCCGTTCACTAATTTTGTTTGTTATCTCTAGTCTCATCTATAATCCTGCTCTCCAACTGGCATAGTAAGGCGTTGTGCTGTAATCAGCATAGGGTTATGTAGTTCATGTAATAACTTAATTGCATGCTTTCTATAATAAAATGCTTGAATGTAAATTTTTTTATTTTTTACATATGCTAAAGGGGTCCAGATTTAGGGCTGTATTGCTACATACTTCATAGGATATATTACCCTTAACCCTTTTAATTCCAACTTTTATCCAGCATTTCTTTGAGCTAGGTACTAGCCTAACTTTTCTAGCTTAATTAAAAACTAATTTTGTAGCTTTCTTTTTAAATCATGTAAATTATATGATTATAAGTACTTGTTTAGTGTTTGTAAATATCTGGTTAGTATGCCTTCTTCCATCATGTAGTACGTAGCTGTCAATGTTTATATACATTAGTTCAATCTCTATAGAAGAACATCATTTGGACAAATACTGTATATTGTATACAAAGAGCTTTAAGTATGGAAGAAAAAATTCAGAAAACATATTGTAAAATAGATGTATGGCTAAAATTTTAAAGGTGTTATAAAAAACACTTATTTCTATTCTCAACTTATCTATGAGAATTTATGCATATTGCTTTTTGTCAGAGGCTTGGCCTCAGTTCGCGTATATTTGATTGTGTAAATAGGACTTTACAATCTGTTTTAAGATTGGTCTTTATACTCTATAGATGTTAGGATTTGCATTACCTTTAGAGTGATGCCTTGTTTTTCTTTAACCTGACACTAAAGATTGTCTATATTTTCTGCTGAAGAAGGACAAAACAGTTCTTACACCATGCAAGTTCAGGTTCTGATAATGCTTTCCTTTCTGCAGCAAATTTGATGATATCTATGACGAAGAACATTTTATCCATACCTTGGAAAATGATGTAAGGGTGGTTGATAATATTCCAGGCTACCTGATGGAGCGGTTTGATCACAACTTGACCAATGTGTATAACTTCAGAATTAAAGCGTGGTCCCCTATTGAGTTTTACAAGGACAATGTCCTACCAAGACTCCTTGAAGAAAAGTGAGTTGAAATTTTTACTGCTTAATATTCTTCATTTTTTGTGAAAGCATCTTCATGCAGGTCATGTAGTTTTATCAGACAGAGCTAGCACACCTGTGTTTTGTTTTCTGCTAACATTGCTGTACAATAGTTTTCATGTGGATAATTAATTTACTGAAGGCAGCATAAAAATATCAATGCTGAAAGTCTGTTAAATAGAAATTGGAACTTATCCACCTGATAGCTGCAAATTGTTGTATGAGATACCTGGGTGTCCGTCTATACTCTGATTATATCATCTTAATATGATGAAAAAAATCAAGTTGAAAATGAAATGTTTCTGTAAAATCTTTTCTAATTCATTCTGCAAAAAATCCTCATGTACCTCAATTACCTTTAGCTAGGTGGGAATTTCTTAGTTTCATGATGCCTATCCTTCCCCCTCTCTCCCTGAGATAAGATTAAGTGAGTTGAAATTTTTACTGCTTAATATTCTTCATTTTTTGTGAAAGCATCTTCATGCATGTCATGTAGTTTTATCAGATAGAGCTAGCACACCTGTGTTTTGTTTTCTGCTAACATTGCTGTACAATAGTTTTCATGTGGATAATTAATTTACTGAAGGCAGCATAAAAAAATCAATGCTGAAAGTCTGTTAAATAGAAATTGGAACTTATCCACCTGAAAGCTGCAAATTGTTGTATGAGATACCTGGGTGTCCGTCTATACTCCGATTATATCATTCTGCAAAAAATCTTCATGTACCTCAATTACCTTTAGCTAGGTGGGAATTTCTTAGTTTCATGATGCCTATCCTTTCCCCCTCTCTCCCTGAGATAAGATTAAGTTTTTGCTTTCCTAATGGATAATTTTGTTTTATCTCTTTGTAATTTAATTTTTGCTATGTCATGATGATTATTCATTTAAAGTTGCTTACTCAACCATAGTGGATAACTCAGGGTCATAAGGATCTCTCCTTTTGCAAATCGTTTGTCATTTGATGCCCCTCCAGCTGTTCAACGGCTTAGGTGCTTGGCAAACTATGAAGCTTTGAAGTTTGCTAATCCTATTTTAACCATGGGTGAAACCTTGGTCAAAAGGATGAAAGAACGCAGCAAAAGCAATGGTGGAAAATACATCTCTGTGCACCTTCGCTTTGAGGAGGTTAGATATATTGGCCCGATGTCCTTTACTTTTGTTGTTGTTGGCTCAGCCAATATTCCTGTGAGTTTAGATAAACACTTCTCATAACTTCTTTCACCATTTGGTTTGTCTCAGGATATGGTTGCTTTCTCTTGCTGTGTTTTTGATGGTGGCAAGCAAGAGCGAGAAGATATGGTTGCAGCAAGAGAGAGGGGTTGGAGAGGGAAATTTACCAGGCCTGGTCGAGTTATACGTCCTGGTCTAATCAGAATCAATGGGAAATGTCCTCTTACTCCTCTGGAGGTATGATGTCAAGGAAGTAGTATTTCGTTTCAATAGACAATCTCAATCACGATAGATGAAAAAATCCCTAATTATATTTTGTAAGTGACCCTGATTTATTTTTGCTTTGGCAACCTGGTGTGTTATGTATCTTTTACCTTTCTATTCTTTGGTTGTCTTTTTTCTCTTTTCTTTTTCTACCTTTTGTGGGTGACCGTGGAAATAGAGTTTGGTTAAACATTTGTAGCTGATAACTAGCTAACTAGTAATTCTGTTGGAGACTCGTGATACTCTTTTCATTTTTTAGATTCTCAAATTTTCCTCAAGTGTGTTTCCTTGTAATTCTAAATCGAAATCACCTTGAATGGTGTGAACAGGCTGTCACGTATTTGAAAATTTTATCAACCTGACTCTGCATCAGTTGAGTTCAACTTATAGTTTGCTGCATACATATATTCTTCTATATGTTGATTTCTTACATGTCAACAGGTTGGTCTCATGCTTAGAGGAATGGGGTTTGATAAAAACACATCTATATTTTTGGCCTCTGGGATAATCTACGATGCTGAAAGAAATATGGCTCCATTACTTGAAATGTTTCCTCTTCTGCAAACAAAAGATACACTGGCATCAGTTGAAGAACTAGCACCATTTCAGGTTCTAGTGCTTTGCCTTCTCTCCGTAATATCTCTCTATGGTGTCATAGTATGACTTGGTTCTCACAACACATAATTTTTCTTGTAGAATTTTTCATCTCGGATGGCTGCTATAGACTACACTGTCTGTCTATATAGTGAAGCGTTTCTTACAACTCAAGGTGGAAATTTCCCTCAGTTTCTCATGGGCCATAGGAGATTCATATATGGTGGACATTCGAAGACTATCAGACCTGACAAGAGAAAGTTGGCACAAGTATTCGATAATCCTAATATTGGGTATGCATTTCCATATATGATTTTATATATGCTCATCATTGAATACTTCACCCTTGCCTCTTTTTGTGGTAATGAGCCAAGGTAATATAGTTGACTAGCATAGCATAAGCTATCCTTGAAATCTACTATATCTTTAGATAGTTTGTCAAATCTGTTTTAACTAGAGTGTTCAGGAACCTGGATTCAACTGCCTGAACCTTGAAGAGGTGCTTAAATTATTTCCCCTGAATTGTGCAAAAAGTTGATATCCTTATCTAGTTCTTGGTCCCGTCTTCCTTGCTAATAGAAAAATATGACCAGTGTAATTCTTGAATTACCTCCGGAGATAACTAAATAAATCCCCTGAAGAGGATATGCCAACTTCTTCTTTTGTTATGAAATAAACTACAAGATAATAAACAATATCTGGGCACACCTCCTCCAAAATTTCTACATTTAAGATGCCACCCAAAGAAGCTTCCGAAGGTGAAAGAAGGGAAACCCCATGCAATTTTGATCTAATTATTTTTTCCATGCCAGCCTCTCCACCCTTTTTTTGAATCTCCACCACCAGCTGTGTACACCACTTGATTTGAAACTTGATTCGTGTGTAATAGAGAAACTTCTTCATGATGTCATAACTGAATTTTTTTTCCAGTAACCTTGAAACTATTCCTGCTTACATATTACCTACAAATGACTTCTTCGTAAAGGATCCTTGTATGCATTAAGGCTTGTGTATGTGCCAACTAAGGGTGTATCTGTTAAAGCTTTTTTCTGTGGATTTTAGTAGAGCTGTGTTTTTTTATAAAACTTGTTAGTGTGGCACTATAGCTTTGTGTGGAAATTAGATTTTTAGAATGGTTTTTGATGAGATTTTTGGAGGGTTTTAAAAAACTAATGTTGATAACTTTGTGGAGATTATTGTATAGCTTCACATATTTCTTTCAAATTTACCCCTAGTGTCATATCTCTTACATTTTAAGTCATATCTTTACATTTAAAAATATTTTTAGTATTTGTCCTTTTTGGTAAAATCATTTTATACATCCACCAAAAAATCTTCTTTTATCAAACATCAATTAGATTTTCCATTCGATTTTCAAATTTTACAAAGCCTTCCAATAAACTACTCAAAACAGCTACACAAAAAGCTTAAACTAATGAAAAAAACTTGCGACGCTGAGCAAGCCCTAAGTCATAATCTGTATATGTATTTAAATAGTGTAATCAACATTTCCATCGAAGCAATAGTGTAAAAACCACTTGCATATAACATCTTTAAAGATTTAAAGATTTTTGAATAACCTTGAAATATTGATCTTGCCTATGGGTTACTTTAAGGTACCCTCTCCTGAAAGATCCTTGTATGTATTAGAAGACGTCTATTAGTCAAATCAACCTTCTAAGTTTCATTTTGTGGTTATACTGCTACCCAGATGGAGAAGCTTCAAGCGGCATATGCTGAATATAAGATCACACAGCGATTCTAAGGGATTTGAGCTCAAAAGAGCAAATGATTCAATATATACTTTCCCGTGCCCTGATTGCATGTGTCACACGAATAAACCAGAAGATTCAAGATCAAAATCTGCAACGTGATCTGCAGCTGAAGGTGAATTATGTCGGATGCTTCTCCATCGTACAAAAATCACCACCAGGGAAAAATGTTACCTGGCTTCTGACTTTCAATTGTGATTCTTTAATTCTTTCCCCTACCATCTAATGGGAGGGTACGGCACTTGATAGAGTTTTGAAGCACCTAGGACTTCCTTGGGAGCACACAAGTCAGATTCAGATTATTTACCGGGATTGACCCAGAATAGAGACTTCACACATCCATATTCGTGATCACAATGCTACAGACATCAAAGAAAGGTAAGGGGATCCCGGGTATTGACTCTCACGAGAGGGCGAGCTCACAGCTGCTGTATCTAACAAGCTGTGGGATGACGATTACACCATTGATTGTTTTGGGCCTGTTTTTGTTTGTTTTTTTGGTTGCTTTTTTTTTTTTGTATATTTTTTTCATTTTGATTGATATCATAAGGGGTGTAAAAAGCAGGATAGAGATCTTCAATTTTGTGTACATTTCTCAATTTTCACAATTCTGGGTTCCTGACTATTTTTTGGTTGTTGTTGCCTTCAGTTTTCACTGTGCCTATTGCCCATGAATATGATCTTTATGTTCTGTTGTCAAGTTCCATTTCTCTTGGTTGGTGCCTATTGCCCATTGAATCTGATCTTTATCTGCAGACACCCAGAAAGAAGAAGATCATGGTTTACATTCCAAGAACAACTTTGTTCTTTTCCCATTTTATCTCTTTATTTAGCTTCCCAAGAGAGTATGTATGAATGGATGAATAAAGGTAGGGTAACAAGGTGATCAAACGATCCTGCGTTTTTCCTTATCCACCCAACATCTTAAAATCTATAGAAAATCATCGTACATATTTGTCTACATTATACTACATTATACCAATTATTATGCTCTTTGTGCCAAAAGACTGCCAAATACAACGATCTTTGACAAATAACTCTAAGGTTATAGAGACTAGGGTTGTTCAAATTCCGATCCGGACTGAAATTTTTGGGTTGGACCAATCTGGAAAGCTTTTGTTGTACCGAATATTCAGGTATGGTCTGAACCGGTCCACCAAATTTAAAGGGGTCAATTTTGAGCCTAAAAAAACACATACCCAACCGGACCTGATTTGGTCCCGAATATTCGGTCCAGTCCGGTCCTGGATCGTTGAACACCACTTATCAAGATCAAATTGTGGTTACCATTGTTGACAAGACATGGGTAAGTGAGATTTTCGAACATGAAGTGTTAGCATTACATGAAAAATGTACATTTAGAAACTTAAGATCATATGAACCAAAGCATCTTATGCTCAATCAGACCAGACACTAAAATACGTTAACCCCAAACTGATTTAAAAACATTAAACGGATAAAGATTTAGTCTTGGAAATAAGAACAAGCATAGTGAGCGTGCCGGAGTGGTTATCGGGCATGACTAGAAATCATGTGGGCTTTGCCCGCGCAGGTTCGAATCCTGCCGCTCACGTTTTTCCTCTTCTTTTCTATTTATTTTTTTATTCTTCATCGAAAATGTTGCTGTCAAATTACAAATGATGACCCATTTGGATTGATATTGACAAGAATGGCACACCTAAATCAGCTTTTTAGACGACAACCTTCTAATCTTTAGTATTCATAATAACATGCTCCGACTTTGAGCCTACCTTGCAACTTGCATGAATCAAGTGGAATGACAAATCGATCTACAGATTATATAGTCTCAAGTCTTTGATAAGTTCAAATATTTTTGTTTCAAAGATAAGGAATTAGGACCCGTTTGGTTCCAACTCCGAAAACGGAAACGAAATGGAAATCAATTTAGTCCATATGTATATACTTATTCATGAAATTTTATGGAATCATTTCTCTTGGTTTCAAGCAAAATACACTTGTCTCCCTGCATTTTGTTTCCCTATAGGGTATCAAAAGTAATCAAATTCAACTCCAATTACTTCAAAACACAAGGAATGATTCCAAAAACTTTCATAAACAATGATATATATATGGATTAGATTCGTTTCCGATTCCGGAGTTAAAACCAAACGGGCCCTTAGTTTATCTCATATGTCTATGCCTAGCTTATTTACAAAACGAGTCGAGTCTAAACCGAGCTTACTAGATGCTTATATTCAGTTCGTTTAGAAAGTGAATGAGCATACACCAGATACTAACAACCCTATTATTATTTAAGTCGAATGAGTCGAGTTTTAGTATGTTTATAAGTTAGATGTTGAAGATGCATTATATAGATAGGAATAGTAGTTGAGATTTGAACCATATTTTAATATTTTGAATCGGATTTCTGATTGTGTCCTTAAATTATTGAAGGGAGAGGTGAATCTAAATAGGACAAATTAGGGGTTTTTTTTTTGGAATGTAATGTTTGGAATGGTATCTTCCATGAAATAATATGTTGTTGCAGTGGTGGTCGTGTTCTTCCCGAATTGCAATGCCCATAAAAATGGTAATACTTTTGTCATTTTTAAAGTATGAAAAACAAAACTTGCACTATATAACAAAGGCCCAATTGCTATACATAGCTTCAATTGCAATGCATTGTTTTTTTTTTGAGGTGATGTTTATTGGAAACAAATATAAAGTCTTGTGGATGTCATAATACCCAATTCGAACAAACCAGGGCCGTCAAATGCGTTTCGTAAAGTAAAAAAGAATTTGAACTCTTGACAATCTACGCCTAATATTAAACTCTAACCATTATGACAATAGAATATTGTTTCATAAATCAACTAAAATATTAAGATGTCCCAAAAAACTGAGAGTAATGTATTGTTGGGTCGAATCACACATATTATTAAACGGGATTGAACATGTACAACTATGAACTGATAATTTAACCTAATGAAACAAATTAACTAATAAATAGAAGGAGAAAAAAAAAACAATTACACAGTGTTATTGTAAAATTGTAAGATTAGTATAAAGAATTTACACAAAAAAATAAATTTTTTGAACAAATAATACTAAAAAAGTGCTTGTTAAAACAAAAAGCTAAAACCTGACACATAATCTCACATCTCTTCATATTTTCGTGTCAAAAGAAATATATACATATATATATATATATATATATATATATATATATATATATACCTGAAATACTTCATATTTTACAGCTTATTAAAGAATTACCACTTCTCTAAATTAAATTTCCCAAAATTGCTTTTTTTATGTACCTTTTTTCCACCATCGATTTTCTATCTAAGAAGTGTGTTTGGAGTAGAAAAGTATAAGAGGAAGATAGTGTGATTTTGTAAAAATAAAATAGAAAAAAGTAAATACAAAAGTATAACTTTTTGTAGATGGTAATTAATAAGTGGTAACTCAATAAAAATACATATAAATTTTTAATTTTTTTATTGATTCATTATTAATATTTATATTATTGTTCGAATGAAATATTACACAAATTGTCGTGATATTTAAAATCCCTTACTAATTAAAATATTTATTATAACAATCATTCCAATATAGTTTAACAAAATCTAAGGGGGGTGTATTCAATCGAGACTTTTAAAGATTTTGACGGATTCTTAATAATCATAGGATTTGCAAATTCTGTGGGAAATTTTAATTCTATATAGAGTCATTACAGATTTTGTGGAAATCTTATGTGTTGGGGGAAGATTTCTATGGATTTTAGGTAGGTATAAAAGTAATGAAGAATCCTACAAAATCAATGAAATAATAGATTCTTTTAAAATCCACAAACTTTTAAATACCATAGGAATTTTATGGAAAATTTTAAATCCTAATTGAATACCTAAAGATTTATATGGACTTTTAAAAATCTATATTCAATACCTATAAACTTTTAAACTCCAAAAAATTACTATAGACTCTTAATTGAATACACCCCCCTAAATGTCCTGTCTCTAGCTTAATATTATTAAATGGTCTCATTTAACTCAAAATTTAAAATTGAATTATTTTATAGTAAATAAGAAATTGAAATAACTATTTTGAGTTTAATACTTTTAAAAAATAACTATTTTTCACTTAAATATAATATTTTTTAAAATATCATTTCTATACTATTATTAACTATAACTCATGAAATGGAAAAACAAACGGTAATAAACTACCTTAATGTCTCTAAGTTAATGTTGGCAAATAATCCACTTTCTGACTTAATTTTTTGGAAAATTTTGGATGATACCCTCGTGGTTTGGGGTATTCCGAATTTTGCCCAACAGTTTTTTTAAGTTCGGATGTTATCCTTAAATTTATGTTTTTTTTCGGACTTTGCCCAAATTTATTACACTTTTTGAAATTACATTAAAAATATACAAAAGAAAATAAACTAAAATTAAAAAATAAATTAAACTAGAAAGAATGATTTATTTATTTTAAAACTAAAGTAAAACGGTAACTTTTTTAAAAAAAAATATATTTTATATTAATTTAAAAAAAAAATAAATTAGATAATTTTTTTAAAAAATTCAAAAAAATCACTATTTTTTTTATTTTAAAAGTAAATAAATTGGATTAGCATTTTTTAACAAATCTAAAAACATAAGTGTTATACTTTATTTAAAAAATAAATAAAATAAGGACTCTTTTAAAAAATTAATTTATTTCCCAAAACTAAAAGAAAGAAAATAAAGTAATATTATAAAATAAATACAATAGAAAACTGATTTATTTATTTTAATAATAAATTAAAAAAATTTGTTAAAAAAATGCTAATCCAATTTATTTATGTGTTTAGATTTTGTTAAAAAATGCTAATCCGGAATGTTGTTAAAAAATGCTAATCCAATTTAAATCATTCTTTCTATTTTAATTTGTTTTTGAATTGTAGTTTATTTTATTTTGTATGTTTTAAATGGAATTTAAAAAAATTTATTGAATTTGGCTAAATCCGGATAACAATATAAATTTAAGGGTACCATCCGAACTTGAAAAAACTGTTGGGCAAAATCCAGAATATCCCAAACCACACGGGTACCATCCGGAATTTCCCTAATTTTTTATAAGATACGTAAATAAGATTTCAAATACACCCTTTATAAAACGATTGAAATGATGAAAGTAGTATGTCCATCCAATACCAATCTCGTGCCATGCTAATAAGGTTTTCAAACACCCACAATTCTTTTTTTTGTAAGTTACATAAATGAGGTTTTTGAACACATCTTTTAGAAAAACATCTTTTATAGAATAATTGAATTATTCAAATGATGAAAGTGGTACGTCCATCCAATCTCGTGCCATCGTTAGGTACCACCAAGCCATCAAATCCCGGCGGTACACATCCGACTCCGGCGTGATCGAAGGTGACACCACACCACCATGTTCATAGAACCCTAAAAAGGAATCCCACGAACACTTTGATTGGCTAAATTTATTCTGGAATCTTGATGGTTGGCCCATTATAGTGATTTTTGATTAAAGAAAGAGCAAGAATGATGTTCCCCGTCGCATCATACAACCCAACGCTTTCTTTTTCTTTCCACTTTTGAGAAAGAAATGAATGATCTCAAATATTCACATTTTACAATTACTAAATGTGCATTTTTCATTAAAAGGACAATAATTCATCACAATGACAACACTTAGAGATCTACTTGCTCTTGCATACTTATATGTTTGTGAAAACTTTGATTCGATTTTATTGTTCTAACAATTTCAAAATCGGTCGAAAGATTTCGATACGAGGGTAATGGTTCCGATCCGGTCTTGCCTTATCACAGACGGGTACATAGGGAAATGTGTAGATCTCCCGGTAGAGAATATAAACGGGACACTTAAGCAGGGATGAGAAAATCATGATAAGGGTGGATCACATGATAGGAGTGGTGCAACACTATTCTGATTGAGGATCCAAGAAATCCAATGATACAATCCAATGAAATCTGTAAATGTTACTATTCGATTTAATCCGAATCCAATCGATTTGATCCGAAAGATGGTCCCTGATAATTGAATTCGAATACAATACCATTTTTATAAAATGGAGATTCACAAATATACAAATATCTGCGGATAATGGGATATAAAAACGAATATTAATATTTTGGGTACCAGATCAAAAGATTATTTGTGAACATTCAAATGTAATACAAATATTAAGGTTTTAGGCGTATGCTCAAATGGATAACCCGGCTACTTATATCCGTATATTACGTTCTAGAGTCAAGATTAAACCGACAATTTGGATATATATGAACAATTACATGATCCAGTTAAAAGTTGTTGGATCTTTGGCCTGATACAATCAAAGTTTAACCAAATCATATTCGAAAATTCAAATGAGATCGAATTGATCCGCTTACCACCTTAAACATGAGGACGGATATGAAAGGGTTTTATTTTTATATATATCCACAAACAAAAGTAAACACATATTGGGTGAGTTGTGTAAAAATGTCATTTATTACCCAAAGTCTTTTAATCTGTAATGTCATTGGATCAAATGATCAGTGACCTAAATTATTCAGTAATATCATTGAATCAAGCAAATCAACGGCTTACGACTTATATCACTCTCAATTGCTGCATTGTAGCAATCCTCTATACTTGAACCGTTTCCCTAATTTGATTATCCAATCTTATGCCCGGATTTTAATTTGAACGTAATATCCGACTTAATATACTTGAAATTTATCATCTAAAACGTCATACGTGATATTCAATACCCATTTTTAATCGTCTAACCTTAACTTCCAACACTTATTTTAAAATTTAGGAGTCTATTTTATTTGTATAGCCCTTTCATCTAATTTTCTCAAAGTCTTTTAATCTTCAATAAAAAAAAAAAAACAGAAAATGGATAGTTTGCTTCCATTAGCATCCATAAATTGCTCCATAATTTACCTATCGAGGGTTAGGTATGCCTTCCAAGGAGGGTATACACAAAATAGGGTTCTTTAAATTAAATTAAATCTATTTATAAGATATTTTTTAATTGGAAAATACAATTTTAAAATATACCTAATTCAAAAGGTTGCTTGTGGAAAACCAATTCCTATAATATATTACTCTTTTTTCTATAAGGATATTAATTCATAATAGGAAACAAAACATCATAATAATTATGATAGAGATTCGAACAAGTGAACCCTAATTAGAAGGATATATCATATGGTCGGCATTTTGTGAGGCTGTAGATAATATGAACCGATGATGCATGCTTCTAAAGCAAATGGGATAAGGCAACCAAACACATACACATATATATGTTATAAGTGCCAACAAAAGTGAAGATTAAAGAGCTTGCCAAAGGCATGCTTCCTTCTTAAGAACAAAATAAATTCCCTTTTAGTTAAACTCAACTTTCATGGGATGCCCTTTTTCAAGTGGCCTATATTTTTTCCTTTTTTTAATGATATTGATGAATTCCTTCGGATTATAAGTCCGACACAGTTCATAGAGCGGGATCTTGTATACAGGTGCACATGCATGTTAAGTTGAAGTCCAACACGAGCATTCAATAAGGTTCATCCTAATACCAATTGACAACAAAAGAAGCAGATTACCAATCTGACGACCTTATATACTAAACTCGAAATATCTTCATTGTAAAAGATAAATATATCGGAAATGTCATGTGCTGAAAATCCTAACTTCCTTTTCCAATTTGTTGTTGCTCTTCTTATGCCTACCCTCTCCCCAACTTTGTTCTTCCTCACCATGGACTTCTCCTCTGGAATATCGGCACACAAGCGACGGCGACCATACGAATGAGAAGAGATGATTAATCAAGTATTGCCCAAAGTAGAGATACGTACGTGGTTGGAAGTGGGGAAGAGAAATCAATTGCTAGTTTAAAGTCAAATCAAATATGAGCTTTTTCTTAGAGCATACGGGTTTATTCAGAACTTAACAATAAATATTACGGGACATCTAACTAGTTTAACTTTCGGTTATAATATTTGGTGAACTTTATTGTTTGACCCAACATATGATGTTTTAACTTTTTTTTGTATCACGGTCTAGTAATTCGGTGTCAACGTTTTTTAGATCGAGGCTGGTTATCCAACTAGGTCATATGTTTCGAGAAGATAATTTAGTGGCGGACTTGCTAACTAACCTTTATGACAAACTTTGCTTTTTCTCTTACTCTCGGTGGCAGGATTGTTGACTAACTTTGACATACCCGTTTGGACGGGCCAACGGGTACTCATTTTAATAAACAAAAATAATTTAAAACTAATTTTTAAATATCTAGCCAATGGGCCGGTCATTTTGACCCGACGAGTCTAGGGTGGTGTCCGGATCCGGCGGCTTGGAAGGTTGAACTTCCTCATTTGTCCACACACGTCCGTTTTTACGGTCGGGTGGCGGAGATGATTAGGTCTACACATAAGTTACTCACGAAGCCAATTTCTCATTTGACCCGTGTAACGAAAGTTGTTTCAAAGACTGTAAAATCTCATCAATTTCGCACATGATTCCTAAAACTAAAAGAATTTTGCACCGGAATCCAAATCCAAAATCGTTAAAAATCAATAAACGAAGTCGTAGAAAAAGTAATTCCCACAAACTAAATTATTCCGTTTTAAAATTTTCTTTTTAATATCTTGATTTATTAATTTTTTCATATTTAACGGGTCTTATACATGAAGATGATGCATGTCAAGTGAGCCGACAATAAGAGGGGTAAGTCATAAACTTATATATTAGTTTCACTAATTTTTAGTATATAGTCGACGTATAGAAGATCCATACATATATCAAACTTCTAAATAGGTAAACATACCTCTAGATTCGGCCAAAATGATTTTTAAAGAGCCTAGTTTTTTCTTTGTGTTGGAATAACACATCATTGTTAGGGTTGTAATATGAGACACGACTCGGACTCGGCTCGCGTGCGATTCTTTAAAAGCTCAGCTCGAGCTTGTTTATTTTCTAAATGAGCCGAATATGAACCCATTTTAAAGCTTGTATGAAATTTAGCTCAATTCGTTCAGGTAAAGCTCGGCTCGTTCACACAAAACAACACTATAGGAACATTCTTTTAGGCGAGCTACTCGAGCTCGTTCACTTTCTGAACGAGCCGAATATAAACACATTTTTAAAGATCGTACAAAATATAGGTTCAACTCGAGTTCGTTCACTTTCTAAACGAACCGAATATGTACACATTTTAAAGCTCGTACAAAATATAAGCTCAACTCGAACTCGTTCACTTTCTAAACGAGCCGAATATAAACACATTTTAAAGGTCGTACAAAATATAGGCTCAGCTCGAACTCGTTCGCTTTCTAAACGAGCCAAATATATATATTATAAATCTCGTATAAAATTTAGACTCAACTCGTTTATAAACTAACTCCACGCTGACAAGTAAATGCTCAACTCATTCGAATCTTATTACACACCTCAATCATTCTTCACGAAGGAATACATAGTTTTTCCTCCCTAAGCTACATGCAAAACTAAGAGAACACGTATCCAAAAAATCATTACTCAAGTAGAGTACGTTGTCAACAATGCTTTCCAAAAGTTCCACTCGTGTAATTCATCAACAAGCTTATCATCATACCACTTTGGATGTAATGAGTACATTACCATATGGATACCGTGGGCGGGATATAACAATGAGTACATTACCAAAAATCATTACTCAACTAGACTACCAACCAATTTTACATTTGTTTTACAAATTCAAGTTCCTTCATGTTTAGACCCACATGAAGCATTACAAATCGGATCGAGTAGGATCCGTCAAATCTCTTAAACTGCGGAATCAGTACAAATCAGATTGAGTTTTACTCTATGAAACACGAAAACATTTAGGCAATGTATTTTTCGTGTTGGAAACCCACAAGTTTTCTAAAACACTAGAAAATTTCAGTCAAAATAGGGAGGATAGGGTACAAATATTTTTCCGACATCGGAAATGGGTCAGACACAACCAAACCACGGTCACAGATGGTGGCTCAACGTGGGCTCAATGAGGGATAAGAAAGAAATGAACAAGACTTTCATAAATACTACGTTATGTTGTTGTTTTTAAAATTCCAGACATTTATAACCGTTACATTAATATCAGTTAACACAATCAATCTACTTATTTCTTAATACTTCTATAAATAATTGCACATATATCACGGGTTATCTCACCAAGTCCCGTTTTTTTATATTTTTAGAACTGCCGCTTCTTCCTTTTTCGTCGCATTTTAGTGATGGGTTTTACCTTGATTTTTTTTTACAATTTCAGGGTTTTTTTTCTGATTTTTTTTTTGGAAATGAAAGAGTTTGGTCCTTGAGCACTGAGCAGTGCCCACAGAGTCATTTAGTTTGCAGAAGATGAATGAAGACCGCAGGGTGCACTGCAATGAGGAGATAGGGACACTAATATATTATCGACATCTCGTATTTTTCATTCCTTTTTTTTTTTTTTAAATTTCACCTCGGATACTTATCAAATTCTTTTGAGAAAATAATATGTATAGCAATGGTGATTTATGATCACTAATTTAGACATTAATATATGTTAAAAACTATTTAATTAAAAGTTTTGAGTTCTAACTATACGAAGTTAGTTATCGTTATTTGAGAAATTCAAAATTTTCGTAATTGCATTACGAATCTCTAGTTCGTGCCAATAAGGATATCCAACCATCATGAGGTATCATTTCGATTCACTATTCACCATGCATGATTAACCTAATATGTCATCTAGATTGAAAAGTTTATCTCTCAATTCTATAACCTTACATATTAGCTTTTTTTTACCTTTCACTTTATTCCATCCTTTTTATTCACCTCTCATATTTACATCCTTTGTTTTTCTCTTTGCTTAAACTTTCGGATTTAATTGTCAATTAAACAACCAAAGTCTTTGGGGATACGACCTTGATCTTTTATCATATACTACGATTACATTTACTGTGCACTTACCGTTTGTATTGTCATATTTGAGACGCATCAATGTATATCACAGTTAAGATCATCAAAAACACTTTTAAAAGTAAACTACTCCTAAGTTTAGGTATATATCTAACATTCTAAATAATTCCGATTTTATTATGATGCATTCTAAAAGGAATAGAACCAATACCTTTAATGGCTAAAACAATATGATCACCAAGTCTAACTTCACCCTCCTCATGTTTTTTGTGCAAGTAATCAAAGGAGTGTTCATGAGGAATAGAATGCATAGTACTACTAGAGTAACGAATCCAAACATTTCAATAAGAAAGAGATGAACACTTAATTAAACATATTTAGAAAACACATTAGTAACTCATCATCATAGTAGGAGTGAATTCAATACGGTCCCGGAATTCTCCTACTTTAGAGCCCAACATGTCTACAAGAAAATCAATACGGTCACATCCGCAAGGATGCCTTAGGCCGATCGGTTTCTAGAAACTAATCCGCCTAATTTTTGTTACCTAGGTATCAACAAAAACTAGTAGGAGTGAATTCACACAAAGTAAATTTACCAAATTGTGGGGTTAGTAGGGCATTCACCTTCGTCACTTTTTTTTCCTACACAGAGGAGAAACATGTCCCTTGTTACCACAATAAAAACATGTAACAATGTTATCATGTGAGTGATTATTGTTAAAGTTAAAGTCATTGTTTGTGTTGCCAGTTTTTTTAAATTATGAGTATAAACCAAGACAACCAAATCGAATAGGCAAAGAAGCAAGTCGTCACTGAAGATCCCATACATGAAACCCCTATAAACTACATTATTCACAGCTTGCTCTGATACATTGTAAGATAGGTAGATTAGAGTGAATCGAGTAACTTATTTATATATGATAAAGGGCAATGATTATAATAAAAAAAAAACGAGACGTAAAAGGAGGATTCTATAAAAAAAAACATAAGGATGAGATGAAGAAAATAAAGAATACAGATAGACATATCTAATCTAATGTATCCTAATATACATTCAATAGTTTACAATACAACCCGAGTTTATTTCCGAATATGTGACCATATGTTAGTAAAGTTATCGAGTTTATTAGACCATGCCATTAATTTGACATTATCTTCACAAGTGACGGTTCTATATAAGCCGTCCAAGTCCCTATAGTTATAAGAATGGCATTTGGTACAATTCCACTAAGTTGAACCTTTGAATGGTATATATAACATACGTATTTGACTATCATTTGATCTCAACCATCATAAGTTTACATCCCAAAACTATGATATAACATATTCCAATATTCAACTTTAAAGCTAACTTTTTTACTTCAAATAGCATATGAATTAACGTTTCACTCATACTTTACATCTACACCTCCCACCCAAAATATAAATAAATAAAAATAGAAAAAAATCACTTTAACCACTAGTTTATTATGTGTTCAATAAAAGTCCAATAGAAAAATCAATGAAAAATGATATGTTTTACCAGAAGATCCCTAGCCAAAAATATCAAAATCAAGAAAATAATTAAAAAGTAAAGGAAAGCAGATTTTTGAATAGGTTAATCTTTTTGAATAGTTTTAGCTTTTTAGGTAGATTTGTTAGTAAAATTTCTATGAACTCTGTAAATTCCGAAAATCTAACAAATAAGCTAATTGATGTGTGGTAAAATGTAGATTTTGTGAAAATTTGTATGGTAAATTTACTAAAAAGTCAAAAAAGGATAAAAATGTCCAAATTATTAAAGATGTAAAAGAGGGGTAAAATTGTAACATTTTTGATAATTTATCCAAAAAGTTATCTACAAAGCTTTTCCAAATCCCACCAAAAATCTCTTAAAAATCTAATCTCTTAAAACATCTATGATGTCAAACATTATGAAGCTTTCAAAAAATGCAAAACTCCACAATAATTTACGTAATAATCTCCGCTGAACAGGGCCTTAAAAAGTGTAGTAGGATGAAATTTATGTATTGACGTACAAACCAATATTTGGATGTCAATTGTATTGATTTTAAACATTTTATAATACTAATTTATATTTTGTATACTATTTCTAATTATTTAGTTTTTACATGTCTATTATACTATTTTGTTAATTTTTTTGTATGCTAACAAATTTCTTTTTAGATTAAGTTATTTTTAAGCACTAATAATTTCTTTTTTTTAACTCAACAATGCAAAAATATATATGTTAACCATTAATTTGTAAAAAAGTTGTTCGTATAAGAAAAATGAAGAAATATATGGTTATTTTATAATCTCACACATTTAGTTAAAAACAGTCACAATATTTAATTTATTCTCATAAATAATATGCAACAAAAACTATGAAATAATAGTCAAATTTTAATAGTAATAGCTCATCGATACATGGTGGTATATATGGGGTTCCTGCTATTCGTATCACCTTAACTATGCTATACATACCAAATCTACGCCTACGCATTACGTAGGCGTAGTAAGTTTTCCTTCATTTTTCGAACCAAATATATATTATGGACTACTACGCATGGCGTACGTGTAGTAGGACTACGCATCGGCCATGCGTAGTCGTAACCATTTTCCTTTATTTTTTGAACGAAATGAGCTTCTTGCTACAGCTACGCATAGCGTACGCGTAGTCGGGGTATGGATAGCATGTTTCAAGTGGTACGAATAGCAATATAGTGTATATATATATATATATATATATATATATATATATATAGCTTTACAAAAATATAAAAACTATATATTACAAAAAAAACTAAAAAAAATAGCATTATGGGCATTTGAAAAAGAGTGACACGTATTATACGGTCATTAGTCCGTAATACCGTACGGTAAAAAGTGAGCAATACATGAACCAAGTACAACAAGTAGATCTAGAATTTACCAAATGATTAGTCACGGATCACCGTTAATGAATAATATCAAATAGAGCTTACGGTTAAACGAAACATATGCTAACCGGATTTTCCCTATAAATTATTCAGCAAGCATGGGAAACAATACACACTGTAAAACTCCTCTGAAAAATGGCCAAAGAAGAGTTCACTGAATTCAACAGCTTTAACATGGTAGAGTCTGGCAGCGTGATCCACCACAAAGTGGTGGCGCCACCAGCCAGAAGCTTGCCGGAGAAACTCAAAACCCGGTGTATGGAGATCTTCTTCCCCGATGATCCTCTAAGGCAATTCAAAGGGCAACCCGTAAAAAGAAAATGGATTCTTGGTGGTCAGTATATCTTCCCAATTCTTCAATGGGCTCCGAATTATTCGCTTACTCTCTTCAAATCGGATCTTGTTTCGGGTCTCACCATTGCTAGCTTAGCCATTCCTCAGGTGAATGCGATTTCCTGGTTAACCGACCCGAATATTCAGTTTTGACTTTGTAGATATGAAAAGATTATTTGTTCGGATTTTGTAGGGGATAAGTTACGCTCAGCTTGCAAGTTTGCCACCCATTGTAGGTCTATGTAAGTATTACTTCCTCCGATAGTAAATGACTTTATAGAATCTAAATTTTGATCAAATTTAAATGTCGTTTTATTTTTTTTGGTGGGTTTCAGATTCTAGCTTTGTTCCACCGCTAATTTATGCAGTTCTGGGGAGTTCAAGAGATTTAGCAGTGGGCCCAGTTTCAATTGCTTCTCTTGTAATGGGATCCATGTTAAGGCAAGAAGTGTCTCCAAGTAAAGATCCGATTTTGTTTCTTCAGCTTGCTTTCTCTTCTACCTTCTTTGCTGGACTTTTTCAAGCTTCTCTTGGAATCCTAAGGTATTATGTTCATTCGGGTCGGATTTTAATCGGTTCGGATATTCAATGGGATATGATTGTGTAATAATTGGAATTCAATTATGTGTACATGATAACACTCCATATGAAAAATGAATATACACAAGTCTTTCGAAATTAGTAAAATCAATTGACAATTAGTACAGGTGGACCGTAAATTGATAAAACTGTGAACCGGATTGGGATAAGACCGTTATGATTCGATCCAAATCGGTCCGGTTTCAGGTTGGACCGGTTTGTACCTAAATTGTCCAATTTTGAATATTTCGGATAGGACTGGACCGGTTTGTACCTAAATTATGCAATTTTGGTGAGGTTTTTCGGTCCAAAACCGGAATGGACTGGACTGGATATTCGTAGTTTACGGTCCAACGGTCCAAAACCGGACCCGAACCGTAACCCGGGTTTTAAAACTACTTGGACCGTAGACCGGACCGGTCTAATTTTGCACAGCCCTATTCACAATCAATAACCTAGGACTTATGCTAGGTTGACGTAATATCATGTTGTTGATGTGGGACATTTGCACACTTCTGATGTCGTATGCGGTTGTGTAGGCTCGGGTTCATAATCGATTTCTTGTCGAAGGCGACGCTAGTAGGGTTCATGGCAGGAGCAGCGATCATAGTATCATTGCAGCAACTAAAGAGCTTGTTAGGGATTGTACATTTTACTAAGGAAATGGGGATTGTTCCTGTTATGGGTTCTGTTTTTCACACGACAAAAGAGGTAAAACCAAACCTTATTTTTCTTCCTTTTCTCAATCATAGTACTCAATAATTGAATTCCATGAAAAATAAAAAGTTTCACTAGCTTTGATATGATTATCGCCTTTTTTTTTTTTTTTTTTTTTTTTGGCTAGTGCCCATCTGCTTCTTCTTTACCTCTTTACAAGCTTATCTTATCCCTTCTTTCTTTCTTTTACTTATGCTTGCTTATACATATTTAGTTTAAAGAATATCCACCAAAAATAAATTTAGTTTA
Organism: Fagopyrum homotropicum; assembly: GCA_033239125.1. Lineage (NCBI taxonomy): Eukaryota > Viridiplantae > Streptophyta > Magnoliopsida > Caryophyllales > Polygonaceae > Fagopyrum > Fagopyrum homotropicum. Next base: position 5,246,173 of record BSWB01000001.1, on the reverse strand, counting down.
AAGAATAATAAATCCAACACAATCTATCAACCAGAATTCTCACCAAAAACACTTTTCTATGCTTTTTTCAACGTACGGTCTATAGAAAGTGACACACCACATTTTCCCACTATATATATATATAAGTACAAAATTAAGTAGGATAATACACTAATGACATAATAGAATGTTGATCATACATAATGTTGACCATTGATTATAATTTTTTTAAATAAATTGAATATTTATTCAAATATCAATAAAGATATTTTTATATATTAATTTTTTAATAGATGTTGTTTTTAGAAGGTTGAGTTTTGTCTTTAAAAAGGATAACGGTATAACTTGTTACTCGCTTACCTTCTGGTGCGGTTTCTCAATGGGAAATAGTTTATACATAAGACAGCGTTGTTAATAAAGAGGTGAGGAAATCAAAGTCAACGTTGTGATATAAGAGATTTGAGTGCATGGGTTTGATTAGGTTTTAATGCAGAAGTGTCAACTACATCCCATTCAATTCCATCGGTTTCATTATAACTTTTGTCCTACTATGTTTCTACTGCCTGACTACTCTTCAAACGTAGGACGTTATTCAAGTCGGGTTTTGATATGTTTGGGTTCAGAAATATGGGTGGAGAAGCGAGAAAATGTCTCACATCGACAATATGATACTACGTGAACCTATCATATAAATTCTATAACTATTCCTTATGATTGAACTTACTATGTGAAATTAACATATAAGTCATATGATTACTCCTCATTGATTTTAGGATGAAACCTAAATTCTAAAAAATATATTTATATTGTAGCGTTTGGAATGTGAATGCATGAGTTGAACCCGAGTAGCTCAAATAATTTAAGAGTTTTACTATTTTTATAACTGTCAAAATAATCAAACTTTATCATGCTCATATTTATTTTTTATATGTAAATAAGTCTAATCAAAATTTTAGAAAAGGAAATGATCTCATGAAACATTAACTCAATGATCATTATACAGTCCATTTGAAATTGCTAAAAATTACTACCGAAAATGAAATATTAAAGGGTTTTATTCGGTTTTCATTTTTTGCTCCAACCAAACGGTCCCGAGTGATTTTACATGAATAAATAAATGTAAATTGTGAGTGGATTTGTGTCACACGTTCACATAGAAACGTAATAAATGTAATTTTAATATTAATGATATTAAAATGATTATCATATAGTTGGTATTGAATTGAATTGAATAGAATTGAATATGAATGTGTTGGTGTTGCAGTGGTCATGGCAAACTATCGTCATGTCAATCTGTTTCCTGTGTTTTCTTCTTCTTGCAAGGCACGTGGTACGTCTTCCTTTTCTACTTATATAATAATTCCTCCTTATCTTTTTATTTTATATATTATTATAGAAAAGTGCCAAATTAATACGACACCGAAAAAAGTTGGACACGTTATTATGCTCTCATAATATGCTCTACAAAGAAAGAAGTTTATTGTCGGTTTTCACACATTTTGTACATTGCTTTATCACAAAAACAAAAATTAAATTATTTAATAAAAACTTAATTAATTAAGCAATCATGTGACCGTCAAATGAGATTAGATTCTAATTACGAGATAAAAGAGTGTATAATAACCATTATATAGTTTTATGAATATGTGACTAAGGTACTTTGATAAAGCCAGAATTTTGGATATTTAAGGTTTTTAAATATTTAAATATTTATTTTTTGGATTTTATTTTTTAAAATATTATAAAATTTTAATAAAAATGTCCAACAATGATTTTATTTTTTGGATTTTATTTCTCACATTCAGCTTGTCTAAAAAGTGTAAGACGTCGAGCCAAACTTTTCCTGAGCCTAGTCCGAGTGTCGGCTAACATAACAACTCTATAATATTATTTTAGTCAAACGAGCCGAACTTTGACATGTCCAATCTCGTCTCATTTATAAATGAATCAAGACTAAACTTTAATCGAAGTTTAAATTGTTTATTTGGGTTCGTTTAGATAGTGAACGAGCTCAACCCGAATCCGAATAACCCATCTCCTATAACATGCTAACCCTAAAATCGTTTATCTGAACAGGTAGCACCGTCGACCAAGTAAAAAAAAAATTAATGAATTTGTTTATATTTTCTTGAATTTCACCTAAAGTTAAACCGAAAGGGCATCTTCTTTGGTACAAGAAAAGAAGGATGAATGGGGCGATGGGACCTAATCTTCATTTGGTGGATAGAAAGCATGTCAACTCAAAGTCAGTAAGAGTTAACATTGAACACATAGGAAGATAACAACACATTAAAATGATATTATGATAACTACATTAGTGATTGCTATATTTTTGTATGTCTTCATCATTTTAAAGCACTTTTGTGTCTAAATTGGACTACTATCCTATATAAATAAAGTTATAACCTTTATCTAATGAGTAGCACTTTCAGGGTCGGTTTAGGATAGACCTTTATCCGGTTGATATAGGACGTTCAATAGAATAAGTTTATAAGGTTGAAGGGAATGATTAAGGATGAATCGACAATGACAAAGTAGTATTAAATACCTCACGTATTATCAAAATATTCAAATCTCGTGACTATATGTGTGAAAAAAAGTATAGAGAAAATTCTCGGAATAGAATTACGAAGTTTGTAAGTAAACTTATTGAATAGATGAAACATATCGATAATTGAACAAACTTATTTATTTATCAAAAAAACAAAAAAAAATTGCAAATTGAAAAAACTATTTGGACCACAAATGTAATAGTGCTACAACTAGATGTCAATACAACACAAAAGGATGAATGATTTGATAATAAAAAGGGGTGTGGCCTAATGCCTTAATGGGCCACATCCACAATGAAGTCCATCTCATAAGTCACTTAAAATTTTAATGAATCTTAACCAAATAATTCATGCATTTATTATATCTATCAAAAATTATAAGTATAGGTCCTATAATTAGGAACAATATAAAAATTTTCATTGTTAAAGAAAAGGAAATTGGGTGAAGGGTTTTTCTTTATTTAATTTAGATATTAGATTCGGGCATTATAATACGTGTAAAATTTTCGATATTAGATTTCTGTTTGTATACATTGGATACTACATTTTGGGTGAATACATTTCTATTTTAAAAATAACAAGAAAGAATTTGGCCGAATAGGTCATATTCTATTTTCATTAGGTTTGTGTACGTGTCCGTCCCTTCAATTTTTACCACTTCATTATATTAAAGTTGGAAGATAAGATGTTTGATTAGAACCCAAAATATTTGTCAGATTTAGTTTCTCTACAAACAAACTTCTCTCTATTCATCACCTTGATTATCTCCTTAAATCTGACATTTCAATTATTAATTTGTTTCAAACTCAGAGTTATTGGGATAAAGATGCTCTTAATACACTATTATCCCATCTTTTCAAATCCAAATTTGATAAATTATTTTATTTAATTATAACAATTTGTAAATTTTAGAGCATGAAAAGACCGAAGCTATTTTGGGTATCAGCTGGAGCTCCACTTTTATCAGTCATTTTATCAACTCTTTTGGTGTTCATCTTCAAAGCGCAGCACCATGGTATCAGTATCGTGAGTCCTCACTCTCTCTTTCTCACTAAATTCCATTTTCAAGAATGGCCCATATATTTGGTTTTTTTACTTTTATGTGCTTGTATTTTGTTCTATGATTATTTCATGGACATATACGTCAAGAGTTTGTGTCTAAAATGTCTTTTTCTTGGTCCTATAATTGCTTTGGAGGATTTGAGTTGTTGTTTCTTTTGATATTCTTTTCCTTTTGTATATTTAGGGTTTGGTTTTTTTGTATGATTGAATCAAATTTACTGCAGATTGGGAAATTGCAACAAGGGTTAAACCCACCTTCAGTGAATATGTTGTATTTCCATGGCGCCCATCTTGGTCTCGTCATAAAAACCGGCATCATCACCGGCATCTTATCTCTCACCGTAAGTTAACTTATCGTAAATCTTCTTAAAATGGGACTTACTTCAATCCTACCAACATTTTCGGTTACGGATTGATAATGAACATATAATTTAGTATATAAAGTCGTTTGGCTATTCCTTCTATACTTATTGATTTTCTAATAAAACTCAATTTAATTTATGTGTTCCACGTGGATCAATTGATCTCACGTCGTCGTATGATTAGTAGACTGACGGTCATTGCCAAGGTGAAAATTTCAGGTAGGAGTGGTTGCGGAAGCTAATCACCTGCGCCAAAAGCTAACATGAATGATTTTTGCCTGAATTGGCATTTAGGACCTTTTATTCTATAGAGTTAAAATTTAGGGTCTACCAATTATAAATTAAGAAATAGGGCTCCTAGTTTACTAGACTAATTCATAAATAGGACAAAAAGTTGACAAAAGTGATGGCTAATGAGTGATGGCTGATGTGAGTGCTGATTGTGACACTTTCGATTGACATTTGGAGGGAATTTAGGGTCAAAAAAACGCAGCCCTCTTGCCCAGAAAAAACTCGCTTACCCAAAAATTCGCTTACCCAAAAATCCGCTTACCCAAATAATGTCAAAATTATACCCAAAAATCCGCTTACCCAAATAATATCACAATCATACCCAAAAATAAATTTGTCAAAGTACATAAATATACTCGAAAACAAGATACCCAATAAATCAAATATCAAAATAAAACAATATCCATAAATTGGATAATATTTGATATTTATACCCAATTTAAACATAACTTAATACAAAATCCATACCCAATTTAAATTTGTCATACCCAAAATTTTCAAAACTCGATATTGTACACAAACATCAATATCAAATGACATTTGGTCATTACCCAAAAATTCGCTTGACATTTGATCATTAAACACATTTTGGGTAACCATAAAACATACTCACGATATCACTTTAAATATACTTAATAATAAAAAATATATTACATAGTCAATACACGTATAAAATCATACCCAATTTGAATTTGTCATAACCAAAATTTACACAAATCGATATTGTACCCAAACATCAATACCAAATGACATTCATAAACTACATTAACAAAAAAACAATGTCACTAAAAAAAAAACAATGTCACTAAAAAAATACTACAATTCATATTTGGGTAACAATAATGAGAAAAATACTACAATTCATATTTGGGTAACAAAAACAATGTCACTAAAAAAAATTAAACATTCATAAACTACATTAACAAAAAAAATAAAAGGTAAACATGTAAAAAAGATACTTAAACCAAAAGTAAACATCTAATCACCATCATTTCAATTAAATAAATTATTGCCCCTATTCCTAGTTTTCATACCTACTTTTTCATTATTTTATATAGAGGCATAGTTTACAAAAGATAATTTTAAGGGGTCCTATTTCCCTAATTAATTCATGATTTTTTCTCACGTTCGGTCTCAATGTGAAAAACATTTTGAACATTGGGTTTTGACGTGGACTCTGAAAAGCATTTTTCCACGTTGGTTTCCGGGCCCGGTTTATATTTCACGGTCATTTTCGCAACGAATGTTTTTTTTTTTTCAATTTTATCAGTATATGAACCAAATCTAATACAAACTTTACGGCTTTGGTGTCATGAACATCTTGCAGGAAGGAATAGCAGTAGGAAGAACATTTGCAGCATTGAAGAATTACAAAGTGGATGGTAACAAAGAGATGATTGCTATTGGTGTCATGAACATGGTTGGCTCTTCCACTTCTTGCTACGTTACCACCGGTACGTACTCTAATCAATTACTATAAACACATGCAATACAATCATTTAAATTCATATATATAACAAACTCAATCACCAACTTCAACCCTAATCCTTGTGATTCTAGGAGCGTTTTCGAGATCAGCAGTGAACCACAATGCGGGGGCCAAAACCGCGGTGTCAAACATAGTCATGGCGGTGACGGTTATGGTGACGCTTCTCTTCCTAATGCCGCTCTTTCAATACACTCCCAACGTTGTCTTAGGGGCCATTATTGTGACCGCGGTCATAGGACTAATCGATCTCCCAGCAGCCTATCGTATCTGGAAAGTCGACAAGTTTGATTTCCTCGTCACGCTTTGCGCGTTTTTTGGCGTCATTTTCATCTCTGTCCAAGTTGGCCTAGCCATTGCGGTAACACTACTCTTAAATCATTTAAAATCTTACTTTTGTATTGTAACGCAACACAAAACGTTACAAAAAAACGTTGACAAGGAAGAAATAACAATAAACTCAGAGTACATTCTTTTATATTAACCAATTTATGGTTCGGGTTCAGGTCGGATTGTCGATTTTCAAGGTGTTGCTCCAGATCACAAGACCGAAAACTGTCGTTTTAGGAAACGTCCCTGGAACTAACATATACCGCGACGTCCGACAATACAATGAGGCTATTAGGGTTCCCGGTTTCCTCATCTTAAGCGTCGAAGCTCCTATAAACTTTGCTAACATCACTTATCTTACCGAAAGGTACGTACTTATATGCATGATAAAGAGTTTAATGCGCTACAGACATGTGGATCCCACGTTATATTGATTCATCATAATTTACCTTGCCAAATATATATATATATCGCGAATGATGTACAGAATCTCGAGGTGGATAGAAGACTCGGAAGTAGAGGAAAACCAAACAAAAAGACGTTCAAACCTTCAATTCATAGTTCTTGAATTATCCGGTATGTTACTAAACTATAGTCTTTCATCTTGCTTCCATTTTTCCGAAACTCGAGGAAAAAACATTCTTATTCCTTACAAATTTCAGCTGTGACCGCGATTGATACAAGCGGAATCTCGTTCCTAAACGAGCTCCATAGGACCTCGGAGAGCAAAGGCCTCAAGGCAAGTACAAAAAAACTGAATTATGTAGTAAAAAAAAGATTAAAAAATAAATTCTTCACAAGGAGTCTCCCCACCCGAACCAATATATATATATATATATATATATATATATATATATATATATATATATATATATATATATATAGATAGATCCTGACTCATATGTAAACAACTCTTATCATGTAAACAACTCTTATCATGTAAACATGTAAACACCGAATATATGTGACTATACCGCCGAATATATATGACTATATCGCCGAATATATGGAGTCAGTTCCGGCGAATATTTCTTCCATTAATAACACGATTTTCCCCCCTTTAATATCGCCTAATCTCTGTCATCTATTTAACAATCTAACGGATACAATTTGTTCTCATTTTACATGGTAAGAGCTGATTACATGGGGTCAACCTCTCTATATATATATATATCCTAAACCATGTTTATATTTGTTAGTCAAAGTTCACTTAAACTACTTAATTTCATGCAGCTAGTGTTAGTTAATCCACTTGGGGAGGTGATGGATAAACTGCAAAGAGCCGAGGAAGAAACATACGAGTTAACGAAACCGGGATCTCTATACTTAACGGTCGGAGAAGCGATCCGAGCCCTTTCAGCATCATTGACGTCGAACAACATGGTGTAAGTCGAGATGGCTCAGAAGATGAGTACTATAAGGTACGTTTCCGACATATATTTAAGGCCATTTGTAAATGTGGTTAGGAATGGGAAAAACCATATGAATTTTCTTCAGATTTGAGATTATGATCTCCTTTTGAAGTAGCTTTGGACTGTAAGCTGATCATATTGATACCATAGAAATACTTCGTCTATACAATGTTGTGTTATGTAACTATATAATATGTATGTATTATGTTTTAATTCCCTTATGTTAGTTCATCGATGCTATTTGGTTAATACGATGAAACTCAACTTGAAAACAATTGATTTGTATAAGTTGCAATCAAGGATATGCATTGGGAACTATACTTTTTTTGTTATTAGATTATGGTCCATTTCTTATATATTTAACCTTATTTTTCTAGTTTCGGTTGTAATTCTTGTTTTCACAAAAAACGGTTTTTAATTCGTTTTTTAGATTCGGCTATGAACTTGTGTTCAACCCTACCCAATCCCCCTTTTCTCTCTTTTGTTCATCCGGAATGGACTTAGACCGAAAATTTATTATTGGACCGGACATAAACCGAATATTCAGTCCGGTATGACCCATACCGGTTGAACCAAATTTTGTTATACTTTCTTTTGGCCTTTTGGGCCCAACATTGAGCCCTTAAAAATAATTAACAAACTTTAGAACTAGACCTACAAATTCAGTCTAGGTCCGGATCTAGTTTAAACCGGTCAAGGTCTAATCCGGACCAAATTTTCATTCCGGACAGTAATTCGAACGATCCTAGATAAGAGTAACTTCTTTTAATTATTGATTAATAGCCTAAAAAATCAACTTTACTAAATAACTTTGTCTCTTGTGTAAGTTTTTACATCTAAAATTGAGTGATTTCGAGTTTAGTCATGTGGTTACTGTAATACTTTTTTATTGTCAATTAATTTTTAGGATGGAATAATCCCACTAAACTTAAAGTGTTTAGGGTTTGAGGATAATACGTATATACTCTCATGTACACACGATCCTCGCTCTGCAACCAAAATATACTTCAACAAATATACGAAAACAAAAATTTATATAGAAAAATACCTATACTCTCCCTGATTTATTTTATTCATAAGCAATTACACGTATATAAAATAAGCTACACATATGCTTTCTTCATAGCTATAAATCCAAATATTCAGATGTATATATAACGGGACATCAGGGAGTAGAACCCGTTCACACCCATAACATCATGTCATATAGCCCAACAAATTATACTTAGTCATGGTAGCTAGCTTGATTGTCTGGTTTTAAGTAGATATAACACTCTTTGCGCTTCAAAAAACGCTTTATTGAAAAAGAAAAAAAGTTATTATAAAATACGTGATATTTTTAATAGGCTCTGTTGGGATACAAACCATTAGTTAACCTCGATTTCTCCCTAGGAACAATCACCGTAAGCATCCCATCCTTCACAAAACTCCTCAGTAGTTCAACCTTAGCATCCTCCGGCAATGTGAACATACTCGCAAACTCTCCACAACTACTCTCCATTTTATAATAACCCCTTTCGTCTTGCCTCTCCTCCCTCTTCCCGGCTCCTCTAGCACTTATGTGGAGGACTCTCCCGTCCTCCACACACACTTTCACATCCTCGTTGCCCTGGAGTTGAACTCTAAAGAAGTGGGTGTCGGGTGTTTCCTCGTACTCAATCCTATTTCTAGCCGAGAACCCTAAGGCTGACGGTGGAAACAAAGGCAACGGTGGTAGTAGTGCATGTGTGTCCCATGGGGACGGGTTTCTTGGAAAATTAAAGTGTTGAGGTTGACAAAACGGATCAAAGATTTCTTGTTGTCTACCAAAGGGGCCGCGGTTGTGTGAGAGAGCCATGATCAAGAAGGTAGAATGTTTGTTGTATGTATGAGTAGTTTGTTAGAGAAGCATTGTGATAAGAGAAGTATTTATAGAGGTAGTTTGTAACTTGGATGATCGAGTCAGGACTAGATGTTGCATGAGTTAAGATAAGAATTTTATTAGTGGGCTCACTTTTTTTTTTGCACATATGACAAAAGACAAAGGAATTGTGATAGTCATGGTCCATTTTATTCTTTGGTTATTAAAGATGTTCGTATAGAACAAATACTCCGTGTTGAATATAATATATCGAGGAAAAAAGAGATTCGAAAGAGAAGAGGAATAAAAAGCCATTGGAAAAACAAATAAATAACTAACTAGGGTACCTTAATCCGATTTAAACCCACACTTAACTATAAGTGGTTTCTATTGTCGTAATATAAAATAGCTTAATATAAAATAATGACCATGTTTAAAATTACCGATGAACAAATATCTCAATTTTCGTAAATATCGACATAAAATATTTCAAAAATACCAATCATTATTTTCGGACATAAAAACAAACTTATGATAAACGAAAACGGTAACATGACTTTTACCATTTATCACAAAAATAAGATACATAAACTTTTGCTAAAATTTCATTTAGTTTTTAAATTAAATTTTAGGATTTCATTCAAAATAAACAAAGGAAGATGACAGAAATAATTCATCAATATGTTACCGACTTATTAATTGGCCATTAGGGTCATTAACATCTCAAATTAAATAATGATTTTGTTAATTTGTACTTTATATGTTGAAAACCCTATTTTACAATATATATATATTTCTTAGTTTTAAACTTAACAATTGTCAAATATTTGTTACTATTGGAATTTTCTTTTATACTACTTTTTTTTAACTTATATCCTTTGAACATAGATGGAAAAAAATCAATTAAAATATCAACTTTTAAGTTAATGCTCTAATGGGAATATATGCTAGTAGATTTGCCAAAATTATGAAGCTGTAAGTTAGGACATGTTCCATTCATACAATAAAGTTAAAAATGGCATTATATATGTGGATTCAGATTCTAACCTCACTCACTTCCATTTCAATTATGTCGGCAAATTTATTTAAGCCAATTTATTTGAGAGTTGATATCTAATATTTATTATTTTTTTTTGACCTTTTAATTGAAAAAACAAACTTACTTTTTGGGCTTTTTTTGACCTTTTAATTGAAAAAACAAACTTACTTTTTGGGCGGACAATCGTCTCACATGGGCGAAGTCCGCCCCTCGCGCCAAGGCTGGCGCGCCCGCGGGTCGTGTTTGTTTCCAACTTGGCGTGTCCGCGGACCGCGAGTGCGCCAGTATGGCGCGGAGGTGGACTCCGAGTCCATCCCACCTTGGGACGCATTCGAATTGCAAATCCACCTCAAGGTAGTCGTTATAACGTTGAAAACTAGTCGTTATTCATTTAGGAGCTTATATATGCAAGTCAAACATCTAAATATTTACATCCGAAATCACTACAACGTTTATAAACAATTACGTAAAAGCTCGTTCAAATGTCAACTTTTCAGAAGAAGTCGATGTAGAATCCGATGGTGAAATCTCTAATATGCCGTTCAAAGTAGATAAATATAGTGATCCGGAAGTACGTCTCGCACAACTTGAGGTAAGTGTACAATTTAGTTTTATTTAATTACTTTTAGACAATGTTAGAATAGAGAAGCAGAATTGTAGAACTAGTGGGATTAGTTTTAGACGTGTTTGAGTAGAGAATAGGAATTATTGAATTAGTTGGATTAGTTTTAGACGTGTTAGAATTGAAAACCGAAATTGTTGAATGGCTGAATTTGCAATGTGGGCTTTTTACAATGTAGAGTTTAGATTTAGGGTCTCTCATCATTTCATTTAGAAAATGGACTCCTATTGTAAAAAAAATCAGAAAAGTAAGGGACATAGGTTTCATTTGATTTGATGGGTGACATGTAAAAAAAATCAGAAAATAGTCCAATCAGTCGGCCCATCTTTTTCCCTCCTTTGTCCCTTCTTCTTCCCTCCTTTCAAACCTAAATTTATTTCTGGGTATCCATATGCAGCTCTTTTCTTCTTTCCGTTGAAACGCAGAAATCTGGACTGCTTGTTGAGCTTCTTCTTCACCGGAATGTATTTGTGGGTAAGCAGTGTTTGTTCCTATTTTTGGGTAAGCAGTGTTTGTTCCTATTTCTGGGTAATCTCAAACTTCTTGGGTAATGTATTTGTGGGTAATCTGAAACTTCTCATCTCTTCTTTTTGTGAATCTAAAACACTGAAACTTCTTGTTCTATTTGTGGGTAAGCAATGTTTGTTTACATTTTCTATTTGTGGGTAAGCAGTGTTTGTTTGTATCCATGGATAATCTTCAACTTCTCATCTTCCTGGGTAATGTATTTCGGGGTAAGCTGAAACTTCTCATCTTCCTGGGTAATGTATTTCGGGGTAATCTAAAACAGTCAAACTTCCTGGGTAATGTCAAACTTCTTGAGGTAATCTATTTCTGGGTAATCTCAAAATTCCTGGATAATGTATTCCTGGGTAATTTATTTGTGGGTAAGCAGTATTTTTTTTCCCAAAAAATTAACATCAAATCATTTCAAAAAAAAGCCTGCACCCCTCTCTTTTCAATTCAAGGTCTACAGTAGCCTAGTTTATACTTTTCAGACCTATTTTATGTAGTAAATTTATTAGAGGCCCATTTCACAAAATAAAAAATTTTAGGTCCTCTTTCTCTCATTATTTCTTGTTGAATTAATAGGACTAGTTCTAGACATGTTAGAATAGAGAACCGAAATTGTTGAATTAGTTAGATTCGTTTTACTCATTTAGGAATATGATATCTGAATTTAGAAATAATATTGTATCTTATTTTATTTAGGATTTTATGGAATATTATCGTGCAACCGGTATAGAGAAAACTTATTAGGTTGGACTCGGTATGTGGCAAACTCAACGAATATGATGTTGGTCATAAAAATCATGGTTTGATAGACGGGGTTTCGTATCTTACAATTGACATGTGATAGACACGAAGGACCTAGAAATGAGAAAGATGTTGATCTCGATCATGTTCCAAGTTCTAGCTGAAATTTTTTTTGAAAGAAGTCGGATTAGTTTTAGACGGGTTGTGTGTGGAATCGACAACCACGTAATTCCCTCGGTGTTAAGGGGTCATGCATATGCAAGACATTTGACTCCCACGAAGGCCCGAAAGGTGGATCGTGAATTAAGTTCCAAGTTAAAACAAAGACATATTTTAAAATTCGTGCAATTAGAGGATTATGATAATGTCACAACCATCCCGCAAGTTTACAACACGGTTTGAAGATTAGAATGGAGCAAACCAAAGGAAGAGGATCATTACAACAAGCACTTCATACGTTGAAGAAACGTGGATATTATGTACACACAAGGAGATGTCCGGACTCCGATGAGGTGGTTGATTTCTTTATCTCACATCCCGATTCGAGGCATTTGCTCAACATGTTTCCCTATGTTATGGTGATGGACTCGACATATAAGACCAATAAGTAAGTAAGAAGGTGCACTTGTACTTTGTTTCATAAACTCAAACATCTTCTCCTACAAAATTTGAACTTAATCCTTGGTTTGTAGTACTTGTAGAAATAATATGTCATTGCTGGAGATCGAAGGTATCACAAACACAAAAAAGACATTCGCAATTGCTTTTGTATTCATGGCACAAGAGAAAAAAGATCACTACTAGTGGGCTTTGAAGAGGGTCCGTTATTTGTGTTACGGAAAAATCTCAGAGGTGATTGCCATCGATTGTTAGCTAGGTCTTATAAGGGCTCTAAGTGTAGTATTTCCCGAGGTGAAACATATTTGGTGTTCGTTCTATATAAAATGCAACATTGTAAATAGAGTGGTCGTCATATTACACTCTAAGGAAGTAGAAGTTGTCTTCATATCCCATTGTCATCCCTTGTTCGAGTTGAGATCCAATGAAAGCTACCAACGACATTCAATAGAAATGAGAAACTATTGACATCCATATCCGAGGTTAATGAACTACCTCAAGACGACATGACTCACCCCGTACAAGGAGGCAATCGTCCGAGCTTGGTGTGACTTATACCATCATTTCGGCACAAGAACGACAAATGCGTAAGGAATTTTATTAATGTCCTTTTGCTTCTACATTGTTAAAAGTTTGTTCGGTTTGTAATTAATCAATTATTTTTTTAGGTGTGAGTCCGCGCACAAATTGTTGAAACAAACACTAGCTTTGAATGTTGGAGGATTTCAGTTGGTGTGCGACAACTTACATTTGATGGTCACAGATCAAGTTTAGAAGTTACAAGCTCCTTTAGACATGTCATGGGAAAGGATTCCACAGGAGACGTGTATACCGATATTCGACTTGCTTCGGGACTACGTAACAAACGAGTGTTTTACACTCTTGTGAAATAACTACATCAAGGCTAGAAATACAAGGGCTGATGTTGTTTGTCGGGATAATTATTGGAGGGAGGTTCATGGAGTGTTATGTGTGCATCATGTTGGTAGATTTGTCGACTGTCAATGCCAACGAGATGAATAATAGCAATGATGAGTGAAAAACAACCAAAATACGTGCCTATAATATCGGAATATTTCATGCTAACAGGGACCCATTGTGAGGTCCTAACCAGTAGGACCCCGAGTTCTCAGAATTTGGGGTGTTACACCTGCAATTCCATAGGAGGACATTCATTGAGGACCCTTGGTCGATGCGAACCGTGGTGCCACGAATGTTTTAGAAGATTGGGTTGCGTCAGCCATTTCTGTGTCAACACGGTATGGAGGAACAACGTCTGGGGTTGAGGAATGGGCGATATCAATCTCCATGTCTGGAGTAATCGTGTTGTTGGGTTCATTGGCACCACCGACCTTTTGTGGAATAGTAGACGAAGCCGGAGCGGAACCACCGGAAACCCTACTGATAGTCGGTTGAATGTCATGTTGAGAAACTGACTGGGTATTGGGTGTTTGGTTGGTGGGCTTGACTGTGGGCTGAGAATTCTTTTTGTGGCCCGCAAGTTTTGGGCGCTTTGGCAGTTTCTGCGTAGTATTAGGGTTTTCTGTTGACGCATTCAACTCATTTATGGAAGGCGATAAAGCATTGGAGTTATTACTCTTTATTGTGGCATGATTAATGGCCGACTTTTCGACTTCAGAGTCGATTGGGCTCCTCTTGTCGTTACCGGTCACATCAACTTGGTGTGCAGTCTCCACCCTGGTCAGTGCTTCGAAATGATTATGAGTTACCGGTAACGCTGAAACCGATGAGGTTCCAGCCGTTGTCGGGTTGTGCTTTCTATGCTTGCGAGTAGCCGACATCCAAGGTCCTAGGTAAGTGTCATCAGATTCCGGTAGCGGAAGAGTTACATCGTGTATTATGGATTTCCCCTTTGTTCCGGCCGAGGACGGTTCCTTTGATTGATTCTCCCTAACCTCCGTAGTAGTGGTTGCAGAGACTGCCTGTTGACACCTCTCTACATTGTGGCCTTACAACCCGCACCGATGACATATCGAATTCAGGCCCTCATATACCACGTGAAACCTAGTTTCCCCGATTAAAATTGTCCCTGTGAAAGGCCGATCAAGTTCGATTTCGACACAGACACGTGCAAATTTTCCTCTTGTAGCATAGAAAGTATTAAGATCAACTTTCAACGGAGTCCCTAAGGCTGAGGCCAGACCATACAAGACGCATTCATCATACAATTGCATTGGAAGGTCAGATAATCTGGCCCATGCAAATATCGTACGCATAACATCGTTGTACGGGTTAAAATCGGCCACCCAAGGCCTGACTGTGATGTAATGCCCAAAAATCACCCATAGACCTTCGGTAAGAGCTTTCAGAAAATCCTCTTCCTGATCGAATCTGACAGCGTAGTACTCGTTAGGGAGGTCAAGAATGGTTATCTGACCAGAAGGCCTCCATAGTTGATACAATCTCTTCTCCGGGAACCGAAACGCAACATTTCTTCCAACAACCTTCACAATCACTGCATGACAGAGGACGCAAAGGGGGTGACTAACACGATTCCATGGACCGGCCAACCAGATTGTGAAGCTGCATGCTTGAATCCAGTCGATCAAGGGAAGTGGAAGCCCAAATTCTATCATGATAGTCATGATGAAAGCTTTGCAAAGCTCTAATTTCTTCGCGCATATTGTACCTATTTCAGTCGGAAGCAATGGAGGGGTTACCCACCAGCTTAGTAGCTTATCAGTAGCAAAAAAATCCTTAAGAGCATGGAGGAAAAAAGATTCAAGTCCTACAAAACCGTCTTCTTAGCTTCAAAGAGATTAGGCCCAAGCGGCCTGACTTGAATTTCAGCTTGAATCGAATCGAGTTTATCCCAAGAGCAGTTTTGTTTTAATATCCTAAAGTAAGGTGACTTTTTGAAATGATGGTGGAAGTTTGATGAAGCAGAGCAGAAGCTTCTACTAGGTCAACTGTAGTTTTCGTGCCATGATGTCTCTTTCGTCTGATGATGGAGCAGAGCAGGTCAACCGTCAACCATGGCCAACCCATTCAATCATCCATGGCTTCCCCCCATTTTCTTTGCGTTTTCCAACTCTATTTTGCAAGTCAAACGTTCATCCACCTTCTCTCTCAAAATCCACTTCAATTCCCAAATTCTGTGTCGAATCTAAGGTTTTATTATATCCTTGATTTGGGTATTCAACCAAACAAATGCCGCTGAAGAAAAAAGTGATTTTTCTGTTTACCAGTTTCTTTTGCTTGTTATTGTTGGTTGAATCCAAGTGTACTACAGGCTGTGAATTAGCTTTAGCTTCATATTACATCGCTTCAGGGCTAACCCTAACCCAAATCTCCACATACCTAAACGCTTCCTTCTCTCAAATTCTTAGTTACAATTCCCAACTTCCTGATATCAACAGTATCCAGGCTTTCTCACGTATTGACATTCCCTTTTCTTGTGATTGTATTAACAATGGAAATCTCTTGGCTCATATATTTCAGTATTCTGTCCAATCTGGAGATAATTATAGTACCATTGCAACTGAAACCTATGCCAATCTCACTACGGCTTCTTGGCTTGAGACTTTTAATAGCTATTCGGCAGGTAATCTACCTGTTGGGAGTACTATCAATGTGACTGTGAATTGCTCTTGTGGAAATAGCAATGTCTCAAATGCCTACGGGTTGTTTATAACTTATCCTCTTCGTCCTGAGGATACGTTGAGTTCCGTAGCTAGTTTTGGAAACATAAGTACTCAGTTGTTGCAGACTTATAATCCTGGTGTTGATTTTAGTACTGGGACTGGACTGGTGTATCTTCCCACCAAAGGTAATGGTTATCTTCTATGGAAAAGTGGTCTGGGCCAAACAAGCATGCTCGTATAACATAGAATTTCAAGAATCCTGATTATATCTTATTTGATATCGAATTCTAATTTCCTTCAGGTTGGAGTTCCTATACATAGCATCTCTGTTTTTAATCATTGACAAAATTAGTAAATGGATAGGTGCCGCGAGAACACTTACTTCAAATCTCTCTTTTGTTTTTTCTGCATCCATTGTCTTCTTAGGAGTTTATATAGTGCTATGATCCATTGGTAATGCAGAATGTCTTTCGGGCACATAATTTTTCCAAGCTGTAATGTGTATATATCTAGTGTTGGGGTGAATTGTTTAGGGGATATCATGAAATAGGTGATGAATCTTATAATCATTTCTGTTTTTATTGCTTGTTGTTTAATTCAGGATGCTGAAATTGACACCCAGCATTTGTGTATTAGTTCTTGAACTTCAAGGCTGATACTGTAACATTTCCCTTTCTGACATATTAGCCAAATAACTCAATAGAGCTGAAAGGGTGTCTGATGGGAAGAGTTTTTGGACTTGAGAGTGGTAATAGACTCAATCATATTCATATATATGTCCTGAAAGTTTGATTTGCTTCTTATTCCAATTTATTGGTCAAATTAAGATAAGAAAGGAAACAACATTTGTGCAATTTCAATTTAGGATCCTCTTAGGAACTGAGTTACTGTCAATGTTTGTTGTTAAGTTACAAGATGAAATTTGCAGTCAAAGCCATTAGTTCAGTATCCTATTTAATTGTACTCAAAATTTAAACTGAAACACCAAAATTACGGCACTGAATCATGTCATTGTTATATGTCTACATATTAGGAGAAAGACTCACTTTCTCAAAAGACAATAAGACATGAAAAACAAAGTTGATCTAGAAGCCATTGAAATTTTCTCCATGCATGATTTTATCTTTCAAAGCACCCTCATAGATCTGTTTATTATCATCTTAACTGAACTTAGCAACAAGCTTTTCAACTTGTTTTTTCCAGACACAAATGGCAGCTTCCGTCCATTGACACCATCTAGGTAACTTTTCAAGCTTGATCGGATCTGTAGTCTTTGTTCTTCACAATGTTTTGGGACTCATTACGTTTCTTAAAAATATTTCCCCTCTTGCAGCAGCGGAGGTGCTCCCGTCACTCCGACTAGTAAGCATAAATGATTTGCTTCATATTTTTTAAATGATAACTCGTGTGGATGATGATTCTGATACATTACTGAAGCTATTTCTAAACTTATAATTTTATCCTTTAGTGCAACCCGGGCATTCAGTTGGAGCTGTTGTGGGGATATCTGTAGCAGTTGTAGCAGTTGTAGTACTTGTGTCAGGGATCTGTGTATATCTTATTCAAAGAAAGAAGATGAGAGATGCTTTGCTACATTCTCATAAAGCCGAGAGTGAGTTAGCAGTTTTTGGTAGTAGCATTGTTTCTCTGCTCCTTACTGATTGTCTGTGTTTTTTGAAATTTTTATGCTTTATTTATCAACAGGTAATTTGGCTATCTACTCTATGCTATTATGCAGTTGTTTCTCAATGAGGTTTTTAAAGTTCTCTTTTCTTGCACAAACTGCTAATAGTACACTTCTCTGGAAATTAAAATATTTTGACAGTTTCAAGAAATAGAATAGTAGCTGATTTTGTTTTAGAATTGCCCCCAATAATTACTCTTCTATGATACTCTAATTTGAGTCAGATTCTGAACATTTTCTTTTGTGCTCTTTTGCATTACCGTAGACAGAACGGATACAAGTGCTCATGCTGGTGGCATACCTGTAGACAAATCAGTAGAGTTCTCCTATGAAGAGTTGGCAAATGCAACTGATAATTTCAGCATGGCCAATAAGATTGGTGCAGGTGGTTTCGGAGCTGTTTATTATGCAGAATTAAGAGGCGAGGTTGGTATGTGTGCACATGATCAGTCTCTTCATATTCTCATACTTGTGAGAGGACTAATTTTCTTCCCCGTACCAAATCATGGGCGTGTTTATTCCCCAAAATGGTTATAGATGTTTATGCACTTTTCCTTGAAAAGATAATAGGTTTTATTTTTGTCCAAAATGATTATAAATATGTTTCCATTTTACGTTATTTTTTGCATATAAATAATCTCAAATCATTGATAAGTTGTAATGCTTACCACACTCAATAACAGTTATTGCAGTTTACTGATTTGTTATATATGTATGTTGTAGGCTGCTTGTCTACCATGATTGGAAACCAAATTCTCCACAAATACAATAATTTACATTCCTAGTTCATACTCACTATCTATTGTATAAATAATAAATTACAAAACCGTTCTTTATTGCTGACTTTTTCTCTTTGTCAACCTTCGCTGTTATTATTTAGCATGACAAATATCAATGACATGCAAAGAAGATCTTTGTGCAGCGTAAATTTATTACTTGATCTCTTATCTTGTCGTGTAGAAAGCAGCGATCAAGAAGATGGCTATGAAAGCGTCAAAAGTATTTATAGCTGAGCTAACAGTCTTGACCAATGTTCATCACTTGAACCTGGTACTGCCACAATACCACTTCCTTTCTTGACCAATGTTCATCACTTATAATTGTTGTTTACGTTTGTTGCTTCTAGAATAGGTTATGGTATTATTTGTGTAGGCATCTAGATGGATGTCATCTGTACAAATTCCTAGTTATTATCATTTTGATGCTTGGTCCCTATTTTTTAGGTTACAGTCTATGTTTAATGTGCTTTACTTACTCACCGCTTAGTTAAGTTACGCAACACTAAGGTGAAAGGAACGCTGAAAAGAGCTGCTGCTAACTAGATAAACATATATTCTGAATCCTCATGTCGGTTATATGACTGTATTGCAAAATAAATGGTCAAAAAATTTACCTCTGCAGGAAATGCAAAGAATATTGTGTCATCCTTGTGAGGAGATGAGACTTGACAAACACGCTTAAGCCCTTCTATAAAAGGTCGTAACATGATAATCTTGATGGAGGACGTAAATTGGTACAGAAAACAAATATTAGGATTTCACACATCAATTAGGTAGTCAGGAGGGGGCCATGGTTATTGTTTACATATGATCAGTTACTTGGGTGTTCCTTTATTTTTTATTTTTTTTTATTTCATTAATTTGTACAATCTCAGAGAGTCAAGAGTGTTGGTGCTGTAGTGATTTGTATCTAGTAGATGCATTTGATCAACTAATAATTTGCTGCTTCATATTTGATCCTACACATATCTGCCTTCTACGCTTGTCTCTATTTTCCTTCAACAACTTCAGAAAAAAGGATAAGGAAAGATGTTGAAAGTGAACCTTTAATGAGTTATCTTTGGTACAGGTTCGCTTGATTGGGTATTGTACTGAAGGTTCTCTTTTCTTAGTTTATGAGTTTGTGGAGAATGGCAACCTAAGTCAGCACCTACGTGGGGCAGGTGAAAGTTTGTATGTTACAAATCTGCTTGTTATGGAAATGGAATGTATATTATCATTTTTAATAATCTTTATACAGGAAGAGATCCGCTACCGTGGTCAGCTAGAGTGCAAATTGCGCTTGATTCAGCAAAAGGTCTTGAATACATCCATGAACATACCGTGCCTGTATATATACACCGTGACATCAAATCAGACAATATACTAATAGACAAGAACCTTCATGCAAAGGTGCTGATACAAAAAAAAGTACGGAGTGGAAATGAATCAGTTGAAGAGTTTCTCTAATTTTATTAGTTTTGCAGGTTGCAGATTTTGGATTAGCAAAACTGACTAAAGCTGGAACCACAAAACTTGTTGGTACATTTGGTTATATGCCACCGGAGTAAGATACTTTAACATTATAGGCTAATCCCTTGATTCCTACCCTTTGATTGCATCATTTTTTACATATAGCTTGTTACTTGCAGTTGTGGTTCATGAAATAAGTTTTGGAGTTTTGCCTTTTACAATTCCTTTTGTCAAAACTTTTTGGAAATCACCCATGAGTTAAGAAGTTCGCACTTTCCTGACAGCATCGTACTTGTGATCTTACAAATGTAGAAATGAAATTTGATGATACTTACAGGTATGCTCAATATGGAGAGGTTTCTGCAAAGGTAGATGTTTATGCCTTTGGAGTTGTGCTCTATGAGCTAATATCAGCAAAGAAAGCTGTAGTGACGAATGGCTCAGATGCTGAATCAGTGGGTCTTGTTCGGCTGGTAACCTATCTCTTTCTAAGTTTATCTGAATTAGCATATACATTTATGTGCTTAATTTCAATAAGGGCCGTAAAAATGAAGAAATATATGTCATCATGTGCATATCTGTACCGTAGAAGTGCACATTTTAAGAATATGAGAAAATGCATAATATTAATATTTTATACAATATGCAGTTTTACTATTTTTGAAAAATGCACATTTAGGGTGTGTTCAGTACCACGAGATTTTTTGTTGGTTTAAACTTTTTGGCATGTTGTTTGAGTAGTTTGTTGAAAGGCCTTGTGAAATTTGAAATCTAATGACAAATCTAATTGATTTTGGTAAGAGAACCTTTGTAGTTTTTAGATTGAATTTTACCAAAATGAGCAAGTAAAAAGTGAAAGCTCTACAAAAATCTCTTCAAAACTATCCATATTAGATTTCAGAAAGATCATTAAAAAAACCTCAAAACCCCCCCAAAAGTTCTAATCTCTTTAAAAAGCTTGTAGCACATTGTGAAACTGATTCTGTATTCACCAGAAGGCAAATATGCCTATATATTATATACACAAAGCTACGTAAGATCAGGAAACACTAAACAGGGGCAAATTCTACTAATTACAAAAGAGAACCTGTGTTAATTTTTTTTAAATAAACTAACACAAGGTTATATACATCCTCCGCCTGAAGCTTATTGTACCAAACACCACAAACTCTCTGATATTGCAAAACACTGCTAAAACCTACACAATAATTTATACCTAACAAGCCCCTTAGTGAAAAATATGCAGATCATTGAAATCTGAACTTACACAGTACAAAGTATGTATTTTATGACACATTCACTTCTATGATTCTCATTTTTCACCTGAAACAATCTCTCGTTTCCATCTCAATACATTTTCTGTTTTCTGATGTCTTTTTGTACTTCATTCCAGTTTGAGGACATCTTCAGGCAAGCTGATCCGCCTGAAATATGCAAACTGATAGACCCGAGGATGGAGGAAAATTACAATCTCGATGAAGTTCTTAAGGTGGCACATCATCAATTTAAACTTCACATTATCGTCGTCTATGAAATATTCAAAATCTTAGTATCAACTGTATACTGTCTTGTGTCTCAGATGGCCCAGGTGGCAAGAGCGTGCACTAACGAAAAACCAGAGCTTAGACCGACAATGAGGTCTGTTGTGGTAACTCTGATGAATCTTTCGTTGGCAACTGAAGACTGGAATGTCATGCCTTTCAATGACAACCATGGCTTTGTCAATCTCATGTCTGGAAGGTAGATTAACCTGAGGCTTTACGGGTCACCAAATCAAAGTGCAGCAATCATGTGCTTCATTGTTTAATCGCCTCGGTATGGTCTTTGATTTGTTTGCAAGTTTGAAGATGCATGTATGTCCCTGTTTACAGAGTGTCTGATCCTAGCAATTGAAGGCTTGGAAAGGCACAGAACCTTACAAGTTTAGAGAAGATTTAACTTTCTTCATTTGAGATGTCTTGTTAAGAAGTATTTTGATTACATACTTTGTCTTGAACTTCAACCCAGAACAACCTGAAAATTTCTGACCCGATTGAGTTGGATTATGGATCAGTAGAGGTGATGTTAAAGTTTTGATTTTGATTTTTGGTGAAAACGAGGTTGTCAAACTGATCATGTAAATGTAATGGATGAAAATGCCTTATCTATCCACCAATTTCATCCGGAATTATTTGTTTTCATTTTTAATAGTTGTTGAACTAATTTAGGGACTAACTTATTAGTCCCCAACAATTTTCCTAAACTCTTCTTCAAAATGGAGAATGAAAAGTAAAAATCTACCCTTTATATTTTTATCAAATCCAACAGATTCTCTATCTTGGAAAATTCTCCATTTATTTGGAGAATTCTCCATTTATTTGGAGAATGTCTTCAAATTTAGGGAAGAGTCCTCATTTTTTCTAATTATTCTCCATTTTGGAGAATGAAATAGAGAATCTGTTGGACCAAAAAATCTTCAAAATTCTTCAAATATTCTAAAATAGAGAAGCTATTGGGATGCTCTTAAGAACATCTCAATAGCTTCTGTATTTTAGAATATTTGAAAATTTTTAAAGATTTTTTTGGCCCAACAGATTTTCCATTTTATTCTCCAAAATGGAGAATAATTGCCAAAAGTGAATTCTTCTCTAAATTTGAAAGGGTAGATTTTTATTTTTAATTGTCCATTTTGAAGAAGAGTTCAGAAAAGCTGTTGGGGATGCTCTAATGTCAAAGAGCAAACAACACACAAAAAGATAGAGCAAACAACACAAACACAAAAGATTTATAAAGATAAGACTTGTACTCAAGATTTCTAATTTTTTTTCATTCATGTCCTAATTAGACCCAATGATTTCCGGGCTCGGACAAGAAGCGGAAGAGACTTTCTCCTATTTTTTGCCCGTTTGTGAGGGCTGGTTCAGGACTGAGTTCGGCTTTTAGACTTGAATTCTTGTTCGTACCTGGTAGTCCGGGCGGACAACCTGATTTATTTTTCAATTTTGTTTTTGAACTATTAGATAAATAGATCATTTTTTAAAAAAAAAACTATATTTATTCAATATATGTTATGAATATTTATAATTAATGTATTGTATTTTGATTAATTTTTTTTATAATTGTACATAATATATGTATTACTTAACACAATTAAATATATGTGTATATATCTTAGCATTAATTTGGAACTAGTTTTTCGTTGTCCAAACCTGTCCGTTTTTTCTTTTGGCGGTCGGATGGGTTGACCAAGGATGATCAACTCGAGTCCTAATTGTTACATAATTATAGAATTCCGCTCCCTTAAACCCGTAAACTTTTTATTCGCCCTTACCGAACCGACTCAATATCTATCGAACGCACTTAATTGTTACATAATTATACAATTCCGCCCCCTTAAACCTGCAAACTTTTTATTCGCCCTTATCGAACCGACTCAATATCTATCAAACACACTTAATGAAGACTTATTAGGTTCGATGGTGGGTGAGATGGGTCCAAAAAGTGAGCATGTGGTGAGAATGGGATGCTTCCAAAAAGGTGAAGTTTAAAACATAACTCACTCATCTACTTAGATCTTTCTATACACCCACATAGATCCAGGCCAAGTAGGACCCATTTATATCATACTTTCATTCACAAAGTCAACTCTTCTTTCATAACTTAACCTACAATGGAGCCCACTACCTCCATCATCTTCATCGCCAGTTTCATCACTTTCCCCACGTGCTCCTCCTCCTGCTACTTTACGCCCTTACCATGCCCTTTCTTTTGGGCAGAGATATTCGCACCCCTTATTTGTCCACTCAAATATAATTAGCATCACTCAAATCAATCATAATGATAACTAGCATTTGATTAATGATTATAATTGGTACGGTGTATGCATTTGTATGCATGTATAACGCGTGTACAAGGGCTATAAAATACTGCACTCCCCAATCGTAACAATCAACGTCCATTATTATTATTAATTTTCTTTTTTTTTAATAGTAAAATACTGTTTGCAATAACTCAAATATTGGCTTTATTTTTTAAAAATAAATAAATAATTCGTTGATTAGTTATAACATTTAAAAGTCCAAGCTATAGGGTCGGGCGTTTCGGCTTCTATCAAATTCAATGAGTAGATGGATTCCACCGGAATTTGTTGAACACGGTCGAATTGACAAGTGACCCAAATGATATGGCTGATGAACAGACCTAACTAGATTGTTCCCTTATAAATAAATATGAGTTACAATGCAATTAGGTCCTAGGGGCACCATACGACCTTATTCACGTCCAAAACCTCAATTTGTGCTCTACAACGACACAAGCGGTCTTCTAAAATCCGCAACGTCTTATCTTCCTCGAAAGCGGGGCCCAATCGGAAGGTCTTGACCCAACGACACTTCTTGAACTCTTTTTTGGAAACACGAAAAAGGCAAAGAAATCCAATGTTGCTTGGATATATAACATTTTTGAAATAAAATATAATGGTACATCTAACATGTTCCTTAAAATTATTATTAATGAATGTTGTTTAGTGAAACTGAAATGACATTCATAAATGTAATTTATTTTAATTTTTTTATGTTAATCCGGTACAATGTTAACGCATTAATTGTACATTAGCCGCTTTTGATTATATTATTATCATACACTCACCGAAATATTTGTACTTTTAGGTTTCAATAGATGAAAATAATTGTTACTTTTCTAATTTTTAGGTTACAGTAGATAAGAACAATTGTTATTTTTCACATAAGAACAATAAATGAGAACGAATATAATTCGTTTATTAAAAGCTTAAAACAACGAACTTGTGTTAAAAACTAATATGTATTTTAATAGTTTTAGTGATTTTTTTTTATAAATTAAGTTACACGGGTGGAATATGGCGGATGGGTGAACCGCGGGTGGTCGGTGGTTGTACCCCAACTCATATCCACCCCACCATCCGTCAATTTTTCCGTTAATAGCCCGACCCAGAATTCTTCTGATTTCACATGTATACTTGGGTCGGTTGACCGGCTGATTGGGTGGTTGTGCACCCATTTTCATCCCTATACAAGACACTCATTAATTGGGACCCACGAGCAATTCACGGGATATATTTGCTTCATGACTTCCTCTATATATACGTTCGCTTCATGAAATAGTTTCATAATTTCGATCCGTCTTCCTATATTATCTTCGAATTCTCACAACTTTCAAAATTTAATAGTCATTTACTTAAACTATATTATGTTGCGGTTAATCTCATTTAAACTATATAAGGTCGTGCATCTAGCGCGCGCATATAGTACGACTCGAAAAGAGAAGTATAGGCGAAAGTGCAACGGAGAATAATTATAATATTTAAGTTGAGTACGTGCAAATAGCATGCCCTTTCGTCAACAATACAATCATCTCGTATCTTAGCTATTCATATGAATTACGTAAGTTTTTCCTTAAAAAGTCGAACGATATAGTGTAATAGGAATAATAGCTATAATATTTAATTTTTCTTAACTTTTATCAATTTTAATTAATTGATAATAATTAGTAATTAATATATTATCAATACTAATAGATTAATAATAGTCATCAATAATAACTACAAATAATAACTAATTGTAATAGTTAATAAGAACTAATTATAATTAACCTATATTAATAACTAATCATTATAATTAATACTAGTAATCGTTAGTTACTAGTAAGCAAACAAAACAAATTCACAATTATCAATTCTGTAATTCATCCAATCACTTGAGGTGACATCTTGACATATTCAAAGGAATCAGATACAACGTCAGTGTAGCATTTTGAGTTGTAATTTGGGGCGTAAATAAGAGGGCCCTTTCTTTTTCCTTTTTTTTACCCTCAAAAAATTACTACCAATATTTCAAGGATTGATCGTTTGAACAATATCTCAATTTATAAATCATTTATGTACTTTAATAAATTGGTGATTTTGTAATAAAAATAAACAAAATATATAAAAAGAATAAATGTGGGGGAAATATAGGACATGTTTGAGTGCTTGGCATGATTCTTTGATAAAATTGTAACTTATAATTGTATCATTCCAAACATGTCTTTAATGGTTAAATACATCTATTATTAAATTTGTCAAATTAGTTAATTAAGTCTTTTTGAGATTTTTCTCGAGTAACTAGCCTCATGGTATATAAAATTATGACATGTTTGAGTGCTTGACATGATTCAATTTAATGAAAGTGGTAAAAATTGAAAGGGTACACAAACCTAATGAACATTGAAAAGGGCATATTCTGCCAAATTCTTTCATTAAATTCTGGTATTTTCGGGATGGTGTCCATGTGATTTAGTATTTTTCAAAATTTATCTAAGAGTTTTTTGTAAAGCCTCGTTTCTGGCCTTCACCGCCCCCGCGGTGAAGGGGAGCCGCGGTCGCGGCTAGGCTCAGCCCGTCTACGGGCTATTTTATCTTCGTCTCTTCCTATTTTATTCTATCCTTAGACTTTTGGCCCGTCTTCCTTCTACCTTCTAAACCCTAATCTGACCTTCCGTCGTTCTTTCCCAACCATCCCGTTTATATTCTTGTCTTCTCTTCTTTTTCCCGTTTCTTGCTTACGTCTTCTTTCAACCTCGAGAGTCGCAGCCTTCCTTCCCTGTGATATTGTTGAACGTGTAAGTTCCTTCTTCTCTGATTTTTCCTCACGTTAATGAGTTGTTGCATGCCATCCCTTCTGTTTTGTTTTCTTCTTTCGTTTCTTCTCCAAGGATCAAGATCGAGTCTTGATTCTTGTTGGTCGTTCCGTAGTTGATGTTGTTGTTCTCAGGCTCTTTTGGTTGATTCTTGACGTGTTTGGATCAAGGAATCAAACCTTGGTGCCCTTGTTGTGAGTTGTTGTCGAAAGGAGGCCCGACGCAGTTTTTGTCACAGAAACCGCCCCCACGGTTTGGTTTCCCACCCCCGCGGCTGCACTTGGTTGCCACCCCTGCTTCTCTTGTTTGCTGCCCCGCGGTTCTTTTGCAGTAACTCCCGTCTTTGGTGAGTTGCTTCCTTCCTTGCTTCCTTTACCCTTTCCTTATGTTAGATCATGCTAGGTTGGACCTAGATGAATAGTGTGAATGCTAGTTAGTGGCTTGTTGATTCCTTTGAGTGGTTTACGTCTTTGAGTTATGTTGTTGATGATGTTCCTTGCGAGCCTTGAGACTAGGAATCCTTCTCCTAGCATGTTGAGATCTTTAGCGATCATTGAGACTAGAAGTAGGGAACTTCTAGCACGCTACAGTAGATCTATTAGAGATCATTGAGACTAGAAGCATGTAGGCTTCTAGCATTCGTTTAGTTTCTGATTCCCGATGTCTTGTGTGAGTAGGCATCTATCCTTTCCTTCGAGAAGTTGAGCATTTAGCGGATTCTTGAGTTACCTTCGAGTGAGGTAAGTCCCTTGGACTTACTTAGCTTCATTACATGTATTGGTTTGAGTGTATTGGCTTGTTTACGTTGTTGTTATTGTTATAACGGATAATTAGACTATGATTGACCTTTATAACCGTAATTGGCCCAAGTGTATTATAACCAGGCGGTGACCACTTGTCTAGTTCTTCAAGAGACTAGGAGGTGCTCTCTCTTGCAACCTAGGCCCGCAGGTAACGGATAGTACTGATCTATTTCTATTGGTAGACGGAAGCGGAGACGAGATCATAGTGACTCTCGTGTGACAAAAGAAGTTGAAATAGTAATGGGAATAATTAAATGAAAGATAATAACCGGTTGAGTGCGAGCATGCTATATGTTTATATTACCTTATGTGTGTTTGTACCGATGTTGTACATGCCTTGCAGGATATAGATGTTGATGAGTGATCTGGATGGTGTGGTCAGCTGGGGTTCCCGTACATTATAGGACGAGATCGGGTTTATGCTTATGTTGTTTCCCTTTTGTTTTGAACTCGGCTGCGAGTATTTTACGCTTTCCTTTGTTTAAACCTTTGATTTTATATCGAGTTTTGGTTTTCATTTGTTTGTACCTTGTTGTAAGATTCATTGTGTCGTTGCTACTTTGAGGGTCGGGACCTATTGTGAGGTCCTAGTCCGTAACTCTTCGAGTTCTCAAAACTTGGGGTGTTACATTTTTTAACTTTTGAATTGTGCCCTTATAGTTTTGTGTTTTCTAAAATATGCCCAAAACTGTTAAAAATAAATAATAAAAATAAAATAAAAGAACGGTAACCTTTGGCCATCTATTCATCCCTTTTCACTCTTTGACTCTTCCTCCTACCTCCTTCTTTGGAGAATACAGTTTTAAGGGTTGGAGTACCTTGTTCTTTTGATTCCAAAGTCGAGGTAAACCGAAATCGAAGCGTTAGATACTTGAACTTGAGAGATTTTGAGCTTTTCACCATTATCGTTTCAAATGAAATATTGTGAGTTTGAATGTGAATCATCAATTTAAGACTTTAGATTTATATTTATAAATTGGAATAAAGTCTAACCGCTTGTTCTCGCTTGTATACACTGAAAATCACAATTTGAAGGTTCAAAATTTGACGACAAACACTAGGTTGAGGGTTTGACATTTAAGATTTTCCATGCAAACATTTAAGAGTAACTGAAGAGCTTCTTCTGGCTATGGGTTAGCTATTCAAATGGGTCATATGTCGCAGATATCAAAGGGATGATTGTTTGGTAATTAATGAAAAGACTTTTAGCTTTGATTATGTAGCAAATACAATAACACCCAATAATTTATTGCACTTTTTATAATCATTAGAGAATATTGTCTAAATAGTACCCCATCTTTTGGGCTTATTAAACTTTAGTACCCCGTTGTTTAAACTATCACAACGGTACCTCAACTATTGAGCCCGACCAAAGTTTAATACCTATGTTATTGTTCATCCATTAATTTCACATATGTCTGTTAAATCTCAGAAGCAAAATTGTCCAACTTCACATATATGTGTAACCAACCACTTTCATTTTTGATACTTGTTCGCTTGCTCCAATTGACTTTTACTCTTCTTCACCAAGCTCCTCAACTAACCAATATCACTGGATATGATGATAGATCCAGTGATTGTATCAATTGGTAAGACGTATGTCCGGTCTTCGATTAGGAGGTGGATGAATGAAAGGCATCTAGAAATTCTCACTTTCTTCTGCACCAAATCTCTCACTAGTGAACCTTGTCTTAATCAATGCATCCAATTCCGATTTCCTCTCAAGATTCCCAAGTAGACCTCATGCCTTCCAAGTAAACTTCAAAGCCTCTTTGGCATGGAGAATTGTCGATCTCACGGGATCCAAAAGCAAAAGCATAGATTTAAATTTAGATTTAATTATGTTAATATCACCGCAGAAGGTGTCAACCACGAGAACTGAGTACTAGTTGGTATAGGAGGATCCTAGGGTTTTGAAAGCGGTGAATAGGATGTCGGAGATGGCGGCGATCAATTATGCATGGTGATTGAGGTCCCGGTTGTCATTGAAACCATACGTTGAATCAGCGGTGGAATGGAGGGATTCGAGAGCGTATTGGCTATTGAGGGAGTAGTTGCGAAGGCGAAGGTGGTTCTCGGCGAGGTCAAAACGTCACGCAGTCCGCCACCATAGTTGTTGAGCACGCTCAACCACTCTTCCCTGAACACTCAATTGAGTAGTCCTCCACTTCTGCAATCTTTAAGAATCTGTCTTGAGTCCTCGATGATGATGTGTTCACCGATGATGAGCTTGAGGATCTTCGTGGATGAGTCTTCTTGAATTGGGAATGGGGTGGGTTATCCTCCATAGTCGTTAGAGTTTTCGAAAAATGGTTGTGATTATGCAGTGGTGTGTTGCTAATGGTATTAAACTTGATGCAACTGATGGTGTTGATCCATCAATCGAGACTTTATCTGCAATATTGTTTTCAAAGGCGGCTTTTGAAGCCAATAAGGCGACAGTGACACTGCTTATTGTTCGCCCTAAAACGTGCGTGCAAATAAGTTTTAAATTTATAAAACTACAATAAGAGCAAGCGAACCCGCAATGTACGGATCGGCGTAGATTAGCAAGTATTCCAGAGTATTGAACTCAGGGAATTGGTGAAACAAAACCAGTTTCAAGTAATCGAGCAATGTAATTATGGAAGCTTTGCAAATATTGGGAAAATATCAACCCTAAAGATCCAGGTATCCAACTGTGGCAATCGATTCAAGATATACTATATATATAAGGACAGAGTTGAGAATTGCAAAGGTATACTAAAGCAAGGTAATGTACGGTGAAGTTCCAAAACCTTATATGTCTAACCCAAAAACTCTCTCTATAAAGGTTGTTGAGGTTGCAGTAAAGAAAGGATCTAAGGACAAGAATTAATCTCAAATACCTATGCCCAAACCCAAGGAATCAAAGATAAACTAGAACGGTTAAGGTTGTGACACTCGAAACCGAAATAGAGAATGTTGAGTCTCACTACTACCTAGGAAAGGCAAACCAATGCTAGATTAAAGATAATCTTTAACTTTGGTACAAAGCAAAAGCAAAGTTCGTAAACCAGGGGAAATCACGGCTAGATCTTGAGAACCACGGCCGTGGAAACCAAGAACAGACCGTGATTTAGGGTATCGACGATATTTCTCTAACTCTCAGGGTCCAATCTGTTTACGATCGATCTATCATTATCTAAACCACAACTATCAACCCTTCACCTTAGAATTGCTAAAGGGTTTTAGTCAACGATCATTATCATGATATCAATATTCAAATTAAGAAGAATAAAAGATGATAACCCTCGAAAACTCAAATAAAACTCAAAGTCAATCTCGAAATTCAAACACAAAGGTAATATGTTTGATGAATGCAGAAAAGTAGGAATAGAAATCCACACAACGATCTAGAGAAACAACGAAGAACGGGATGTCAATCCGTCCTCCAATCGAAACCCTAAGATATACCGAAAGTACACAATCTCCAAAATCACGTCTTTCACAAGCCACAATCCGCGTCTCCAATCCTTCTATCAATCTCAAAAGCAAAATGAACCCTAAAGCAGCCGTCAGTACAAGCGTCCCTAACGTCGGGGCTCCAATTCCTTTGGAAAATTTGACTCCCCTTCAATGTTGAAGGCTCTCGAATATTTGTAGGATAAATCTAGGGTTTAAAGACAAAACCCTAAATATTTGCGCTGAAAAGAAGTCAAGCCCGCTGGTATCAAAAAATACTCTGGGCCGCGTCAGACGGTATCAGAGAATACTTTGGCGCGTCAGACAGTATGAAAGAATACTTTGGCGCGTCATACGGTATCAGACGATACTTTGGCGCGTCAGACGGTATCAGAAGATACTTTGGCGCGTCAGACATTATCAGAAGATACTTTGGCGCGTCAGACGGTAACAGAAGATACTTTGGCGCGTCAGACGGTATCATAAGATACTTTGGCGCGTCCTGACTTCCTTTTATGCTCCTTTTTGTCCCGCTTCAAGGTTTAATCTGTAAAATATGTCATTTTGCTCCAAAATTCGCCAAATTACCTACAAATGCAATAAAACTCTATGTAGATCTCTATTCTTGCAAAGTAGTTGAATATAATCATAAATGTCATGAATGTATGTCTATGCATGCAAAATAAAGGGAAAATCTATATAAATACATGCCTAAAAATAGGTCATAATTCATGTCATCACTTATTCACCAACTAGCAAGCGATTAGAGGATGCAGAGGCCATTATAGACCGAGAACTTCGTTTAATGGCAAAAACAGGAAAGGAAAATCGCACGTATATAGCGGCACCTGGTGCAATTCCACAACTTTCCAGGATATTGATGTCTCATAATGCAGTTGCTCAAGAGAATTCCGTTACTGCAATTCTTAATTTGTTGATCTACAAGAAGAACAAGAAAAGGATAGCAAAATAAGTGCTTGTACCAAACTCAGTCAGTTGAGCAGCCCGGGGAAGAAGAGTAAATGTCAAGTTGGAGCAAGCAAACGATTATCGAAAATGGAAGTGGGAGGTTACACAAATTTGTGAGGGTGGGGGGAGATAATTTTGGTAGAAATTTGGGGCTTAGGGTTTATGTGAAGTTGGACAATTTTACCCCTGAGATTTAACAGATATTTGTGAACTTAACGGATGAACAGTAACATAGTTATTAAACTTTGGTCGGGTTCAATAGTTGAGGTATCATTCTAATAGTTTAAACAAGATGGGATATTGTTTAGACAATTTTCTCTAATTATTAATGAAATTCTGATTGGTTTAATTTGTTTGAACAAATCGGGCGTGAGTAAGACCAAATTTATAAGGTTTTCTTCTTTTAATTATTTGTTTTAGTTTAACTTTTTTTCCTTTTTAAATATGACCGTCGTTATTATTATATACAAACTTGGGCATACTTTGAAAAAAAACAAAACTATAAGTACCACTCAAAATTTTAAAAACTCTTGAAAAATATTCCAAAAACAATAAACTACATGATATCATCTAAAAATTTCCTTAATTTTTTTATAAAAGAAAATGAAAATACGTGAAAGGTGAATATATTTTTTTATAAGAAAAGTGGATCATTTATATCTATCTCTTTTGTTCGCTTCTATCTTCAATTGTGTAAAGACTTTAAACCCTTGATGAGCATCAATGATTCTTTGACTCTCAAATCAAGCTTTCTTTTTATTTATTCCACTCTATCAAGCTATGATAGGATCATAAATTCGTGATTATGTTATTGCCCACTGAGGATGGTGACAAATAATATATATGTAGAGAGAGTATAGATCTTATGAAAACAAGTCTTATCGTGTAATCATGAGAATCATCCTTATTGTTTAATATATTATTCGTAGTTATTATTAGTTTTGTTATGAATGTGTCATATCGTTTAATGTATTATTCGTAGTTATTGGTGGTTGAATGGATTATTCATAGTTATTAAGGGTTGAATGGATTATTCGTAGTTATTATTATTTATGATATCTACCCTAAATCTCGACCCTTAATACTCACCATCCGACGGTCTAAGATTGTTCTCATGATACACAATAAGGTTGTTCTCATGGGAACCGCACCCTATATATATATATATATATATATATATATAGGGTCGGGATCAAGTAAGAACGGATGTTACGGTAAGAAATAAGAACAATTAAGGGTCGTTAGATCAATGCACGGATGACCCAGATTTAACCTCTAAATAAGGCATAATTATTGTATGATTTAATACACCTTTGTTAATATGGTAATAGTAATATAAAATACTCGTTTATATGGAAATAATGTTATGATGCTCTAATTAATTGTGCACAAATTAAATCGCTAAGACAGAGTTGTGCATTTGTAATTAATAATATTTATCAAAAAACAGTTTTTTTTATTAATGATATTTATCTATGCACGATTTTGTGCAAAGGACAATTAATCGTGCATTTTTTATATGTATCGTACACGTAAGTATAAATTATATCATAAAAAATTAGCTCATTATGTTCATTTTGATTTCACATCCAACATACAAGCGTGTTTTGAAAATGTATTGTTGTATAAATTATATAATAAAAAATAATTATTGTTTATAATATAATCAAGTAGCTATATATATGCAGTACTCGTGCATTATCATCAGTTTAATATCACACTAGAGATCCTAGGGTACTTGTAAATGTAATGTTATATATATTATATTTAAAAAAAAGTAGTTATATTAGTGCATGATACTACATAATATGCACATGCACGAGTGATTGCAATGAGACACTCTTGTCATGCACGGCACGAGTGAATTGTTGGCAGCGTCAGAACGAGAAAATAAACGAGATAGTTAATCGTGTAAATTTATTATGGTAGTAACTACTAATTGATTTTTAAATGGTAACCGTATATAATTATCCTAAAATACAAAATATCAAATTAATATACAAACATAATATCAAATCATGAACGTAGATTTAGTTTAATCATGTGGTCGATGTTTGTTCTCATTTCTTACCGTAAGTTGTGTTTTTACTTGATCTTATCCCTATATATATATATATATATATATATATATATATATATATAGTATAGATCCTATGAGAACACCCCCTAACGTGAGAACATGATAACAAATTTGTAATTATTATTAGTTTTGTTACGAATGTGCCATATCGTTTAATGTATTATTCGTAGTTATTGTTGGTTGAGTGGATTATTCGTAATTATTGTTGGATTTCTAATAATTATTATTCGCACTTATTATTAATATTTACTCTAAATCTCAACCCTTAATACTCACATCCAACGGTGTACGATTGTTCTCATGTTCTCACGTTAGGAGTGTTCTCATAGGAACCACACCCTATATATATATATATATGATTTGAATCGTATAGGAAAAAGACATTAGGATCAAAAAAGTGAGAAGAACTCACGACCTTGAATTAAAACAATTAAGGATCGTGATCTGTCCAAATTAATTAACATTTGTTATATATTTGTATAATTTCGAATATATAGTTAACAATTTTTAATTGACAAATACACGTTATATTTAACAATTATTACTTAATTCAATGATTTAAATTCTTTTTACTTTTGACATGACCCATTTCACTTATTTATTATATATATATATATATATATATATATATATATATATATATATATATATATTGCATTAGTATTAGTTATCTTCTTGGTCTCATAATTGATGAATATAATGACCTAGATTTAATTGCTTGGGCACATTGGTTGTGTCTTATTGGTTATATACTTATATGAAAATAAAATGCAAGTGAAAGGGAATATTGTGAGTTGTGACATGATAATGCGCTCAAAACTAGATATGCTAGAGTTGGAAATTTGATACGACAATCGTGCCTTTTATTTGCGTGCTTGGTAGTAGGTAGATGAAGGCTATTTGAGATTTTTTTTTTAAATGGAAATCGGTTAGGTTAAACTATTTTTTTAAAAGTAGTCTAACTTAAAGTATTATTTCGGACGAAAATACGAAGTTTATGATCATCAGAAAAATTGGTATTGGGGTTTGAAGTTCTCAAATGGGTCAGTTGGTCGGCAACACAATTGATTTCTCTGAACACATGCTTGACGTGAACTTCGTCAAAGAATTAAAGATCCATTCTGGAGTCAGATAAAATTATCTCAGAACACAAAATCAGTCCAAAAGAAGCTATTTGATAATGAGAGACGTGGGTGAAAAATAAATTTGTCTCTCCAAGCACACTTAGAGAGGAAGGTAGGTTATTATATTTTATTTTACTCATACCTCCGTTTTGTGGGGTGCTGTTCAGGTAAGACACATTATCCCGATAGGGCCGTGCGGCTGAACATAGAGCCGACACGTGTCCCATTTTTTTTTTTTCCTCTATAAACGAGCGAAAGTAATAGTTCAAAACTTATTAAGGAATAACTCATAACTTATAAAAGGATAGTTCATGAATTATAATAAATAATTCATATTGAAAATTTTATAAAAGGAGTGAAAGTAATAGTTCAAAATTTATTAAGTGATAGTTCATAACTTATAAAATGATAGTTCATGAATTATAATAGAATAGTTTAAAGTGCAAAATTTATAAAGGATAGTGCATAACTTATAAAATGATAGTTTATGAATTACAATTGAATAGTTCATAACATATAAACGATTAATTTATAAATAATTTGATATAATATATTAAAAATAATAGTTCATGAATTATATGAGAATAGTTCAAAGTTTATAAAAGAATAGTGCATAAATTATAACATGGTAGTTCAAAAAAATTTTCAATCGATTCTGAAAAAAAAAAAACAAATTCATTCGTTTCTGAAAAAATAATAAATAAAAAAATTCGGGACACGTGTCGGCTTTACGTTCAACCGTAGGGTCGTACCCTAATAAATGAACCGTACCTGAACAATAACCCCGTTTTGTGGATAATTTGTAGTAATTAATTAAACTTATATATTTTTAGTAATTTTAAAATATCATCTCTTCTATCTTTTTTATATTCATCTACCAATTTTAATTAATGTATCTCCTTTTATTTCTATTTTTTTACCTATCAGCTAAAATAATCTATTTTTTACCAAACACGAGCCATAAGAGGTGGTGGGTGTATGTATAAGTTATGATCTTATATATACAGGATTATATAATATATCATACGTTTTTTCTTAAATTTATAGATATTTGTTTCAATCAAACAAACTATTATTTGCATAATTGCATTACAGTGTAACTTTGTATATTATATATATTAAACTATGAACAATAAAAAAAAAACTTATTTATCATCTAATGACGTTCAATTATTAAAAAATGTTATACATTGATATTAAAAAATGACATACTAAACAGTACGTTATGAGTTGATAATATATATTATGTTATATATTGACAAATATTATAAATGCTCTTTAAATGTTCACGGGAGTGTATCCTTACGCGATCTAAAAAGAGATTTTAGGCTTTCAGCGGAGATTTGGCACTTTACTCCTACCAAGTTTTTTTATTTTTTTTTATTTTTTTATTTTTTTATTTTAGTCAACATGTACATGAAATTTAGTTGAGAATGGGCTTTTATTAAAAATAAAAGGGAAAGTTAAATATGAGGCGTGGATTTGTGATCGACTCTGACGGCTCTGTTGCAGTTTAAATATAAGGTGTCCACAGTTGTTTCTCAAGCTTCTTACATGTGTATTTCCTTCGAAGATGAATGTTTTTACTCGGCGCTTCCTGTTGACTAGATCATCTGCTTTTATGACGTATTTTCGTGTATTTCTTTTCTGTTGTTGTCCTTCTTGACGGTTAGACCGTCTGCCGACTCATTCGGCCTTTCGATCCATTAGACGACGCGTCATCTATTGCATCGAACTGCTTTCTTTTATAAAAAAAAGGGCAATTTTGATAACTAGGCTTTTTTGAAAAACTAAAGTAGTAACTAGGCTTTTTAATGTTTCAATTAAGCAAATATACCCCAACCTTTTTGTATTTATTCTCTCAAACTATACACACTCTTCTCTCGAGGGTACATTTACTAAACACAAAATTAGAAAAAGCCTAGTAAATTAAATTGTTAAAAAAATAAATAATAATAATAATAATAAGAAGGAAAAAAAAAAGTCAAAAAGGGATGCGCAGGATAGCCGGAAGTACGCTGAATTTGCTGGAAATAAATATATTTAGAAAAATATAAAATTGATTTCCAAGAATTTTCAACTCCCCCTGAAAAAAGTCGTCTCTGATACACTTGAATTAAATAAATATAAATAACTGGTCAGTGGTTACTGTTATAGTGCTTCTCTTAAGACCTTGTCAGTGTTTGATCGAATCACCATTCACCATACCAAATTCTCTCTCTCATCTCAACAATGGAGAATCTCCCTTCCGGTTATCGTCCCAACGTCGGAATTTGCCTTCTCAACGCCGACAGTCAGGTTGTCAAATCTTAATACCTCTAATCGGAAGATGATTTTCCTATTCTTGTTTCGTTTTTTTAATTGATTCTTCGTTGATATCTGTTTCATATCGATTCTTAATTCGTATGAGTAGCTCACAGTTTCTCGCTAAATTTGAACATCGCGAAATCGATTAGTGTTTTCGGCTGTCCAGCATGAAGTAATTTGTCATGTATGCTTGATAACATCGCGAAATCGATTAGTTTTACAATATGAAGTGTTGTGGATCTTCTTGAGCTTCAATTAATTTACATAATTGGTAAACTGAGTATTGATTACTTACAGTTAATCCTTTTGAAATATTTATGCAGATTCTCGTTGCTTCAAGGCTAAATGTTCCTGGAGCATGGCAGATGCCACAGGTGAGGGTGAATTTATGTCATGGTTTTATTACAAACTCATATTTGTCTTACTTAGCCTCATGAAACACAGGATCATGATCTTCGGGGTTGCGGATGTTGTTATTTGACTAGATGATACAGTATGAGATTATGTTTTCAAAAGTATTGCCTGTTCTACAAATTTCTAGGTGGATTTTTGACATTCTCTTAGGGAATAAAGTCGTAATGTTCTGTAGTACTTTCTTAATGTTGTAGGAAATTGACGTTAACAGATTATGACTTTGTAATGATAATACAAGCAGTTT
Source organism: Fagopyrum homotropicum (assembly GCA_033239125.1). Lineage (NCBI taxonomy): Eukaryota > Viridiplantae > Streptophyta > Magnoliopsida > Caryophyllales > Polygonaceae > Fagopyrum > Fagopyrum homotropicum. Next base: position 5,207,806 of record BSWB01000001.1, on the reverse strand, counting down.
CTTTACCAAAATTTGTTTGTCAATCATAGGGTGGCATTGAAGAAGGTGAAGACCCTCAAACAGCTGCAATTAGAGAATTACGTGAAGAAACCGGCGTAGTGTCAGCTGATATCATTTCAGAGGTTGGTCTCAAAATCAATGACCTAGAAAATTCTGTGCTAACATTTTTCTTTCTGTTTCTGCTTCTTTTCTGATTAATAACTCAACCTATGAGTGAGAGCAAACACAAAGAGTTACCACATGTAAAGTGAGCTAATCACTGTGTAGTCGTTTCATTTAACATGGCTCAGCTATGCCATTGGATATATAGATATAATAACTTATAAACTATAATGGCATGTTGAGGAAATGCTGCATCTATCAAATCTATTTGAAACTGTAATCTATTTTCTAGTTTGTTGAATCTTGTACTGATATCTCCTTACTGAATCTTGGGATAATCTATTTTTGAAGCTTGGGTCACCCCCTACCTTGAAGTTCTTTGAAACTTAAACTTTAATCTACTTTTCCATTCAAACAGGAAAATATAGTTCAATGTGTGTTCAGTGAATCAGTGTATATGAATATTAGAAAACGAATATCTATTTCTCTAATTATGTGATTCAACTATAAACTATGTACCAGTAAGATTGTTGGAATTGCTTGAGACTTTGTATTAGATGCACAATTAGTATAAGAAGACGACCTGAACAAGAGCAAAGATGCCTTGTTACACAATAACTTGAAAATCCACATTCAATATCTTGTTTTTCAGGCAGTAAAGACGTATTATCGTCTTCTTATGTCTATATTCCTCTATGGCTCTATATTGATTATGATATTATAACTTACTTTGAAAGTTTAATTTATGCAACTTGTTTGGAGGACACTATGTTGAATATTGTATATTTGCCTTATTCAGTCTGGTCAATCTGCACATTACAGGTTCCAAACTGGTTGACCTATGATTTCCCTCCAGCTGTGAAGGCTAAAGTTAGTCGCCTTTGGGGAGGAGGCGAATGGCATGGCCAGGCTCAGAAATGGTTAGCTTTCCCCCTCTTTCGTATCGCATGCATGTCCCATAAACCTGTTTTTAAATCTCATCAATGGGAACAACTGATGTTATGAGGAAAACATAGAAATTATTTGTCCTTGAGTATTGTTGTTTCCTGAGGGTCATTTTTCAATCTGTATCAATTATGAACAAAAGAGGGATTCCAGATTATCTTGACTGAACTCTGGAATTTTTATAGGTTCCTTATGAGGTTCAACGGAAATGATAGTGAAGTGAATCTGGCATCTGGAGAAGCCGACGCAGAGTTCTCAGAATGGAAGTGGGAGAATCCTGAAGATGTTATAGAACAGGTAAATTTTAAAAGGCATTTTTCTTCTTTTTTCCCTTCAATGTCTCTACTTCTTGACAGTATTCAGAAAGATATATGCATGTTTGAAATAACAACAATCACACATAATTTATAACAGGCAGTGGACTACAAGAGGCCAGTGTATGAGGAAGTTATGAGAAACTTCAAGCCTTATTTCAGCAAAAACGTAAAATCCGTAAAATGCGAGTCTTCAAGATGGTGAAGTATGATGCCAAAAACATGTCAAAACTTGGTCTGCAAGCCTATCAATTTTTCAAACCCTTCTCTCCTAGATTGTTTCGATTGTAAAATCTCCTTTGTTTCCCCTCTCTATATCCTAAAAAGGCAGCTCCTTCCGTCCCTTCGCAATCACTAAAATCGTATTCAAATACTCGATCACCTTCCCAGTTAAGCTAGTTATCCGAAGATGTGGAACATATAAGTGTACATGTGTATGGCATTCTGCTTGTTACTTATGAATTCATTTGTATGTGAACCTTAGGATACTTCTAGCTTCAAATGTTCATGTTATCAATGGTAAACATTCTTTTATCAATTGAATTTGGCAAGATTTGCAGTTTGTAATCCGCTGCTTCTGAATTTCATGATTGAAACTGATAAGAGTTGAGGTTAGATGAGACATCTACACTTGTATAGTTCAGGCTATTTGAAGTTATTTCTTATAATATTTATTACTCAAAATCATTGCATGGATGCAAAAAATAGCCCAAACTTTAAAAGTTGTGGAAAATAGCTGGGATTATGGAGTGTGTTGCAATCACTAGCCTGAATGTCACTGGAGATGAGATTTTTGTATCATTTGTGATCACATAACATTGAAGAATCCATTGTTGATGATGTTTAGGCTGGTGATTGCACAGCTCACTCCAAAAGTGTGGCTATTTCTTGCAATTATCCTGCAAAACAATGACAACTTGTCATCTTGAATTGTAAATAAATATACACTACCTGGAAACCACCAATTTCTACTTTCTGGTAAGTGGGTACCATTCACACTCACTTTTTATTTATTTATTTTTTTTTTTTTTTATAAAGTACCAAAAAGGAAGAAAAGACCAAATTAAATGCATCTTTTTTTCTGAAAATTTTCTTATGTGCTTGTGCTCTCTACTGACCTCATTCAGTGTTCAACAATGGCATCTTGTTTCATCCATCTTACAATCATCCTCTTTCTCCTTTCATCATCTACAATAATAGCAACTCCTTTCTTCCCAAAAGAAGCTTTTCCCACAAAATCTGGGTATCTGACTGTGAATGCAACCTCTGGTTCATCAATCTTCTATGCTTTCTATGAAGCTCAAAAACCCTACACATCACTTTCCCAAACCCCTCTCCTCATTTGGCTTCAAGGTGGGCCCGGCTGTTCTTCCATGACTGGTAATTTCTATGAACTTGGTCCTTGGATTGTTTACTCTAACAACAATCAAACAATCAACCTTAAACCAAACCCAGGTGCTTGGAATCATAGATTTGGCCTTGTTTTCCTTGATAATCCGATTGGTACTGGATTTAGTGTTGCTTCTTCAGCAAATGAAATACCTAGAGACCAAATTGGTGTTGCTAAACACCTTTTTGTAGCAATTAAGTCCTTTATTGGATTAAACCCAGTTTTCAAATCTAGGCCAATTTACTTTACTGGTGAAAGCTATGCTGGAAAGTATGTTCCAGCAATTGGGTATTACATATTGAAGATGAATTCCCGGTTACCGGAATCCGAGAGGGTTAACTTAGCTGGTGTTGCTATTGGTGATGGATTGACTGATCCAATTGAGCAAGTCCAAACTCATGCTGATAATGCTTACTTTACTGGTTTAATCAATGAGAAGCAGAAAACCCAGTTGGAATTTGCTCAAATGGAATCAGTTAAGCTTGTTAAATCCGGGAATTGGAGCAAAGCTACCGATGCCCGGAATTTAGTACTAGAAATGTTGCAAAACATGACAGGGCTAGCCACATTGTACAATATGAGGAGGCAAACGGAATACGAAACTGATTTGGTAACTAGGCTTTTGAGCAATGTGGAAGCGAAAATCGCTTTGGGGGCGAATTCTTCGGTTTTATGGGAAGATTGTAGTGAGACTGTGGGTTCTGTACTTCATGGTGATGTGATGAAAAGTGTGAGGTATATGGTGGAGTTACTTGTGAAGGAGAGTAAAGTATTGCTGTATCAAGGGCAATTGGATTTAAGAGATGGTGTTGTTTCAGTTGAAGCTTGGATCAAGAAGATGGAATGGGACGGACTCGAGAAGTTTCTAGAAGCCGAAAGGAAGGTTTGGAAGGTGGATGGTGTTCTTGCTGGGTATGTGCAGAAATGGGGAGGGTTAACAAATGTTGTGTTGCTTGATGCTGGGCATTTTGTGCCTACTGATCAAGCTGTTCATTCTCAGGCTATGATTGAAGATTGGGTATTGGAAAGAGGTTTGTTTGCTAAAGATGAGCCTTTGGCTTCTCTTTGAACTTGCTGCTACTTTATGACTGATGTGAAAATGTAGGTGAGTTTCCAAATAAAATTAATCAACCCTTTGTCTGTATAAGTATTAGGGCCCATTTGGTTTTAACTCCGGAAACGGAATGAAAACGAATCTAATCAATATATGTACCATTGTTCATGAAAGTTTGTGGAATCATTCCTTATGGTTTGAAGGAATTGGAGTAGAGTTTTATTACTTTTGATACCCTATAGGGAAACAAAATATGGGGAAGCAAGTGCATTCTGCATTAATCCACAAGGAATGATTCCATAAAATTTCATGAATAAGGATATACATATGAACTAAATTCGTTTCGTTTCTATTTCCGTTTACAGAGTTGAAACCAAACGGGCCCTTATTGTACTGAATGTCAAGAAAATGAGGTGATCCCTCCGTTCAATGTTAAATTGTTAATCTTCGTTTTAATAACTTTGACGGTTATTATGAAAGTTAACGACAGGGTTATTCAAACGAATCAAACCTTAAATATTGCATCTTTGCTTTGGCTTCTCTTTGAACTTGCTCTGAACAGGCTTTACTAATCAAACCTTAAGTAGCTCTCCTCATTCTTGCTCCACAGTCCAAACAAAAGATTAGAAGTCTACCTAAATGAGAAGTTCTTACTGATGATAAAACATAACCAATCCCTGCAAGAATATGAGGAATAAATTCATCACTCATCAATTTGTGCCCTTCCACCAGCAAATTGATATGATGCCTTCAGACTGAGAAGAAACAACAGATAGACTATACTGGACAGCTAACGATGAGGGATGGTACTCGAGCAAATTGGCGATGAAAATGATACAAAAAAAGAAAGGGGGGAGTCACCCATGACAAAACATGGATTTAAAAAAATCAACATAATGCCCAAAATTAAAAATTTTCTATGGAAATTAGCTTTGGACGGATTACCAACTAAACAAAATCTCAATAAACAAAAAATACCCGTGGTTATTAATTGTGAATTTTGTAATCACCACACAGAAAGTACTAAACACCTTTTCTTCGAGTGTCAATACAGCCTAAAGAACATTGATAGCCAAAAGATATCCTCTGTACTTAAGAACTGCGATATTGACAATTTGAGCATTAGTGATATTCTTTCATAAATAAAAGAAGAAAAAAAATCAACGCAACTGAACTAAGACACCTTAGTGTCATATGGTGGAACATCTAGATAACTAGAAACCAAGTCATCTTTCACAAGAGAAATGTACCCCTAAATTTGAACATACTAGCTCTAAATAAATTACTGAATGGGAGAAGGCAAACGCAAAACTTTCCTTGAACAACATAAAGCAACCAAATCAAAGAAGGAAAACAAAAAAATATAAAATGGAAGAGACCAAAAGAGGGATTTGCTAAGCTAAATTGTAATGCCGCTGGAACCTTTTTACATTTGGCTTTGTCATTAGGAACCATATGGTTGTTCCTATTGCTATAGGAAATGGAAAATGTAATGTTGATTCAGTATTAGATGCATAAGCTTATGCTCTCCGTGAGGATCTGAAAAAGGTCAAAGAGTTAGGTGTTAAATCCATCGAGATTGAAGGAGACAATCTGGTGCTCATTAACGCGATCAACCGGACATGGAAACCTCCATGGGAAATGAATATGATCATATCTGATATTTCTAACACGATCTCGGGATTCACGAACTCTTTCACTCACCACGTCTTAAGAGAAATCAACACAGTTGCAGATAGGATCGTGATGCACGGATTCGGTTCACCCATCAACATCAATTCCATTCTAGATGATGTTGAAGACCTCATCCTTAGGGATGCTATAGATGGATTGGTTTATGCTTATTTCGCTTACCTTTGTATCTAAAAAACAAACAAAAGGGTTACACTTTTCTTTGAATCATCTACATTCATGAGAAGATCAGAAACTACATTAACAGCTGACTCAACAAGTTCTAAAGAGGGCTTAGAGGATTTTCTAACCCATATATATAAGAGCCTAAGAAAAAGAGGATATGATTCCAAAGGTACCATACTTCAATCCAGAACTAACCCAAAAATACAATGCTGCAATCGCTTGATCTGACAGGGAATTTAAACACAAAACTACAGCCATTCAAGAAGAAACCCACAACCCTACTCAATTCTCAAACCATATTTCGTATCTATAGCAGCAGATAGTATCCGCGAACAAGATTCATAAGATTCCTAAGCTTCGCTGCTAGCCACTGCAACATTTTTGCTTTTACGTGACCTCTTCCTCTTCCTACTATTATTAGATTTCCCCGTCTCCGTCTGCTCGCCATTCTTTATGCCCTGCATTTTGCACATATACAAATGCAACATACAATTCATTTATGTAAAAATAAAACACCTGAATGAATAAATACAAGTGCCAGAGCAATTCACTATTAGATCAAAGCAAGGATATATTACCGCATGTAGGCTAGGCCCTGAAGGAGGGTTCTTTTTCTTCTTGCAAGAAAGTGGGTTTGGTCCCTGAAAAAGAGTTTAAATTAAGACCCCAAGTACGCTATATACATACAAGACCAAGATTACCAACAACCAAACGATCATAATAACCTTTTAATAAACAATGAAATCGTTAGGAGAGTGATTTTTTATTCAAATAACCTACTTTCTTATTGTATACTCAACTCAAAACAAGGCAATGAACCGAATGGTACCTATAATGTGCTAGGAACACAATCTATTATATTTAGAATACAGAACTCGTGTACCTTTGACTTATATAGACAAAAATACCATGATCTGACTAATGCAGTACAAATCAATGAATCTATCTTACAGTATTGCATGAACAGTATGTACCTGGCCTCTTAGCCTTTTTTACATCGAAGGAACCAAAAGGTTTAATTTGTCCTTCCTGATTCCCAATAATTATGGATTAACTAAGTTAAGCTACAAGCTTAAAGCTCTCACATTCTTAAGTGTGTGAAAAAGCAAACAGCAACTCAAGGCAATGGACATAACCACTCCTAGGCATGCCTGAGAGGCAAAAGGCGACTGCCTTTCAGTAAAAGACCCTCAGATTGTATTAAAATCAAATTATAGTAAACACAATCACACAGCTAGTCTAAACACTACAATTCATGAAAAAAGTAGTTTGAATCAAACAAAAATCATGAACAATCAGTTTCAGGATCTTCTTCACTCAAAATCATCAAGCTTCTCATCAACATTTAAGGGAGAAGACGTCCTTTGAGAAAGACGACCAGTAAAGAAGGGCAATGTAGAATACGCTTCCTCTTTAACGTGCATGAAAAAGTGTTTTGTTCGTTTTAGTTGAAAAAGGAAAGGTAAAATATGTATCGAAATTCTATCAATTGAAAAAGATTCCTATAAGATATATTTGGAAGATCAGATGAAACATATTTTTTTAAAATATAAAACTGGCCAATAGCCTTTCAATATCTATGTTGCCTAAGTATGTCTGGCAATAGCCTTTCAATATCTATGTTGCCTAAGGCAGTTATGGGGTAAAAACAGAAACTCAAAACCATGGAATCCTACCCAACTGATACACAATAAGTGTCCATGGACATAGCCTATTAAGAAACAAGCTTTTGAAAGGATATTGGAATGTAATTATTTCAGCAAAAAATTTATTGTTCACAGACAAGGTTCTTGCATAGTTGCATGGTCCAGTTGGATCTATTCATGTCTGTACGGACATATATATTAGAGGTGAAAAAAATAACAAACGTATGTACATGTTGATTGAGATGGTCATAAAATGTTCCTACATGTCCTAGATTTAATTTGTTCACTAAATGCCTTTTCTACTCACCCAACCTTCAAAAGCACAAAAACAAAAAACAGACCAAACTTTGGGGCATAGCATTTGTTTGCTCATTTGCTGCAATCTAAATCAGACATCTTTTTTTCAAATTATGCACAAGCAGTACATGTTGATTGAGACGATCATAAAAATTCAAAAACATTTGATACATAGAACCCGGAAATGATGAAAAAGATATATATGCACACACATATATATATATATATATATATATATATATATATATATATATATAAAAAATTAGATGAGGAATAGTATAACAAATCCAAAACTGACCTTAGCTCTCTTTTTTTTAAATTGAGCCTTGTCCTTTAAATGCATCCTATCTTTGGAAACCTTATTCCTAATAGCATCAATTTCCTCAGAAATAGATTCATCCCCTGTGGCCTCATTGTCCTTAATCTGCTTTATTTTCTTCCTTAAAAGATCAAACTCCTTTTCGCTTACATGCCGCCGACTTTCCTCAGCAGAGTTGACAAATTCTCGCTGAAATGATGATGGTTGCTCAAGAAACAGGGCATTTCTTAATCCAAACATCAGTGGAGCACCGGGTATCTGTAGAAGGATTTAAATACAATTAAAACAAGCATAAAATTATAGCAGCACCGCCATAGCCAGATTTTTGTACTCAGATGACTAGTCTTCATGGAGCTATCTCCGTCATACATTTAAGGATTTTGTAATAGTTGAACATGTCCAAAGTAGAAGGGAGAAAATGCTACAATGGCTAAAATTTTGATATTTTTCAGTACACCAAAACACACAATCATGAGAATAAGCTTGGGAGATGGCACTTGGGAAAAAATACAACATGCATGTATGATATACCTCTTGAAGCCTCTTGCGCAAATAAGCATCTTGAGTTGCAACAAAGAAGTGCTCAGAATTATTTTCTCCAATAACATCTTCTATACAAGCCGCAGCATTTATCCTTTTCTCATGGTCACACCTGCCAACCAATTATGTCATAATATAGAACAATAGCTCATTCTTAACAATCCAAATGATAACAAAAATGTTGCTGCACCTTAATACATTAAAAAAACAGGATCACACATAAAACAACAGATAATATATGATTTCTGCATACAACAATCAGTAATTACCATTCAGATTTTTAAAAAAACAAATACTAACTCTGTCAGTTGGTTTTCTGAGTTACAATTGCAGGATACATATTGGTGCAGGAAACTAACCTTGCAATTGTGAAATTATGATTAGCATCCTTAAGTGACTCGGCATGGGAGGCACCAAGAGAACTCAATTCTCCTATAGCACATCTATGACAAAAGAGAATTACACAGACCAAATTGGTTAATTAGCATGAAATATAGGCTATTTTCAAGAGTTAAGTTGCTATTTTACCTAGTGGTGAAGAGCTTCACCGAGCCACCAAGTGTGTTTGATATTGCTCTATCATGGGGTGTAATGTTGTTGGCAACAAGGTGGTGAATAAAGGTTCCATCACAAAGCACCTTGAAAGGTGCTCTGAAGCCGAAGAGAGCTGTATAGAATCTAACAGATCGTCTATGACGCTTTTGTTTATTGAATCTCATCTTTGGAACTGATTTGTTTTTTCCAAACAAAAAATTAGAAAGTGAAAGAGAGGAGAGTCGGAAAGTTCAATCTGGGAAACAAGATTGGATTTTTATGTTACTCCTTCATTCACTAATTTATCGCAAGGACACTGCCGGCGTTCAGAGCCGGAGCTGGAGGGTACGGGAGGGGCCACTGCGACAGTTCCGGCGCCAAGTTAAGGTAGGGCGGGATGCCGAGATCAAACTATAGAAGGAGAAGGAAAGAGATGGAACGAAGAAGACGACTCAGAAGAGAAGGGGCGGCAGGCACCTGTGAACTAATGTAATACCCGCACAAGGGTTTTCAGTTTTAATAAATTCCAAAAGTTGTAATAAAAAAAAATTATATAAAAATAAAAGGGTATCAAGAAACGAAAAAGTAAATACACCGGGTTTGAATTACTAACGTCAAATCTAATCGCAATCCAACAGTGTTCAGTGGGCGCCGGCGCCATCAGTCGGCGCTCAGTTTTTTTTTTAATTTGGACGCCGGCCGATGGCACCGGCGCAAAGATAAAAAAATTTATTCGAAAAAACTGATTCTTTACTTCAAGGGTTCCAAAAAAAAAAAAAAAATTTGGGCGCCGGCGCTATCAGCCGACGCCCAGTGTTATAAAAAGAAATGGCGCTAGCGCCAGTCGCCGGCGTCCAAGTTGAGCGCCGACGCCTTGCGATTGATTTTTGCCTCTGTAAATTTAAGTTCCGTGTATATAACACGCCCCATCAAGAAATATATATTTAAATTTAATTTAGGTAAAATAAAAACGAATTAAAATAGTCCTAATTCGTAATGCAATATGTTAAGATTAGATTGGAATAGATAATAAAATTTTAATCATTTAAATTTTAAATATTTTTGGTAAATCTTTTAATTATTTAAATATTTTGGTAGGCTTCGATAATTATGGCACATACACGTGACAAGAAGTCATCTGCTTTATTAGATATAAGATAAGATTTTGTGATAATGTAAAACCTATAAAAATAGTTTTAGCACCCCATAAAAATAAGGGTTTATCTGTTAAGCCGAACGCAATACATAAAAGTAAGGGCGAATTTGCTACATATAGTAATCTCATAATAACTAGTTAGTGTATATTCTCCAACGATAAATAAATAAATGTATAATATTTTTTATTGATGAACGGACTAATTTACCCGTAAAAATATGGATTTATTTACTCTTAGAACATCATCAGCGGGGTTCAGGGAGGTTCTTGTAATTTTCCTTAAATTTGGGTTCAAGAACCTAATTAAATAGGTCTTTCGAAGACCCCGATCTTGGCGTCAGAGGGGAAGACGTGTCGCCCCCCATTGGCCGTTTTTCAGCAGCTTTTGTTTAAAAAAAAAAATTTAGAGTGCGCGTTGATTGGCGCAAGGCATGCAGCGACATGTGGCGTACTCTTATTTGCCCGGACAAATGGGTTTTTTTATTTATTAAAAACCCATTTTCCGGCCTAAATATTTTAAAAAATTATACCAACATTCATAATTTCTTTTATCTACCTATAGACACCCATTTTGAATATATTTAAAATTAATTTTTTAAAAAAACTTTGTTTATTGTAAAGTTTTTAGGTATAAAAATATCAAAATACAAAATAAATTTATAAATTTCGTTTAACGTACAAAAATTATAAATAATAAAAAGATTATTCTTGATTTTTGAATATATGTGTTTTGGTCATTTTTAATTGCAATAATCTATCTCTTCCTTGCTTATTGTATTGTTCATAGAGAAAATTAATAAAATTAACCTAAATTTCGTTGTAAGGTATAAAAAATGTAATAAATAATAAAACTAACCCATATTCTTGTCTATATATAGTAAAGGTGTTGGACTGTTGGGTTATTTTCAAACACCAAAACACATCTCTTATTTCTACATTCAACATGAATTAATTCAAATTCTCAAAAATTTGTGTAATGCTTTTTATGCTTATTTTAATAAAGTTAAGTATTTTTTATTATTTAAATATTATTTTAAGTTTAATTGAATATTTCTAAGTTAAAAATAATAATTAAATAATTATTTAATGTTATAATAATACAAAGTTTGGTTAAAAATATAGTTAAATTAATTGTAATATTAAAAAATTAATAGGATATATTTGTAATATGGTACGAGGAAATAAATGGATAGGTGAGAAAAAAATGAGGTAAGACCTAAAATGAAGACCCATTGATGAAAGTTAGGTGATAAAATTTTGTTAAATGAAAATTACAAAAGTGATACAAGACCTCGCTTTGAAGACTCATCGATAAAGACGGGCTTACTATATTACAAGATTTTATATTTAATACTTGTAAAAAATTTCGGGTATAAGAAATAATCACAATTATTTATGTATAAAGAAAAATAATCAAATAATATTTTTAAGATTTTTGAAGTAATTGTATATTATACGATAATCGTATACAATAAAAATTAGTTATAATAATTGTTATATAAGAACATTAGTGTACAACCAAAAAAAATAATAAAAAAATTCATTGATTATGTATATTTATAACGTAAAATTTTTTTTATGAGATTCAACCTTAGACTCCACCTCCGAACACATTTATCTCTGACTGCAGCCTGTAGATCATCTATTACAGAAACATACACATTTCTCTCTTATTGCCAACCCCCGACTCACAAACACAAAAGCTCAATCTATCCATCCATATCTTAAGGATACAAGGAAGAATGTACACAGCACCTTGATCACCACAATCATATTGTCAAATCCTCCACCTAACTCGGCTTGTACGACGACAATTGTTAGACTGCATACGGGCCAGCCTCTGTCTCCCCAACTCGCAGCACCATGCACTACGCCTGAACCAGGCTCAGATGAATTGCAAAACTCGTTAATGACCATAAACAAAATTTGTTACAATCGCCCATGCAAAGCCGAGATTTCAGAACTTATGGTTTTTCCTTTGTTTCCTGCAGATTTTGAAGCTGAGTTACCACCATTCTTCTTGGAACATATGTAAGACAGAGACTGCAACCACGAAACCAATGAGGTCTTTCGTGTTACATCATCAGACTCGGCAACCAGATCATGAAGCTCGTTAAGAGCCACACTTTGGGTATGGTGGGGTAACTCCACAATCAGTTGTGCCAACAGCTTCATTAACTCGGGAAGAACCTGGTCAGAGAGTTGGTTAATTTTCAGGATAAGGTAAACCACAAAAAGGTTGCAGAGGTAAAAATTTTTTTACCTGTATGTCGACCATACTTGTTAGCCGTGACAGCAGCTCCAAGATCTTCATGCATGGTTCAGTGTCCTCGTTCATCAATCCTCTGCAAAGGTCCCGGGCTTTCTCTACAAGACTATGTATGCAGTAATATATAGGAGCACTTCCGGCAGGAAGGTGTCGGATTAGGGCAACAACACCGGTAGCCAAACCATCCAATGGTGTATTCCCGGGATAACCCTACGTTTCACATACAAAAAAGTACACATCATAGATTTGAAGATAGGGTCAATGGACGCGATGTCTTTCGTAGGTTTGAATACCTCAAGAGACCTTTTGACGTAATAGAAAACAAGCTGCTCTTTCAGTGGCACCCTCTCATCTTCAACAGGATCCTTGCCCGAAGATATGAAAGATGCAAAAACTGAATGTGAGGCGCGGGAAACTTTTGGGTTAGGATGCCCAAGATATCTAAATAGCAACTGATAAGGAATCAACATTTCAGCCATGATATCATGTCCTAAATTTTGTCTAGCGAATACTTTAAGATGTATGGAAAGGATACAAGAACATGGTTGAAGCCACCCTTTTCCCGAAAATAGGGCTGGGCAAACGTTCAACAGATGTTGGAAGAACTCTCAAATAAAACAAAATTCGAGCAGTCTGCACTTCATCTTCATGCCATATGTACCTCCGTGTATGCATGAAGACAGGATCTGAAACACAAAAGTAAACTCAAACATTTAAGAAATGACCTTCAACCTTTTCAAGTAAAAACAACTAATATGAAACTGTGCATAATAGGCTCAAACATGAAGTAGAAAATGTCATATACCTTGAGGATTTGTTAATTCGACATAAGAGGGCATGGATTCCACAAAAGAGACACAAGCAGACTCGTTCTCCTGAACACTAGTTACTACGGAACGAATGGTCTCGATATACTGTGGCAGACGAATGCGACGGAAGTATTCTATACAAGCGAATGAAATCAAGATCCTAACGGACACATCCATTTGTGCTTGCCTCGGGTATTGGTTAGACAATCTGTGCTTCACAACTCCCAAAGCAAAGATTACAATCATGAGGAAAGCAGATTCAGTGACTTTTTCTAATTCACCAAGTAAATCGACTGCTTGATTACGTAGCAAGAAAGCCGCCATCCTATGTCCCAGGTACATATCATTACAGAATGTCCAAACCAGATCTTCCACCATTGATTTGTATTCATCGTCTGCAGAAACATAGAGATTGCAGAAAGTGCCAGTAATTGCTCCTGCCTCCTTAAAAAGAACACTATTAAGATGCTTTTGTATCTCACTGCCTACTAATTGCCATCTATCACCTTGTGAATCTTCAAGAAACTCCATATAATACCTTTTCAAAGGGAATATTTCTACCAGCAACCCTGAAGCAAGACAAACTAGCAGAGGCCCTCTACAGGAATCCAACCGACCACTTCTAGACAATGCTAACGACATGCATTGAAGAAGAAAACAAAATCTTCTATCACTAGTAATATTAGCACAAGCTCCTGTTCTGGATGTTATATCAAGTGCTAAAGCTTCTAGCCGAGCCAAGGCCGAATTTCTAAGCTTAGATATTGTATCCTTGCTCTGAGCATGCTGTACTAATCCACTAGAAGCCCTTAGGGATCCAGCTGCAGCCATGAGTATGGAAAATGAAGCATAGTTTGCGTTAGGGTCCTCAAGAACCTCACGTGTAAAAATCTCAAGCTTGTCCAATGCACGAGCTTTAAGGAAACCAAAAATAACCCATTCTACCAGATGCAAGATTATAAGCCCTTGACAGATGCCATATCTCTCTTCATTCTCACTCCACAGTCCAAACAAAAGATTTAGAAGTCTACCTAAATGAGAAGTTCTTGCTGATGATAAACCATAACCAATCCCTGCAAGAATATGAGGAATAAATTCATCACTCATGAATTTGCGCCCTTCCACCAGCAACTTTAAAAGCGTCTCTATACAAATTGCACTGATGCCTTCAGACTGAGAAGCAACAACAGATAGAGCACCCAAAAGGAGAACGCCTTCGCTAAATAGGGAGACACTAATCTTTGAATCATCTACATTCATGAGAAGATCAGAAACTACCTTAACAGCTGACTCAACAAGTTCTAAAGAGGGCTTAGAGGATTTTCTAACCCATATATATAGGAGCCTAAGAAAAAGAGGATATGATTCTAAAGGTACCGAAAGACTAGAAGAGGAGACAATGGCCAGGATAAGCTTTGCTTGTGGGTCTGCAACATAAAGGGAAGCCTGGGCATCAAGGAGGGATTTCACCGATTGGAGGTGGTTTGGTTCGAATGATCCTCGTTGAAGGGATTGTCTAAGGTCTGCCCACACTTTGATGATGATTTGAGCAGAAGTAGCAGACTGTGTTCCAGTCCCAACTTTGCCATTATTGTCATACACGCTGGAGACCTGAAGCCAGTGTTCCAGGAAGATAATCTGAGCATTTTTTGCCATCTGTGAATGATTTGCTGCGAAAGAAACCATTGTTAACGATTCATTGGTGTAAGTTGAAATCATTATGTTGCCTTAATTGACTTAAAAGACATTGAAACAATAGTAAATTGGTTTTAACCAGCTCTTATTGTCAACACTTCTCACTTACCCACCCTTGTCCTAACATTTACAGCATCTCAATTAACAAACAACCAACCCGTTCTAAGTTACATCCATAGCCCGTTCAGTTAACATGAAAAATGGAAAACGAAAATCGCCTCTCTTTTTTAATTCAAATCATCATTTCCATAACACCATACTTCAATCCAGAATTAACCCACAATGACAATGCTACAATCGCTTGATCTAACAGGGAACTTAACAATCACAATCGATTTACAGTCCAAACACAAACCTACAGCCATTCAAGAAGATACACACAACCCTACTTAATTCTCAAACCATATTTCGTATCTACAGCAGCAGATAGTACCCCCGGACAAGATTAATAAGCTTCTTCGATTTGCAGCCAGAAACCCTAAATGAAATTTGAAATGAAAACCCTAACCAAATGATCATATTTCATACCTTGCGGGAGTGTGAAAAAATCTTCAAGGCTTCACCTCACCACCATTATTGACTTGGACAGGTTGAGGATTTAAAGCTCAATCTCCATAGATGCAATCGACTCGAGCTCCAAGTTGAACCCCAAACCGATGTTTCAGTGACTGTAACTTCACGTTGGGAGGGAGAATGAGGACGAGAGACAAACTATTGCAAATTACATATTATCGCTAACTTTGGTGTAAACGATGTTCCCTGCCACAATTATATTTTTAGATTCACAAATAATCCCACAAATTTCTTAATTTTCTTGTTAATGAAATGAAGGGACTAGACACGAGACGACTAGGGCTGATTATGTTAGATTCGGTTTTATCTAACTGAATTGAGTGATTTCGGTTTAGACTGAATTAAGCTTGATTTTAGATCTGCATATTTTAGAAAATAGGTTCGGTTCGATTTTTGGGTAATAAATGTAAAACCGATGGTCTAAAATAAAAAATCAATTTTTATTTTAAAAAAAGATTGGTTTAGGTCATCTTTATCAATGAATCTTCAAAGCGGAATCTTGGGCCATTTTTGTAATTTTTCTTCAATAAAATCTAATAACTTACTTTTTTTTTTCAGTTTATGAATGGGTCTTCATCAGGGGTCTTACCTCGTTTTTCTCACCCACCCATTTATTTTCTCATAACATTTTACAAATATAGCCCTACTAACTTTTTAATATTACAATTGTTTAAACTATATCTTAAACCAAACTTTTTCTTATTATAACATTAAATAATCATTTAATTATTTTTTGTTAACTTAAAATTATTCAATTATATTTAAAATAATATTTAATTATGAGAAATACTTAATTTCATTAAAATTAGCATAAAAAACATCACACCATAAAATACATAAAACTTAAATCATGATACAAACAACATTGAAGTTAACATAAAAAAAACATGAAGCAAACAACATTAAAATAATACAATTTTGAGTCGATAACCTAATTTTCAAATTTTTGCCAAATATTCTCCATTAAATCATTCTGAAGTTGTTGATGTGTAGTTCTCTCTCGCACTTGAATTGTGTTTTGGAGGTAGTCGCGCATATTAATCGGTCTTGTTGTCGTGTAATCCGAAGGATTTACCGAGCCTGCAACTCCTTCTTGATCATACTCCGGGAGCTCACCTTCATATTCTTCTCGTTCATCTTCTACAATCATATTATGCAAGATAATGCATGCTCGCATAATTTTCCCAATCTTAATCAAATCCCATGAAAGTGCTGGGTTTCGAATGATTGCAAATCGAGATTGTAAGACTCCAAACGCCCTTTCTACATCTTTGCGAGCTCCCTCTTGAACTTGAGCAAATAGTTTAGCTTTAGGGCTTTGCGGGTGTCGAGCAGATTGCACAAATGTGGCCCAAGGTGGGTAAATACCATCGGTAAGATAATATCCCTTGTTGTATTGATGACCATTAACCATGAAATTGATATATGGTGCCCTGCCATGTAAAACGTCATCAAAAATAGGAGAACGATCAAGCACGTTAATATCGTTACACGTACTTGAGACACCAAAAAATGCATGCCAAAACCATATGTCATAAGATGCCACAACCTTTAGTACAATCGTTGGATATCCATGATCTCCACGTGCATATTGACATTTCCATGCATTTGGACAATTTTTCCAAGCCCAATGCATGCAAATATGCAATCGATGCTACCCAACATCCCTAGAAAACCACGAGCCTCCCCCTTCACAAGTAGACGCTGCAAGTCTTCCACTGTAGGTTGACGAAGATATTCATCACCAAAGATGGATATGACTCCATCAACAAAATATTCTAAGCTCTTCCTAGCAGTGCCCTCAGCAAGACGGAGATATTCGTCACTAGCGTCTACAGCAGTTCCATACGCCAACATCCGTATCGCACTGGTGCATTTTTGTAATGCAGATATACCAAGTCTACCAATCGCATCTGGCCTTTGTTGAAAGTATCCCACTCCATTCTCGAGGCTTTCAACAATGCGCATGAAAACATGTTTGCGCATTCTGAACCGACGTCGGAAGATTGCATCTGTGTACGTCGAGACCTCAGAGAAATAATCTCTGCGTAATTGTGCTTCCCCTTGCTCCCTTCCTCTTTCAATGTGTGTTCGACGACGTCTTCTTCTTCTAGAGCTTTCTGCCCGCGCCTCATCAAGTCTTTGGCATGCAAGTTGCCACTCATTGAAAGTAACGAAGAGCTCATTATTTGTATCAGAGCTACTGCTACTAAGGAATGGGTTGGGGATTGATAGATCAGAATCAGTGTTAGACATTGTGTAACTATTTGTTTGAAATAGATGATGATGGAGTTGAATGAGATCTCTATACTCATATCACATTTATATATCAATCTATTTAGATGACCGTTGTATATGACCGTTGTATATTTAAATATATCTACAACTTTTCTCTGCCACCTTCACATGCATTGTCGGACCCACCATTATCTTTGAACATTCCCTTCTTTAAACACACGTCTTGTCAAGACGTGACATGAAATGACAACACTCAATAGCTTCACATGCATTAACTTTGTCCAATCTCTGTCACCTTATCTTTATCTTTGCCCAATCTTTGTCACCTTCACATGCAATGTCGGAACCATCATTATCTTTACCCATTCCCTTATTTAAACTCATGCCCTGTCAAGACGTGACATGAAATGACAACACTCTGTAGCTTCACATGCATTAACTTTGCCCAATGTCTGCCACCTTATCTTTATCTTTGCCCAATCTCTGTCACTTTCACATGCATTGTCGGAACCATCATTATCTTTACCCATTCCCTTCTTTAAACACATGTCCTGTCAAGACGTGACATGAAATGACAACACTCTGTAGCTTCACATGCATTAACTTTGCCCAATCTCTGTCACCTTATCTTTATCTTTGCCCAATGTCTGTCACCTTCACATGCATTGTCGGACCCATCATTATCTTTATCCATTTCCTTCTTTAAACCCATGCCCTGTCAAGACGTGACATGAAATGACAACACACTTCTGACACAAAGTAGAAAATACATTGATTGCAACAACAAAATCTTACATCAAGAGAACTGATTACAAAAACATCTTACGTAATATAGCACTAAACATTAGGATACAACAACATAAAACACAAAATAAGAGCATTAACATCATTAGAAAATACATTGATACAACTTCCGATGATTGCAATTTCTTCAATTCATTTTGAGTTCCTTTATCAAACTTTCCTTCAATTCAATACCTGTAGGAGTCAATTCCTTATCTGCCATCAAGCTCACCAATAGTTCCATCTTCTTAACTCTCGCGTATTCTTTTTGCATCTCTATCTTTTGTGCCGCCTTCGATTTATTAAACTCTAGTATCTCGCTCATACGTTGTGATGCTTCTTCCTTTCTCTCCGTCATCACTTCAACGTGTTCATTACTCGTTGTTGATGCCTTCTGTTTCCCCTTTCTCTTGCGCTTTTGATACCTTCAGGACGATCAAAATGTTGATGATCATGCATGCTTGTTGGAGTTTCAAGAGTTGGGTTAGAACCCACGGCATCTTCAGTTGAAGCCCTTGATCTTTTGCCACTTGAAACACTTTCCTCCTTCTCTTGGTTGATCTTTTTCAAATGATCAACTCTTCATTTTTCTTCATTACGAAGGACATACCATGCATGCTCATTTACAAAACTACACCCATATGTAGCTCTATAAATTTCATGTGCTTTATTCATTACATCTTGATCTCCTTCGCCGCTAGCTTTTAATTTGAGAGCTTTTTCATGGCAATCAACAAACTTTTCAACCGTGTTGTTCAGCTTTTGCCATCTACGCTTCATTTAATTTTTGTCTCGAGGAACTTGGTGAGGCTTCCTCCACTGCATGTAGTTGTTAGTAATTCGACTCCAAAATGCCTATGAAGTTTGGCCACTGCCATCAATCGAATTAGTACTCACTTTTATAAAACCGGAGATGAGAAGCAAATCATCTTCGTGGGTCCAATATCACCACCACCTCCATGACGACCACCACGACGACCACCACGACCACCACCACCACGACCACCACGATCACCACCACCACTAATAGGAGCTTCAAAACCACCACCACCACGACTATTAGCACCATAACCTCCACCATAACCACCACCACGACCACCTCCGCCATAACCACCACCACTACTAGCACCATAACCACCACCACCACCATAAGCACCACTACTAGCACCATAACCACCACCACCACCATAAGCACCACCACCACCATAACCACCACCAACACCACCACCACCAGCACCACCACCACCATTACCACCACCACCACCACCATTACCACCACTAGAAGAGGGAGCTAAACTACCCTGGTGTTGGGTGCTGTATGCAGGGATTTCGGAAGGTTGAGTGAGTATTTGACTATAATAATTATAGTCAGAATCTAGGGTTAAATCATTAAAACCAAACATTTCACTAAAGTTTTGAGAATTTAGATGATTATCCATGATGGATGTAGAAAGAAGAGATGTGTTTTGGTGTTTCAAAATGATCCAACACCTTCACTATATATAGACAAGAATATGGGTTAATTTTATTATTTATTATATTTGTATACCTTAGAATGAAATTTAGGCTAATCTATTATTTATCTCTATGAATAATACAATAAGAAACGAAGAGATAAAAAATTGCAATTAAAAATTACCCAACACATATATGAAAAAATAAGGAATAAATTTTTATTATTTAGAATTTTTATACCTTAAAACGAAATTTATTAATATATTTTGTATTTTGATATTTTTATGCCTACAAACTTTACCATAAAAAAAACTTTTTTTAAACTATTCCAAATATATTCAAAATGGGTGTCTATGGATAGATAAAAAAAATTATGAATTTTGGTATAATTTTTTATAAAAAAATATTTAAGCCGGAAAATGGATTTTTAATAAATTAAAACTCAATTAACCATGCTCAATGATAACGCGCCACGTGTCGGTGCATGTCTCGCGCCAATTACAGCGCGACAAGTGGCGCAAGCTACAGTTTTTTTTATAAAAATTAATGGCCGCTTTTAATCGGCCAATGGGGGGAGACACGTGTCCCCCCCCTTTGAAGCCAAGACCCGGGTCTTGTGAAGACCCGGTTAATTATGTTCTTGAGCCCAATTTTAACAAATATTACAAGAACCCCCCCCCTAAGACCCCCGATAAAGGTGCTCTTATATTGTTATTTTTATCGAGATAGATTTTGATATTGATATTTCATATTTGTTATTTTTATCGGGATAAATGAGAGTGACTATATTTGATTATTTGTACTTACATTGTAGTTTTTTTTATAAGTTATTTAAATATTTGTAGTTTTTACTTTTCAAGTCTGTTTAGGTCCAAAACCTAAACCGAAATGAAACCGACCCTAATAGATTCGGTTTTCGGTTCTATTATTTCTAATTTTTGGTTTTAGGTTTAAACCAAAACAAAAGTTATTTTTATAGGTTTGGTTTTTTGTCCAAGGTTTTCAGAAAAAATTGGTTTTAGGTTCGCCTCAAATTATTGCGGTTTGGTTCGGTTTTGGATTCTGCTCACCTTTAAAGAGGGCATGTCGTTAAATATGTCAAAAGTTATAATAAATCGGCAGATGGATCAACCTTCATAAAAGACTAATCGGGTGACATGAAAATTGAATAAAGATATAAAAAGCACATTCTAATACGCAAAATTAGAAAATAATCACGGGCAAATGAGAACATCAAGCCAAGGGAGAGTGGTGATGTAACATCGAGATTTGTAAACTCGGAATATTACGAGTTATAACCTCATAATGGGTCCCGATTCTAGGTTGACAATAACAAAAATCGATGCTACTAATAAATATTTCTAACAAGTACGCCCACGTGCATACACATGAGTTGTTGACGGCTCATTCACTAAGGTTTGTGTTTGACATGCAACACAAAACACTAAGGTTGTGTTTTTTGGCATGATTTTCGAAAAACACTAGTGTTTAGTGTTCTTAAACACTAACGAGCGTTTGACAGAGATACTAATTTTTCGGCCGAAACACGTGCATATCACGTGGTTATTTTTTAGTTGATTCCCCCCTTTCCATTTAATATATAATATAATATCCATTTTCCATATATCCATTTCACGATCTGCACCAACATACTCTCTCTACCTCTGAGGAAACCATGATCCTTTTAATCTCTAATCTATCATCTTATTCAACTCTTAGATGTGCAATTATGCTGCTAGAACTGACTTAGTACTTTGATCTCTAAGATTGCTTCAATTTTGAGTCAAAACAAAGAAAATGAACCATTGAGATATTCAAAAGAATGCCATGGTTGGTTGTGAGTAGGTTAGAGGATATGCCTCAATCATCCACACTTCTTTCTCCGATCTCAAAGCTCCGGTGATTTGCCCTAAACCCCGAAGATCCGGGTTTTTAGTTAATCATCCCACCGTATCCTTGAGATGGTTGTATATTCGTGCTGTATATTATTCCTTTCTTTTTCGTCTTTCTTTTCCGTCCACGAGCAGGCTGCTCTATCTTCTCTTTGGTTGGTCTTCATCGTCTAAGAGCAAGTTGTTTTATCTTCGATGGAGAAAGGTTAAAATGAAAATGAGGTGAGAGAGGGTTTAAATACTTGCTAAATAAGCGTAAATAATAATATAAGTGAAGGACAACAAGGCCATTTCCACCCCTAAACACTAGTGTTTCGGGTGAAACCCTTGTTGGGTTGAGGGTTTCAAAAACCGAATCCACAACACTAATCATTAGTGTTTTCTTCATCATCAAACACTAGTTAAATATAACGCATAAACACTAGCAAACACTAGTGTCTACTAGTTGTCAAACAAAGGCTAACTCTTGTCTCGTCCATCATGTCAAAAAATTAAATGTTATTTATTTTTTTTAAAAAAAACTACAACCATATGCATAAAATAAAAGACTTGAATGAATAAAATAAATATACTCAATCTAGTCACTTCCTAATATTTTAATATTTGCTTAGTTTGGATAACCCACGCATTCAATATCACTTTTCCTTGCAACCCTATATCTATAAGTTCAATTTACAGTTTACACAAACATTTTATAGACGCCCTATACATAATGTGTTATGATAAATACATCTCCAATTTGTTGAGGTGATTACGATTGCAAATATTTTAACTCGTCACTTCTGCTTTAACAACTATATTTACAAATCAAATGTTAACGAATGAATGATTGACATAAAAAGTTATAAGTTAAAGCACAATCAATAAATTAACAAATTATACTTTAAATTTTTTTAAGTTAAAGCACAATCATATTTGGAGAGTTGTTTTCTTGGACAATATATTGGGTATTACCCGGGATACTTGTTCATAAATGATTTTGGATTGATGAGATCCTAGGTAGAGTAGCTTCTATGATACACACCCTCTTTTTATGGATCCTATCACATGTAACAAAAAAAGAGAGAGAGGATCTTATGCTAGAGTGTTGGTTGAGGTTAACTTTGCTAAGGAGATTAAAAAGAGATTACATTGGAGTTTGGTGATGAGGTTAAGATTGTTTGCATCGTTCTCTATGAGAACGATCTCCCTTATTGTAGGTGTTGTGATTTTGACGAGTTAATCAGTGAATAGAGAGAAGACAAAACGTTTTTGTGGTTTTGCTGCACAAACCTTGCAGCTAGGGTTTGTTGCACAAACCTCGCTCGCTATTCTTCTTGGACCTTCGGCCCAGGAAGAGTTCGTCTCGCTTGGTTCTTGGCTAATCGTATTAGTATACCAAGATTTATTGTCTTATTATAACAGTAATGGATGTCTTTCATTCGGACATAAGGGCGAAAACCGCCCTTTTAATGAAGCATGAGGATAGTTGGGATTAGAACTAAGGTTATCCCAAGGAGGTTAGGGAAGAACCTAAAGGAGTTGGTAACAAGGATGGGGATAAGGATAGTGAGGCTTCTGGTAGTGAAGTTAGAGAGAAAGCTGACCCTAAGGTTGTGAGTAAGGGAAAAGAGAATATTGTTATTGAGGAAAGAGTGGGTATAAAACAATCGGGACCAAGTGGAACAAATAACGATTGAAAAGAGGGAGTCGTGATTGGTCGGGTTTCCAAGTCGAGGACCAGGGAGAGGCATCTAAAGACTATAGTCAAATCCAAAATCGCGGAGGGTATCACTCTTGTAGCGGATGCTACAAAGGTTGTTACCGATGCTACCATGACAAAAAAAAGATACTATCGGCCTACCGGACATTATGAGGTGCGAGTTGAGGCTAAAGTTGTGAACAACAAAGTGAGGATGAACGACGGTATGTCAGCCAACAAGAGGAAGAAACTAGCTATGTTGACTGAGACCTCCTAGGTGAGTCAATGAGGGATGCTTATGTGATTGAGTATGATGACTTATCTTATAAAGCTAACTCTTCTGAATATGAATCTATCAAGCATGAGTAAGTGGTTGACATCACTATTGAGGCTTTTGTTGAGGTATTTGTGTGGTCTCAAAGAGTACTAAGGAGGGTGAGATTGTGCTTGACGAGGATGATAAGAAGGTTTTCTACCGTGAGATATTGAAATTACGTCTGTAGAATCGGATATACCAAACATTCCTCCATATGTATGTTATATTACAGTTATGATCCGTGTAAAATGATAAAAACTTCGATAGTGAATTGTCGATCGGTGATCGCAAGATTTTTTACATCCATGAAAAATTTTCACTAACTTTTTCGATCAGTGGTCGTTGTAATATGTCGTTCATTGTATTTAATCACGTCAAACCTCAACGTGGGTAAACGTTATTCACACTAGGTCTCAACGTGGTAAACATTAACCACACCGCAATCCAACGTGCCCTATAATTACCCACGTTGTACACTAATATAATTAGCAATGTATCACTACTATCAACGTTGATATTCGTTAATCATGTTAAGACATTACGCAAAAAACATCTTTATAAACATGCTATCAACGTGGGTAAACGTTTCCACTAACTTTTTTTTTTTTTATACATAGGTTAAAAAATTTTAACTGAGTAAATTGGATACAAAATTGAAGTCTTTTGATTCAATTTAAATTAAATATTCTTATGAAATAATCGAGAGCATGATGATATATGAGTAAGAAAATATTGAACATAAGAAATGAAATTCTAAATGAGTTTTGAGACTTTTCCGTCCGTATTCGAAACGATTTTATTGCCAAGTAAGCTGATAGTGTGAACTGTGAAGTAACCAGGTTGAGTTCTGATCTTCTCCAGCTCCGACGCATCCGTTCTGGGTCGTGTCCTCTCTCCAGCATCCCGGCGACGCACTGTCGACGTGATTGTCTCCTACGCGCCGCCTTTCCTCTTGCTTTGCAGATTACCGCTACTCGGGGCCGTCCTTGCGGAGGAGAGAGTTGCTAGGTTTTAATCGAAGCTTTTTTTTGCTGAATGCTCGCGTAGATTGAGCTCGAATTTGAGCTGTTCTTCCTTATTGTGATTCGAAGTCTTTTGTTTTATCCCAAATGATCTTGATTTCATGCTATTGACGATTCTATTTCCTTCGACTTTAGGGGTTTGTTGCATTAGGAATGTTCTTCTGTCCGCTCATTTGCTTGTAGCTGATGGCGTTGATGGTTTCAACTGTCCAATCATGCGCGAAGGTATGCGTCGATTGTGAAAAGTCTCTAGTTCTCAGTAAAATCCTGTTCGTTTGTAGGTTCCTGTTTCGAATGTTTCGCGGTTATTGAGCAATTCTTGCTTCACGTGTGTCATGTATTGGTCATCTTTTGTTTTGTGGATCGATGTTCTCTGAGTTTAAGCTTTTGAAAGAAAGGATATACGGTAAGAAGGTTATAAATGGTTTTCAAGAAGCTTAATCGTCAATATGTGTGACAAAAGTTGAATGTTGTGGACCTTATAATGCTACAGTAGCTTAATCTGTCATTGATCATGCTCGTTCTTGTCTACTATCCATCTAAGTTGGTTGACGAACATGGTTTATCTGCTGCTAATGCAGCGGCTTGCCGAGCATTTGACAAAGGACCATCCATTTCAGACGGGATTTGTCCCGTCACTCATCTGGACAAATAAACATGACTTACTAGAGCAAGTTTTTATTTTCTTACATCTTGATGCTGTATTTGTGATATCCCCTAGCCAGCAGTTGCACCATTTGAATTCAAACCTTGAAGTCATTTCTTGCTGTATTATATTTTGGCCGCATTGTTAAAGAGTTTTTCATGTTTAAACTCACTCTCTATACAACGAAGTGGAACAGAGAAGGGGGGAGGTGAAACTTATATAGTTCTACCAAACTAAGAAGAAATAAAGTATGTGGAGAAGATATAGTGTCAAAGAATTATACTTACCCCTGTTTGGTTGCATCTCCGGAAGCGGAATGAAAACAGATCTAGTCCATATATACTCTTATTCATGAATTATTTTGGAATCATTCATTGTTGTTTAAAGTTTGGAGTAAAATTTGATTAATTTTGATACCCTATAGGGTAACAAAATGGGGAAAGGAAACACATTTTGCATTGAAAATGAAAAAAAATGAACCTTATAGATTAATTTTATGAATGAACAATGACATTTAGTGGACTATATTCTCTTTCATTCAGTTTCCGCATTTGAAACAGGCCCGTAGTTTCTGAATAAGCCTGCTAATTTGAGAACCGGGAACCGAAAAGTTGATCTTGAGCCTGCATGATTAGAAAATGTTTTTTTTAATTTATTTTTGGAGCTCTGCCATTTCTATACATATTTTAAATATTCAGTTAATCCTAAACTAAGCAGAGCTTTCTCTTTCCAGTGTTTCAGAGGAAGGGACTGGACAATTGTAATGACATTTAAAGGCGATGGAGGTTATCAAGATGCTTTTTGGAGAAAAATGAGGTATTTTTGGACAATTCTTCGGTACAAATTTAAAAACAATCGCGTGATGATTTACAGAAAGTTCATAGATGAGATATAGTGATCAGTCTTTTTTGCTTTGCTACCTTAGATTTGAAAAGATTCTTTCTAGTGTATCAAAATTGTGCCATCGATCCAAGCACAAGTATGCTGAGCGGCTCATAGAGGAGATGAACAAGAATGGAGCTTCTAGCATGCCTGATCGATCCAAATTGCCTAACAAGGTATATTTTTTCTTCTTGTATAGTTGTATTAGCTTCTCTACTTAGTTGAGGCAGCAGAACTTTTGAGGGCGCTTTCATGGAAATTTAATATAAGCTCTGTGAAAAAAGAACAGAATTTCTGAAGCTTGTGAACATTTTAATAGGTGTATGTTCTCATGGAATACGACAGCGCTCACGATCAAGAGAAGAAAACAGGGACCAATGTTGAATCTGCACTAGATGATATTAGTCTGACCTTGGCTTGCCAAAGGTTTCCATCAATCACTATGGGAAGCTCCTTGTTTTTGGGATTGTATGATGATTCTGCTGCTATGAGAAGCCGCCCTGCACCTCAAAATGATAATTTTTTTCCAGCTAGTAAGGAGTCAGTATCCCCAAATAGGCTCCCTGATTCTGATATTTGGCCTTTCCTTGCTGCACATCCTAGTATGGTCTCCCCTGACTTGAAAGATGAAAGTACTTATCTGTTACAGTATCATGCTAAAGCACAGACTGCTGCATCTGATCATCAGTTTCATGCTGACGATTCATCTTCCTATGTGATCAGAGAAATTGCCAAACCTGTAGAAATTTCTCTGGACAAATCTATCAGCTGCATTCCTGGACTCAGTAAAAGAAATTGCCGTCAGCTGGAAGAATGTGGCTTTTATACGGTAGACTTTTA
Organism: Fagopyrum homotropicum; assembly: GCA_033239125.1. NCBI lineage: Eukaryota > Viridiplantae > Streptophyta > Magnoliopsida > Caryophyllales > Polygonaceae > Fagopyrum > Fagopyrum homotropicum. Next base: position 5,180,551 of record BSWB01000001.1, on the reverse strand, counting down.
CTTACAATATATGTTTCTGCCTAAATTCCGAGATAGATGATATTGTTTGGAAGCCTAAAAGGAGTGGGAGGGAGGGTCAATCATCAATTTCCTAGTCTCTCAGTAAAAATCTATCTCTAATTATTGAGAAGTCATTCTACTTTCAAGGAACATGGAATAAATTTGGAATATATGTAAATTTAGAAGCTGATAAATTTGTTGTAACATATTGCTTTTGAGGAGGTTAAGAGTTGCACTTAATATGTCATTTCCATGCAGCCACGCAAGTTACTGCAACATTTTCCTCGAACCTATGCCGATGCCCAGAATCCACATGCTGGAATTGTTGATGGGCAGTATCTTATATTCATCGGAAGGATTATATCTTCCAAGTAAGCTAATTTATGCAAGCATTGTATTTGTCTTTTGGACTATTTGTCTTCGTGATTCATAAGGATTGGAGCATAACGCCTGAATGCTTTCTTCTTTTAAGGGGGAACGAGATATCCTTTTCTATAAAACTAAACAAAGAGGTTGTTGTGGGCGGTGATATCATCAATAATCAATATTACAGTTTTCTGTTTTGCCTCTACCTCAGTCCACATGTTTCCCCTTAATATTATGCATTGCTATGTAACTAAAGGAGAAGTTTGATGGGTACAACGATTCTGCATGAACTAATATTTATACTCATACTTAATGCAGAGGAGTCAAAGCCAGTTATTCGTTTTCCTTTCTCGAGGTTGTTGTGGGTGGTGACATCATGGATCAATGTTCATCTTCTGCAACTAAGGAAAATGAAGATGGAAATTGCAGAAAGAGAACAATATATTTGCATTTGAAGAAATTTTTTCGTGGTGCTCGCTTCACAAACCAACCGTTTCTAACTAGTCTTCAACTGAAGCATAAAGAAGGAGATTTTGTCTGCGTCAGTGGCAAAGTAAGCATTCTCAACCAGTGATTTGTTTATTTTATTCTCGACAAATGATTTGGTCTATTGCATAATATTTTGGAAAAGTTTTGTTTGCTTCAGATTATGGAAAAATAGATCCTTAGTATCAGCTTTATCGCCAAACTATGTAATCTTGTCATTTTATATGAGTGTATGTATTATACTATTTGATAGAAGTTTATGCATGATAATATCTATATTCAGTACTATTTTCCTGCACATTCAAACCACAAAAGTAGAGCTTTTGCACGGTCTAAGCCAAACACTTATTATGCATTAAGTAAAGACGTAGAGTTCTTATTTTAGACATTCTCCTTTCAACTTCTGTCAGCTATTCACGAGTATGCCAGAATACGCAAATCACAGTTGACTGTCTATCAATCTCTTAAAGCCTTATTTTCCTTGGAAATAGATATCCACTTTCATTGAGGATGAAGAACAATGTCCATAGTTAGAATGAGAAAACTGGCATAAAAAAGTTGAAAAACGTATAGTTGATACAAGTTTTTTTTAAAGAAACTTATTTTTAAGACTTCAACACATCTTATCTCTAACACGGTAAAAAATTTAATAATTAAAAACGTCATCACATATACTCATATAGTTATACTATGTATTATGTAGTATGTATACTTCAATACTTGTGTAGGAAATCGAAATTAAAGTTGGAAATATTTTTAGTAAGTAATTAGTAAACTATAAGTTAAAACCAAAAGCTATTTTAAAGAGTTCAAATCATTGTTACATTACATGTATCGTGTTGGAGTTGGAGTTGAAGAATGTCATTATAGACTTATAATTATAGTATGGATTATGTAATATGTATTTATGTATATATAGACAATATAGTAAACTAAAGACTTATCTTTAAAAAGTTGATTCTTAAAAGTTATAGTATGAATTATGTATTTATGTGAAAATGATTTTAGTTGGATTGGATAATTATCCGCGAATATTTGGAAGATTTTTTTGATCAAAATTAACCGGATCTGAATATCCGACTTACAGTATGAATTATGTAATATGTCATTATAGACTTCTAGTATAAACTTATAGTATGGATTATGCCATTATTGACTTATAGTATAAACTTTTAGTATGAGTTATGTATTTATGTCATTATTGACTTATAGTATAAACTTATAGTATGGATTATGTCCAGGGGCGGAGCCAAATTTTTTTGTAGGGATGGGCAGAATTTTATGAATAAAAGTATCTATTGATTTTCAAACTTATTTATTGCTTCTTAATTACCAGTAATAATTCAAAAAATGCATTTGTTATTGTATATACTGCAATAAATAAATTATGTGTAATAGATAACTTTTTATTTTTAGAGATTTAATATATAAATAAAAGTCAGAAATATAATATATTACATATAATACTTTTAATATAAAAGTGTATGATCAAAGTGTAGTAATAAGAGTAAAAAAAGAAGATAAAACTAAAAGTACAGAACTTATAATTTATTATTTAAATTTATGTTTTCAAAGTGAACTGCAATTGCCGTGATTGATTGATTGTAATTGCAGGCTTCTTTTTTTTTTTTTAAGAAACTGCAGGCTTTTTCTCTAAAGAGTTACGGATTATAGTCAATTCAACTGTAATTTATGTGGCTTATGACCTCATGGGCCACAATCTCTCACGGATGGGCTATAATATATTTTATTTACAAAAATACTTTAGTAGTTGGACAATGAGCGGCAGACGGCCAACGTGCACAGATATACATTCATTCTTCGTACCTGGTCTAGCCTCACAACCCTTTGCGATTTTATGCATCACATGGTGCTGGTCTGAGCATAGCAACAACAGTGAGGGTAAAAAAGTGTCAGAATGTGGATGTCCTTTAACAAATATTTTCTTTAACTCTATGCTGTGTGCATCATACATTTGTGTGCTTCTGTTTATAATGCACATGCTTATTCCTCTATGATTTACCTAACACAAGCTTTGCAGAAATGTATGTTCTAATGTGGATATTCTCCAACATGCATCTTTTTTTAGTTTTTTTTTTCTGCATGAGTTCTTACCTTCTCATATGCATGCTTCCTAGGGTATTTATTCTCCTTTATAGTAGCATTTTGTCATATAGTGTGCTGATCCAAATCTGGATATTAGGTTAGGAGCATGAATAGTGAAGATCACTATGAAATGAGGGAATATAGTCTGGATCTGATCGAAGAGGAATGCAATCCATCTGCATATATAGAGAGGAAACCATACCCTATATACCCTTCAAAGGGAGGACTCAAACCTCTATTTCTTAGAGATATCATCCGGAGGTATTCTTTTCTTCCTGTTCTGCTGTTTTTACTGAGCATCAAGGCGACTTCTGCTTTCTCAATTTAGCAAGGAATTATTGACTGACTACACATAGTTGATGCTGGAGGTTGGTGCATACTATCATGACATACCAACATTACTTGGAATATTGGACGACTTCTAATTATTAAGACCTAAGTAGATAATGGAAACATTTGCATACTCTTACACTTTAAAGTGTTCCCAACTCTACACTGCAATAATTCGATAGAAAGGTGTTTTTTTTTAGAATTTCAATCGTGAATGGGAATAGTCAAATGAAACATGTATATAATACATGTGATAATACAAGACCATCTTGATGACATGTATCCAATAGGTAAATGCATATGATATATGGCTCTATATTGTTTACTATTCGTTAGCAGGGAAGATAGCTAGGTACTTGCTCTTTGAGTGGAAAGAATGGATTTCTGTTGGTGGTCCTTATATAAGTAATTAGTTTATAATTTAAAAGGGCGATGTATTTCAGTTCTAGCTATAGTATAGCTTCATTTTACCCAAAACAGGGGATGTACTGCCTTCATGTAGTGGTTTCTAGTTTCGACTTTTTAATACTCCCTCCGATCACAATTCACAATTAATTGTCGTTTTAGCATTAGAAATTGATCACAAAATGAGTGTTGTTTTAAGTTTTCTAGACCATTAACTAAGTGAGAGTTAGAGTTGTTCTTGAAAATTGGAGGGAGTATTTGTTTGTGTACTTGATCTTAATGCTTGATGTGTTATTAATTGAAAAGATGGGCGGAGAATTATTTTTTGGGTGATCTGTAAACTCTGAAGAAGCCTCTTTATGATGTTTTGTTTCTTTTGTATGTGGAACTTATGACTTCTTGTTTTTAAAGTTTGCACAACATGACAGTAACCAGTACATGTTTTACTTCCAACTTTTTGTTCAATTGTTCAGAACCTTGCAGTATTTGCCTTCTCATGTGGATCCTATCCCCCGAGATATCACTGTTGAATTTGACCTTCTGCATCTTCATGATGTAAGCAAAGTATACTAGCATTATGGTTATACCAAATCGTATTTTGCCTCTTTCGAGAATATTTTATGACTTTGTGGCTTAAGTTTTGCTTTGAAATTTTTTACTAAAGGTTCCATATGGAATGGTTTTGCTTTGCTAGTTATATCCTTATTGAACATTTATTCAAGTATTGTAATGCCCTAGATCACACAGTAATGGGCTCATTGGATGTGAAATGATACAACTATAAAAACAAATGTAAAATGAATCCTGATTTTTTTTCCTTTTATGCTACCTTAGATTTGTAACTGCCAAGCTGAAAATGAGTATTCAGTTCAATAAATTAGTTTACGAATTTCAAAGAAAGGTCTGCTCTACAAAGTTATGGAATATCATAATATCAACCACTTGGGTTGATCAGATCCTCCCATTATCCTTTTCAACATTAATCACCGTAGTTAGGCATCAGGATACACCATGAGGTTAAAATTATACTCTTTAAGTTTTGCTTTATGCACGGGTAACACAAAAACTTCTTTACTATGGTGTAGGATTTGTCTTAAGATGTTAAGATACAAGGTGAACTGAGTAACAATCATCGATGAGTATTCTGAGTACCTGCATGTAAAAATATGTGTGGCGCTGTTAGCATTTAAAAACTTACATATGCAGTGCACTCTGATCCATAACCAGATCTAACTTCTTTGAAGATGTGAACTATTTATACAAAAACATTCCATCTTTTGGTTTGATGTTTAGTGGGCTACTCTTACATGCTCATACCTGTTGCCAAAACTGCCCTTCTCACCATCTCTTGGCAATATTGAAGAAAACATACAAAAATTGAAATATCAAGAGGGTAAAAACTCTGAAGGTAACCTAAACTAGATAGCATTCTTTGTTTATTTTAGATTTAAGAATACATATCTCGTGGTCAACCACTTCTTGGTTTTACATTCAATGTTAAATCAGTGTCATGTCTTTTGTGGGCTTAGTTGTGGTATGCGAATTCAATGCTATGTTGTGTTAATGTAGGCTTATGCAGCAATTCACCAGCCCAAGGATTTGAATGAGGCAGACATGGCTCGCAGAAGATTTATATTTGATGAGTTCTTTTATCTTCAGGTAACTAATATATTACTTTGCTTGCTGGTAACTTGTGCATTTCAGAAACAATGGATAATTTAGTTACTTGCCGACACTCAGAAAGAACAAGATAGGCACCTGATGTTATTTATAGAAGATAGTTGTGTCTTCTGTTTGAGTCATGTGTTATCCAAGTTGCATAAAATATTCAATTATGCTTGGACTATTCTGTGCTCTTTTTGTCGGATATACTTTCTTTATCTTTTCCTTCTGCTATTGATACTTGTATCTGGAAGGTTTCATTTTGCTGGTACTATATCACATTGCCGTGCTTCAGTTTCATGCTAAGTTTTACCAGTCTCCACTTTCTCTTCAACAATGTACTGTTAAAACAGAGAGGTTTGCTAATGGGAGAAGCCTCTGATAAATCGCTTTATCCATCTAAATATTTTCCTTCGAATTTTTTGCCACTGTCATGGATTAGTATATAACAAGAAATTTTTTTTAATCAAATTTCGTTTTTATTTTGGGTTCCTGTCTAGCTGGGACGATTTTACCAAATGCTAGAAGGTCTTGGCTCACAAATAGAGAAGGAGGGATTACTTCAGAAGTATCAGAACCCAGTAATTAATGCCGCCTTCACTGAGGAATGGTCCAGTCTTGCTAAGGATTTTTTACAATCACTTCCATATTCGCTGACTTCTAGCCAGCTAAGTGCTGCTTCAGAAATTATTTGGGACTTAAAGCGACCAAGACCTATGAATAGGCTACTGCAGGTATTATAGTTTTTCAGCATCATACTTTTATTCTGTTCCTGACTGTCTATTCTGAAAAAGCATCCCTGGTTATAGGCCTATGGTTCACACCTCTTGTAACATGAAATTGCCATCCATTATTGATTCCTCAACTCCTTTTGTAGAGTTTGGTGTTTTGCTGATTCCTGTTGATCCACGTTGACGTGGTTTGTATCTCAGGGTGATGTTGGATGTGGAAAAACTATAGTTGCATTCCTGGCTTGCATGGAAGTCCTTGGCTCAGGTTATCAGGTTGGTTGTGGTAATTCTTGGCATGGAGTGTTTTGGTCATGGAAAGAGCAGTGGTTATATACTTATTTCTCCTTGTTTATCTAGTTTAGCCTTTAATTGTGTTTTTTTTATTGTGTTCATTTGTTCAAATTAGTTAAAATGTTGGATTTTCCATCACCTAATTGAATACGTTCTGGAAGTCAACTTAGTTTGAACTCAAGATACCTGTACAATTAGAAAATATTTATTTCTCTAGTTACCCACGTTTTTGACATTTTCATGTGCTTCACCCCATTGTTTTTTTGAGTTACAACTCTGTTGTCTTGAAGTTTCTTTTTATATAACATGTACTGGCATTATCTAAAGTAGTATAGCTTGTTTCATTTGACAAATAAGCGATATTGTCTTTTGTCAAGTAGCACACCTTGTGTATGAACATTCATGTGCCTGTGTTCCTCTTTGGATTATTGGAAGGATTCTCATCCTATTGTAATTTCACAGGCAGCTTTAATGGTTCCAACCGAGTTACTTGCTATACAGCACTATGAGCACCTTAAAAACCTCTTGGACCAGATGGAAGTTGATAAAAAACCTTCCATTGCGTTACTTACGGGGTCAACTCCCACCAGACAAGCCCGGGTGGTTCGCCAGGCAAGTGCATTATTTCTTTCTTTTTCTGCTTTTTTGAAAAAAAAAGTTTATGATTCTGCTGAGATTATGTTTGTTTGCAGGGTCTGCAAAATGGAGATATCTCCCTGGTGATCGGAACCCATAGTTTAATAGCTGAAAAGGTGGAGTTCTCAATGTTAAGGCTTGCTGTAATAGACGAACAACATCGGTTTGGTGTGATCCAGCGAGGACTATTTAATAGTAAGGTAACTTGGATATGTTTTTAGCAAAAGTGGAATATTATTTTCAATGCGTTTACTTTACAGTTAGAATTTTCGATTTATTTCCTTCCTATAGATTTGCTCTTTCATCTCTCTCCGTAGATTATATGTACATGCATTCAAATGATGTCTCAGGGCTTTGGTCGAGAAGTGCTAAGCATTTAGATGAATGGGAAATTTGAACCCTTGATTTGAGGCGTAGAAGTTTTTAACGCTACGCGCACTTTTTAGAACAGTCTTTGAGAAAGTGCTCTCCTATGAGTCATCTGCTTTCTATGTTTTTAGTGAAGGATCATCTTTGCTCTTTTCTCATTGATATTTCAGTCCTCTGTAATTGCACTTATAAAACACATGCAAATAGTATTTAAAGATTGATCTCCTTTAATTTTATGACATAATATGAAGCGGCATAACAATCTCTAAGCACAGCCTTTAAGAATTTGTTCAACTAACTTATTTCTTAGCTATCCAGATAACCAGAAAATTTTTACCTCTCGCACATATGCATGGAGATGTGCTTTCAAATAGTAAATTCTGTAGCTGCAGACCATTTTGCCACTAGGTTCATATGTTAAGCAGGAATATATGCTAAGTGGTAGCTTTTGCTTCCAATAGAGCAGTTTATCAAGACCTCCTGATGGAACTCAAACATCTGGATTTGCAGGCCTTGGCCTGTTCTTCTTAATTCTCTGTATATCAAGTACTGAAACAATGATATTGACTCGTGTCATCTACTATGGGGAAGTAGAATCAGAGAGTGGTACTTCTTTTATTTAAAAAGGAGTAAAGAAAATCAGTAAATCGGTTGTGCAATTATAATTTGACCACCTAGGCCAAGAACATTTATCTTTGTGTGCGAGTTTTGGTTTTATTACTGTTATTCCTGTTGTTTTTGCCACCATTTTATTTTAGTTTGACCCTTTTGGAATCAATTATTCCACCTTTTACTGGCTTAGAAAGCTTAATTGTGCTGTGCGATCCCCTTGCCCACACTGGACTAGAGAATTCAAATTTTGAACTTTGCCTCCTCTCTCTGTGGGGGAATTGATCCTTCTCTTATATTTTTCTAAAAGCTGATTATGACTTTAAAACTTGCAGCTTTATAATACAGGTGGTAAAGTAGAAGCAGATGCAGATTTAGCTAGTGATGCATCAATAGGCAATAATAAGAAGATGGCACCTCATGTGCTAGCTATGTCTGCCACTCCTATCCCAAGGACGCTTGCTTTGGCTCTCTACGGTGACATATCCCTGACACATGTATGTGCAGATTCCTAGTGTTGTTGTAATGTTTGTTTTTAAACTTTAGTGCCCATTTGGTTTCAACTCCAGAAACGGAAAAAAAAACGAATTTGGGCCATTTAAATGTCATTGTTCATTCATAAAATTAGTCTCTAAGGTTCATGCTTTTTCATTTTCAATGCAAAATGTGTTTCCTTTCGCTCATTTTGTTTCCCTATTGGTATCAAAATCGATCAAATTTTACTCCAACTACTTTAAACCACAAGGAATGATTCCAAAACTTTTCATGAATAAGAGTGTATATATGGACTAGATTCGTTCCCATTCCATTTCTAGACATGCAACCAAACGGGGGTTGATCTCTTTCAGTAATTGCTACAAAAGAATTCTCGTATAAAAAATGCGCATCTGTTTGGCCTGCTTCAACTTCCATTTCTGCTTGTTGATGACAGATAACAGATTTACCTCCAGGAAGGATACCGGTGGATACACATACCATGGAAGGAAATGAGGCTGGCTTTGAGAAGGTTTACGAGGTATTATTCTACCTCCAATTTAAATATATGCTAATACTTCAGGGCAATATCTCCTCCTATTGCTCCTGACCTCCTTATGTGAACACCTGGAAAAAGCCTTGATTAATGTATAATTGTGTTCATTTCACATTAAATAACTTAATCGTGCAGTTTTAGATCAACAATTGTTGGAAGATGATGTAATGATATAGATGAAGTTTAAATTGTTCAATGATCTTATAAACAAAATAAGAAACTGTTGTTGGCTGGGAATATGATGTGCTGAATTATAGGCCTATTGTTGTTGGCTTTCTACTGATGCTAGAAAATCTAAAGGAATTATCACCACAGTGTGTAGACAAACACCGTAGTATGCACCACATATTTCCGTAGCCTGCTTTAGTTGTAGTCTATCATCGAATTACTCTTGTTATGATTAGTACAGAAATCCCACAGTACATCAAGCAAAGGAAAATTCAGCTCTTAAGTAGAGAAAGTTTCTTGAGTAGTGTACAATTAGAAAAGACTTGCGACTTAGGGGCTTTTGGATGTCGTGCATTATATTGCAAGTATGTAGTGTCCGACTTTAGAACTAAACTAAATAGAATTGTGTAAAATGTAGTATAAATAGTACATGTACTGTTTATAAGCCGTGTTTGTCAATAGTCAATACTACATTATAATGCAAAGCAACCAACAACACTTCTGCTGAAATGTATTTTAGGCCATAAAGCATGTAGTGTAAAACTTGCATTATGCATCCAAACAAGCTGTAAGTGATGATTTTTAGATTTATTTTGTTAATGAAAAGGTGATGTATGTGATAGATGATGTCAAGTGAGCTACAATCAGAAGGGAAAGTATATCTTGTATATCCGGTCATTGAATTGTCAGAACAGCTCCCCCAGCTCCGCGCTGCTGCAGCAGATCTTGAAACCATATCCGCAAAGTTTCCTGATTACAAATGTGGCTTGCTGCATGGGAAAATGAAGGGCGACGAGAAAGAGGAAGCTCTAAAACGCTTCTGTCTTGGAGAAACTCCCATTCTTCTTGCAACACAAGTCATTGAGATAGGAGTTGATGTGCCAGACGCCTCAATGATGGTTGTTATGAATGCAGAGAGATTCGGGATAGCTCAGCTCCACCAACTTCGTGGACGGGTGGGACGTGGGTCAAGGAAATCCAAGTGTATACTGTTGGCTTCAACAGCCGCTGGTCTGACCCGTTTGAAGGTATTGGAGAACTCATCAGACGGGTTTCATCTTGCGAACCTAGATCTCCTCTTACGCGGGCCTGGAGATTTGCTTGGCAAGAAACAGTCAGGACACCTTCCCGAGTTTCCTATTGCCCGTTTGGAGATAGATGGCAATATACTACAGGAAGCACACGTCGCAGCTCTGGTATTTCTTTCTCTTTCTATAAGATTAAGCCCCTGTTTGGTTGTAACTCCGGAAACGGAAATGGAATGGCATAAGTGTACCTTGTTCATCAATTTTTTTAGAATCATTCATTGTGGTCTCATGCAAAATGTGCATTTGTTTCCTCTAATTTTGTTTCTCTATAGGGTATCAAAATAATCATATTCTACTCCAATTAGTTCAAACCACAAGGAATGATTCCAAAAATTTTCATGAACAAGGATGGACGTATGGACTAGATTCATTTCCATTCTGTTTTCGTTTCCGGAGTTACAACCAAACGGGTCCCAAGTCTTTTTCAGCTTTGTACAAATGTTTTTTCGCAGCTTAAACTGTTTATTTCTAGCTTAAAATACTTTCTGCTCGCGTTCTTGTCTAGTTTCTAAGATAACTAGTTAACCAGAACTCTGGTCGATTTATTTGCAGAAAGTATTAAGCAGGTCTCAAGATCTAGAGCAGTTCCCAGGGCTTAAAGCCGAGTTGAGCATGCGACAGCCATTGTCGCTCCTTGGTGATTGAGTTTGAGACAGTTCATTCGAATCCACATAGGCTCGTGTATGTGTAAAGTTTGGTTTTTATTTTGTTCCTTGAACTTTGGTTTTGCAGTAACAAGGAATCTGTCACAGCCATTTTAGCATATATGTTGACAGTTCAAGGCATGATGTGAATCAGAACACTGTCTGGAACAAAATTTGTTGTAAACGTATGATTTGTTCATATATAATCAAAGACGATCAATTTAACATCATTGGCATCTGGATGGCACATCAAGTAAGCTGGCGGGGTGTTTTGTATGTAAACCTAATCAAATGTGTAAATTATATAAGTTTACTATGATTTTGAAGAGATCGTACTTTTTGTAGAGAAGTTTGATTCAGTTGTTTATACCTTCTAGTTTAGTTTTAATACATTAACCGTTTTCCCTCTCTATGTATATATATTCAAAGTTTTAGATACGTAACAAATTAAATCAGATCTATACTTTTATACTTATGTAACTTCTGTAAAAGTTGTTATATTAGGTGCAATAAACTTTAAACCTTTCAAGCATAAACTCCACATTAGTCTTAACCCAGCTCTTGTAGCTCAGTTGGTTAGAGCACCCGTTTAGTAAGCGGGAGGTCTTGAGTTCAACTCTCAACAAGAGCAAATTCTTAGTTTTTAATATTTTTTAATGGTTTGATTATGGTAAATAGTCCCTTTAAGCTATCAATATTATTGAAACAATTTGGTTTACTAGACTTTTTCTACAAAAGCAAATTATCAGTTTATTTTTATGTTTTGATCACAATCATGGTATCAAACTTCTCATTTTTCTTACATTAGCTCTTGTACCTCAGTTGGTTAGAGCACTCATTTAATAAACAAAAGATCTTGTTTTGATAACATGGATATGAAGATTGACCCGTACATTAACCAAATAAAAAAACTTCAATCCTTATTAAAGGTAATCATATCAAATGGTATCACACTTTTCATTTCTATTACATTAGCTCTTGTAGCTCAATTGGTTAGAGCACCCGTTTAGTAAGCGGGAGGTCTTGAGTTTAACTCTCAATAAGAGCAAATTCTTAGTTTTTAATATTTTTTTAATGGTTTGATTATGGTAAATAGTCCCTTTAAGCTATCAATATTATTGAAACAATTTGGTTTACTAGACTTTTTCTACAAAAGCAAATTATCAGTTTATTTTTATGTTTTGATCACAATCATGGTATCAAACTTCTCATTTTTCTTACATTAGCTCTTGTACCTCAGTTGGTTAGAGCACTCATTTAATAAACAAAAGATCTTGTTTTGATAACATGGATATGAAGATTGACCCGTACATTAACCAAATAAAAAAACTTCAATCCTTATTAAAGGTAATCATATCAAATGGTATCACACTTTTCATTTCTATTACATTAGCTCTTGTAGCTCAATTGGTTAGAGCACCCGTTTAGTAAGCGGGAGGTCTTGAGTTTAACTCTCAATAAGAGCAAATTCTTAGTTTTTAATATTTTTTTAATGGTTTGATTATGGTAAATAGTCCCTTTAAGCTATCTATTGATATTATGGTTTACTAGACTTTTTCTAGTTTTTTGTGTTCAGTAAATGTACCCTTGAGAGAAGAGTGTATAGAGTTTGAGAATAAATACAAAAGCAAATTATCAGTTTATTTTATGTTTTGATCACAATCATGGTCAAATGGTATCCAACTTCTCATTTTTCTTACATTAGCTCTTGTAACTCAGTTGGTAAGAGCACTTGTTTAATAAACAAAAGATCTTGTTTTGATAACATGGATATGAAGATTGACCCGTACATTTAACCAAATAAAAACACTTCAATCCTTATTAAAGGTAATCATGTCAAATTGTATCAGATTTTCATTTTTATCATATTAGCTCTTGTAGCTCAGTTGGTTAGAGCACCTGTTTAGTAAGCGGGAGGTCTTGAGTTCAACTCTCAACAAGAGCAAATTTTTATTTTTATGTTTAGTAAATGTACCCTTGAGAGAAGAGTGTATAGAGCTTGAGAATAGATTACCAATTTATTTTCATATTTTGGTCAAAATCATGATCAAATGGTATCAAACTTCTCATTTTTTCTTACATTATCTCTTGTACCTCAGTTGGTTAGAGCACTCGTTTAATAAACAAAAGATCTTGTTTTGATAACATGGATATGAAGATGGACCCGTACATTTAACCAAATAAAAACACTTCAATCCTTATTAAAGGTAATCATGTCAAATGGTATCAGACTTTTCATTTTTATCACATTAGCTCTTGTAGCTCAGTTGGTTAGAGCACCCGTTTAGTAAGCGGGAGGTCTTGAGTTCAACTCTCAACAAGAGCAAATTCTTAGTTTTTAATATTTTTTTTAATGGTTTGATTATGGTAAATAGTCCCTTTAAGCTATAGATATTATTGAAACAATTTGGTTTACTAGACTTTTTCTAGTTTTGTATTTAGTAAATGTGAGTTTGAAAATAAATTACAAAAGGTTGGGTATATTTACTTAATTTGAAACTAGACTTTTTCTAGTATTGTGTTTAGTAAATGTGAGTTTGAAAATAAATTACAAAAAGGTTGGGGTATATTTACTTAATTGAAACATTAAAAAGTATAATTACTACTATAATTTTTCAAAAAGGCCTAGTTATCAAAATTACCCGTTATTATTTGACTTATTTTTTTTATAGAAGAAGAAATACATATAATTGAATAAAAATGTATGTTTTTTAATATAGCCGTAACGAAAATAATAAAAAGACAAAGGGTACCATGTCTTATTATTCTTGCAACACTTGCATACATTTTGGAGGGTTTTGTTTTGGCAATTTGGATGAGATAGATAAAACCTCAAAAATATGTTAATTCTTTCACCGACATATTTTTGTGCTTTCTCACTTTCATCTTTCTTTATAATTCTTCATGTTGCATTGATTTTGGACATCCTTTAGAATGAAGTATTCTTTTTTCTATATGAGAGAATATATTCTCAATTATTTTGTTACACCATTTTAACAGCAAACCATTCAAAAGCTTGACTTAAGTCTTCAGATGTATAATATGTTAAGTATGAGCTACAAGTCAAGAAAACAAAGCAAACAAAGAGTTTGAGGAGCAACTTGATAAGCTTGATAAAACAAATATTTGACTTTCGTCGAAAGTTTTCGGTATAAAATCTTATCGGATTTATGTATTTGCTTTTTAATTTATAATGTATGTATATGAACGTGCAAAAATCTACCCGTATGTTATTTGGTTCACCGGAATTTATTATGTAGTCAAGCGTCAACCGAATCGGACGATTGGTCTTGAAGAAACGTGTGAAGAAGGAAAATTCTTACATCAATTATAAATAAATAATTAGTCTAATATATATGATCGGTGAATTAGCCATTCTAATAAAATCCAATTAAACTTATATATTGGGTTTCTAATACATGATTTGCCTAAATTTAATACATACATACATACATATAAAATGTGTTTTACTTTTAAAAATAAACCCTAAGGAATTCTAAGTTTCTAACTTATCAAGTTGGTAATAGGTGGAGAGTATATTAACCAGAGTTAAAAACTCTTACTTTGACTCAATGTTGATTGTTAATCAAAAACATTAATTATTTGCCTATAAACTATTTACTTGTTACCTTTTATACATTTAATCGTTTATGATATAATATCGTGTTATATATTATGAACCAAAATTTTAAGGTTCTAATACCGGACATTGTAGATCAGAAGGTATCGATTATTTACGAGGGTGATCTCTTTGATTGTAACTATATCAAAAGGTATCGATTATTACGAGGGCGATCTCTCTTTGATTGTAACTATTTGTACAAATGTTTTGTGTTTTTGTAACTTGTATACATAAGACGTGGTCCAAACCTTCCTTTTAAAACTATGATTTAAGGCTATGATTGAAGGCTTATTATGATAAAGTACATAAATCATTGAAACTCATACTTTAATTTTTGGTGATCAAAGAATTTAGTAGGGTTGGGTATTGATGAGACCTCGTGATAAGATGGGTAAGTTTACATTTGATAGACGTATTCATAATCTTTACGCTGCAAGACGGTTGATAATGTGTCTGTAAAAGAGATTTAGATTATGAAAATTTACGTAGCTTATAGAAAATAACCTAATGTAAGTAATTTTTTTATATTTTAAAATCTAGGTGAAGGGAGTTTACGATAGCTTAGTAATGATATATTACAAGTATAAGTTGTATAATCCTTTGAAGATTTTGCATTCATTCCCATCAACTTCATTCTCTTCTTTTAAATTTCAGGTTTATTTTGTTCGTTCCCAACATTGAATGCCAAATCTAGGGTTGAAGGAAACCATTCGTCTTCAATTTCATTCCTATAATACATGTTGTCTAATAGACCCATAATGTTTACAATGCAAATTAAAAAGTTAGTTGTGTTTTCGTTTGGGAGATAGAATATAAAACTTATGGAGCTTATCAAACTTACGAAGATTATGGAAGAATCATAAGCCGAGTGGCCTAATTTATGTAATCTTATGCTAACTTATAGAAGTTTTTTTTTTTATAAATTTCATATGTAGAGGGAACTTACAATACCTTATTAATAAGATATTACAAATATAACCCTATAAAAATTAACATCAAACGAAGAGTAAAGACTCATATATCAATTACAAAAAGTTTTTTTTTTCTCTCAAACATCTATCAAACTTATCAAAAAAATAAGTTCGTTCAATCAACTATTTACAAATTTTAACTAAATAATCTTCAGCTAAGATTTAGCTCTAATAAGCTCAAGGTTCTCAAACAGATTCAATGTCTAATAATGTATTGTTGCCTTGTTGGTTGTTCGAGGCTTGCCTTGATGAACATAGGTTCCTTACCACTTGTATCCTAATGAGAAATCCAATGGACTATATATAGATTGAACCGTGTGTATAAGTGCATGCGTTTGAAACCGAACACATACAATAAATGATATTTATCATAAAAGACATTTGAAATGGGAGGAGAAGTTTACCAACCTTATATACTAATACTTTACTTATTTATGTAATCGAATGCTGTGTGAAAGTGTTGATATGTCGAGCGTAAATGCTAGAGAGTCTTCAATTGTAATCAAGAAAGGATAAGCCCTTGATGAATACGGTTTTTAATTTTTATTGGCCAATTTATATTCCATCGGATATCCGATATTTTGTATTCAAAATGAATAATTATTCATAAATATCAAATTATTTATTGAAAAATGAGCTAACAATGCAATTTTTTTTATTGGGTAGACTAAGTATGCTCTTTTGATTTTTAATTATTAGATTGTTTTTTTTAATATTAATTTCTAGTTAATTGAAAAAATAGGTCATATATGAAAATATTTTTTGAGCTGGGGTGCGCCACTGCCTAGTCAGCCCACCCCCTAGCTCCGCCTCTGGCTCCAAACCGAAACCGAACCTAATTTTACAGGTTTGATTTTCGGTCCATGTAATTCGAAAATTCGGTTCTGTTTTTGTCGGTTTGGCTCGGTTTTGGACCTATGCTCAACCCTAAAGATAATACATCCCTCGGATTTTAAGGCAATAGATGCAAAACCCCATAAAGAAGGAAACAAGAAAATAATTAGTTGGACCGAATGTTTTTTTTTTAATGATCATAGAAAGAAGGGAAAAACGTATTCAACTCTCCGTATCCAACTTCACTCACATACCCGACTTCACGTATCCAACTTCAATCATATACTTATCTTCACTCACACGTCCAACTTCACGTACTCAACTCCACTTATGTGTCCAACTTTAATCACGTGCGCAACTTCACTCACGTTGAAACTAAGTAACTAAAACTGGTAATCCAATTGAGTGATTAAAATTGAGCAAGGTAATCGAATTGGATACACAATACATAATCTAAAAGTATGACCATTTTTTTAATTACAAAAAATTACAACAATGACTCAGAAGAGACACTCAATATTCCTTTGAGCTCCTCCTTATCACAACTCCCTCTTATTTATATTCTTCTCACCATACTCTACTTCACTTGCTAATAGCTATCTTCAAATCCTTTACTCTACCACCTAATTACTTTCAAAAAAAATAAACAAAATAAAAAAAAAGTTAGTTAAATAACGCCTTTTCCCCTCCTTTTTCCAACTTTACCCTCATCCTCTCTTCAAATTTACCAACATCACCCCTGAAACTTCTGAGAGGCTAAAATCAAGATCAATGATAACATGGCACGATTTCTACACAGTAATGGCGGCGATGGTGCCACTATACGTGGCGATGATGCTCGCTTACGGCTCAGTCAAGTGGTGGAAGATCTTCAACCCTAATCAATGCTCCGGCATCAACCGATTTGTGGCGGTTTTCGCTGTTCCACTTCTTTCTTTCCATTTCATCTCCACCAACAACCCTTATCAGATGAATCTCCGATTCCTCGCCGCCGATTCACTCCAGAAAGCGATCACCCTCGGCGGACTTACAGCGTGGGCCAGTTTAGCCAAAAGTGGTTCCCCTGAATGGATGATTACTCTCTTCTCCCTCTCTACACTTCCCAATACTCTGGTTATGGGAATTCCTCTGCTCATCGCCATGTACGGAGAATTCGCCGGTTCTCTTATGGTTCAGGTGGTTGTTCTTCAATGTATAATCTGGTATACTCTTCTTCTCTTCCTTTTCGAGTATCGTGCTGCTCGGATTCTGATATTGGAGCAATTCCCGGAAACGGCGGCGTCGATTGTATCATTCAAAGTCGACTCCGACGTCGTTTCACTTGACGGCCGTGAATTCCTTGAAACCGACGCTCAACTCGGGAATGACGGAAAACTCCACGTCACCGTCCGGAAATCAAACGTCTCCCGCCGATCATTCACCGGCGGTTCGTATACTCCTCGCCTCTCCAACCTCACCGGAGCTGAGATTTACAGTCTCAGCTCCTCCCGGAATCCTACCCCTAGAGGCTCGAATTTCAACAACGCCGATGACTTCTACTCCATGATGCAGAGACCTTCAAATTTCGGTTCTGCAGATATTTATTCAGTTCAATCTTCCAGGGGACCCACTCCTCGGACTTCTAACTACGATGAGAACGGCGTTAATTCTCCGATATTCGGTTTCTTCCCGGCACAAAGCGGATCACAACCGGTAAATCCGTATCCGGTTCCGAACCCGGAGCTTCTTGGTGAAGGAAATGGGAAGATTAATAATAAAGTGAATATTGATGCTAAAGAACTTCACATGTTCGTCTGGAGTGCTAATACGTCGCCGGTGACGGAGGTAAGCGGACTCCATGTCTTCGGCAGCTCGGAATTCCCCAAACCGGATAATTCCGAGGCCAAGGAGATCCGGATGGTGGTTCCGGATCAATTACCACAAAACGGGGAATCAAAAGGTAATACTCTCTCCGATAAAAAATAAGTATCGTTTTAGCTTTAGAAATTTGATCACAATTATCTGTCGTTATAAGTTTTTTAGTCCAATAAATGAACAATAATTATAAGAAATGTTCTTGAAAATTGGTGTAAATGATTAATTTTAGTTCTAAAATCTTTCTTATTGGTTTAAAAGAAGGTTGAATATTAAATAAGTGATAAGATTTTAAAAAAAACTTTACAAAATTTATTTTATTTAATATTTTTTTTAAAAATTGTGTCAAAGGTTAAAATGATAGTTAATAATGATCGGCGGAAGTATTAAATTTGACTTATAATCAAATTTTATGTTTTTTATTTTAAATTTTGATTTGTCAGACGCGTTGGAGGAGAAATTTGATCAAGAAATAGTAGAAGGACCGATTAGGGTTTCAAGAACAGCTGTTGGTGGTGGTGGTGGTGGTGGGGCGGCGGAGGTAGTGGCGGGGAAGCAAATGCCGCCGGCGACAGTGATGATTAGGTTGATCTTGATTATGGTTTGGAGGAAGCTTATTCGTAATCCGAACACGTATTCGAGTCTGATTGGTCTTACATGGTCGTTAATTGCATTTCGGTAAGCAAGTTATTGATTTTGGATTAGTGATGATTAATTAGTGATTAACAGTAATGATGAAAAGGTGATTATTGTTGTAGGTGGAATGTGAGGATGCCTAAGATAGTAGAAAAGTCGATTTCGATTCTCTCCGACGCGGGTCTAGGAATGGCTATGTTTAGCTTAGGTAAATTCATTGCTTTCAACCACTTTTTAATATCAAATCACTATAATTATTAAATCTCGAATGAAATTCAATTATACCTATACTATGATTTTTTTTAAAACTAATTAATGAGATTAATATTTTTTTAGTTTTCATTTATTTGTTTTTATTATTTAAACCACTTTAATAAATTTTTATTTTTCTTAACTACTCTAATAAATTTGATTTTCTTCTTCCTACAATTCTAATATTTATCTAATCCATAATTTTATTTATATTAGAACATTCTTTGATTTTTATTTATATATTTTCGTTTAATAAAATAATAAGTAGATTTAATTAAAAATAATTAATCAGTAAATTTCATCTTAAAAACCCACATATTCATACATGAATCAAATCACTAAATAAATTGATCTACAGTCACATTTAATAAAAACATATATTTATATAAGTGTATTGGCGATTGACGTTATTGTCGAATCATATAAATATTAATATTACTTGCTTGATAAAATTTAAAATTTAACACAAAAGAAATTTTGCTAAAATAAAAACTTTTACCTATATTTTCACTTATGATAATTATGCTAAATTAATTATTTAAATCAATTATTAGATTTGTACGAGTTCAATATATATAAAAATAATTATAATAACAAAAAAATCATATAAAACACGACATATATTAAACCAATATCCATTAATTTTTTTTTTAGAAACAATTTGGTTTACTAGGCTTTTTCTAGTTTTGTGTTAAGTAAATGTACTCTTTGAAAGAAGAGTGTGTAGAGCTTGAAAATAAATACAAAAGGTTGGGGTATATTTACTTAAGAGAAAATTACCTAAATAGTACTCCATATTTTAGGCTGACTAAACTTTAGTACCCGTCGTTTAAACTACCAAAACGGTACCTCACCTATTGAGTCCGACCAAAGATTAGTACCTAGATTAGTATTGACACGTTAATTTAACAAATTAGTGTTAAATATTTATGGTAGGTGGATAATTTTGCCTAAGTTAGACGGACAAATTTGCCCCTAATATTTAACACCGATTTGTTAACTTAGAGTGTAAACAGTAATCTAGATACTGACTATTGGTCGGACTCAATAGGTGAGGTACCGTTCTGATAGTTAAAAAGACGGGTACTAAAGTTTAGTCAGCCCACAAGATGGGGTACTGTTTAGGTAATTTTCACTTTACTTAATTTAAATATTAAAAAGTCTAATTACTATTCTAGTTTTTCAAAAAATCTATTTATCAAAATGCTTTTTTTTATCAATCATATACAACTGCACACTAAGTCCAACTATTTTTATTTTTATTTTTATAACATTTAGCTATTTACAAACATGAAAATGTTTTAGGTAATGAGTGATGGTAAAAATAATTAAAAATACTAGTTATTAATTTTACATATTTATAAAATTTTAGAATGCTTTTTTTAAACTATTATTAATTTCCAATGGCAGTTTCTCATTCTGAAGTTTTATAATTAAGAGTGATTATATTTGTGCATTATAATATGTTCATTATTATATTATAAAATAAGTAATTAAAAATAACATCAAAATATCATAGAAGATTTGAACCACCAATGCCCTTAGTTGGAAAATGTTATTTAAACTTTTGCAATAAAAGTGATAAAAAAAATCCATATATTGTTGGTTAAAATTTATTTGCCGACACGTAGGGCCGGTGAAACGACATCGTATTGTGGTCCAGACTTGGGTGGGGTGAGCATATAGGGTTTAATCAACAAAATGAGCTGTTCACAGAAAAGGGCATATAATCTTCTTTTTTACTTTTGGCTATTTTTGTAAAAAAAAGAAAATGTTTGGCTGAAAATTGTACATTGTTAATTTAATTTGTTTTAAAGTTGGTTTGACTAATTATGTTTAATAACACAGGTTTGTTCATGGCCTTGCAACCAAAGATAATAGCATGCGGTAATTCAGTAGCAATTTTGTCTATGTTAGTGAGATTTATCTCTGGACCAATCGTAATGGCGATCGCCTCCTTAATCATCGGATTAAGGGGTAATCTCCTTCGAGTTGCCATCGTTCAGGTACGCATAGTTATCTCAGATTCTATCGATTTTAAATTAATAATTATATTAGGACTGTTCAAATTCAGCCCGAACCAAAATTTTGTGATTGGACCTGATTTTCAGGTCAGGTTCAAGTCAGACCGATTAGTTATTTTTTTAAAGTGCTCAAAAACCCCAAAACAAATATTTGGTCCAATCGGTCCGGATTGGGTGAACAACGTAAGTTTTAGGGTTGGTGGGTACAAACTTTTTAATAAATCGGGAATGAAAATTAAAGTTTAGGGTCAAGTGAACGATTTGACAAGTTTTAGGGTTCATTTATGTAATTTTGGTTCAATTATTATTAAATTAAGTTCTTAATTCTTACGTTGGATGTCCAATACGATGGAGTTCCGTCTTTTTCGGTAATGCCACTTTCTGACCCATAAACATTTCACGTGCACTTTTGTCCCTTTTGCTTTATTTTTAATGCTATAAATTAATCGACCATCTATTTTTTAAGTTGTTAAAAAGCTTTATTCACAAAAAAGTTTATATATTTATTATTTCTAAAATATAATATTTTTTTAATAAATATTATAATTTATATTAAATTTCAATGTAAACTAACTAAAAAAATTTCTCTTATAGATAATCATTTAGTATTTATCAAATTTTATTAAATTTTATGGAAATAAAAAAGATTTTAAAGCAACTTTAATGCCTTTATGTTGATATAAAATAAACAAGATATGCTTCACTAATAATCGTCCGGATATATAGGAATAATAATACAATTGTGTTTCCTTTTAGCTCGTGACATTTCTTTATTATTGTCAAAATGTCAATTCCCCAATTTCAATGAAAAAAGGAGAATAAGAAATATTGGTCACTTTTTCTACTATTAAAATATCTATAATACACTATAATAGAGCTTATTTTAAAAACTTTTTAATAAAATTATAGTTAGATTCATCGAATTTTATGCTAAAAACCCGAAAATACCTTTTTCTGTATAAAGATATCCGTTTATATAAAAAAAAGTTTTATTTTCACCCACATTCAAATCTCCTTCGTATATTCATTATAATAAGGGTCCGTTTGGTTTCAACTCGAGAAACAGAAACGGAATAAAAACGAATTTAGTCTATATATATATATATATATTCATAAATTTTTATGGAATCATTTAATGTGGTTTCATGCAAAGTGCATTTGTATCCCCACATTTTGTTTTCCTATAAGGTATACATATGGACTAGAATTGTTTTCATTTCGTTTCCAATTTCGGTGTTAAAACCAAACGGGCCCTAACTATATATATTGTTACAAAATTCATTTTATTGACATAAATAATCACAATAATGACATTCGTTTGATTTTAATATTACTTACGTAGGCTGCA
The DNA here is from genome assembly GCA_033239125.1 of Fagopyrum homotropicum. Taxonomy (NCBI): domain Eukaryota; kingdom Viridiplantae; phylum Streptophyta; class Magnoliopsida; order Caryophyllales; family Polygonaceae; genus Fagopyrum; species Fagopyrum homotropicum. Next base: position 5,158,089 of record BSWB01000001.1, on the reverse strand, counting down.
CTTCCTCAAGGAATCGTACCGTTCGTATTCTCCAAAGAATACAATAACCATCCAGCAATTTTAAGCACATCGTAAGTACATAAAATACATGATTTTAAGGTTAGTTTAATGATGTTGCTAATTGGTACGATTAGTAGCTAATTAATTAATTTTAAATTTGCAGGGTTATTTTTGGAATGCTAATTGCACTACCGATCGACTTGCTCTACTACATCATACTAGGGTTATAAAATATCATCATTATTCAAACAAAGCTTCTTAATAGAAGCTTCTCGAAGAGAAGGATCCCAAGACGTAGAGTAGACCGGTTTAGACATAAACTTTTAGTTGATGAATATAACTCCATTTACGGGTTTAATACACGGGTATTAATGCGAGTAAACTTCAAGTTATATATGTGTTTTTTCTTTCTTGAAGTGAAAAAAGCTTGATATGTGTTCATTTTTTTTATTTGACGGGTCTAACGACATGAATAAAGGCTTGGTGATAGGAGGAGTAACTTTTGGATGACTTATATGTTAGGCTCACGTATGTGATGTACTCGATGTGAATATGTTAGGTATGTAAAATATTTGATGGGTCAAATGTTATGGAAGGTTTCACACGCTTGAGTGCATGCATGCTATGTTTAAGGTCGACGAGATTCCATTTCAAAATCAATTGGTTATATAGCAGGAATGACTCAACAAACTCATATACCATAATTGTTGGAGATAATAAGTTCCACGTCTAAAAGTGGGGACATTTTGAACCTATTATATAAGGTTGGTGAGCTCATCCTCATATTGTCAATCGATTTTAGGTTGATACCTCGTTGGACTTATGTGTTGGACTTGAGTCTAATGTTCATGTGTGCTCGTATGTACACGACCCCCTCTCTGCGGTTTGTCTGTATAGGACTTTGACAAGACCCGTTATTTGTAAAATCATTTTCACATGTCCTTAAAATGCAATTACATGAGCCGGCACCTTGACGTCTTGCTTATGTCTAAAAACCCACAATTACGGTCAGCTCAATGTATTTGGAGGTCCGGTCCAATTACATTAAAATAAAAAAAATACTAGCCCATAATTTGAGAGCATATATAGTTTAATAGAATAAAAAATGGTAAGAAAGAGGCCTCAAACCTGAGACCAATTGAACAACAAGTATCCTCCTTACCAACTGAGCTATTAATACATTGATACTAATACCATTTTTTTCATAATGAGGCCCCAAAAAATTCGAGGCCCTATTCAAGAGAACATGTTGCACCGACTTCAAGCCGGGCCTGCCCACAATACATAAGCGTAATAGGATTTCATCCTGAAATCAATAGACGTGGGATCATTATCACGAGATAAGTACGTGTCGGGAGAGCGATACATATAGCTAGACATGCATTTATAGCTCTAGGACATACAATAGATGGAAGAAGGAGCATGGTGGGCAAGCATGTTTAGATGGAGATGCTTATTGGTTGGAGCATAGCCATGTGATTGAGAAGGGTCTACCATATATGACATATGCGTGCAAGCTTACTTGTTAATATGCTACAGGAAAGATTTGTTGGGGTGTCACTAGCTAGGTTTCACATCTTAATGAGATATAAGTGCAAACACAGTCCTCGTGTGCATGGCTTTGTTTTAAGTACATAACTGTGTAAATGCTTCGGTTGGCCGGGAACAAGCCACGCCCAACTCCTTGTCTTCAACATCTAAATCCGACCATGCATATTAGTCTACTTATGGATCATCCAATAGTGCAAACAAAAACGAAATAGGGTGGGTAAATGTCTAGCTTGTTATATTTAGATGGGTTATTTCTCAATATATTTATGGATCGTCTCGTTGTAGTTCCGAAAACAGAAAGAAAATAAATCAAGTTAATTTACATATCATTGTTCATTTATAAAAGTAATTATTAGAGTTAATAATATATATATTTCTTTCCGTTTTACTTCCTTTGTTATAACCAAATGAGGGGTTAACTTATAATGGTATAAATAGATGAATGAAAAATTAATACGTCAAATTTACTAAGTAGGACTTTTAGCAATACTACTCTATTAAGAGTACCGATAGCTAAACACATTTAGTAAATATATCCCTAAATATTTTTGGGTTAAAACTGTGAGAGGGGACCATACGCCATTTTGTGTCAAATTTCTTCTCTCTCCATACTTGGCTATTTATTCTCTGTCATGATAGTTACGATCAAATGACAACAAAATTTTTACTTTCTCTCCATAAATTCATTAAATAAATATCAAACTCATAGCATAATCTATACTACACAAATATACCAGAGCTCATACAGACAAATCTTATCAATATACACAAGAAGAATATCAACAAATCATACCAGAAACTGATATCAAACTAATACTAGAAACCATACCAAACTCAAACCATAGACTCATACTAGAAACCATACTAGACAAACATACCAGAAACTCATATCAAACAAACATATTAGAAACTCATATCAAACAAACATACAAGAAACCCATATCAAACTCATACCGGAAACCATACAAAAAACTCATACTAGAAACCATACCAAACAAACATGCTAGAAAAAAATATTCTAAAAAATAGAAACTTTTTTTTCAATATATCATCATTTATGTTCATTTTGAAAAAAAAAATTGTATATTTAGTTCATATTTTACTAATCTTATATATATATAGATATTCATTAAAGCAGAAGCCTCTATTGTCACGTGTCAAGGCCATATTTCTCGAAGGCTAAAAAATTATTTTAAAAAGTAATTTCTAAATGTTAATATAAATTGAAAATTGATTTCGTTTTTTTTAAAAAAAATTATTTAAACAACTATAATTTATAAAAATAGTTTTTAAACTTTTCCGAATTTTTTTTAGGAATAAGCATGTCTTAACAAATTAAATTAAAAATCTAATTAATTAGAAGAGATAAATACAGAGAATTAAAAATTATAATAATAATTATATTTTCATTCTCCGGATATTTATTTTACAAAAATATACATATAAATTTTTAGATATTAAATATTTATAAAACTCAAACCCGCACAAAGTGCGAGTAATACACTAGTATACAATTTATCTCTATGTTATTCCGTACTAGGAGAAACTGTTTTTACCTAAAGCGTTCTCCAATTAATATAGGAAATTGTATGATGGATCAAAGGGTCAAGCCCGCAACTATTATAACACTTCGGCCACCTCTTCCCTCTCGTGTACTCCTGTTCCGGTCATTTCCCCTGGCACTCCTTATTGTGGAGGCCAGATTAAATGTCTCCCCATAGATAACAAAAGTATAACGGGCTTAATAAATAAAGTTGGTGATTATTTATCCTAGTGTCAATTGGTTTTAGGATGAAACCTCTTTAGACTCATGTGTTGGGCACATGTGTGCTCGGACATGCCCCCAATGAACTTTGAACCTTTGAAATTTAACATGATATCAGAACAATTTGATCTCCCGGGTCTTGACTTATTGACTTTGTCGGCCTTAAGAAATTTGATGGCGGAATCTGAACTTTAATTATCTCATCCGATTGGGCTAACCGGCCCTAAGACCCGTCATCAAATGTCAACCGAGCTAGACGGTTGCACCTGAGGGACCATGTGGAGAATAAAAATATTTTTACGTCGATTGTCACCCGAGCTAGACGGTTGCACCTGAGGGACCATGTGGAGAATACAAATATTTTTACCTCGATAATAAAAGGGATAATGAGCCTATTATATAAGGTCGTTGGTGGAAAATTCATCCTATTGTCAATTGATTTTAAGTTGGAGTATCATTTAACTTAAGTGTCGGGCTCTAGTCCAACACATATGCGCGTTCGGACGTTAACGGAACCTCCACGTGAACTTTCACCTTGTGGACCGCCATTATACCTAACTATTACTCTATCCGAATGGATCTATGTTATTCATGCATGCTCCCGAAAAGGATCATTGGGATGCGACCCTTCATGTATTACGTTGTGTCAAAAATCGCCCCGATCATGGTTTGTTTCTCTTCAAGAGGAATTCTCTTCCGCTCTCAACTTATTTTGACTCATATCGAACTTCAAGTCCTCTCACTCGCCAAATTATTCTAAGTTTTTTTGGACAGACCTTAGTATCTTGGAAGTACAAAAAATAACCTATGACCTTCTATCCGTGTACTAAGCCCCGATATTAGTATATATGGTTGTGGCGTGATATGAGCTCGTGTGGCTTAAGTCTTTGGTTCTCTCTTTGGTGTGTCTCAACTCTCGTTACACTCCGATGCACTTGTTATATTATAGTCAAACCGTTTTGGATACCTAGGTACATTAATCTCGTATTTCATGTATGTACTACTAAGCAACTAGCTAATATCATGACTAATTGTGGAAACTTCGAGCACGTTGAAGATCACGTGAGAGTTTTATCACACGTTTAGATGCACATGTCACATGTGTGTTGGAGCAGAACTCATATAAACGTAACTAAGGATAGTGGCAATGACAATCAAAAAGCTAAGGGCCCGTTTGGTTCCAATTTCGAAAACGGAAACGGAATGAAAACGAATATAGTTAATATGTATATCCTTATTCATGAAAATCTATGGAATTATTTGATAGATTTTGGTGGAAGAATACCACACGAATGGTGGAGATAGAACCACACGTTTATTGTGTTTATTATCACCCTATTTATAGGGTTATGGGAGAATAATAAAGATTACACAAGATCATATAAAATAGAAACTATTCTAAAATAATAAGATAACTTCTCTAAATATAATATATCATATCTTCCAATATTATTCCTTATGTTTAAAGTAATTGTAGTGGAATTTGATAGTTTTAATACACTATAGGGAAACAAAATGAGAGAAACAAATACATTTTACATGCAACCACAAAGAATGATTCCTAAAATACTCATGAATAAGGTAAACATATAGCCTAGATTCATTTTCATTCCGTTTTATTTTCGGAGTTATAACCAAACGGGGTGTAAGATCTTAGCCTTTTCGTAATGAATTAGTGTTAGCATTGACTGACTATGTAGATATATAAAGTTAATAAAATGCAAATGAATGTCTTTTGTGCATCTATGTCAACAATAATCTTACAAAGTACATACAACAAATGTCTTACAAAATAATACAAATTAACGTACGTACGTTACATAAGAAACTAATTAAGAATCCAACAAACAGACATCTTTATTTATATTATGGATGTCGCATAACATTAAACTGGAAGTTGATTAGCACGTCAATGATTTCCTTAATTCATCTACAAGATTAATCATGAAAGTGACCCAAACAAATTAAAACACAATATTACCATATCTCACCACACCACAAGAATAGCCACCAGTGCGCCGGCAAGTACAGCCGGAAGGTCCACAACGGAGCTCCGTCCACCGGCGTTATAATTTTCACTCTGAACAAGGGGATACAAACTTCCCGGTGGAAGCCATACTGGGAGGCCGGCCGGCGAAAGAGGATAAGGAGGCGGTTGGCAGTACCTGCACGGTGGCCGCGGCGGCTTCACTGGAGGCAGTGGAGGAGGCAGTGGTGGAGCAGGCGGCAATGGTGGATAAGGAGGCGGTGGGTAGTACAAGGCAATTGGTGGTGGCCGCGGCGGCTTTGCCGGAGGGAGTGGAGGAGGCAATGGTAGATAAGGAGGCGGTGGGCAGTCCAAGGGAAGTGGAGGAGGAAGCGGTGGTGGACAAGGCGGCGGCGATGGTGGCGGAGGCGAGTATGGTATTATTGGAGTGCAGGGTTTGCTACAAGGGCAACCTCCACATTTGATTTCATCGATGAGCTTCCTAGTTTTGGAGCCGTTGATATGAGATCCATCAACGGCTGTGATTACGAGGATGGTGAGTAGCAGTATCGTTGGTGGATGAAGTCGCCGGAGTCTCGCCGGAGTTTGCATGAGGGATATTCGAGGTGGGCTTGGAAAGAGAGTAGTGAAGGGTGTGTGTACGTAGTTGATTTGGTGGTGATAGTTATCAATATATGGGATGGGAGTGGTGTTGGATGCATGGAAGAATTAGGAAACGTTTAAAATATTATATTTTTGGACAAACATATTTATTGTGTGGGTGTAGAGCATGTGAGCAAAAATACTAATCCGATCCGATAATTTGAAGATTCGATCCGAAAAAATTCGAATCCGAAGATATCTGACAGTTGGTGATCCGAGTCCGATTCAATCCGAACATATTTTTTCAGATTGTCGGATCAGATACAAATCGGGATTTAGAGGAAAAAGTCGGATCGGATTGGATATATCCGACTAGTCTAAAAACAAATGCCCGAATCGGATCTTCGGATCGGATATCCTTCCGGATAAACTGCCGGATATCCGGATATTCTCGAATCTGCCTTTCTAAAGTTTATCTGATTAGATATCCGGAGATGCTCACCCGTGTTGTAGACTATAGATAGATGTGTTTTAAGATTTTAGTGAGTTAAATGGTCCATTTTATATCAACGCTTCACGTACGTCTCACTCTGATCGGTTCGTTATCGATTTAATATATAAAATTTTTTATAATAATAAAATTAATTTATAATCTGTGAACGGAGTGAAACAATTAAAAAAGTGAAACACGAAGTTGAGGTTGTCGATTGATTATTGTTCCTAAATTCAAGTAACAATTTTTTTTTTAAAAAAAAATTTGGATATAGACATATTTGTATGTTTTATCAAATAACATGTGTATAGGAATCAGATTCTTTTTCCAAGATTAAGTATATACAAAAAATGTGAAAGTATTTGTATGATTTAGTTGACAGAAGATGAACAAACTCTACTTAGAATTGAATGAATCTCACCCATTGAATGATGATACAATGGTTAGATTAATTTCATTCTCTTTCCAAATCTTTTTAATTTTCAATTATCTTTAATTGTGTTTGATTATTTCTATAAGATTTTTTGAACTTCAACTAAAGTAATTCTAGGGGAACAAGACAGGTTTAAGGTTCATCCTTCAATGAAATCACAAGTTATGGGGAAATCTCGTAATTTATTACTCTACAAATAGAGTTTGTTTGGTAACTTAAGATTAGGTAGATGAAAATGAAGATGAAGCAAATTATTTAAATGAAAATTTTAAGGGAATGAAATTGTTTAAGGAGATGACTATATAAATAAGTCAAATGAGTGTTTTGTAAAATGAATACAATTGTGGGTAAAATTACGGAAAAAATATGTGATAAATTTTTTTTTTTTTTCAGATAAAAGAGATGAAAAAAGAGAGTGGTAAAAAAAATGAGATTTTTGTCCTAATAATTGCTATAATCCTTACAATCAAAGTTCAATAAGATTATACAATTCTCTTATAATCTCCATAATCTAATCTCCTTCATTCTATACTAAACGAGATTAAAATAATTATTTATCCTTCTTAGTTCATATAATCTTAATCCCCTTAATCTTTTTATCTTCATAGGACCCGTTTAGTGACATAAGATTACGTAGATGAAGTTGAAGATGAAGATAACTATTTAGAAGAAGAATTAAGGAGATAAAATTGTTTAATGAGATGAGTATGAAAATAAGTGAAATGAGTGTTTGATAAAATGAATATGATTGTAAAAATTTGTAAGTAAAATTACGAAAAAAATATGTGCTAAATTTTTGTGTAGATGAAAGAGATGAAAAAAGAAAGAGGGATAAAAATGAGATTTTATTCTCAATAATCCTTATAATCAAAGTTCAATAGGATTACACAATTCTCATAATTTAATTTCATTAATCTTCATAATCTAATCTAATTCATCTCCTTCATTTCCTGTGATAAGAGAATTATCTCACCAATCTTCATCCTTATAATCTTCGTCCTTTTAATTTTCTCACTCACCAAACACAACCATAATCTAATCCTGGCGGGTAAGAGAAGGATTTGCCCTAATGCTTATATATTAGGTTAGTGTACCTTACACATAAGCTTTCGGAGTTACATCCTAAAACCAATTGGTAAGAGAAGGAGTAGCCATAGTGCTTATATATTAGATTCAATTATTACCATATTATCAATGTGGGACAATATATCCACACATCTTAACACTTCGTCCTGTGATAAGAGGTTTTTCTTAACCATTTGTTCATATAACTATATTGCTTGTGTCTATAATGCTAGTTTGTGATCATCAACAACTGTGGCAAATAATGCGCCAAAACGGGTGCATCATATTTATTTCAAACAAAAACATACTTGATAACCCGGACCAACATACATTCGCGGGATGGTGCATAACATACACATAAAATTGGGAGTTGATTAACACGTCAATGAATAGCCACCTCTCATGTCACCATTATATCATCTCTCATGTAACCATTTCACCACATCACAAGAATAGCCACCACTGCGCCGGCAACTACAGCCGGGCGGTCCACGACAGACCTCCGTCCACCGGCGTTATTATAATTCTGGACAAAGGGGTACAAATTTCCCGGCGGGCCCCATAATGGGAGGTCGGCCAGAGGAGGAGGCGGAGGGCAGTATCTGGAAGTTGGTGGCCGCGGTGGCTTTACTGGTGGTCGTGGTGGAGGAGGTGGAGATGGTGGTGGAGGAATGCAGGGTTTGCTACAAGGGCAACCTCCACACTTGCTTTCGTCGAGGTTCCTTGTTTTGGAGCCGTTGATCTGAGATCCATTAACGGATGTGATTACGATGATGATGATGAGTAGCAGTATTGTTGGTGGATGAAGTCGCCGGAGGCTCGCCGGAGTTTGCATGACGGAGATTCGAGGTGGGTTTTGAAAATGAGAAGTAATGGGTGTGTGTACGTAATTAATTTGGTGGTGATAGATTTTTGTTTTAAGTTATCTATGAGAGTGGTGTTCGATGCATGGAAGAATTAGGACACGTACAAAAAAGTTATATTCTTGGCCAAACACATTTTTGATTTATAGATAGATGTGTTTTAAGATTTTAGTGAGTTCAATGGTCCATTTTAAATCAAACTTGTGTCTCATTATGTATGATGATATTCGAATATGAATGAAACACAAAGTTTTGTACGTATAGTCGAAGTATAATTCGGTTATCAATTGAATATTGTTAACAATTCAATTACTGATTTTTTTTTAACTTGGATATAGACATATTTGTATGTTTTATCAAGTAACATGTGCTGCCCGTTTTGAATCAATGGTGATTGAAGTTGAAATTATGAGGGGTGGTTGTAGAAAAAACAAAATTTTCAACCTCCTAAACTACACGAACCAAATAGACCCGTGAATATGATTCCACATGCAGGAAAAACCCTAGGGCGTTCTGGCGTTTTGAAAGAGCCTGCGGCCGTCGCTACCCTTTCATCCGCCTGCTTTCTCTCCGGCTGGCCTGTGAGAGCTAGGTATCTTTCTTTCTTTTTCGTTCCACCGCAGTGTGGTAGGTTTTGCTTCAGCGGGGTGCAGGTCATGGAGAAAGGTAAACAACAAATCCATTTAACTGATGAGGAATGCACGGTTCTTCAACATGGCTCATGCAAGACCGAACAAGAATCTCAATCGTCGACTGTCTTAGTTGGAAAGGTTATCACCGAACGACCTTTCAATCAATTTGCGTTGAAAGCAACCATGAAAGGTGCCTGGAGGCTGAAACGTGGTTTCAATTTTAGGGAGATTCAAAAGAACCTTTTCATCTTCCAGTTTGCGTCGACAGAGGATAAAGCTCAGGTCATGGACAATGGCCCCTGGGCTTTTGACAAAGCGTTACTTGCTCTACGGGATCCGGCTAATGAACAACCATCCAAGATCCAATTCACGTACGTGCCTTTCTGGATCCGGGTGCTTGATCTTCCCTTCGGTTTGGCAAGTCAAAAAATGGCCCAGGATATTGGAGATATGATTGGGGGAGCCATGGGTATGGACGAAGAAAGCTTAACGCCTACTAGCCTCTTCCTGAGGCTTCGTGCGAGGGTGAATATCACAAAACCACTCAGAAGAGGAGTTATCCTAAGCACCAAGGAAGGGAAGATATGGTTACCGATCCAATATGAACGTCTACCAAATTTTTGCTATGGATGTGGCAAATTAGGTCACGTTGAATTGGAATGTGTAGATGAGGAAGCTAGGGACTACAAAAATGAGTATAGTGATGAGCTCAGAGCACCAACTTATAAACAACCAAGGATGAAACAAGATCTGGAGGAAGGTGGTCTACACAAGGAGACACGTACGGGGGAAGAGGGAAAGACGACACAGGAGTATGCTCTGAGAAAGGGAGAGCAGGCAAGGAAAGTTAGAGGTCTTGACGAGGTCTTATTGGACAAGGATGAATGTGAGGTGGCAATTACAACAAATGAGGAAACCGCACTCACAGAGATAGTGGATAATGTTGCTATATCACATGACAAAGAGGGGACCACAAGTGAGATAACTGCCATGCTTTGCGATCATGGGAAAGAAGTGGGAAATGGTGTAGCAGAAAACGACACCAATATTACTTCAATAAAGAAAACTTGGAAGAGACAGGCTAGAGTCGGGACGATGAACACAGAAGGAGAGAATTTTTCTTCAACATTTGAAGGAAAAAGAACATGTGTTGATGAGGCGGCAGGAGGGGAAGACACGAGGGTTACGTTTAACAAGCGTATGAAGTTGGATTCCCAAATCTTGAAATCGGCAGGAGAGACGAAGGTTCTCTCTTGCCGGAAACAATGAATATCCTAAGTTTCAACTGCCGGGGATTGGGCAAAGGCCCGGCGGTTACTCAACTAGCTCGACTAGTTAAGGAGAAGGAGCCCGATCTACTGTTCTTGTGCGAAACTAAGAGCAGCAGAAAGAAGATGGAAAGTCTTCGTTCGCGTATGGCTTTTGAAGGGTGTTTCACGGTGGATAGTGTTAAAACCGCGGGGGGCCTTTGCTTAATGTGGTCTTCAAGGATCGATGTCTCCATCAAATCCTACACGCAACACCATATAGACGCGGTTGTTGGTGAGTGGCGCTTCACTGGTTTCTACGGCTGGCCTAAATCAAATGAGAAAAAACATACTCTTGATCTCATTAAGCGGGTCTGTGAAGATGTTCGCGAACCCTGGCTAATTATGGGAGATTTCAACCTCCTACTTTCTTCAGATGATAAATTGGGGGGTGCTCCTCCGGCGTTTGATAAACTGTGGGAGTTTCAAAGTACTATCCAAGTGTGTAATCTCAGGGAACTACCATATGAGGGTCCTAGATTTACTTGGGACAATGGTCAAACGGGTACAGGATTAATCAAGGAAAGAATCGACTTTGCATTTGCTACTCAGGACTGGATTTCTTTGTTCCCTTCCCCCAAGGTCTACCATCTTCAAAGAATCATGTCAGATCACCTTCCGATTCTTTTGACTACTTTTACCTCTGATGACGAGTTGTCTCCCCTGATTGGTTCAAAACCATTCAGATTTGAAGCCTTCTGGACCAACGACGAACAGTGTGGGGAAGTGATTCGTAATGCATGGGGTAATCCGGGGAGTAGCAGGGCTGATGCTGGAATGATTGGAAAGTTAAACCGGTGCTGTACCGATTTAAAGGACTGGAGCAAGGCTACTTTTGGCAACATCGGTAAGGAACTCAAGAAGGTCAGAGCTGAGCTTAAGCGCATTCACCACATTGGGGTGGACGGTGCGAATATTCTGCGTAGGAGAGACCTCGAGGCTCGCGAAAGGGACCTTATGACCAAGGAAGAAATGTACTGGTATCAGCGAGCTAGGGCTAACGAGTTTAAAAGTGGTGATAAAAACACCGCTTTCTTTCATCAAAAGGCTAACGGCAGAAGAAGACGGAATCGGATTACTCGTCTTGTTGATAATGATGGCCTTAGCTGGCGTTCAAGTGCAGGCAAGACTCGCGTGGCTATCGATTATTTTGGGGATCTGTTTGCGTCGGCTACCAAGGGTAGGGAGGGTCTGCCTCTGCCCCCTTTGGAAGTGCTTGGCCCGGAAGACAATAACCAGCTTATGAGCCCTTGCACGGAGGCCGAGATTCGAAGGGCTTTATTCGATATGCACCCTACAAAAGCCCCTGGTCCCGACGGTCTTCCCCCTCTCTTCTACCAACGGTATTGGAATGTTATTGGTCATGAGATTTCACAGTTTATTATTAACCTTTTTAATGGTGAACTGTTTCCGCCCTCTCTTAATCATACGTTCATTTCATTAATTCCCAAAGTAAATAATCCTGTTCGTATGAAGGATCTTCGCCCTATTAGCTTGTGCAATGTAATATATAAAATTCTTGCAAAGGTGTTAGCTAACAGGCTCAAACGGTGTCTTGAGAAGGTGATCTCCCCTTCACAGAGTGCTTTTATTCCTGGGCGTCTTATTACCGACAATGTGATCGCTGCCTTCGAGCTTTTCCACTATATGAAGTCCATGGCTGGAAAGCAAGGGTACATGGCCTTGAAACTGGACATGGCGAAAGCATATGATCGTGTGGAGTGGTCTTATCTGTGTTCCTGCATGAAAGCTATGGGTTTCTGTGATCGCTGGATCAATTTGGTGATGAGATGTGTCTCAACTGTGTCTTTCTCGGTTCTTATGGATGGGTGCCCCTCCCCCACTTTCACTCCCGAAAGAGGTTTGAGGCAAGGTGACCCACTGTCTCCTTTTCTCTTTCTTATTTGCGCTGAAGGTTTATCCAGTATTATCAGACAAAGAGAAACCGAAGGAAAAATTCAGGGAATTCGCATTGCTAGGTCTGCACCCAGAATCTCACATCTTTTCTTTGCTGATGATAGCGTGTTGTTTACAAAAGCGTCCTGTCAATAGAGCAGTGAAATTGTCTCTATCCTCCGTGAATATGGAGAAGCATCAGGTCAACAGGTTAATTTTGCAAAGTCAGAAGCATCTTTTAGCAGTAATGTCAATAAGGAAAGAAGGGATAACATCATCGATATTTTGGGCATTCGCGAAGTTAGCAAACATGAGAAATACTTGGGCTTACCTACGATGGTTGGAAGATCAAAGAAGGTTATCTTCAACAACATCCGGGAGAGAGTTGGAAAGAAAATTAAGGGTTGGAAAGAGTCTTTTCTGAGTAGAGCTGGGAAGGAAGTCCTTCTCAAAGCAGTTGTTCAAGCTATCCCGTCTTTCTTCATGAATTGCTTTGAGTTACCACAGGGGGTGTGCGATGACATTGAACGCATGATGAGGAACTTTTGGTGGGGATCGTCGGCGGACAAACGTAAAATTCATTGGGTCTGCTGGGATAGATTGTGCTTGGCTAAGGACAAGGGTGGGCTGGGGTTTAGGAATTTGAAGGCCTTTAATCTGGCCTTGCTTGCCAAGCAAAGTTGGCGGTTAGTTACTGACCAAAATTCTGTCTTGGCCCGTCTGTTAAAAGCTCGTTATTTTCCATCGGGGTCGATCATGGATGCCCAACCGGGGTTTCGCCCCAGCTTTATCTGGCGCAGTATTCTGAAAGGAAGGGACGTGCTAGCCAAGGGCTTATGTTGGCATGTGGGCAATGGTGCTTCCTTGAGGGTTTGGCATGATCAATGGATCCCGAGGCCTTCTTCTTTCCGGCCGTTAATGTGCTCTAGGAATGTCGTGTCGAACGCTAGAGTCATTGACCTTATTGATTGGGATAGGGCTTCCTGGAGAAAGGACGTAGTGCTTGAGACTTTGGGGGATATTGATGGGGAAATTGTGCTTCAGTTACCGCTGGTGAGTTATGAGCTTCAGGATGAACCATATTGGTTCTTCTCAAACAATGGAATCTTCAGTGTGCGATCGGCCTATCACATGACGATGATGGAGTGGGAGTCTCCCTCGGGGACGGGTGTCTCTTCCCTCGGTTTGGATGGGCAATCTATTTGGAACGAGGTTTGGAAGGTTAAGGCTTCTCCCAAAGTCAAGGATCTGGTTTGGCGGGCATGCAATAACGCGCTACCATGTAGGAAGAACCTTTGCCTCCGGAAGGTCCCAATCGATCCGTGGTGCACCTTATGTGGCCAGCTGGAGTCGGTTCTGCACGTCTTTGCTCATTGTCCAGGTACGTGCGAAGTGTGGAAATCTGTTCCTTGCATGGACAAGCTACGCTCCCATGCATCCTCGATCTTGCATTGGTTCGACATGGCATCTAAACGAGTCTCTCAGGATGTGTTGCAAGCATGGGCTTTCACGATGTGGAACTTGTGGAGGGCTAGGAACCGACTGGTCTTTGATGGAGTGAGGACCTCAGTTTCGTTGATCTCTTCTGACACGCTGCTTTTGGTGGGGGAGTTTTTGGCTTCGTCCCCCATCGGTCTCCTTGTCCCCGCTTCTGGAGTGGTACGTACGCACTCCTGGTCTAGGCCCGAGAGTGGTTGGATAAAGTTTAACTGTGACGCTTCTATCAGTAGCCATGGACGTTGCGGCATTGGTGTGGTTGGACGTAACTGTCTGGGTATGGTGTTGTTTGCTGGTGCTATGACCCTGGAGGGTGGGTGGTCGGTTGAAGGTGCTGAGGGTGCTGCTATTAGATGGGCTCTTCAAGTTGCAATCTCTGAAGGCTGGTCCAAGATTGTATGTGAGTCGGATTCGGAAGGTATTATATCAAAGCTTTCATCGGATTCGTGTGTGAGGGGTCCGATTGGGGGTATCATCTCAGCTATTAGGATGGAGGCGGATCGGCTTTCGTCTTGCCGCTGGACTCATGTGCGGAGAATGGGAAATAAACCGGCACATTGGCTTGCTAGTCTGTGTCCTACTGCTTCGATAATTTGGAATTCTTTTGATGTTCTTCCTGATGAACTTAATCTGTCTTTGTTGGATGATGTTAATGAAGGTTAATTTGCTGTTGTTCAAAAAAAAAAATAGACCCGTGAATCCGTGAAAACGTATGTATAAGAGTTTGAGATTCGTTTTCAAAGGTTAAGTAAAAATGAAAGGATAGAAAATATTAATCGCCTGTCAATAACCATCTACACTAGTATGATACTCATGATTATCCCGAGATGAATAAACTTGCGGACTTTATAGTTAGTATGTATAAGAGATTGACCATCCATAGTGTATAGTGAATCTTTTACACAATAATGCACGGAGACCATTGACTCTTCTTATGACAATTTTTTTTTGTGAATTTTCGTATTTTAGAATCTTGTGGGTTGGACAATTGTTGATCAAGGGAGAATAATAAATAAAGGTAAAATAATTTTAGAGCTTGTTTGAAGAGTAAAGTCCGAGACCTTGATCTATCTGTTCAATTCGAAAGCTTGTCAATAATTTTGAACTTGATGGTAAAATAAGAGAAATTAGTTTAAAGTTTGTTTGAAGAGCGAAGTTCGAGTCCCTTGATCTATCCGTTCAATTCGAGAAACTTATGGATAGTATTGAACTTGACGGTAAATATGAGGATTTGGTTTATCCTACTTAAACTGTTCGAGAGTGATATGTATAATCTAGATAACCATCAATAATTATTTCAGGTGCGACGAATAAGAGTTACTGCACGAACCCTAAAAATTTCGGACATAAGCCCAAAACAATTAACCAACACCGTAACCTGGTACTAATTTGTCTAAAATAGGAAATGGAATGATACTCTATTCTAGCGGTTAGAGCTTGGCTTGCAAGAAACTCGGCCCGCACTCGTTCATTTAACTAAATAAACATAATATGAATTACTTTTAAGCTCAACCGGCTTAAGTTGATTCTAAATGAACCGAACATGTAGCCGGTTTACCTAATTTACGGGGTTGTTGGCTGATTTACAGGTCTGGTTGAACATGAAAAAGTTCCTCCCCCTATAAAGAAGGTAAAAGCATAAGAGTATGGCCATTACTTCGTTTAGAGCCTGATAATATGTATAAGAACACCAGAAATACAGCTATTAACAAGAAGGTAGTTCCATGGTGAGACTTTAAAAGCTATTATTCCATGGCCATGGTAGAAGCAGTAAACTTTACCAGAATGACTTCCTTGTCGAGACTCAAAGAATGGCCTCACTCATGAAACGATGGTTCAGTACAGCTTCAGCAATTGGCCGCTTTCTGAAATCTGGGTTAAGCATTGCCTGTTTTTGTCGAAAATTACAAAATTCAGATTTGGCCATAGATAATGCAAGTAAGAAGTGCTTATGACACGAAACGAGTTGTAATTCTACCTGGAGTAATTCCCAGCCGGCGCCTTCACCAAGATCTAGAAACCTAACGGCTTCTATCAAGCGATCATCTGCCAAACAATACCTGTCCACGTATCACCAGAAGGAAAAGGTCACGAACTATGATAGCTAAACGTACTCATGATTGATGTTCTAGAGGCATAGTACATAATTCATAGAGTGATTGATTACTAAGGGCTTGATGGGTTCGGCTATTAGTTTCCAATTTCCTGCTTTACAAAACACTAGAAACAGATTTCTAGAGACAAGGTTCGTATTACAATGGGTGTGTTCGGTAATTTAAGTTTATGCAGTTGAAGTTGAAGATGATGAGATGAAATTGTTTAAAAAAATGAGTACGAAAAGAAGTGAAATGAATATGAAAAGAAGTACCATGAATGCTTGGTAAAGGTAAATGTTCAGGTACGGTTCATATATTGCGGTACGGTCGTACGGCCGTCCGTACGGGCGACACGTGTCCCGAAAAAAATTTTTTTTTTTTTTTTTTTTTCTGAAACGATTTTTTTTTTTTTTTTTTCGGAAACGAATGAAAATTTGTTTGAACTACCATGTTATAATTTATGCACTATTCTCCTATAAACTTTGAACTATTCCCATATAATCCATGAACTATTACTTTTTAATATAATCCATGAACTATTCTATTATAATTCATGAACTATCCCATAATAAGTTTTGAACTATTACTTTCACTCATTTATAAATTTTTGCACTTTAAACTATTCTATTATAATTCATGAACTATCCCATAATAAGTTTTGAACTATTACTTTCACTCCTTTATAAATTTTGTACTATGAACTATTCTATTATAATTCATGAACTATCCTTTTAGAAGTTATGAACTATTACTTAATAAGTTTTGAACTATTACTTTCATTCCTTTATAAATTTTACACTATGAACTATTCTATTATAATTCATGAACTATCCTTTTATAAGTTATGAACTATTCCATAATAAGTTTTGAACTATTACTTTTACTCGTTTAAAAAAAAAAAAAAAAAAAAATTCCGGGACACGTGTCGGCCGTACGGACGGCCGCACGGCCGTACCGGAATAATGGGCCTTACTTGAACACTTCCCTATGAATATATGATTAAAATTACGAAAAAGTATGTCTTAATGAAAGAGATAAAAAATGAAGAGAGGTAAAAATGAGATTTTAGCCTCAATAATCCTTATAATCCTTATCATCCAACTTTAATAGGATTACGCAATTCACATAATCTAATTCCCTTAATCTTCGTAATCTAATGTTCATCTCATTCATTTTCTTATCAAACGTGATTAAGAGAATTATTTCCCCTTTTAATTACTATAATCTTAATTCCCTTAATTATTTCATGTACCAAACAAGGCCTATATAACATATTCTTAAGCCACTATTAATTGCATCAGAAAATAGAAACCTTTGAAAACTAAATCTGAATGCTCACAGTGATATTAAACATGCCCTAAAAGATCACATACTCATTATAGTATCAGCCCTGATGGAAACTCTCCACAACAATGAACTATGTTCTCTGAGATGGAATTTTATACAATAAAAAATATGAAATATATAGAACAAAGCATGACAATGATAGCTAAACTTACTCTCTGGTAGCTTGAAGGTCGAGTTTGAAAGTGTTCTCTACAAGCCTCTGTGATGTTAATGGTGCCAGTGAAAGAGTAATTAGTGCTTACTTGAGCTATGCATTTTCACAAGATGTTGGAAGTTGTTAATCTTTCACTTAGTATTAACTTACTTGTAAGGATAGACTGTCCATGACACCTGGCTCGCAGAACGGAACAAATGCCAAATATGAAAGTAAAAGACCAGCTTCATAACTGCATAATATTACACAGACTTTCTGTTCATTCAGGAGCTGAGGCGCTCACAAGTGAAATCCTAAACCAAAGGGATAAGGTTGCTTTGTGTCATTTACTCCATAAACTTACATGTCATCTGCTATTCCAAAGGCTCTTTTCTCAAAGGTGTTAAAGGCACCAGCTGCAGTTGCTCGTCTCCATAGTCCTGATAAAGTTGCAGAACCTTCTTCTATTGCTGAGAAGCTGAAGAACAAGCATGATCAAACGATTCATAATTAATTGCTTTCTAATCATATTAAACAGACAGCACCTAGAGCAATGAGACCATGAATAATCACAATTACAGATTAAGGTCCTATTTGTTTTGCTAAAAAATAACTCCGTAAACTGATTGTTACTGCATGAAAAGGTGTTTGATTAATCATCAAAATGGAATGTTAGAGATAACCATTTTTATTTATGTTCCATATCCGAGGAGATAAAAGAGAAATATACAATTTCCTACATTAACACCAAAACCAGATAGATACTTTATTCCTCAAAAGAAGGAGATTTTAGCTATTGATGCTATTTGTAAATTATGTATAACCTTATATCAACTGAAAACGCCAAATCTCGAAGGCGTGGAATCAAGTAAACACCTTCTCTCTCCGCTATTGTACTACAACATTAAAAAAAAACAGAAACTATAGGTCATTCCAGATAAAATAATATTAAAAAAAAAGTACATGGAAGCAATGAACCAAGAAAAACTTCATAATATCAATATCTCACTTCAGAACAACAGATGCTGGTCCAAGACTTTGATGTAAAATATCATGGTCATGCATATAAGCTAGACCGTTCAGAACACCATAGAACAACCTAACGATAAAATATCTTCGACGTTTAATTGTTTGCTCAACTTCGAAAGGATTCCAAAAACTTTGCTGTCTTCCATCCTTGAGTGTAGTCATTTTCTCACTGGCAACTCTAGCATAATCTGCTGCGCTTTGTTTACCATCATTACGAAAAGCAAGCCACTTCAAGGAACAGAGAAAGAACAATCAGCATTTACTAATGGTCAAAGTGAACCAGTGAAAAACATGTGATTAGAAACTGAATCTAAACCAGACCTGCTCACCGGTTTTTGTCTCAAAGCCTCCTACAAGTATTAAGATATTTGGGCACAAATCTCTTGAAGAGCTCTACTCCAAATATTGAATGCATCACAACTTTAGAAAGTGGAAGAAAATTACAAGACATACAAATAACTGCTGTATCTTACTTGAAGTAAAGTGTGTGTCCGTAGTTCATTGGCGGCCATCATGTCAGCCTCAACACCACCAGCAATCTTTCCAGGATAAACCTTAATTTTCGAATGAAATGGGGAAATCAATAAACTAAAGACACTATAACCCCCAAAGTTTCATCATTTGGAAGATAATCACCTTAAGAATAACCGAGATCCCTTTCAGTGGGCCTTGAGTTACTCTTCCTTCATATAGCCTATAGAATAACTGCCAAGGGCAACATTACTCCAAGAGAAAACATCATAGCCAAAATAATAATCAAACACATTATTGTCATTTTGATGCCTAATCCAACCAAGGCTTGATAGAACACACCTCAGCTTCACACTGCCCTCTCCAACATCCTGAACTTTCAGTTTACCAAAATCTTCTGATGTCGCTCCCATCCCGGACTCAAACCCTGAGTAGCTGAGTAACATTAAAATGTCATGAATCAAAGTCTGAGGAACGAATATCTTATACTTTCTTATGATACATCAATCTACTAGTGTACAAAATACCAGATATTGAATCACCTGAGATTGAGATGCGACTAATAACAATCCACAATAAAAATTAAGTATTACAACCCGTGTAATTCTACGGACTGACAACAGGAATGAAGAACTAATACGAACAGTCAAATCTGACAAATAAACTAATCGAATCGAATAATCGGGAGAAACCTGGTGACGTTCATGAATCCATAACTACCAAGAAACCGTCCAACTTCGAAGGAACCAGGATCAGAGATTAAACTCGCCCTACACAGACTAAACTTTCGGATCCCGATTCTGGACGTAGACCGATACCGGAGACCATTATTGCCGCCTCCGAGCAACACGGAATTGAGCAGGACGGAACGGTGATTGTAGCAGTTTCTAGAATGCTCTGAGAAGTTCAAATGATGAGGAAATGCAATGTACATGATTTCTTCGCACAATTTGAGACTTGCTTAGGGTTCCGGCATCAGGCAGAGGAGAATTGGCGCCAATGGTAATGGATAACGTTTTCTTTCTTTATCCAAATTGGCTGACGATTTTAGGATATTTTCAAATACTGTAAATAAGTTCTTATAATTCTTGAGGATTTTCAATATAAAAAAATTCAAAATTAAACCATAAAAAAACATACCTAAAAACAAAATATTAAATTTTTTACGAAAATCTGGTTTCATTTATATATACCTTTGTCATTACAGTGCGAGATGTCTTGTGAAGCCTTCTTATTGGTCGTAATTCAAATATCAATTATCACTCTCATCACCATACCATGAACGCGTTTTTCTTTCAATATTACGGTAAAACTTAACAAGTCGTTGTAAATTATGAAAGACAACGTTAAATGACGAGAGAACTCATTATTAATCTTTGAACATAACTCATTGATAACTCATGAATAAAAGAATTCCAACCAACTAGAAGACACCAAAAGATATCTTTATGATGCACTAAAGTATGAAAGATTGTGAGGCTTCACATACCATGACCATCAAAATATTGGAGGAGTAATCTATTTATGGTATATAAAATTAATATAGTATTTCATGTGAAAATAATCGTGACGTGAAAAAGATTTTATTTGATATGAAAAATATATTTGTTTTGTCCTTTATAAAAAATTCAAATTTTATTTCGATAAATCTGTTATTCTAGATCAATTCTATACCAATTGCATTTGAATAAAATTGATTTAAAAAAAGTTTAATAATCTTGACGAATATTTTTTTTTTTATCTTTTCAAGACAGTTATTTAAGCAAACCTAATTCCTCAATTTTGGGCCGTTGTGAGCCCAAAAGAGAAAACGGGGTAAGGCTATTTTTGTCCAAAGGAAAAATACTTCTGTCGAACATCCAAAGTATCCAACCCTTCACCGAGCTTTCTCTATCTTCTTCTTCCGTCTTCAATCGCAAATCAGAGAAACTCTGCAACACAGGTACTCATACAGTCATACTCCATCTATTGAATGTGTGTTTTTATCCTGATTATTGTAAATATTTCTAGATTCATCTTCCACCTTAATTTGAGATCGAGTTTTCCCTATATGGTTCCTTCATCATGCTTTCCCATATTCCAATATTGCTAGATTGATTTGTAAATTGGATTCCAATTTGATTAGTCGCTGGCAATCTGGCGTTTACGTAACTGTTAATTTGATAAATTTCTGTTAATTTTGATTACTTTCAGATTAGGGTTTCCCTTGAAAACGAACCTGTGTTTAATTTCGATTCACAGCACTGCAATTAATCAATCAACGATGGCAGCTAACTTCTCACCAATTACTTTGGTCATCTTCTTCCTTTCACTCGCCACATTCTCGGCGGCACATGGCCCTCATGTAATCAAATTCCGATCCCCTAACCTTTACCCAAATAGCATCACATGGGACCCACACGGTCAACACTTCATCGTCGGATCTTCCGGACAACCATCCTTTCATTCCGTCACTGATGCAGGCGTTATATCCACCCTTATCTCCGACACATCCCTCCCTGAAAACTCCACAATCCACGACCTCGCCGTTGATTCCATCAATCGCCGCCTCCTCGCCACCATAACCTCCGATTCTCCTCCATTCAACGCCCTAGCCTCCTACGATCTCAAAACCAAGAGTTTAATCTCCCTCACCCCTCTGCCTTCCAATCCCGAAGACATCGCAAACTCCGTCGCAGTCGACTTCGAAGGAAACGCATACATCACAAACTCCGCCAAAAACCTAATCTGGAAAGTCAATATCGCCGGAGACGCCTCAGTTTTCTCCAGATTCAACGAACGCTTCACGATCTCCGGACTCAGCGGAATCCACTACGTCTCCAAAGGATATCTTCTCGTCGTCAATTCAAACACGGGAAACCTCTTCAAGGTCGATTCCATCGACGGAACCGTCCGCCAAGTCCTGCTCCACTCCAATCTCGATAATGTCAACGGAATTGTTCTAAGATCCGATGGAAACGCAGTGGTGGTTTCTCCGGTGAACGGAGTTTATGTAGTGAAGAGCGATGATAGTTTCGGTGAGGGGAGAGTGGTGGAGAAAGTCGCCGTTGAGTCTGAAGGCTTTCCGACGAAGGCTGTGATTGGCGGCGGAGGAAGGGTATATTTGTTATATGGATTTGTAGACGAGGGTAAAAAGGGAAATTCAGAGAGAGATTTGTTTAGGATTGAAGAGATAGAGAAAGAGAGTGATGGGGATTTGGTTTGGGTTTGTATTTTGGTTGGGCTTGCCCTTGTTTATTTTTTCTTTTGGAGGTTTCAAATGAGCAAACTTGTTACCAATATGGATAAGAAGATCCATTAGGCCCTATTTTATTTTTTCAATGATTGTAACAATTTTGAATTGTTTTGTTGAAATATATATTTTCTATTACACATTGGTAACAAGACTTGAGATCTGGATTGATCGTTAGGTTTCAAATGTTTGCTAGGTCAAGAATCAAGATATGAGCATGTTGAACCGCCCTCTTGCCGCGCCCGTTTCAGATACGGTGGTATGTTTTATCTACTCGTAAACTTTGTGTTTTATTTTTCAGTTTTCTTGGAAGTAATTCTTTTTATAACAGCGTCTTCACATACTTATTGGACGTCTACGAGACATTATAGCTCGGGGCACACATGCCCAAGACAAGTCCGGCATTATTGAGAAGCTTGCCGCCCTCGTTGATGAGGCAGTTGGAGATCAGTCTCCGGCAACTCCTACACAAGTACAACGTTATTGAGTCGTCCTCATGTTATGTTTTCGTATTGGACATGTGTTGGTTTAGTTTGGATGTTATGTTTTCGACAGTTGTTGGTTTTGTTTAGTAGTTGGATATCTGTGTTGGTTTTGTTTGGATAATGTGTTTTTATTGAGTTGGTTTTTTCCAGTAAATGATGAATTACATAGTTTAAAGAACTGGATATCAAATATCAAAGTAAACGTAGTTCCAAGAGAACATATAAAAGATCAAAATAAACATAGTTCGAACAACTAGTTAATGTATAGTGTAGGACTCGCGTTTGATGGACACTCTATATGACGAAGTTGTTTGTAAAACATTATACTTTCAATGAAAGGTGTGTCTCATGCATCAATGTTAGGATCGTGGTATAAGGTGTGTCTCATGCATCAATGTTAGGATCGTGATGGTGATACCGATACCACATGAGGTTTGTAGGTGGTGATGAGATCCTCTTTGAATCAAACCTATAAAAAGAAACAAAATCAAATCACGTTTTAGTGAAAATCACTAATTCAATCTCGACATAAAGGTGAAATGTGGACTAACCACTAGAAAATGTGTATCGTCTGACACCAACGCTATCATACAGATCTTTGTAGCCGGACCTTGCTCTTTTATGGTTGCTATCATCGATAAAAATGTATGCGGCTTTTGACTGAGGACTACCATGGCGATGCGATAATATGTGACGGCAGCGCATGCTGCAATAAAACGCATGTTGCAATCAACAACTCCACCTAGTGGTTAGTTGGGCAAGGCATCTTCAAACTGGTATTGCATATTTTTCGGATGCAACAATCGTACCAAAACAAAAATCTTCAAACCGATATTGTATATTTTTTGGGTGATTGTGACATTGTTGGGGTCGTCTAATTGGAAGGATTTTAATATCTGCCTCGGTTTCAACCCCTACCATAGTTTACATTCAACATTTCGATATTATATGGGAGTCAATCTATCTTTGACTTGCCCTTCTTTAATTATATGCCCTATCCGCCCACACCTAAAGCATAGGGATAAAAGTCTTTTCATATTGGAAACGTTACCATTTTTCCTTGCTTCTTATCAACGCCACCATGCCACTCATGATAGCGTTGAGGATCTTGATCTTCATCCTCACCCTAAGGGCTCGTTTGTTACGATTCTCATGGAATCAGGAATCGGAATCGGAATGAATCATATCAATACCTCGTATTTGGTAAGGCTTGGAATCGAAATAAGAATGATTCCCTGGAATGGTTCATTCCAACTCTAAAGAAGAAGTTGATTCCATCATTTAAAGTTGGGTATCATCCATTCCAACTTAAACTCATTTTAAATTTAAAACTACATTTATATATTTTTATTATATATATATATATACTTTCTTATTTAGTTTCACAAAATAAAATTAATAATTTTTTATAAAAAAAATTATTGTCCATCAATTAATTTAAATTATATTATTTTGTAGAAAAACATAATTTTAACAAAAAAAATTATTTTAAAAAAATACGAATATTTTATTCAAGATGTAATGTAACAAAAAAAATGCTTGATTAGAATAAATATTTTTGATAAAATAAGTTATATACCTATTTATTTGGACTGGCGATTGTTAGTGTTTATTCTATAAGTTATTAGTTACTCTTCATTTTTATTAAATGTAATTTAAAAAATAACATATATTTACATTATAAACATTCACACATATGTCATCAAATATGATATGATTTTTTGTTTCATAACTCATATAAAGTATAAAAACATGTCTCAAAATTTTTTCATTCCAACATCATACCAAACACCAAGTATTAGGAATGATTTATTCCAATTCCTTATTCCATTCCGATTCTTGATTCCAACCTCATTCCTATAGTCATACCAAACAAGCCCTAAGACTCTTAAGCACATCTGTGTTCTTCCTTTGGTCATAACTCATAAATCGTCTAGCTATCGATCCCACTATCTCACACAGAACGACAAGGTTGTCGTCAAAGGACCATGCCCTCCCTGCCATTACTCTATCCTTATCATCTTTTCCAAAGAACTTGTTTTCCCCCCAGATCTTTGATTATCACCTCTTTTCTTATTCTCCAAATTTTCCTTAGAATCGACTCGCTTACTTTCCTTTTCATGCTGATTTTGGCTATCGCATAATCTTACATCTTTCCTTTCAAACCCTTATCGATTTCCAAATCAAATTTCGAGAGCTTTTGTGGATTTTGTGGCTATCGATGAAAATTAGGTCAACCGGACGGGGGCCGCCGGACTATAGTATGGAAACTACTTCCGTAGAGGAGTTATATTTTACTTTTTTTTTTTACGTTTATAAACCATAGTTTGATACTATGGTTTATATACTAAAAAAATAATGAGTAAACCGTATTTTCAACCTGTCATTTACGTGCAAAAAAATTTAAAGCAGTCGTTTTTAAACTACGTGTTTTCTTTTTTCAGATAAAAAAATAATTTTGACCAAATTAAATAAGCAAGCTTTTTAAGATTTTTCTTTAATAACTAGGCTCATGGCATATATATATATATATGTTTAGTAAATGTACCCCTATAGATTAAAATATTCTTCAATGTTTGTCATATAGATTAGGGCATGTTCTTTTCCCATATCCTGATATAAGTATATCCGATATCGGTATCGGTATCGATATCAGGGATATGGGTACGATAGGTGATGGAATCACTCTCAATTAGGGTAGTTTTTAGAATCTTTCTAGTGTCTTTGTGTCGGTTTATGTTACTAATCCCTTGATCCAGATGAAGAAGATCAAATTGAAGTAAAGAAGGGTTTAGCAACACTTGGGAGTTGAAGAAAATCAACGAAGATAGGATATGGTGCCACACCGCCCCTGCGGTGACACTACACTCCGGCAACGCAGACTGCGCCTAGCCAGCGCCCCGAGAGCAGAGTGTCACCGCCCCATGCGGTGACACCCCCGAAGACTCATGCCCAGTGACGCAGTCAATGGCTCAGCGCCTTCGCAAGCGCCCAAAAGAAGCTTGTCACCGCCCCTGCAGCCGCCTTTGGCCGCCCCTGTGGTGACTTATCCTGAAAAGGCAAAGCCGGCGCCCCAGCGCCCCTACCTGCACACTTGCGAAATCGAAGAGCTAGTGTCACTGGCCTTGCGATGACACTAGGCCGCCCCTGCGGTGACACTACACTCCGGCAACGCAGACTGCGCCTAGCCAGCGCCCCGAGAGCAGAGTGTCACCGCCCCTGCGGTGACACCCCCGAAGACTCATGCCCAGTGACGCAGTCAATGGCTCAGCGCCTTCGCAAGCGCCCAAAAGAAGCTTGTCACCGCCCCTGCAGCCGCCTTTGGCCGCCCCTGTGGTGACTTATCCTGAAAAGGCAAAGCCGGCGCCCCAGCGCCCCTACCTGCACACTTGCGAAACCGAAGAGCTAGTGTCACTGGCCTTGCGGTGACACTAGGCCGCCCCTGCGGTGACACTACACTCCGGCAACGCAGACTGCGCCTAGCCAGCGCCCCGAGAGCAGAGTGTCACCGCCCCTGCGGTGACACCCCCGAAGACTCATGCCCAGTGACGCAGTCAATGGCTCAACGCCTTCGCAAGCGCCCAAAAGAAGCTTGTCACCGCCCCTGCTGCCGCCTTTGGCCGCCCCTGTGGTGACTTATCCTGAAAAGGCGAAGCCGGCGCCCCAGCGCCCCTACCCGCGCCCTTGCCAGCAGACTTGCGAAACCGAAGAGCTAGTGTCACTGGCCCTGCGGTGACACTAGGCCGCCCCTGCGGATCATCATCGAAGATGAAGAGTTAGACGTTCAAGAGCATTGAAGAACCTGCCTCTGCAGGATTGCTTGGCCGCCCTAGCGGCCAAGAAGAATGTGGAACGTTCTGGCCTAAACCGCCCCTGCGGTCCTGAAGCCCGCCCCCGCGATTTAGCGCCAGAGGACTTAACTCCGGTTGTTTACACCACCTTTATGACATTAAGGTGGCTGTTTAGGCAGCCAATTTACTCCCTTTTAATGCATTTTGTTGTATAAATAGAGCCCTTGACTGATTGCTAGAAACATCCACATTTTCCCTAAAAATCTCTATATTTCTATGTGCCATTTTGTAATGAGTTTCTAGCTTCCTTTGCTACATTGGGTTTATTGAAGCTGCATTGCTATTTGGTTGTAAGTCTTTTATAATATATGTTTAATTTAGTCCAATTGTGTTATATTTTCTTGAGCTGTAACTTATGTTTGCATGTTTTTTTCTCACTTAGATTGATCACCTTAAGTGTACTAATGCATGCAAAGTGTTAGGATTAATCGATTTCGAGTTTGGGTTCTTAATCTAGTAGTAAACCTTTAGGTAAAAGTTGGTTGTGATTGTCTAAAGGAAAGGAAAATAACTATAAAGAAAGATTAGCGGGCTGTTTATTCTTCTTTATATCTCTTTATCTTTACTAGAATGCTAACTTGTGCTTGATCTTGTAGGTTTACGGGTCAATAATTTAGTTAAGTTGTGTTAATGCCGGTTGGCTTAACACATATCTAAGATCAAGATGAGAACATTGGTGAATTGCTTCTAAAAAGAACCAACCAAGTAGTATGCATGTTAAGATCCAACCAGTGTAGCTCTTTAATCATACATATTATCACCATCTTTGCTTACTTTCTAATTGCTTTTGTCTTGTTTTTGTTACAATCCAAACCCCCTGGTTACAATTCGTTAATTGAATCCAATCAAAACTCGACTAAACTCTCTTGGGTTCGACCCTTACTTACACTATACAATTCGGTTAAGTGTAATGTTAGGTTTTCTACTTTGACTAAAGCTAAATGACAACGACCATAGGTTTTTAGCTCGTCAGGGTACGAGATTGATATCTAATATTTTATACATGGGTTTGACAAGATGATGAGGTATATTAGATATTAGGAGGGGGAGACGTGAGAGGGAGAAGAACTGATACCGGTCTATTTGTAAGGATATCAAAATCTCTAAAAAAGTAAAGTATTGGCATATGAGTATATCAGTTTGATAGTCATATACTCAATTATCGAACGTGGATATTAGATACGTGATATCTATACCCATATCTCATATTAGGTATGGGAAAAAAACATGCCCTTAGATTATTCTTCAATGTCAATGCATTAGAAAGAAGGCGGCATGCAACAACTTGTATTTTTTAGGTACTTCTAGATTTCAGACGAGGGCATCCAGGGCTTGTGATGCATTAACAGAGGCATAGAAGGGTAACCAAGCACACCTTTAGTCTCATCTAGGTCAGAAAATGAGTTGACAAAAGAGTTAAGTTGGACAAGTTGAGAACTACCTTACAAAATTATGTCATGACATATTCTTTGATTATAAACACAAAACAATCATAAATAGATGACATAAAAAGCAATATTTTCTTTTCGGACACATGATAATAAATGTGTTTTTGTCCATAACTTTGAACATATATGTTATGATATAATTTTGGCAAAATTGGCAAACTAGCCTTTTAAGCAAATCAATTGAGAAAGAAGACTCATACAATTTGGTATTGGTATTTTGACCCCCTATAAAATAGAATAGAGGAAATAGAGTACAAAAGAGGGCAAAGTTTGACAACCCATCGGATGTGACATGTTGTACTATCTCACATGTCACATCAATCAGAAAAAGGAATTTCCAACATTCTTACTTTATCACTTATTACCCAAAAATCCGCTTACCCAAATAATGTCACAATCATACCCAAAAATAAATTTGTCAAAGTACATAAACATACTCGAAAACAACATACCCAAAAAATCAAATATCAAAATAAAATCATATCCATAAATTGGATAATATTTTATATTTATACCCAATTTAAATATCACTTAATACAAAAACCATACCCAATTTAAATTTGTCATACCCAAAATTTTCAAAACTCGATATTATACACAAACATCAATATCAAATGACATTTGATCATTACCCAAAAATTCACTTGAATTTGATCATTATAACACAGTTTGGGTAACCATAAAACATACCCACGATATCACTTTAAAAATATACTTAGGGGGGTGTATTCAATCGAGACTTTTAAAGATTTTGACGGATTCTTAATAATTATAGGATTTGCAAATTCTGTGGAAAATTTTAATTCTATATAGAGTCAATACAGATTCTGTGGAAATCTTATGTGTTGGGGGAAGATTTATATGGATTTTAGGTAGTTATAAAAGTAATGAAGAATCCTACAAAATCAATGAAATAATAGATTCTTTTAAAATCCACAAACTTTTAAATACCATAGGAATTTTATGGAAAATTTTAAATCCTAATTGAATACCTACGGATTTATATGGACTTTTAAAAATCTATACTCAATACCCATAGACTTTTAAACTCCAAAAAATTCCTATAGACTCTTAATTGAATACACCCCCCTTAATAATAATAAATGTACTACAAAGCCAATACACATATAAAGCATACCCAAAAACCCGTTTACCCAAATAATGTCATAATCATACCCAAAAATAAATTTGTCAAGAAATATATTGCTTCTATTTTCACAATCATACCCAAAACCACAACCAAGAAATATACTACAAAACCAATCCATGTAAAAAAGATACTTAAATCAAAAGTAAACATCAAATCACCATCATTTCAATTAGAGAAATTATTACCCCTATTTTTAGTTTCCATACCTATTTTTTCTTCTTTTTGTATAGAGACCTAGTTTGCAAAAGAGAATTTCAAGGGGTCCTATTTCCCTAATTAATTCTATAATTTTTGTACCGCGGGTGAGATCAGTAACAATATCTCATTTTTGAAGTTTATGAATTGGTCCTACGGACGAACATATAACATGGATGGACCCTTGCAGCAGCATCACTTGGACACACCTAATATTGCCAAAGCAACCCAAAAATAGTTATTTAAATCTTATTAAAAAAAATATGGACAATTTTAATAATTAGGCATTTTTGAAAAACTTGAGCAGAAACTAGGTTTTTTAATGTTTCAATTAAGTAAATGTACCCCAAGCTTTTGTATTTATTTTCAAACTTTACACACTCTTCTATCAAGGGGTACATTTACTAAACACAAAATTAGAAAAAGCCTAGTAAACCAAATTGTTTAAAAAATATTACTTTTCTATAAACGAAATTAAAAAGAGTAGAATTAATTGTTTAAATATGACATTTTTTTCATTAAAATAAAAAATTAAGCCTCTCTCTTACTTTGTGAAAAGGTTATAAATTTGATAACAATTAAAATAAAATAGGTCTATCTTTTTCTTTTTTTTTTCTCTATAGTAAACTAAAAAGTCAATTTACCTATTTTATCCAATACATTATACAATTAAAACAATCAAGATATTGAAAATGTGAAGTGACCGGAAATACAGCCAACAAATTTTGCGGCGGTATCATAATTAAATAAAGTGAGTCCCTAATTAAATGTGTAGGTATGTATTTATGTTTTATAAATTATAATATGTTTTAATTATAAGAACGATTTTGGCTTACTATACCTTTTTTAATTCTATATTCGTAAATGTACCTTATAGCTTTTTATTAATTTTATTTAATGATAGATAAAAATAATTAACTTTTTTATTTTAAAAAAAATAATTGATGTTTGTTATTTGTTATATAAATGTGAGTTTTAATTTTCAATTACTAAATTTGTTTTTTTATTTATTTTAATTTTTTTTAAATTTTTCATAACATAAAGTTTTCATACCAAAAGTTTATACCAGAATTTTTCGTACCAGAATTTTTTTATACCAGAAGTTTTTTTTTGTCATTTTTTATTTTATTATAATTTTCTGGTATGAGTTTCTGGTATGGGTGGACATAAATCCCGCTTAATCCCGCCTCGATCCCGGCGGAATTTGAAAAAAAAATGTGTATCTCATCTCGTCCCGTCCCGTAAAAAATTTGCGGGACGGGACGCGGGACGAAGACTTCCCAGTTAATCCCGTCCCGCATATATATATATATATAATATATTTTTATTTTTATAAATATTATATAGATGAATAAAATACATAAATTATAATTTTTAAAAATGTTTTTCATTTTTAAAATCATTAGATCGATAATTTTTCATCAGTCATTCACTCATTATTTACGACTCATTTGGTTGGATCTAAAATACTAGAGTTTCTGATCTCCCTTGATTTAGTCCGTTCGCCACCTTGCTCTGTCCATTTCATCGACACCCTTGCTCTAGTCGGTTCCATTGCCTTGTATTTGTGGATTACCACAATTGTAATCGATAGTTAAATTAATATAATTTTATGTAAATTATCTGTTGTTGTTTTTTGAATGTGAGTCGGTAATACACTTTGATGTAACTTGAATTTGTTTTCAAGGTATAAACTACTAATGTAGGCGTCATGAATCGATAATTCAGCATCAAGTTTTTTTTTCCCGATCATTTATGCATTTAAACATGAGAGAAAACAAGTATACATATTAAATATAATCGGTGCGTAGTTTTCACGGAATTCGACTCGTCCCGTCCCACATGAGACAGGGCCCGCGCGGGACGAAGAAAAAATGTCATAAATCACATCCCGTCCCGCAAATAACTTGCGAGACGGGACACGGGACGACCCCTATCCCGTCCCGTCCCATGCCCACCCCTAGTTTCTGGTATAAAATTCATACCAAAATTTTTTTTTGTTTTCTTTTTGTCCTTTTTTATTTTTTATAATTTACATACCGGAATTTACATACCGAATTTAACATACCGGAATTTACATAACGGAATTTATATACCGGAATTTAACGATGGTTGATATTTACACAACTATACTCAGTGTATGCAGATCTTTCTCCAAGTCACTCTTCAGAAAACCCTAGGATATTTGTGGATCATTGCTGGAAAGCGCATATGGATTTTCCCCAACATCCTTGCAAAAGAAGCAACATTACGTGAGTTAGGGGTGGGCATGGGACGGGACGGGACGGAATTTATGACATTTTTTCATCGTTCCGCGCGGGCCCTGTCCCATGTGGGACGGGACGGGACGGGACGGTGCGGGACGGGACAAATCCCGCGAAAATTACGCACCGATTATATTTAATATGTATACTTGTTTTCTCTCGTGTTTAAAGACATAAATGATCGGGAAAAAAACTCGATACCGAATTATCGATTCATGACGCCTACATTAGTAGTTTATACATTGAAAACAAATTCAAGTTACATCAAAATGTTTTACCTACTCACATTCAAAAAATAATCATAGATAATTTAATGAAAACTATATTTATTTAACTATCGATTACAATTGTGGTAATCCACAAATACAAGGGCGATGGAACCGACTAGAGCAAGGGTGTCGATGGAACGAACCAGAGCAAGGTGGCAAACGGACTAAATCAAGGGAGATTAGAAACTCTAGTATTTTAGATCCAACCGAATGAGTAGTAAAGAATGAGTGAATGAATGATGAAAAATCATCGATCTAATAATTTTAAAAATAAAAAAATATTTTTAAAAATTATAATTTATGTATAGGTTTTATCTATATAATATTTATAAAAATATTATTTATATATATATGCGGGACAGGACGGGATTAACCGGGATGGGAAGTCTTCGTCCCGCGTCCCGTCCCGCAAATTTTTACGGGACGGGACGGGATACACATTTTTTTTTCCAAATCCCGCCGGGATCGGGACGGGATCGGGAAGAGATGCGGGACGGGACGGGATTAAGCGGTATTTATGTCCACCCCTAACGTGAGTTATTCCAGTTTTGGCCAAAGAAAGATGATGAGGAGGGGCCAAAATGGACTTCACACCTTTTCTATGCTGATGTAACTTTTGTTGTCATATTTATCTTGAGACACCATGCTCTTGATGAGGCTGCTAGAGCTAGGTATTCCTGGAGCTTCACTAAGCCGAGTTTAAATGAGTCAATACCATACTTTTCATGTAGTCCACAAAATTTGTATGGTAACTTACCTTTAGTAGCTCCAGTTTTGTTGATTTTGATGTGTCCCTAAAAGTGTAATTTCACTTTCAGGTAGTGGAAGCGGGATTCAAATATTATCGATGACGTCCTTGAATGAAATCCTAAACTGACTTTATCTGGAATGACGAAACAATAATCAGGGAATGAAACAGAACCTCTCAACTCTACGATGAGAGCGAACCCAGGTCATTCAAAGAATGCGCAGTACCTAAAAAAAGATGGATGTCAAGGAAATTGAAAGTTCTGGGTTTGAAGAAGATGAGTCCCAACAAAGCCGAGATGATATATGATAAACATAATATACTAAATTAAAGGGTACTATTGCGTGAGAGTCTTGAGTATCCACCCTAGAAGTTATAGGGGGGAGGGGGGGGGGAATCTAGGAATCTGAAGAGTGACTCGGAGAAGAAGCAGTCAAGCAGCTGAGCGAATGGGATTTCTTACGAGGCAAACTAGTGGGGAGAGATTCAGGCGAGAAGGAGCTGAATATCTAGATCTAGATCTAGATATACAATTGGCTACCGTGACCGGAGGTTGGATCAACCATCGCCAGCCGTTGATGACACATAAAGCAATCTCCGTGTTGATGGAAGTCACTCCAGTTAGGGCCTCGATGCTTCAATCCGTAAGAACGAGTATGAGAGAGATGATTCGATGAATGATGAATGAAAAGGAATAGAAAAGCGATTTGCATGCGAGAGAGCTCAAGGACTCTCTTCTTCTTCGCCGGAGAATCATCGGAACAAAACAAGGTTGCAAGAATTCCACACATATTGGAATTGAGTACTTCAAAGATAACAACTCAGGCACTATCTGGATCTAGATCTTCGTCTTAGCGTAGGCCAATCACCTCGAGAGAGCTGAGATGAAGAAGAACGGGACAAGGTTTTTGTGTGCACCACAGAGGAAGGGAAGAGTGAACGGGACAAGGCTATTGTGGTGAGAAGGGAGGTGGAAGAGAAGACAGAGAAGGAGAACAGCATTCGGAAGAAAGAAAACGGGAGAAGGAAGAAGGCTTCACGGTAAAAATAATAAGAGGGGTATATTTACCTAACTAAAAAACCAAAAAGACTAGTTACTAAACATAAAACCCAAAAATACCTATTAACCAAATTAACCCTAGTAATAATAGCATAAATCTTATATCCGAATTTTACTGTTTGAAAGTCAATGTTGAAGCATGATATCCACAACTTAATATTCGAAACTCAATACACTTCTCTACTATATAATAAAAGAAAATGTTGAATTGTGTATGTTTGTTTTGTGTTTATAATCCAATAATAATTCAATACTTAGATCTTTGAAAAAATCCAGTGTAATATTTTATGAAATTTTTTGCGTAATAAAATTAAATGTTCAAATTATTTTTTTTTAAAATCATAATTATATCAGGAATATATTTTTTTTGAATTTAAAAAACTATTGATGACATGACAAGCAAACAACTACAATAAGTGACAAATAATATAATTTTTTTTTAAATTTATTGATGATGTGGCAACCATACCAAACTGGTTGATTAAGCTATAATTTATATAGGAGTTGGTACTTTTTAATGTTTGTATTATTTTGGATTCTTGAATGATATTTTGTATTATTTTAGTCATTTTTTTCGGAAGAATATAATAGTCTAATAATTAGTTATTGATACAAGCTATACCCCTTGTCAAAGTCCGATACTGACGGACCGGTTGAGCGGGGGTCGTGTGCATACGAGCGCACATGCACGTTAGGCCCAAGCCCAGCACATAAACCCGGCGAGATTCCATCCTAAAACCAATTGACAATAGGAGGAGTAACCCACCGACCTTATATACTAGGCTCGGAGTGTCCCCATCTTTCGATGTGGGACTTTATTATTTCCAACACTTATTGTTGATACAAACTAAACTCCTCTATTTATTTGATAAATTTTTAATTTTAAAATTAATTAATGAAAGGGGTATAAGGATAGATAGAAAATAAAAAACCTATAAAATCACATTGCCGCCAATTAGGGTTTGCTTGTCTCATGCGTTTGTCCTTGCCGCCAGTTAAGGTTTCGAGATCTCGACGAAGCAGCTGGAGGAGACCTCCATTGTTATTGTCGTCATCGTCGGAAGCTTCGCCCCGGGAACATAAGACTGCCACTGTTGTTGGGCTCGTGCAGACGCTTCCGTCTTCGTTAGCCACCGAAGGAGCATCACCGCTTGTTGCCGAAGATGTTGACTTGCCGCAACCAACCGTCTACGCCTTGCTATCGAGAATGGAAGTGTCGTCGTTTTCACCGGAATGTGTGCCACTGGAAGCCTCACACTAGGAGCCCCTTCGCAACCACCGGAAGCCTCGCACCTAGAGCCTTGCACTCGGAGTTCCTTCGTCGCCACCGGAAGCCTCGCACTCGGAGTTCCTTCGTCGCCACCGGAAGCCTCGCACTAGGAGCCCCTTCACAACCACTGTAGTCGGGAGCCCCTTTGCAACCACCTAAAGCCTCGCACCCGGAGTTACTTCATCGTCGACGTCAATCGTTTTCCTCGTAGTGCCACCGCCTACCTGGCGCCTCCGATGCTCCGAGAGGGAAGCCACCAATGCCGCCCAATAAACCCTAATCGGGCTCCTCCGGTTTTATGGTAAACTACAATAAAACAACCCAAACTTTGTATACACTCTTGGTCCAACCTTTTGGAATTTGTAAATTTTCCCCTTATTGGATAATTGCAGAAAATGACCCAGGTTTTCTAAGTGCAGAAAAAGCCAAGAGTTTTGAAAGTTCATAAATTTTTCCGATTTGTTTAATTATAAGTTTTGCCCCAACTTTCTAAAACGGGCTATGACCTATATTTTTTTATAGTTATAATTGGACATGTATAACTCGATGGACTTGAACTTGTGTAACTCGATCTTGTGTAAAGGACGCACTTTTGGGCTTGTGCAACTCGTTTGAGCTTGTGTAACTCAACCTTGGGTAATCAACGGACCAGACTTGTGTAATTGGGAAATGACCGATTTTGATAACTACATAATTTAACATTTTAATTGAAATTGTGTATTAACATTGTATAATTGAAGTTATGTATTAGCATTGTGTATTAACACCATGTATCAACATTGTGTATAAAAAAATTTGAATATACAAGTTCAATTGGTTCAGCTGATATAAAGGTGGGAGGGCCTGATTGAACATGAGCTTTATTAAATCAGTTGGATTTGGACTTAAGTAAATTGAGATTACCAACTAACATTTTCAATTAATCTTTATAAATAATTAAGAGACCTAGTTGTCACCTAATAAACAAATGATTCTACTTGACGCTACATAATTTAACCAACTCACCAAAAATAAAAGAAAAAATTTGGATAAATAGATACTTTTCTATTTCCTTTATATTTGTCTACCCCTTCAATTTTTATCACTTTCATTAAATTGAAGTTGGAAGGGGTTTGATAGGGGTACATTTACCAAACATATTTATACCATGAGCCTAGTTATTTTGCAGAAATTTCAAAATATCTTACTTAGCTAATTTGACAAAAAAAAATAGTCTAATAATTAGTCGTTGAAATTTATAGTTTTTTCAAGTTGCGTGTGGACGCATTTTCAACTCATAGTTTTTTTAATTAACTTTTTTTACTTTTAATATTTATTATAATCAATTAAATTAATTATAAAACATCAAATTAAAAAATAATAGTTTTTCGGTTATCATTTTAATTTATAAGGTGAATTACTAACTCTTTGCAATAATAAGTTGTATTGTAAGTCTTTTTTTAATAATTTTTTTTGTGATTTTATCCCTTCCTCACTAACTTTTGGTTCTTGATTTTTCTCCACAACTTGACTAGAAGAAGGATAAATGTTGAGTAAAATTAATGGAGGTGACAAAAACAAATTACATTAGTGAGGATGGATGCATCTTCTAACTTTCTACTACAGTACTACACCATACACCAATATTCTCAGATAATTTGAATGTTCGTCATCCTTCACTACATTTACGACAAAATGTACTTTTTTTTTTTTTAGGGGTGAGCGAGCACAAATTCCACCAATTCCGGTCCCGTCCCGATTCAAACGGAATTTGTTTCAAAATTAGAAATTTTGTTCCGAATCCGTTCTGCCAAAATTATCCGGGATTAGATTTGTGCCTTAACTTCTTAATTTTGTTATGACCATCCCATCCCGTATATAATAAAGTTTTTAATATAAAATAATAAATATAAATAAAATTCCTCGGCATTAGTGATATACTAGCTTATATAGTAATTATATAGTCATGCTTATATATTAAAAAGCAAGGTCAAACCGTCAAAATTAACAAATGACCCAAATTCGTTTAGATGTGCTTTAATAAAAATGTAATATATTATTATGGATATTTGAAACTTTAATGGGCAAGCGGGATCGAACATGTTCCGTTTGGATCCTATTCAAGATAGGACCCGGTGGGATTCAATCTAAAATAGTCAAGTTCGTCTCGATCATGTCCCATGTGGCCATGCCCACCCCTACTTTTTCTATCAACTTTATTAAAAGAAATTGATTTATAAAGGATACAAGATTTATAATCTGCAAGATACATTATCTAAGAAACACTTAAAGTTCTCTATACAAGAATTTACAAGCAAATTTGTATATAAGAATGTTAGACTAATTAAGGGGAGAATTAGATTTTATATACAAAAAAAAAAAACTACACATAATTAAGAATCGCTCTAAAAACACTCGGATCTTTAGGCTCCATATTACGTTTATACTCAATCTTTTCCGAACCCAGATGAAGTTCAACGACCATTCTCGTAAAAACCCGCATTCATACCTGAGTCGAGTGAGTTAGGTGGCCGGACTAACCCGAAGTTGTCCAAGTGTAGTGATCCGACGGCGGCGACGGTGGCCGGGCGGCCAAAGAGAGTGGTGCAGAATGAAGAAACGTACGTTGGAGGTGTCAAATTCCATGCAAATATTCAAGTCAAATAAACAGTTCTTGCTCTTCTCCTCACATTCGTTGTCTCTTCTGACCTTGATTTTTCCTCCAACTTATTCTTTATTTACAAATTCAACCACCCACTAATTGTAATTAATTCGTTTTTAAGGATCGAATTTCTATAATATTCGTTATATAATCAAGAATGGTCGAAAAGGAAAATTAGATACAAAACACAAGATACTATACCTACCCTTCAAAAACACTCGTACATGCATTGGATATATCAATATCGATTTTTCTAGTTTATATTCTATTATATTAAAAAAAAATCAAATTTCAAAATAATTAAGTATAATTTATTTTTTCAAATCAAATCAATTATATGTACAACCATTCATATATATATATATATATATATAAATATAAATTTTAAAATTTATGAAATAATAGTATAATATATATAACTAATTATAAACAATATATATTATAATTTAATTTTAATTAATATGGAATATAATTACCTTATAAAAACATATCATTCAAGCCACCTCTAATAAGAAATGAGCTAAATTCAATAGACTTTGATTTAACTCTATATTAATAGAATACTTTAAGAAAACCAACCCAAGAAAATAAACCTTAAAAATAATTAATGGGATCATTAAGCCCTAATCCATAATTTATGCTATGAACTTTGTGGTTCCTTTTAAAAAAAAAAAAACTTGTTGGTTGCAATATTTTCTTTCCACATTATAATTTGTGGGAGTACTTTCATTATAGCCTTTCATTTCAAACTTTTTTCTAGTTGTATACAAACCAATAAAATTAATGGTTCTAACTTGTAATGCACTGCTATACCTACTTTCTGTCTAGATGCGTCGGAGACCACTGACTCTCCTTCACACCAAAAAAAAAAAAGTTATACTTACTTTCTACCAAAAACTAAAAATAATATAACTAGTTTAGGTCAACCATAACATTTTTAAATGTTATAGAAGATATGACATTCCAAATATATATATATATATATTGTCAAATATAAATATATATATATATATATATTTATTTATATTTGACAATGTAAGTGAAATCCACTATAGTTACTTTCAACTAGATACTCATAGCCGTAGACCTTTAGCCTCATTTATATTAGGGTAGGTAGAAAAACAATAGAACGTACTAAATAAGAAATAAAAGCTTAGTTTTAAAGAAAATCTTACACATTTATGTGTATATATACACACACAAAATCTCAATATATAATGATTAGGGTTTGAAAGAATCGATGGTGGATGCATATCTATACTCAATGTGCATCTTAGTTAGGGTTTATAGTTGTATACATATGAAGATCAAGGTCGAACAGACAACGAAACAAAGGCGAATCTGCAAAAAACTGTTTACGTAACGAGATTAGCATGGAGCTCACTCACCCGACAATCATCATTCTCAATAACCCTTGAAGGAATTTCATCTGCAAACGATAATATCAAAAATCAAGAACTAGATCGAACGAGAATAGGAAAACGAAAGAAATATTCGAAACTTAATGCATGTACGTACGTATGTAAGTACGATCGATCCGGAGATTGAGTAGACCAAAATTGGTAAATGAAGATTTGAGTTGTGGTGTTTGCAACAAGTTAGATCGTGTTTATATAGTGGAGCTAGATTAGATATCGAAAGTTAAGAGGAATGGTGGCAGCTCGATCACACGTGACATGCACGTGAGAATGTAAGTTTGACTAATAGGTGACCATGCATGCATGCAAATGTCCACCTGCTCACATTGCCTTTATAACCTTCTCTTTCCTTTTCCATGCTTCTAGGGTTACTAACATATAACTATATATACTTATTTGGTTTATTGTGTATATATGTATGTTTTTGTTTTTGTCTCTTACTAATCAACTTTATGTACGCGGTAACTCGGTAATAAACGTATATACATTATGACATACATATATGCTTTCGAAAATTATCTCGAAATTTCACGTGGATTATAAAGTGAAAACAGTACGGGACAATGAACGTCAACGGTTCTACATTGGTAATTGAAAACCGTCGGCATTCGGTACATCTATATATCCATCGATCAATTTTTAAAATGAAAACTTGTTAAAATTTTCACGGGGATTGGAATTATTATCCATTAATACTATTACTCGACGGTAGGTGAAATAGTCTTGGGACAATCATTGTCTGACTGTTTTACATAGGCGATTATGAAGGAAAGGAGCCAAAAGGGGCGTAAACGAGCCAAAGGCTTTTTCAAGCTGTAGCAAGTTTTTTCTATCTGAAACATTTGGCATGCGGTACATCTATATGTCCGTCGGACAATTTTTAAAAGTAAAGCTTGTTAGAATGTATAGTTATGGAAATCCCGTTATTTCCCGATTCTCGTCCCCGTATCAAAAATCGACACGGGTCGGAAATTTTCTATCGATTAACACTATTGCTTGACGGTAGAAAGGTTTTTTTTGAATGAACCTTTTTAATTATTTTATACCTATAAATAAATTTTTACAAATTTAGGTCTCCAACACACTCGTATTGAATGTCTAGTTATTGCTCGATACATAATAATGATAAGAAGATTACAAAAATATGAGTTGGATTTATAAATTATTGGTACACCCATAGTTCAAATATGTGTCTAGAAACAATTATTACTACCAATCGAAAGATTTCATAGACAAAGTTGTCAGATCTCATCCCAGTGATATATCTTTGTGAAAAAGCGAAGACAAATCCAATCAGTTTATATGTAATGCCCATACACTCAAAATATGCATCATTCGTATCTGTTTGCCCCAATCAATACATCACTTTTTTTGAATTTTTTAATATTCTTATTTAATCTCAATCATCGTTTTTTTAAAAAAATTTTTACGTAAGAGAGGGATGTATAGAGATAATCAACTAGATAGGATACAAGTCAAATCAGAAGCAAAGTAGAGAGTTAAACAAGATGAATTCCGAGCATCCTAGCCGTAGTGAGGGTATCATTCGATCTGTCCTTTCAGGTTTGGGCGATGTAGTTCTTGATGGCATGAATGGCTTCATTCGCACATACTATGGCACGAGTGAAAGTGTTGTTATAGATGAGGTTATTCCTGGTTCTCCAAGTGTAGTAAATGAAGGTAGTGATTGAGTTGATTCTAATGTTGTCCATGAGGATCCGTTTAGGGTTGCGGCAAGATCCAAGCTAGTTCCACAGGTTATGAAGGTAATGAGGCGGGTAGGGATTTATAGTCCATCGAGAGATTTTGTCAAGGACTAGAGAAGTGTAACTGCATCATGTCCAGAGGGTGATTGTCATTTTCTTGCAAGGAGTTGAAAAGCTTGCAAGTATCATTGGTGACCAAATTCCACTGAAGAAGCTTAGCAAGGGTAGGGGTCTTCTATGGCTTGCAATCCAGGCAATGCTGCTACATTTTGGGATATTGATGTTAAACCAGATGGTCTTACAAGTGAAGGTATTAGGCGGGAGATTTGGAGCTCTGAAAAGTGAATAGGTCTTCTTAGAAGAGAAGGATCCAACAGGGGTGGTAATGAGATCGATGCATCTTGTCTCATTGATAAGGGAGAGCAACTCATCACGGATCTTAACAATGCACTTCCAGATGTAACTAGGGTTGTTGCAAGCTTTGTAACTCCATATAGTATGTCTCTTGAGGCTGTTATTTGCAATCCAGGTGCACCATAGATTGTCAACGTTGATGTCCAAGTCATAGATTAGGCGAGCAAGGCAAGCCTTGTTTCTGAAGAGAAGGTCTTTGAACCCCCAACCCACCATTGATCTTCGGTGTACAGACAGTGCTCCAGGCAACGAGGGCACACCTACTAGTCTCCTTACCCGACCAGAGAAATGAACGGAGGATGCTCTGGATCTTGTTCAAGATAGTAGGGGGAATAAGAAACACAATACACCAATAGTGATGTATAGACAGGAGGATTGACGATATGATTTGGATCCTGTCAGCATAGGATAGAAGTTTGGCACTCCAAGACTGAATTTTTTGGGTGATTTTGTGAACAAGGGGTTGAACGTCGGCATGGTTAAGGCGTTTGTTCCCTACATGAACACCAAGGTAGTGGAAGGGGAGTGTTCATAGGGAGAAG
This sequence comes from Fagopyrum homotropicum, assembly GCA_033239125.1. Classification (NCBI taxonomy): domain Eukaryota; kingdom Viridiplantae; phylum Streptophyta; class Magnoliopsida; order Caryophyllales; family Polygonaceae; genus Fagopyrum; species Fagopyrum homotropicum. Next base: position 5,116,249 of record BSWB01000001.1, on the reverse strand, counting down.
CCCGAAGTAGTGGTAATAATCTCTTGGGTGTGAATGGAAGTGCCACCAAGGTATATTGAAGACTTCCCAAGATTGATTTTGAGCCCCGATATCTCACCAAAGGCATCAAGAGTGGACTTCATGGTAAGGATGGAGGTAAGGTCTCCTCCACAAAAGAGCATGATATCGTCAACAAAGCAAAGGTGAGTGATTTTTGGATTGTGGCATTTGGGATGAGTGTTAAAGTTAGGATTGGCAGTGTTGGAGGTGATCACGGAAGAAAGGAATTCCATAGCAATGATAAAAAGAGGAGGGGAGAGAGGGCAACCTTGTCTAAGTCCCCTACCTCCTTTGAAGTGTTCTTTAAGAGTACCATTGATGTTTATAGGGTAGGAGGCGGTGGTGAAGCACTCTTTGATCAAGAGAACGAGGTGTTCAGAGAAACCAATCTTCTTAAGGTAGTGGAGGATGAAATTGTTGTCGATAATATCAAATGCTTTGGTAATATCCACCTTCAATGCACACGAGGTGAGAGGGGCTTCCTACTATACTTATTGAGAAATTCATGACATATAAGGATGTTACGTTTGATTGATCTCTTGCTCACAAAAGCACTCTAATAAGGGTCAATGATATGTGGTAAGATTGAGTTGATACGGGAGGATATGATCTTGGCAATGGTTTTGTATGTTGTGTTACAAGATGAAATCGTCTAAAGTCAGAGGGAGAGGAAGGGTTTTCACCTTTGGCTATAAGAGAGATGGATGCATGATTAATTTGTCTAAACATCTACCCTGAGGAGAAGAAGTTGAGGATAGCCGTAGTGAAGTCATATTTGATGCTGTTCCATGAAGCCATATAGAAGTGTACATGGTAACCATCCGGGCCCGGAGCCTTGTTGCTACCAATGCTAAAGAGAGCTTTCTTAACTTCCTCGGGGGTTTCCTACATCGAAAGAGCACTATAATCGTTAGGGTTAAGGCTGACTTAGCCAAACGGGTGGATAGCATCTCGCTAATCACAACCCAAACTCAAATAAATGAGACCCGGATCAGACCTACTCTGATACCATGTTAAATTGTCTTTTATATCCGGGTATAATACGTGGAGAGTTTGCACGTAAAGGTGAACACAAGCCTTTCGGGGTTCCATCCTAAAACCAATTGACAATAGGAGGAGTAGTCCTAGGACTTATATGTTAGGTTCACACGGTATCATATTGTCAATGTGGGACACATTTCCACATATTAACAAAAACATGACGTACGACATTAGTTTAAAGTGCTCACCCTTAATCACAATACTAAATAAGTTTTCAAAAGAGCAAACTGAGACGCCTATTGTTTCTGATACTGATCTTATTGGTAAGTAGGGATCATCTAGACCGTGGAGGACATAGTCAGTGAGATCCTCCTTCAAAACTGGAGCGTCTCTAGGAGATTAGCGGAAGCACGAAGTTGCTACAGACAATAATGGTGTTGCATGGAGCCTTTCACCCCCGTTCACAATCGGTCTTTGATTTGTTTCACATGGTCCCTGGATGGGTTACCATATATATGTGAGTCGGAGCGCCTCCCAAACCTCATGAGCCATCGTGGAAAGGTCATATCCTTCCAATGTGGCAAGAATTGCTTGTTTCCAATTCAGGCAATTGGTAGGAACAAGGTTGATTATGTTGTAGAGAAACAATAAAAAAGGTTTATGTAAAATTTATTAACATGTATATTTGAGTTATTATCAATATTAAGAAGATCAACGCCAGAAGCTGTTTACGCAGTTCGGGTGCAAAACCCTACCTCTGCGGAACCTCAAGAGGGGAGATCCGGTCTCATTTATTTACTAAGAATTCAAGATGATTACAACATATGTGGTTATAGGTTTGCACGCAAGACATCTTGGAATAAACCTAAACCTAGAACAGAAGCAAGAACAAAATAAAGCAAGAAGAACAAGGTATTGAAATAGCCCCTGCGAGGCTAAGCAAAACTTTGATCAAAGCTTTGCTATCTTCAATATGAAAATCTTCGGTTCGAGAGATCTAGGATGAGGATGAACGTCTCAACCCTGGTCCGACCACCTCCGGCTTCTCTCTCTCTCTCTCATCAGAGGAACCCTAGCTATCGCCCTTCAAGCGGCAACCCTTCTCTTATATTTTGATGAGGTAAGCCGAAGTTCCTTATATAGTATCCTCTTCAAATCCAAGCGCAACGTTTCACTTAAGTGAAATCGGACCACGCTGAACCCGGAGATAACACGCACGCCTTGAACCCAATTCACCATAAGACATATAATTCACACGTTGTCCTTATAGTAAAACCAAGACCAACACAATGTGACTGAAGCTGCTCAGAAACCACAAACACTAACCCAACTATACTTCTCTACATATTGGATTAGGTTCCTTAATGCTAGTTATAGCATCTAATGAGACTAAGCTACCAAGACTAAGTGATCAATCACATTAGCCAGCAACAAGGTCAACATTAGCCACCTATAACAAGTGATAAGCATCCTAACCTAATATACTAGACTTAGGTTTCTATTACAAACTAATACAAATGTGTGCACATTAGTAACCACATCTATATTACATATCATTACGTGAATCATAAAGTTAACAATTGCCCTCTTGATTCATGTCAACAATATCATCTTGATCACCCGTAGCAATAAGGGAGGCTCTCTTGTCTATCATCAGTTCATTGTTGGTTATCCTTAGGGAACATCCCATAAGTGAAGGGAATTCCTGCAAAAGATAAACTTGTCAACGAGGACAATTTTAGTTCCAAAATCAGCAAGATTAATATCACCTCTGATTTTTTTAACTTTAAAGTGTTTCTTCTCTATCTCATCCTTTACAAAATGATATCTAACATCTATGTGTTTAGATCTTTCATGATACACTGAGTCCTTACAGAGATAAAGAGCACTTTGACTATCTATATGCAGAATAAGAATGCATAATTTTTGTTGAGTTTCAATAAGCAAGCCTTTCAACCAAATAAATTCTTTAGAAGCTTCTACAACAGCTATATATTCAGCTTTAGTATATGATAGAGCTACAATAGACTGTTGTTGTGATTTCCAAGATATACAATTATCAGTACAAGTGTGATAATAAGTAGTAGTCGATTTTCTAGTGTCCTTATTACTAGCATAATTAGAATCAACATATCCAAGAATATTATGGTGAAAAGTATGTTCAACAAACACTAGACATAACTTCCTAGTTCCTGAAATGTATCTCAAGCAATATTTCATAGCAGTCAAATGTTCTAATCCAGAATTTGACATAAACCTACTCAAAACACTTATAGCAAAAGATAAATCAAGTCTAGTACACAACATGGCATACATCACATATCCAACAACCACGTCATATGGAATACAAGACATCTTTTTCAACTCACTCGGAGAATTAGGGCATTGTTTCTTGGTTAGATCTAGGTGCCCACCTAAGGGCATAGGGGTAACTTTAGAGTCACTAATATTAAACATGTCCAGGACCATTTGTAAGTAATCATATTGAGAAAGCCACATTTTCTTTTTACCCTATTTCTTATAATCTGTGTACCAAGGATTTTCTGAGGTGGGCCAAGATCTTTCATATCAAAATGCATTTTAAGGTCTCTTTTAACAACACTAATGACAGTTTTAGATTTACATATGATTAGAATATCATCAACATATAAAAGAACATACAAAGCATTTGAAGTAGAGAGATTCTTGAAATACAAACAGTAATCATACTTGCTTCTCATGAAGCCTAGATTTTTCATGCAAAAATATCAAACTTAATATTCCACTGCCTTAGAGACTACTTTAAACCATAAGAGATTTTTTAAGCAAACAAACATGTTCAGGTTTGTTTTTATCTATAAACCCTTTAGGTTGACTCATGTAAATGGTTTCATTCAAGTCACCATGCAGAAAAGCAGTTTTAACATCCATATGTTTAATATCCCAGTCATAAACAATAGTCATATCAAGCAGTAATCTCAGGGTTTTGTACTTAATCACAGGAGCAAAGATATTTGTGTAATATATTCCTTCTCTTTGAGTAAAGCCTTTGGCAACAAGTCTGGCTTTATACCTTGGTGCATCACTAGGTTTTATACCTTCTTTTAACTTGTAAAGCCACCTACACTGAACTAGCTTAACATTGTTAGGCCTAGGAACTAGAATCCAAGTTTTATTAGAACTCATAGATTCAATCTCATCATTCATAGCTTGATTCTAGTTTTTTTGTATTGGGACATTTGATATCTTGTTCATATGTGTCAGGAGTGTAGAAATTTTCGATAACATTTCCAGTTAAGAAGGCATATTCTACTATATTTAGCTCATCAGTAAGCATGATATACTCAACATTATTAGCATATTTCTTATTGGGAATTTTAAGCCTAGGGGCTGATGCGTCCTTGGACACGTCAATGAATTATTCCGGATCTAGATCAAGCTGAAGCTCAACTACTCCTTAGTTGAAGTGCGGATGCTTTGAAGATGGGTTGCAGAAGCTTAGAGATGGAGGCGAAAGTTGAACGGTTGAGTCGATCTAGATTGATCGATCAAGCCTTGAAGTGGGTCGGTTGAGTTTGTTCTTGAAGAACCCTCAAATGTGGTTGAGTTTGGATCGAACATCCAAAAGAAGAACTTTGAGAGGATTGGAAGAGGAAATGATGCTCAAGTAAGTAGGAGGAAAATACTTCTCAATACTTAATCAAATTGAACATGCTTTACAAATGAGTCAAGCATCCCCTTATATAGTGGATGAAGGCAATACAAAGGGTCGGAAATTAAATGACGGAAATAAAGTCGGAATTTAAGTTCCGAAAATGAAAAGCCTAAAAATGTGAAAGGTTGGAATTTAAGTTCGGAATTAAGTTTCCGAATTAAATTCCGAAACCAAAAGTCTAATCTTAAATTCGGGAAATTAAGTTCCGGAAATAAAGTCCCGGAAATTAATAATCCGAAAATAAAAAGACTTATTATTACAAAACGCTAAATTATGGAAAATGCGAAAAATGCGCCGGAACGGTGCCGGCTTGACAAGCTTCAAGTCATAGTGGCGTAGAGGCACGGTTTGCAACCAATGGGTCCGTGACAAGCAATGGTCCGGCTAATGATGGAGCCGGTAGCTTGGGCGATTTCCTTAGCACGTGAACGAGTGAGCGGTCCATCGGAGCGAACCCGGAGTGCCTCGTCTTCCTCATGTTGGGACATAGGGGTCAAGGGCGCATCAGGGGCCCTGTCCTTGGTTAACTGATAGTGATAATGAGACTCAAAATAATTCGGGTCTTCATGTCTATTTCTTGACTCGAGTTGGTTTGAATTATCCTCCTCAATTTCAACACTGTGGGCATTGGTACTGGAATCATCCTGATCGCCATTATTACTGTCATTACCAGATTCATGATTAGCCAAATATTTATTAGGTTCAATATTTTCTCCCCCTAATTGCTGAGTGTTATTATCATTGTTATCATCCACAGGATGCACAATGTTCCTATCATCCTCAGTGCTATCTAACTGAGGGGTATCTATGTTACCGGAATTTTCAAATTGGTAATAACCAATATCAAATTCTTCTTCATCTTGATTTATGTGAGGTTGATCATTATGATTGTAGAAGTTTCTAGATGTACTAGGAATATCATATTCATTATTGTCATCTAAACTAGGGCTCACAACATTGTCAGTTTTAGATTTGAAATGAAATTCTTCTTCATTAAAGGTAACACTTCTTGAAGTAATGACTTTATATCTATGAGGTTGAATAAGCAAAAGTTTATGTCCCTTAACCCCCTCAAGGTACCCTAACATAACAACTTTTAGGGCTCTAGGGTGTAATTTTCCTTGAGAGATTTGAGAATATGATGTGCAACCAAAAGGCTTCAGGTGGGCTAGGTTGGGTTTCTTACCAGTCCACATCTCCTGGGAAGTCTTAAAGTCAATAACAGAGGATGCTGATCTATTTATGAGGTAAGTAGCAGTGACTATAGCTTCACCCCACATAGAGTGCTTCATTCCTGAGCTAATCAACATACATCTAGTTTTTTCTAGAAGGGTTCTATTCATCTTTTCAGCTGTGTCATTTTGTTGTGGTGTTCCAGGTACAGTGAGGTGTCTTTTAACTCCTTGAGTTTTATAGTTAGTTTTAAACGTAGAATTACAAAATTCTACGCCATTATATATCAGTTTTAAGGCATTTTAGTTTATAACCATATTGAGTTTCTACTGCTTGTTTCCACTCTTTAAAATACAAAAAAAGCTTCATTTTTATTTCTAAAAAGATATGTCCAAACTTTCCTAGAGTAATGATCTATAAAAGAGATTACCTATCTCTTTCCTTCTATGGTGTCAACCTGTGTAGGCCCCCCCCCCCCATAGGTCATAGTGAACATATTCTAAGGGTTTTCGAGCCTTATATAAAGACTTGTTAAAACAATTGTTTGTTAAAACCTGTGCAGGTTCCCATAGTTGGGTTAGTGTTTGTGGCTTCTGAGCATCTTCTAAGGGTTTTGAGCCTTATATAGACCAAGCCCAACACCATGTGACTGAAGCTGCTCAGAAACCACAAACACTAACCCAACTATATATTGGATTAGGTTCCTTAACACTGGTTAAAGCATCTATTGAGACTAAGCTACCAAGACTAAGTGATCAATCACATTAGCCAGCACCAAGGTCACCATTAACCACCTATAACAACTGTAACATCCCGTAAAATTGTCATCCCGCATCGTTTGAATGGGATTTGTGATTGACTTATAAGGATGGGTTGCTACCCATGTCAACAAGAATTCTTTTTTTCAGTGGTAGAGTGAGGACAAATAACTCTGAAGTTAAGTGTGCTCATGTGGGAGCAATTTCAGGATGGGTGATCTTCTAGGAAGTTTTCTGTGCGAGCATGGTTGGCATGGGGACAACGTCCCTAAGACCTCGGGTCTTACAGATGGTATCAGAGCTAACCCTGGGAGTTTAAGTGGGGGAGATTGTAATATCCCGTAAACTTGTCATCCTGCATCGTTTGAATGGAGATTTGTGATTGACTTATAAGAATGGGTTGATACCCATGTCAATAAGATTCTTCTTTTTCAGTGGTAGAGTGAGGACAAATAACTCTGAAGTTAAGTGTGCTCGTTCGGGAGCAATTTCAGGATGAGTGACCTTCTGGAAAGTTTTCTGCGCTAACATGGTTGGCATGGGGACAACGTCCCTAAGACCTCGGGTCTTACAACAAGTGATAAGCATCCTAACCTAATATACTAGACTTAGGTTTCTATTACAAACTAATGCAAATGCGTGCACATTAGTAACCACACCTATATTACATATCATTACATGAATCATAAAGTTAACATTTTAGTTAGCTCATATGGATTCGCAAGGGAAGAAGCAGATTTGGACATGTTATGGACCAGTAAGCCTTGGATCTTCAGGCTAATACCATATAGAGAGATGAGTAAGGTGATTAATATTAATGATGATCAAAGTTGATTACTTATACACGAGAGATGGAGAGATTAGAGGATAGATAACAACTAGTGTATCCACATAAGGCTAGAAATGCAATGAGTTTGCTTCTTCTCTTTCATGTATTTCATAATAGATATGTTAATATGTTCATTGTACTATGATTCTCAAAATGCTTATAACTATGAATGAACATATATAATGATCTTTCTCAAAATGCTTATTGACAATGTTCGAGGCTTGCTTGGACCCTTTGTCTCCTTCAAGAGGTATATTTATCTCTTGTTTCTACTTACCTAGATATGGTCTTTTTGTCATGTTGTAAGGTTCCTAAACTTATTATTTTGTAAAGTTTTGTAGGATGGTGATCAAAAAAAATTATCTTGCTCCTTTGTCTTTCAAATTGTTCTAGTAATATATTATTAATTGTAACTTTGTTTTGGGTTAATATGGAATATGATATGTGTCTCATGTATATTATATGTGGCTAGTAAGAACAAAAAACTACTGCAAATATTTCTATATTTTTTTAAAAATAGTCGGATACCGTTTTAAACACCGATATTCAACTTTTTTCGAATACCAATTAAAAAAAAACTAGTATATGTGTAGTTTACAGTGATCCACTCTATAGTAGTTGAAAAACCGGTATGCAGGTTAACTAGTGTATTATCTTCACCCTTCGGACCCGGTTTTATATGTTTGTTTGATGATCCTTAAAGGCAATAACTTTTTGGAATGGAATCACGACATGACGACTGTGTTTTGTACTAAGAGAAAATTAAGGTTCTTTGAAGGAACAATTTCCGAACCAGACTCCACCTCATCCGACCATAATCGCTAGCACACCGTCAACTCTATGCGCGTATGATGGTTCATACAAACCATAGACCCGATACTTTAATCTACTATGACGTATTTTAATAAGTTGTGTGATCTATGGGTTGACATTAAACAACACTTGTTTACGGGGAATGAACCTCATGTTCTCAAACTTCACTCAGACATCGCCCACTTCTCACAACAAGGTACGAGCATCCTTACTTGTTACATTGTCTTGCCACTTGTGGGACGATCGGTACATGTATGTTCTCCTCTAAGGATATATTCTCTTGTTTTTTACGGTTGCGCCCCTTACACACTCCTCTTCCTTCCCTTTCCCCACTATTCAGGTTCAGGTTCGGCGAAAACAACAAGTCAGGATACGGTACTTTCAGGTTCCATAACCCAACATCCTCTAGAGTAATACACACATATGAACATTGCTTAGGGAAGTGAGCAGGAACCTCTCACAGTCACACAACGTGAGAAAATAAACGTTCTAGATTAATTGTTTCTAATGGGTCCCAATAATTATTTTTACATGTCATCTTATCCCTCTCGATCATGTTTAACTAAACTTTTATCATGCTCTATTATCTTAATTCACAAACATCTAATATTTGTATCATCCAAGACCTCACTTCACGGACATTAATTTGAGCGAGTGGGACTCGTAATGAATTTTATAAGTTGTATTGGCTTGAATCGCTACCCACGTCGTCAGCCTCACATGTTCGTTCTAAAGCAATTTTTAAAAAAATAATGTCAAAGTCCGATATAGACTAGTAGAGCGGGGGTTGTGTACAGCGCACTTGCGCATTAGCCCCAATCTCAGCACATAAATCCGATGAGGTTCCATCCTAAAACCAATTGACAATAGGAGGAGTAACCCACTAACCTTACATATCAGGCTCGGAGTGTCCCCACCTTTCGATGTGGGACTTTATCATCTCCAACAAAAAATCAATCGAAATTTGGGTTTAAACCGGACCAAATTTGAACCAAACTGATTTAATCGAATCAAATTCTTGCAAGAACTTGTATTTCTACAAATTGATCTATATAACATACTAAAACAGAACCCTTAACGCCACATGTCGATCACTAAAGTATGCCACCTAGGACGTTTTTCAATATATTTACAGATATGCCACAAGATATTTACAGATTTGCCATTTTTTATTTTATAAAATAAATTCTAAAAATACTAATAAACAATCAGCAATGTCACATCACATTTTAAAATTGCTACGTAAGAATTTTTAACAAACAAGATTTTGAAATCTTCTTCATATTTTTGAAACTCGGTTTTTATAATTTTTCAAAAAAAAATAATATATGGACATTTTAAAATTTTATTTCATTTTCTTCACCTTATTTTTTATTTTCAAAATATAATTTTTTAAGTTAATTATTGTACTTAATTTTTAATTTCGAAATTTATTTCACAGTTTTTTTTTCTTATTTATTATTTTTTTAAAAATTATTCTTTTTTTAATTTTGAATTTTTCAGTAAATTTATATTTTATCTTATCTTATATATATTAAAGCAGAAGTCTCTATTGCCACGTGTCGCCCCCACGATTAACCTCAGTCCAAAGAAATTCTATTGCCACGTGTCGCCCTCAGAATTAACGTCAGTTTAAAAATTTTATAAACACGTAATTTAAATAAAGGTTTTTTAGATTTCGAAGAACAAATTTCCCGTATCTGCATCATTCGATCAAACACAGTAAGTACAGTAGATGTTAACAATGTAATTCCATTTTAATCTTAGCATTCATCTAATTCAATTTATTTATTTTATAGTTTATCATGACAAACTAATATATATACCTATCCGATCTGAAATTCATTGCTACTCCTTCACTGAAGATTCAGAGGTTCGTATTGTATTTTGCTTTTATGGAACGTCGCTGATATCAATCAGATCAATGATCAATGCCGGTTTGCAGGGTATAACAATTCAAGCATTCGCGAGGAAATCTTTTTTCAAACAGTTTGCACATATCACAGAGTCCGATATATATGATATTGCAAATTTTGGTTTGAATGCTTGAAATTCGTATCTGTATTTTCTTACTAATTGATATATTGACTTTTATAAAAGATTATATGCATTGATATATACTTCAGTTATATATTTTTTTTTATTATTGACTAATTACCTTTTCTAGATCCAATGTCATAAGTCTTTTGATTATTTGTATTTTTTTTACTAATGATCAGATATTTAAATTAGTATTTTTTTTAATAATGTTATCTTATCTTATATATATATATATAGTAAAGTGGAAACGCTTATTTCCACATGTTATCGCCAAGATATTTTTAAGCCCAATTGTCTAATTAGGTAATTTTTATAAATAAAATATATGAGTATGTCTAACATAGTCCATTAATTAGAATAAATTAAACAATGTTCAAATGATTGTTCCACAAAACTTATACTTAACATATTATTATATTTGATTATAAAATTATATTTAAATTATAATCCCGCACAAGGTGCGGGTAATGCACTAGTTTTGGTTATATAGGAAGAACTTTTTAACCCTAAAGCAAGTGAACTTCCAAGAGTGAATTAAGCTACATTAACACTTAACATTATTATAACAATAGGTCTATGCTAAAAGGACAAATATACAACAAGAAAATATTATAAATATCGTTTTGCTACAACATTGCGTTTTACCTAACAATGGGGAACAACCAACGTGGTTGCCACATAACTTACCTACCCAACTACACACATACATAACCCACCACCCATTGAGATTTGTTATAGATCATCAATCTAGGATCCTTGCTTTTTATTTTATTATATTTTTGGATGATTTTGGTTAATATACTTTTTTTTTTTTTTTTTTGTTAATTTTAAGTTGTGTCGAAGGTTAAAAGTACAATACCACACTGGAGTTTGTGTGTATACGAGTATAGATGCGTGTTAGACATATATTTGAGACATAAGTTTTATAAATTTTAATCCTAATATCAATTGTAAATATAGAGAGTGACTTATCGAGACTCGAAATCTTCTAACTTTAAGCAAAACAAAATTTCATCTTCATGTCTTAACTTAATATCACAATCTATATGAGGTACTAATACTTACTAATGTAATTGAATCCTTCTATAAAAAATTAAAAATAAAACAAATTCTATTTATTTTTTTACTTCTATTATAATTACAAAATTCTATGCAAATTAGATAAATTTCATTTAAACTATATCTTATTCTAATTTGATTATATCTTCCACTTAAAATATTTTTACTTTCATTATGATTTCATATGAAAAATAATAATAAAATAACTTATATTAAAATTATATTTTACTTTTACTGTGATTATAAATTTTATTTAAACTAGATTTTATATTTATATTTGAATATTTGTACATAAATTTAATTTCAAAACTTATAAAATAAATAAGTTATTTATATCAGATTAATTTATACAACTAGCTAGATACAAAGATTAAACTAGTCTTATAAAAATTGAGAAAGCCGAATTATCAAAAATAAACGGGAATTTTAGACGTACCGGCGAAAAACGCTATTTGTAGCCACAACTACGCACGCGAAGTACGTAGTTGTGCTTTTCGCATTTGGGTTCAAACTACGTTTTTGACAAGCGTAGTTGGAGAGCCGTTCTGAGCCGGTTGGAGCCGATGAATATTTTTTTAAATTAACTCCAACTACGCTATTGGTAAGCGTAGTTGAAGTGTTTTTTTAATTCAACTTCGGAACCAAAGTTAAAGTTCCTTTTTAAAAAAAGAAATAAAAAAAATTTATTCCAACTACGCTTGTCAATAGCGTAGTTGGAGTTTTTTTTTAATTCAACTTTGGTAATGGAAACCACATTTGAAGTTCCTTTTTTTAAAAATAAAAAATTCACTCCAACTACGCTTGCTAATAGCGTAGTTGGATGCTTTTTTTTTTTTTTAATTTAACATTGGTAATGGGAACCAAAGTTGAAGTTTTTTGTTTTTTTTTTTAATTCACTCCAACTACGCTATTGACAATAGCGTAGTTGGAGTTTTTTTAAAAAAAAATTCAACTTCAACTACGCTTATCATAAGCGTAGTTCATCGACTCTTATCGACTTCGCAACGGTTCCAACTACGCAAGCCACAAGCGTAGTTAGATTCCGGGGCTGAAAAACGAAACTACATGTTTCGCGTGCGTAATTTAATTTACTAATATCGATTTTCGCCGGTACATCTACCCTCCCAAAAATAAAAACCCCAATATTTCTTTATTTGCGGCGGGGTTGAATCTTCATGTATAGTTTTTATTTTATTTTATTTAAGAAATTGAAGTATATGGCTTAATTATGCTCATTAAAGTCCATATCGCAATTATTGTAGTAGTTACTTATAGCCAATAACTGTACTCTTTTTGTCACTTATGTATTGATATAAGAATATTTTTAATTATTTGATCGGGACTCGATAAAATATCTTTCAAATATTATGACATATTGTACCAAAAAGTAAGGTATACAAAGTATTTCTAAATGTACAAAAGATACTATTTAGCTTAAATATATGTCCTCGTGTTTTAGAGTGATTTTCTAAAACTCTTTTTTAAACTTATAAATAGTTTTAATTGATCAATCAAATTCAGTTTATTCAGAATTTTAACTTGAATCACAAAAATAAACAAATTTGAAACTACATATAATAGTATAATTTGTTCTATAGCAAACCAACGTTGTGAATCCTGTAAACCCTAATGCATGCAATTATGCTAATGTTCTTTCTCGTTTGTTTCGTTACCGTTTTTGATGAGGTCAATCAACGTTAATTTCATTCATACGAAGAACTTCGTAAGGATTGCATAAGTACACTTCATAAGTAGACAACTTTTTGTTTGTATCTGAGCACGAATTTGTGAGAGAGTTGTGAGACAATATTATAACTACGTGAAATAATTCTATTTAAATTAATTATAAAATAATTTTTATTTAAGAAATATCTTACTCTCATTTTAATCGCAACTTCTATTTGATATATATTGTACGTTCATTAAAAAAAAAATTCTATTAAATTTGATTTTAATTTTATTGTAATTCTAACTTTTATTTGAATTAAATATTACGTCTTATATTTATATATGTCCGAATATTTATAAAATTAAAATATACAAATTTTAATTCTAAAACTTTTTTTAAAAATAAAATTAATTATTTATATTAATCCGTATAAGGTACGAAAAAAGTAGTTGACTAGAAAAACAAACAAACACAAGTACCTTATAACTATAGGAGTTTATTAGAAAAGTACAACTTCTTAATAAACAAAGCCGAACAATTCGGCCCAACAGTTCTATCAACTGCGGCCCAATTTAACTCTATGGCCCAATTTGTTGTATCAATTGCAGAATATAAGCTGAGATGTTAACAACCCTTTTATTGACTATCTAAAAAAGTTGAATGGGAACATATTTTAAATCTCGATTAAAATTTATATATATTTTTTAATTATTTTCTAAATTTATGGTATTTTAAGTAATATAAGAATAAAATCACATGTTTTTTATTCTTAATATTCTTAGTAGCTAAATTTTAATACAATACTATATAAAAATATAATTTTTTTTTTAAAAAAAATTCTAATAATCAGTGGACAATTTTGGTAACTAGGCCTTTTTGAAAAACTAGAGTAGTAACTAGGCTTTTTAATGTTTCAATTGAGTAAATATACCTCAACCTTTTGTATTTATTCTCAAATTCTACACATTCTTCTCTCAAGGGGTACATTTACTAAACACAAAACTAGAAAAAGCCTAGTAAACCAAATTGTTTCATAAATAATCAGTATATACATGACAAACGAAAAATTGTTCCTTTGAAAAATGGTCTTAACTCTTCCATTGCTCACAACCATCATTAGTTTCATTGTATATTCAACTCATTAAATTACCTAGTAATTCATCTTAGTTTGAAACTAATACTCCCTCCGATAAAGAATAAGTGTCGTTTAAATTAAAAATTTGATCACAATTATCTGCCGTTTTAAGTTTTTTAGGTCAATAAATGAACAATAATTATAAGAAATGTTCTTGAAAATTGGTGTAAATGATTAATTTTAGTTCTAAAATCTTTCTTATTGGTTTGAAATAATGTTGAATATTAAATGAGTGATAAGATTTTGAAAAACTTTATAAAATCTATATTATTTAATATTTTTTTTAAAAATTGTGTTAAAATCTAAAATGACAGTTAATTATGATAAAAAAAAAAAGTATTAAATTACCATAATTACAAATATTGGAGTATTATTAGTACTATTATGTTGTTTTGAAGTTTCAAGCATATGGTTGGGGAGCTAGCTTTGAGCTACGTAAATCATTGAAGAAAAACCAAAGACCGAAAGGCAATTCTCACGTAAGAGTGACATGTGCTTGACAAAGAGCTCCTAAGCAAAATTGTCTTTCATCATAATCATGGCAAAAAGACTATTATTTGACCTAAATAATATAGCCCAACACTCTATTGTCCTTTTGATGGTTTCTAAAGCCAACAACAACAACAACAACATCGCAACAACATCGTTGTATATGTTTGCAACCTTATTTGATTCTAACTCAAATTCATTCGATATTGTCTTTTGACATTGTGAAAAGTTTTCTTTCATAATGGTTCATATTGTATTTGTAACGAAAATATACAATTATTCGACGTAAAGTGGATTACATCACTAGTTTTGAAAGAAAGAATGATAATAATGTAACAATTACGTCGTTACGATTCAAATATTATATCGTTTTCTTTTTTTAGTGAAGTTGAATCGTTTTTGTCCATCAAGTGAAATCGTTCTCCGTCAATACTCTAGGTTGTCAAGGTCGAGTTCGGCCTTTAGTCTTTATGGAGAAGAGTTTGTGTAGTGTAGGACAAGTAAAAAAATGAATTTGTTTTGCTGTTATTTATCGTAAAGAATGAATTGATATCTACTATTTCTAATAATATGTTTCGGGTTAGTTTGTAAAATATAACGTTAGAGATCCTCCTTAATATTAAAAATGATAATTATTTTACCAATTTTATTTTCTTTTCATCCTACACTACAATCAAACGGATAAACTAATGAAATGACCCATTAATTTGTTTCATTCGATCATTAAAAACAAGAATATCTCCATAGTAAAAATTTGTTTGATTCGATGATCAACAAGATGATTCAGATTGCATTTCCTTTATGCAACAAATTGACAAAATTGATGTGAGTTTTGAAGTGGCCCTCTAACGCCTTTCGAATGTTACATATCGATAAAAAAAAGTCCTCGTGAAAAATTATGCTTTATGAGGAAAAAAATAGATTTTATAAGACGATATTTTATTTTTTTGGAGATAGAGTCGTGTTATCTACGGTGTTACTTTAATCGTGTTTTTATAAAAACACCATTGAACCACACTAGCCTTGTAGTATAGCTCGAAAAGTTGGATCGTTCAGGGACATTCGCTCTGATGCAGCTACAGAGTGACTCTTGTAAGATGAAACCACACTCGCATTGACTTCCTCTTAGTGCACCTCATCGGGTGGCCCGGCTATCGGTATTGCTCTGCCTCTACCTCTTCCTCAACCTAGACCTCTTCCCCTACCTGTCCTCACAGGGTGGAAGACTCAGTATCTCCATAACGGTCACAACTGAAATTTGCAATTATCGCGTTAACTAGTATCCTTAAAAAGTTTTTTTTGACATAGACATATTCACTAACTAATTACTCGAGTTCCGAAGCTCGATGGTGGGGACTTTTGGTGCCTTTCTAACCCAACCCGACTATGCAACATGTTTTCCTCATAGTCAAGGATGCACGCATCAAATTCATAAAATACAAGAAAATTAATATTTAAAACCTCAAAACTCCAAACTGATAAGAAATTCACTTAAAGCATTAAAACTTGGACTGAGTTTTGGTTAGGTTGGCTTACCACGTCGAAGTTTAGGGTACAAGTGCCCTTGTTGTCAACCTATGAAGTCCGTTCTATATATATATATATATATATAGATCCTGACTCATATGTAAACAGCTCTTATCGCGTGAACGTGTAAACACCGAATATATGTAACTATACCGCCGAATATATAAAATCAAGTCAGGCGAATATTTCTGCCATTAATTACACGATCCCCCCCTTTAATATCGCCTTATCTCAGCCATCTATTTAACGATCTAACGGATACAATTTGTTCTCATTGTACATGTTAAGAGCTGTTTACATGGGAGTCAACCGAGTTGGGAAAGAATGATGATTGATGAACCAAAAATGGGAGACGAAATTACAGATTACCGTAACCATTGTACGCTGGAGGGGCACATATGACATGAGAGAGCGTTACCGCGTTACCACATGATCGAGAGTTGAGAGAGAGGATGCATCATGACATTGCATTCATAAGCAACTATGATCATCATGTACATAGCATCATAATGCACTTATCTTTATTGTTATTATTATAACCCCGTTTTAGTGCTTCGTTTTATTCATAATATTTTTTAAGAATTGCCTTTAAGGGTGTTTGTAGGTTATACGCTCCATACTGAGGGGCGCTTAGTAGTAATGTAGTCATATAATTTATTCATGGGCATATTTACCTTTGATGCATTTTGACAGTTTTATTTATTTTTTGTTCTCTCTACATTATTTATTCATGTCTAGTATATTCTTAGGGTTTGACACTAGTTTTGAGAACGTTAACTAACGGGTTTACTCCCGATTTTGTTGTTAGGTTCTTCTCATGACGCCAGGTACGCTACTAAGGTTACTTTGCAGCTCGATGGTGTTCAACCGGATTTATGGGTACATTAGGACCTGGGTGTTTCCGCTTGATAGATTGTCTTATTTCGTTTACACTACGCTTTTCTTTTTGTTGAACCTTCTTTAAGGCTCTGGTGGTTCTTTGGTTTATCTAAATTGTCTGCATACACTATAATATTTACCTAAAACCAAATGCATGAACGAGAAAATTTAAAGTCGACACAAAGGACTTTGACATCATGCAAACACCAAAAAATACCCAGTAGTATTGAATGCAAGAAACTTATTAAATAAAATAAAAAAAGGTTCTTACAAATTAAACTTTGATGAATAACTTGACTACTATTATGGTAGTTGAAGTTTACCTGTAGAGTTGTCATGATATATCGATATGATTATTTTCGACTCCATCTTTGACATTTACTTTTTTCACAAAGTCTAAACTATTTGTATTTATAAAAGATATTAATTGGATTGTTGACGTTTGACTCAACTCAAATACTTGACCCCTCCCTACAAGTTTTTGTTAATCCAAGACTTCGTGTTCTCATAATGTAAGAATGTTTTAGGCTAACTATCGAGGATTCCATGACGTTTTTCAAACGCCGTAAAAAGTCCATTCCATGGGTTTAAAAACGTAAAGACGGTTTACGGGACAACGCTCCAAATGTAAAAACTCCACTAAAGGTCTTTCCTAACGTTTTCAAATGTCATAAAAAACTTTATCTGCACTAGTTGAACTACTATGAAAAGATACGTTATTTCAATCATTTTCTATTAAGATAATTATCGCGTTTAAAAAGTAAAATAGACGTGACAATAAAAAATAACCTAAAACTAAGTTGTATTTATTTTATTGTTAGTAATCGTAGTACCAATTAGGGAAATACGTATAAGAATATTGATATTGAAATATACCAACTTTATAATTGCAATTTGCACAAACTAATCCTTCCAAACCGACCAAATAAAAAGGAGATGCATAGTTGTAGTAGTCGTATTGTCAACTCATTTATATGTCACAATAATTCATCATTTACTTATCCATAATGTTTTTAGCATTATTATTCAATTAAATATCAAGTTATCATTTGATGATTGAATTCCTATACACAAGTTTGTCTGTTTGTAAAACTCCCAGCATTAGAACTTCATGCAAAAATGTATATAAGATATTTTAATAATTAAAATTGATAAAATAAATAAATAAGTATTTTATAGTTTTGAATATTAAATTATAAATATATCACTATTTGTAAATATTTTTACTATTGGCGGTAAAAGTGATGACAATGAAATAATAATTGATGAAAAGTTTAATAAAAGTGATAATTTTGAGTTTTAATAAGTTTATTAAAAATAGTAGTGCCATTTGACCATACATATGGAATCATGATCAATATGCACATTTTGCAATAGAAGTGTACTTTTAAGAGATCAAAGTATGACCAAGGGAGGATGAGAATTTCTAATATAGAGATATAAAACGAGATGATGAGATAATTGACATATAAAGTTGGTGGATTATTTTTTATTGTTAATTTATTTTAGGGTAAATATATGTGTTTGAGCATGCAGCGAAACTCTCACGTAATTTTTTATCCATTGTAAATTCACACCTATAAAGCATATAATTTCCTAGGGGACACATTTTTATGAGTCGAAAATTTGGAATTGCGGATGAAAACCGCTTGAAAATAGTCAAAATTAATAGGAAGGACATGACCAAGACACTGTTCAGACAACGGAATATGAAATATGGGCAGAATATGGGCCGAAATGTGGGATGTTTGAAAATTTAGGTTTTACATATAGTTCAACAAGTATAAGGTTAACTCGAACCATGGTTGTGGGTGGTGGCTCGACATTTACTCAAAGAGGGAATGAAGGAAGGAACAATTTAGGTCATGATAGTACACGAAGGGGAGAAACAAGACACCCATAGCTCCTTTTTTTTTTTTTGTTGCAATTCAAATTGGCAAAGCCAAATGGTAAAATGGTAGTATTTTTATATATTAGTTACCAAAAAATATCATAAATTGTTTAAAAAAAATCATAATATCTAAAATAAAACTACTTTACATAAATTCTTTTTGAGAGCCCTCCTTATTATATTAAAAATGTTACCTTTATTATTTTAATATTTTTATTGTTCTTTGAATGAAATCTTAATTCCCCAACCACCTCAAAATCTTATACTTCAACAATTAATGTCACATTTATATGTCATTGACTTTTTTTTTTTTTGGAATAAGAGTCGGTGAGCTCCGGTGAATTTAAACACGTTTTTATTAATAAAATAGGGCTAATTTGTAATCACTCGGGGTAACCCGACATACCCCTTACATCACAGCGTAAAAGATTCACTAAACTATCGGGAGGGTCAAACAATACACTTAGTCCAACAAGAAAATTGAACGCAGGATCAACAAGAAATCCGCAGTGTTTTTCGCATCACGTAAGGCATGTCGGAGCTAGATGACCCAATCCCTTTTAATAAAATCGTGACACTTACTGACCAGACTAGCAAAGATGTGACTCCGGGGTAAAGCCTTGTCAAGCAGAATGATAACTAATTTCGAATCGGATTCCAATAAAATATTCTGACTACCACTCTCCCAAGCTAATCCCAAACCATGATAAATACCGCAAAGTTCTGCCATAAGAATCGTGCATATAAAAAAAATAATTCTTCTTAATAATAATAACTTAGGTGATGAATGATGTATCAGTTTTATTATTGAACTAATTTATAAAACCGTCATTCCACCCATTATCTACTTGGTATATTTATCAACATGTTGTATCTAACGATCAATCTATTATATATATTTTTTCGGGTGATACATACCAAAAAAATTAGGTTATTTTTAACTCTAAAAAACATTTGTATCAAAGTAGTCATGTATATTTATGTATTGCTTTAATTTGCACCTCAAGTATATACTAAAAATATAGTTTTGATTATAATTTTTTTTGTGATAAATGGAAAGCAGTTAGAATGGTCTACCTCCTAGAGGTAGTCCATCCTAAAAAAAATCCTTACGGATGAGAGCATAAAGTTCGGGATCATCAGAAAAACAGGTGTTGGTGGTCATAATTTCTAAGTGGGTCAATTGGTCAGCAACAAGGTTGATTGTAATTAGTTTGACTGATGTTGGTAAAACAGTATTAATTTGCAAAATTTATTCTACAGAAATAAATTAGCACAAATTATATACTGTGCTATAATATACGTCATGTAATGTTAAGAAGAAAATTGAAAAAAAAAAATTAAATAAATTAAAGATAAATAAATATACCTTGTGAAAGTAGTGACAGACTGACAGTAGAGGGATAGAGATAGGGATACACAATTCAAATGAACC
The DNA here is from genome assembly GCA_033239125.1 of Fagopyrum homotropicum. Lineage (NCBI taxonomy): Eukaryota > Viridiplantae > Streptophyta > Magnoliopsida > Caryophyllales > Polygonaceae > Fagopyrum > Fagopyrum homotropicum. The sequence goes on along the minus strand of BSWB01000001.1, from coordinate 5,095,838 downwards.
TATCATTTTCTAATAAAAGCAAGGAATGTGTGGGTAAGCTAAATGACATTGATAACTTAACAAATATTGTCTAGTGTAACATGAACATAAAAGTATACAAGCATCCGAGGTTAGGGATAACTTATATCCTATATCAATAATACATCATATATGAGTGACATATAAGTTTATGATAACTCTCATCTTTTGTTGTATTGTGATCTAAGTGTAGTCACAAGTAGATTCGGATAGGAGTGTTGTACGAGACGAGTTACTCGGACTACTGGCTTGTTAAAAACCATGTTTGAACTCATTCATTTTCTAAACGAGTTGAAATCGAATACATTTTAAAGCTCGTACGAAATTCAGGCTCGACTTATTTATAAACAACCTGAATATGAGCATATCAATGTTCGGCTTGCTCAAATAAAATAACAATATAGGATCATTATATTAGTCGAAGTGCCAAACTACTCATATTAGGCTCGGAAACAAAATCCCATAAAAAAAATACCTATTTCACAATGTTCTTTCTTATTTTTTTTTTCAAAACCCGCACAAGGTGCGGGTATTATACTAGTTTGAGTTAAAAAGAAGCCTTTTTATTGTTTTTTAAGAGAAAATTTTCCAAACAATACCCATATTTTAGGCTGACTAAACTTTAGTACCCCATCGTTTAAACTATCAGGACATGACATCATTTATTGAGCCCGACCAAAGATTAGTATCTAAATCACTTTTCAAACGTTAAGTTAACACAACAACTTTGCTCCTAGAACTTTCCCTTATGTTTTTTTTGTTGAATAAGTATATCTTGTAGACCTTATTGCAACTGTCTTGACCCTTTTACTTAACGTGTGAATAATAAGATACCAATCTTTGGTCGGACTCAATAGACGATGTACCATTCTAATAGTTTAAACAACGGAATACTAAAATTTAGTCAGTCTAAAAGATAAGTACCGTTTGAACAATTTTTTAAATGTCAAAGTCAATTTACTGTTTTGTACTCCCTCTGTTAATATTTAATTGACGTTTTCAATACCAGCACAAATTTTAAGATACATTAATTATGCCTAAAATACCCTTACTTTGCAGTACAACTTTATTACTTTATTCATTTTACTTTTAGATGAAAATGTGACCCACAAATAATGAATGATAAATTCTTCTCCTTCTTCCCTATGACTCTACAACTTCCTAGGGTATAATTGGAAAGTATGGAAAAAATAAGCAAAAACGTCAATTAAATGTGAACATTTTGATACTTGTTAAACGTCAATTAAATACTAACAGAGGGAGCATGTATTATAATATATGTAAAGATAATGACATAAGCGGCATGAAAAAATGACATAAGCAATTGATAATGACAAGATAAATAAATGATAATTATAATAGACATATATCCGTGGCTTATGCCAATTTTTAGGATAAATTATATAAATTTCCCTTATTTATGGAATATTTCACAACATCATTCATAATCTCAAATTTGTTAATAATCTAAACTAGTTTTGTTATAAATAAATGAATTTTAACATTTCAGAATATACAAATGAACCGATACTCTGTTGATCTTCAAATTATTGCCATTATACTTCTTTAGAAAGTTCGAGTTCAAATTAGAGAAAATTAACGTCACAACATGTATAACCATATTAATATGGGACAGAGATGCAAATTTTTCGAACCAAAATATAGGTATCTAATCGTAATATAGTAACATTAAGATGTGTAAGATTGTTCAAAACAATGAACGGACCTGAACTATTCGATATAAACTGATCCTAATGTATTATGGTCAATCTTAGGTTCACAAAACTTAGAACATTGAGCGCCCGTTTGGTTGGAGTGGTGGAATGGAAACGGAATGGAATTGAATAAGGGTTAGGAATGGAAATGGAAATTATGGGATTACTTTCATGTGATAAAAGACCTTTAACCAAACGTATTTTTTGATTGATTCGAAATCATTCCGTTACTGGGAATGATTCCTAGAGCTTCCATGTGGGTATTTTTTTAGAAGGAAACATAATCAATGACGATTTTGTAGAAATCTGAAAAGATATGGGTAGTTAATGAAAGATATCGTAATATAAGTGTAGTTTTGTGTAATAAACCATTTTAAACTGAGGGAGAAAGCGAGAGTTTGGCGAGGGTATAGAAAAATGCAAAGCTGAGAGTGAGAGAGAAGAAGATGATAACGGTAACGCCAATCACAGACGATTTCATTCGTAGCGATAACCAAAATCCGAGCAGCAGTTGTGGATTGTTCACCATGCGTGCTTCAACAAGGGCACCTTCAACCTTTTCCGCACTCCTTTTCCTGCTTTTCATTCTCGTCCTCTTTGTTCTGTAATCTCTTTCCCTTCTCCTCAATCCCTAAATTTCTGCTGTCTAGTCTCGAATTTGTACTTGAATTTTCCACATTTACTTCTGTCTCTACTCCCTCTTTATCGGTTTGATGTTGATTAGTGTTTTTGACATAGCTTCCATATCTCAAGCCGTTGATTTTGGGGAAATTGGAGATTTGGATACTCGCAACTTGATGCTTGGATAGTTGGATCATTTTTAGTGTCATATCTGGGCGGTATTGAGTTGGAGATTAAGATTTTGTTGTAAAAAGTTTCTTCTGCTATGATACTGTGGGCGATTTGTAACCTTTTTTAGGACCTCCCACACCCTTTTTTCTGTGGGCTGGATGCTGTTTAATCTCTAATACTTGACCCTCCTGTGGTGAATTTTCACAACCTTTATTTGTTGAGTATGTATAGGCTGAAATTGAAGATTGTGAGTCTGTGCCAGATTGTATTGGGAGGAGATTATTAGAATTCTCCCATTTGATTTAGCTGGGCTTGTCTTGGGGCATGGTGGGCAGTACAATTCATGTGAGTGACTGATCCTTCTTTATAAGATCTGTTTATTAAGCTTTGGTTCTGAATTTCGTGGGGTGTTAGTGTTTTGCATCGTAGTCTACTGAACTTCCCATGGCTGAAAATATATGGAAGACTTGTACCGACAGCCAACCGGGATCTACAGAGTTTTCCCCTAAACTCTGTCATGGTTGTGGGCGGTGTTTATATGGATCTTTTGTTCGTAGAAGTGTCTCTCTTGTTAATATTGCTGCAACAATTGACGATTTGGGAAATTGTTGTTCGGAGAATGAGAACTTCATCAAGTCTTGTATGATTTGCTCTAGAGCCTATAAGGAAAACATGGAACATATCTACCCTTTTGAATCTCCGAGTGGAAGTCCCGAGCCTCTATCACCTTGTTCTGATCGTGCGAACGCATATGGTGACAAGAATCCTAATTTCTATTCGAATAATAAACGTTGTCATGATTCTGTCTCTGTTCATCCGTCAACAATATCAGCTTGCTTCTCTCCTACCCGGTTAGTATGATAAGCTTCTGCTGGTTTTGCATAAATACGAACGGATTTTATCAATTTCTCTGTCTCTTTTCCACAATTATAATCACTTAATTAACTTTAATTCGTGGCTCCATCAGTTGGTCATAGCATCATAGTAGATATTGACTAGGATATTGATCTATTTTTCAATTAAACAAATGTGCTTATTGTAACTGTCCAAATTAAGGAGGTTTACAAACAACATCTGCTGATGATTAAAACAAAAATAGTGTCTTAACTTGGATTGGATCTGGTTGAGGATTAAGAATTGTTGAACTGAAGATGCTTCCTTGCATCCCCAAGATGTTCTAAAAATTTCTTGTGATTATATATAGGAGCGACGAAGAAGCTGAGGATCATGGGGAGCACTTTTTCAGCCATTCAAGTGAGTCCTACCTTGAAAGTTCAGATATAGAGACAAGTAGTGTTAGTTTTAGACATGAGTGCGATAGTTACAAGTCATTGGGATCCAGTCCTTCGGACAGCCCCTCTAGGATCAATAATAGTATGCCTAGAGCTTACCATTCTGTACAGCATGAGAAACAACTGAGCCCAAACTCCCAAAACCAAGGTTCGTGTAACCAACACACAATGGCGATTTTAGTAAGGCCTGAGGGAGGGACCCAGGATGTACAACATGTTGATAGTTGCATTGATGTCTTGTCCATCATGAAAAATGAGGGGAAGTTTCAAAAGCGGCTTGATTTTGAGAACAATGATCGCATTTGGTTTCCTCCACCTGCTGAGGATGAATATGATGACACCAGGAGCAACTATTTTGAATATGATGATGAAGATGATGCAATTGGAGAGTCGGGGGGAGTATTTTCATCAAGTGAGGATCTTAGTATGCTGGTAGGTGGAAAGGAGAAACGTAGCGTGGAGCATAAGGAATCCTATAAACCTGTGATACAAGGTCACTTTAAAGCTCTTGTATCACAGTTGTTGAAGGGTGCAGGCATTAAATTCACTAAAGAAAACGAAAGTGAGGATTGGCTTGATATCATCAGTAAGTTCGCGTGGCAAGCTACAAATTTTATGAAGCCAGATACTAGTGAAGGGGGTAGCATGGATCCTGGGGCTTATTTAAAGATTAAATGTGTAGCATCAGGAAGTCCAGATCAAAGGTACGTCTCTGTGAATGATTGTTATGTAATGCATATATAGTTACTTCAAAATACTTGTTTTGTGCATAGTGATATTCACCCTTTGTATTCTCCTAATTCATATTCATTTTGTTTTTCTTCTGAAGTGATCTTATAAAGGGAATAGTCTGTACAAAGAACATTAAACACAAAAGGATGACTTCTCAACACAAACACCCTAGATTGTTGCTTATAGGAGGGTCACTTGAGTACCAAAGGGCTGCTAATCAACTAGCTTCAGTCAATACCTTGCTTGAAGAGGTAATTTTATGATCTTTCATTTCTTCCAGAAGGATTTCGTATATTAATATTATAACAACAAATCACCTGGTTTCTTATGATAGGAAATGAATCACCTAAAGATAATTCTTTCAAAGATCGAGGCCCATAGACCAAATGTATTGTTAGTTGAAAAAAGTGTGGCTCCATATGCTCAGGAGTATTTGCTCATAAAGGATATATCATTGGTCTTGAATGTCAAAAGGCCTTTGTTGCAGCGCATAGCTCGGTGCACCGGAGCTTCTATCACAACTCTTGATAGTATTTCTATGGCTCGTTTGGGACATTGTGATCTCTTTCGATTGGAAAAGGTTTCTGAAGAACTTGAAGCTACCAAACAAGTTAACAAGAGACCATCAAAAACCCTAATGTACTTTCAAGGTTGTCCAAGACGTTTAGGTTGCACGGTAATTCCTACATTCCTCTGTTAACATTCATTTCAATTTTCCTTGAAGTGTTTGATCTGTTTAGATTGCATAGAGATAAGAAATTATTTCAAAGATATTTTAAAAAAAAAATATATTTGATTGTTGAGAATAATACTTCCATGGTCAAAATAAGCAACATTATCTGATTTTGTTGATACTCTTTTTGCCTCATCAGTATGCCAGTAATTGGCAGCCAAGCCTTTTAATGCGAGCAACTAATTATTCCTCAACAATGCCTACTACTTCCTTTCATTTCCAAGGCTAGTATAGTGCTTAGCTGCATGCTGGTCTGGATCTCGGACTTCAAATTCTAACAGTGGATTGATATTTACCATTAAGATAGTCTTTCCCAATTTATAAATGACCAATTAGTTTGTCTTCTATTTTTTAGCCTTTTGGTTAGTATGGTGAAGCTGACTACGGTTCTTGGGGCTCATTTGTCTTTTGGTTTAAGTTTCTTCATACATGCCGGTTCTCTAATTCATCAGTTTCATTAAGTAGTGGTTTAGTTTTTCATTTGGTGTTCCATTTACTCATGAACATCTTCAATTTACCTTTGGCAGAATCTTTTGCCTGGATGATGTGCAAAACCTGGTATGGTTATTAATAGAGATAGGGGACATCTATCCTTTCTACGGTTGTATGTTTATTATGTGATGTATTCTATTCCTCAAGCTGCACATCAGCACTTGTAGAAGTATATGATTATCAAGGACGGAACCCTTAATCTGCTTAGAATGGTGCTGCAGCTCTGAATCCCCCCCCACCCACCCACCCACCCACTCACACGCACACATCCTGTGACCCTCGGATGTGTCATCTTGTTGACAGGCTTATTTTCAAGATTTGAAGTTTTCTAAACAATGGTTGCTACAGTAGATCCAACTAAGATGTGCTTCTTTCTGTGCTGCTACAAGTTGAAACCTTGTCTTCTACAAGTTGAAACCTTGTCTTCTAAAACATATTTGTAGGATTTGAAGTCAGGAAAGGTAGTAAGTGAAAGATTAGAGGGTGTAGCGCTGTAACCTAGACAATAGTAGGTAGGGGTGTAAATGGGTTGGGGATTCCCAAAATTAGCGGGTATTATCCGTTATGGGGATGAGGGTGGGGATTTTAAACGGGGACGGGTATGGTTTAAAAATTGATTCCCCGCTTGGGGATGGGGATGGGGATGGGGATGAAGATAGGGGTATTCGCCCCGCCCCCGATCCGAACCCGAACCCGTCGGGGAACACCGACGGGGAATCCGACGGATTTATGAGTTGATGCCATACTTCAGTATTGGTTGCTAGTTGCTACGGTTGTTTCATTAGAAAAACTTTCTTTGTTGACTTATTCATTTCAAGGGTATGCCTCATGATTTATGAAGCATGTTCAGATTAGAAAATTGGTGTTGCAGTCTTGAATATGACAGTATTCAGTTCAAGGATATGCCTCAGCAAGTTATTATAGTTTACACTAGGAAACTCACAACATATCTCCTCCCCAACAGACACTGAATCCAAATACGGGGACGAGGAATTCCCCGATGGAAACGAATATGCGACGGGGAGGGCGAATTTTGCGTGGAAAACCCATCAAACTTTAAAATGGGAAAAATTAAATGGGGACGGGATTCCCCGAGGGGGACAAATATCCGATGGGGATGGGGAAGAAGACAATTTTCAATATCCGAACGGGGATGGGGACGGGGGGCATTATACTAAACGGGGATGGGGATGAATAGGGTACTCCCTGCCCCAAATCCGACCCATTGACACCCCTAATAGTAGGCCCTTCAAATTAATTGCTATCAGTTCCGATTTGCAGTGTGTTCTGATTGTGGTATATCTCACACTTGAATCTCATAATTTCAATATAAAAATTACTACAGTGATATTTTCTACTCCTTAGTGAGTATATCTGCTTTAAATTTTTTCTCAATCGGACAACCACCTTTTTTCCTTCTTTATCTGATTTTTGGCAAGGTCATTCGGATCTAAATGCTACTGCAATTAGTCCTGTCTCAATTATCTGAAAGGGTTATGTCGTTCTGCAGATTCTGCTGAAAGGGTTATGTCGCGATGAACTGAAGAAGATTAAAAGTGTTCTTCAGTATGCTGTTTTTGCTGCTTATCATTTGTTCTTGGAGACTTCTTTTCTGGCTGATGAGGGAGCCACTTTGCCAAAAGTGACATTGAATTCCTCCTTCAGCGTGCCAGAGAAGACAAATATGCATACTTCGGTTGTCTCTGGCCCCAACCCTTTGAATAATATCCAACCTCAACAATTGATTGATGTGGCTGCGGTGCCTGGAGAGTCTCCACACCACTGCAAGGAAGCTGGTGAATTGTTGTCATCAGCTGAGCACCTTCATTCTGTTCATATCTCTGTCTCTATGGATGATAAAACTGATGATGTTATATCTGATAGATGTCTTGATGGTTCAGTGGCTGGTGCAGCTGTTGATTGTTCTTCCATTACAGATGATGGTTATAAAGTAGGAATGTCTGGCTGCCCTTGTGACACTATGAATAGTTCTAAGACTCAATTGTCTGAACCTATAGGGGTAGGGCAGCAGCATCCTGTAGAGTCAGGGGTTGCTCAACAGACATCTAATGCATACATTTCTGCAGAAGACAATCAGGAAAGCATATTGGTTTCTTTTTCCAGCCGTTCTGTTACGAAGGGAACTATTTGTGAATGTTCTAAACTCTTGCGTATCAAGTTCTATGGTTCTTTTGATAAGCCACTGGGAAGGTACCTCTGTGAGGACTTATTAAATCAGGTATGCTTTTGTTGTTTTACCTGTGAATATTTTGCAGTCACTTAACTTTAACTGAATGTGGCCCTCCTCCATAAGGTAGGAAATGTGACATTTCAGATTCTCGCTTGGCACTCAAAGGTAATTGTAGATCAAAAAAGAGAAACCAGTTCTATACTTCAGTCTATTCATCCCGAGTTTTTTTTTTTCCTTTTCAGGAATCCTACTGCAGATCCTGTAAGGAGCCTGTTGAAGCACATGTCCAGTGTTATACTCATAGAAGGGGAAGTCTGACAATCAGTGTGAAATGTCTATCCTCACAGAAACTTCCTGGACAGAGGGACGGAAAAATTTGGATGTGGCATAGGTGTCTTCTATGTGCATATAAAGATGAAGTTCCACCTGCGACTCGTAGAGTTTTGATGTCTGATGCTGCCTGGGGACTTTCGTTTGGGAAGTTCTTGGAACTTAGCTTCTCAAATCATGTGACTGCTAACCGTATTGCAAGCTGTGGTCATTCTCTGCAAAGAGATTGTCTGAGGTTTTACGGGTACTTCCGCTCATATAATATTTCCTGATTACCTTACTAACCAACTTAAAATGGAAGCTATTTGCTAATTACCTTCCTTATTAAGCAGGTTTGGTAACGTGGTTGCATTTTTCCGCTATTCTCAAATTGACATTCTCTCTGTTCATCTGCCTCCTTCAAACCTCGAATTCATAAATAGCCGAAGTGAACAAGAATGGTTAAGACAGGAAGCAATTCAGGTCACTTTCTTGTTGCCAATTAGATAAATCTTTCTATGGTTATCAGCACATTAGGTGCTGGCAAATCATTGATCATTTCCCATAGTTATGAGGATAACATCTGCATTTCTTCCTTTTCTGAACACAGATAAAGATTAAGGTGGAATCTCTTTACGGGGAGAGGGTTCAGATTCTGAATAACCTGGAACAAAAGAATCTTTCTTTGCACCGTGGAACATCTGATTGCGAGAACCTGAACAAGCATGTTATTGCACTGAAGGGTCTTCTCGTTAAAGAAATAAATTATTACAATGTAAGTGCTTACACCGGTGACCATGAACCTGCATCTCTTTGCCGAATTTGGTCTTTGAGCCTATATATATATTCCCATTTTAGCTCCCTTGCTTTTCTAATTCAATGTTCCCACAAATTATTATTTACACTAACCAATAAAAAGTACCTGCTGTAAAAAAAGTTACGAAATGCATACGTTCATCCATAGGCATTGATATGGAGCGCAATATGGCTCTTTAGAGACATTTTTCCGTCCCTCCCCTAGTTGTTGGTTCGGTAGCATTGAGATTAGATTCATGGTCAGTCTTCAAGAAATAAGCTTATTATGTTCCTTGTTCTTGAGGGTATAAACTATTATTGCCTGGGAAGGACTACCAAAGTTTCTTGGTTTCTATATAATACACGCTGCAAGCATTGGTGAAAAATCATATTTTTTTTGGAATCGTTTTGACTTCATTGAAGAGTGGATGAATATATTTTCAGTTCAATAATTTTATTGAATTTAGATAGGCTTATAGATCTTATCTGTATGTAACCTTTATGATTTTTATTTAATTTTGTTAGTTGGCATTTGTAATTTCTTAGAGCGAGACACTATTTTGAGATAGTCTGAAGTATTTCATTTGGTATATGCACTTTCTTCCAGGGTTTGCTGGATCAGGATAGTGGATACATTTCTTCGGTTCAAAAAGGCATTGATGTCCTAGAACTTAATAATCTGAGGCATTCACTTTTAGTTGGATCATATGTTTGGGAGCATCGGTTTTGTTCTCTTGATTCTATCCTTGGGTCTTGGGGCTCCATCTGTGAGGTCTCACAGGACGCTGCATTGCGAGCTGATGTTGGCACCAAATGGTCTCTAAAGGATCTGAAGTATGGTAGTGAGAGAGCACAAGATGCCTTAGAGCTTACCAAAAAAAAAGAATTTATGTCTACAAATCGATTGTTACCACTGCAGGATGCTGATTATGCGACTAATGCTTCTATGAAGAATGATTTTGATATCTGGCTCGAAAGACAGAAACAACAAATGGATGAAGAAATTGCCATGTGTGAGAATTCCTCAGGGAGCTTACCCTTTGTTGTATCTAGTTTGTCTGATAGAATAGATTCTGCATGGACAGGCATGGGTCGAAATCCATTAGAATCTCGGTTTCCACATCTGTATTTAGATGTTCAACATGTTGGTGGTGCAAGCCAAGTAAGTTCTGTAGATAATCTGCCTGTTAAAAGATTGATATCTCCGTTGAGGGTTCATTCGTTTGACTCTTCTACGAGGTTGAGGGAAAGACTCCGTAAAATGCTACCTCTTCCATTGCAGTTCTCAACTGTAAGGTCTTTCCCTGGTTCGCGTGACAATAGAAGGATGGCCACAGATCCTTTATTTGGTGCACAGAGGTTGACCTCTATACAGGGATTTCCTCTGTCACACATCTCAGCATCTTGTATGTCTGAAGGGGCACACTTGCTTCTTCCACAGCTCGGTCGAAACAATTTAGTGATTGCTGTTTATGATGATGAACCCACCAGCATAATATCATATGCTCTAAGCTCTAATGAGCACGAGGACTGGATTAGTAAGGTAAATGATGATGATGGCAGCTCTTATGCCAATCGTCACAATAGGGAGGACCATACAGCTTACAGCATTTCATCCTGGCCGTCATTTGGGTCTTTGGATTTGGATTATATTGGATATGGAAGCTATAGATCTGAGAATGCCTCGCCCAAGACTAATAGCTTGTATAACAGCTCCAAAAAATCACCTCACTTGCAAGTTTCGTTTGAAGATGATTCTCCTAATGCTATAGGCAAAACCAAGTTCTCTGTGACATGTTATTTTGGGAAGCAATTTCACAAGCTTAGAATGAAATGCTGTCCTTCCAAAGTAGATTTTATACGCTCCTTGAGTCGATGCAAGAAATGGAGTGCACAAGGCGGAAAGAGCAACGTCTACTTTGCAAAATCAATGGATGACAGGTTCATAATAAAACAATTGACTAAAACCGAGTTGGAATCATTTGAGGATCTTGCAAATGACTATTTCAGATATTTGACTGATTCTCTCAACTCAGGGAGTCCAACATGTCTTGCAAAGGTTCTTGGTGTTTATCAGGTTTGTCATTTCGTGTTTACGATCTATTTTGTTATTTCCTTATCATCCTACTTGTTGAGAGCTGCTATTGATATGCCTGACTCTTGCTTTTTTGGGTCAGGTCTCAGTTAAGAACCTGAAAGGTGGCAAGGAAACAAAAATGGATTTGATGATAATGGAGAATATTTTCTTTAGAAGAACTATATCCAGGATCTATGATTTGAAGGGCTCTTCTCGATCTCGTTACAACCCTGACACAACAGGGCCAAATAAAGTGCTCCTAGATCTGAACCTCTTGGAAGCATTGAGAACTAATCCAATATTTCTTGGAAGCAAGGCAAAAAGAAGGCTGGAAAGAGCTGTTTGGAATGATACCTCTTTTCTGGCGGTATGTTTCTCTTAAACTATGTTATTCCAGGGAAACTTGTTGTGCATTATATTAGACTTTACGGCATGTTTGCTAAAAAAAGTTTTTTTTGATAGTTTAAGCTTTTTCGGGTATAGGTGTTTTGATAGAGCTCTGTAAAATATGAGTAGATTTGTTGAATTGTAGATAGATTTTTAGAGTGCATTGACCATAAGTGGACAAGTTACAAAAACTCCCCAAAATCTCCTAAACTTTAATCATTCCCAATCACGTACTGTTGTGATTTGTCGACCCGAGCCCAAGACGGTCCAGGAAGACCTCACCTCGCTCGGTCCTTGACCCATCGTACCTATATGCCTAGATTTATTGTCTTATTATAACACTTAGTCACCTACATATACCAACACATGTTCCAAGTGCTCTCAATAAGCCGGAATATGGTGTCAGTGTCATTGTTGTGGGCGTATACCATTTTTCATTCTCACAACATCTTTAGGGTATTTACCTAAAGCCTACATTGACTGTCAAAATGTGACTCAAGCCATCCACCTCAAACAAACTCAACCCACCCACCCTAATGAGTTTTTTAGGGTTGGAATCACGTACCTTTCACCGTGTAAACTTAAACTACCAATCTATAAAAAAAGCTAATCATAAAGCCTACTCACTCAACCTACTTGGCTATATATAGATTGGTAGTTCAAGATTATACATCAAAAAGTTCACGAGTACATGACCTACTTAGCTTTAGTATCCTAAATTGAGCCAAACTTGTGAATGATGGAAATTATTCAATCATAGATCTTTTTTGTCTTTTTTTATCCTTGTCTCAACAAGGATTCATTCTACATGATCCAACCTTTGAAATTTCCCTATTGTCTTAACCATCCTTATTTCTTTCAGTCTGTAGATGTCATGGACTACTCATTGCTGGTTGGGGTAGACGAGGAACGCAAAGAGCTGGTTCTTGGAATAATCGATTACATGAGACAGTATACATGGGACAAGCATCTGGAGACGTGGGTAAAGGCATCTGGTCTCCTCGGTGGTCCAAAAAATGCGTCACCAACCATTATATCTCCCAAGCAGTATAAGAGAAGGTTCCGAAAGGCAATGACTACCTACTTTCATACTGTGCCTGATCAATGGTGGTCCTGAATACCAAATAAGTTTCCTTCTTTTACTCTTCTTTTTATCGTGCTCGTAATGTGCAAAGTCGTCTCTCACTCTCTCGTGAGTAAAGCGGACGGAGACAGTTTTGCCCGGTACACAGGTAATCACAAGATCTTGTACAGTGAAGACGTTTCTATATGGCAACTTGGGTTACTTCACAATCTTTTATCCAGTCACAGTTTCTCTATGAAAATGATAGATTCATCACTATGAATCTTCTTGATCTTGATTTTAATGACCCTTGAAAGTTATATTGGAAGAATTTAATGATTGTGGGTGATGCCTGTTTGAATGACCTATGACTTGCTTGGATTCTGGTTCGTGGCTTTGTTTGACGCAACAGCTTATGGACTATAAGCAGATTATAATAGGGTTGTGCAGATCCCGGGTTTAGATTGGACCGTCTTGAACCCATTAATAGTCTGTATATATATATATATATATATATATATATATATGAGCTCGTTCGGTAAGGAGGCTCATTGTGGAGATGAGGTTAAGAGAAAATTTTGTTATTTTTTTGTGTTACCTAGTTCGATTTTTGTAATTTTTTAAAATGAATTTAATCTTAAAAAAAAAATGTAATTAATGATATGAAAAGAATGAACATTAATAGCAAAATAAAATGAACTCACATAGTAAAAATATGAACTCGTTTCTTATACGAACAAAATTTCTCCTCCTCTCTACAAGGAGCCTCTTCACCGTAATCAAAACCTCTATATAAGATGTTTTGTCCTAGACGAAGCCTTAGGATTTGTTTAGATAACACAATTATATATCATTGGACTTTAAAATAGCAAAGGGGGTCATTGTTTCCTGAAGGATTCAACTTTGCTTGTAATAGAAAGATGAAGCTACTGAATCAGAGCATATATATATATATATATATATGATTGAAATTCGACATCTCAGCAACTTAAAGATTGCATCTTTGCTTGTGATAACAATAGTATACACACAGCACAAGCTTATCGAAGAAGAAATAGAGGCGCTTTCTCAAGTGCTGGATATACTGCAAAATAAGAAAGAAACCTATTTGGCTACTCAAAAGCTTGTAATCGTAAACTAATTGCCATAATCAATCCCAAAACATCACTTAATTGCCACATTTTCAGCTGCTAAAACCTCTCACTTTGGCTACTCTTTCTGTATTGTGTTAACTTGCTATCTAGATTCAAGTGTCAGTCCAATCTCAACAATTTCATTCACTGGTAAGAAACCCACCCGTTTCTGCAAAAACAAAACCGTAACAACGAATTAGTCAATGGATCGTGGACGTACACATAAATCCAACGAGATTTTATAGTAACACTAATTATACTAGTTTTTAGTAATCGACATGAAGTGATAATACAATGGAAACAAAGTATACAACAAATTACAAGTATAAGGTTGGTGGACTATTGCTCGCACTATTGTAGATTTTGTTGGTACGTGTGGGTCATGTTTAGGTTGATTGTTTCTTGTTTAGGTCATTTACGTGTGGGTCATGTTTAGGTCATTTATGGGTGAGTCATGTTTAGGTTGGCTGTTTCTTGTTTAGGTCATTTACGGATGGGTCATGTTTTAGTTTATTGTTTCTTGCTAATATGATGGACAAAAATATACAACAAAATACAAATGTAAGGTCGGTGGATTGTTGCTCGTATTATTATTGACCTTTAATGAAACAACTCAGACCGTTAACAACTCAGACCGTTATTCTTTTTTAATCATATAAAAACTTTCATCCTTCACATTTTTTTTTTATTTCGACCTTTAATGAAACAACTCAGACCGTTAACATTTTCGATTGATTAGATTTGAAATTGGAAGGCCATATGGTTAGTATGAGTCAGTAGTCTACTATCTCATCTACCATCTACCCCCACCAAAGATCAAAGTCAACACCATAACCTAAACTTATATAAAATTGTATATTAATTCATTGCTTATTCATCTTAATCTAGGTTTAATAAAATGTTAAACAGATCGATCCAACTAATGAATGTTCACTGACGCTGTTTAGAATCTGACAAACACTACCACAAAACACTTACAATGGTATATATAATCAGTAACAACTAACAAGCACTTTGGATTATCTTATTGCTAATTATGTTTCTTAATTATATTTTTTTCTTAATTAATCCCAACTTGAGCTAGCTTAACTGTGCTATCAAACAGTTTATGGGTGTTTATTATTTTATATATTTTTTCAGCTTTTTGGAAGGGAACAATTTTAAATTTGTCAACTTGAAAGCATGCTTAAAAAGGGAGACAAATACCTATTAACTATTATTGGGTCATTTTCATAAACATCTTTTTGGTATGAACCTAAACTTAAAATTCTCGAGTCGGTTAATTAGCCTTTCGACGCTTAAGTCGGTAGAAAAACTTGCACGTTGGAGAATTTCAGATCTATTATATAAGATCGGTTGATTATTTCAGCCCTTTTGCTTAATACTTCATTATATAAGGTAAGGTCGGTGAATTAACCCATACTTTAAGTATCACCCTAGTTTTTACTAGGGTTGGTGAATCTAAACCACGGTGGGTGCACATTTTGAGAGATTAGTTAGAGGACAACAAGAGTTGATACACTAATTTGGATGTGTTTAGAAATTCACAATATTTGGATCATTTAAGTAGGGTTTTTCGTATAAGCCTGAATTTGACATGTTTAAACTCGGTTCATTTAACTCAACTCATATAACAGGTAAACACATGTGATCTGAAAAATGTGAGTTTAGTTAGAGAACAATAAGAGTTGATACACTAACTCGGAAGTGCTTAGAAATTCACAATATTTGGATCATTTAAGTAGGGTTTTTCGTATAAGCTTGAATTTGACATGTTTAAAACTCGGTTAGTTCAACTCAACTCATATAACAGATATGCATATGTGATATGAACCTGAATATATATGCATAGATGTTAATTATATATTTACGTTCAACTTCCCTATAAATTAAAATTAAACTTTTAAAAATTATAGTTGTAAGATTAGTGAAATATAATATTAAACCCTCCATAATTCCTCCGCAAAATGTGCATGAAAAATAGACACATTACTCACCTTATTATATCCATCTCCAATTCCATGAGTTGACCTTTCCTTGCAAACTTGCCGACCCGGTTCATGAAATCGACCCGAAAACCCGTAAAACTCCATCTCCTTTCCCTTTAAACCGGGTCCATGATTCCGGTTCTGACCCGAACCGAAACCCGAGTTTCCCATGCAAAGACCCATGATTTTCTCAGCAGCCTCACTCTCATCCTTGCTTTGCTTCATCAACCTCTCCACCTCCACCCTAGGCAACCTCATCCTCACGGTCGTGGGCCCATCTTCCGCGACACCCGTACCCGTTTTCCTGATTGCCGACAAGTCGGAAGCGGACCTCCTCGAAAGCATAAGGCTCTCAAGCCGGTCCTTGGCACTAACTTGCATCCCACCGGATCTCACCCTCCTTGGTGCCTTATGGTGGTCCTCATTGACCTTAGGTAGCTCCACCAAAAAGTATAGCCTCTTGGGTTCAAGAAACTGAACCGGGTCCAATGGCTTAGCCCGGATCCCAAAATGCTTGACTGACTCCGAGTCAAGTAACACATTGCCCGGATGTTGGTTTATGATCTCCATTGCTTGGATTGGAGTCTTAAGCTTTGTTGTTTCTCCATTGATCTTCATGATCTTGGTTGTCTTTCTCTTTGATCTTCCTATGGTATTTCCCATTGTGATTAAGAAGATTAAAGATTGAGAATTGGGTAATTTTATGACTTAGGAAAGTGATTAGGGTTGGTGTTGGGTTTAGAGCAAAAGAGGGATTAGGAGAGGAAGTGGTTGATACTTGTGATTGTGTTATTAGGTGCTATGTGTATTTAAAGAGTTGAAAGTGGAATAGGACACATTGTTTGAAAATTTTGCTACTTTGACAATTTTTTATTTCTCATGATTGTGAAATAACACAATATTAAGCATACAAGAAGACAAAAAAAGATTTTGATTGATTTTTTATTCTTTTTTATAACGAATAATCGTGAAATTTGCCTTTTAATATTGGACATGTGTTTGTTTTATTACCAAAGTATGTTTTTTCTTGATAAAAGAAGTGCTAGTATGCCCACTAATTAGTGGGCAAAATACCACTAATGTATATGAGACTCTCAAGTTATAATTTAGACATTTTCTTTACCTTGTGAAAGAAAAAAAATCACATCTAATTGATGAAATAGTTCAAATATTTATTTATGGTGACGTAAAAATATTTATCTATATTTTTTTAAATAATTTTATTGATTAGGAAATAACTATTTAGATTATGTTTCAATTGTTACATGGATAGATAGCAAACAACTGGACTTGGACATACTCGGATTCGGGTCGGGCAAAATAACTTCTTCTTTTTTTTTTTGGTTTTCGGGTCGGCCTTTCCGTCCGGATAGGCTTGGAGGTGTTTTCTAAACCCGTTCGTTTTCATCCAAACATGTCGACCCGATTTTGTCCAGTCTGCATACAACCTTAAATGATCTTATTTTTACAAAATCCTCGTAACCGAAGAAAATTATACAAAACACGAATAAATAGTGTTTTTTTATATGAAATAACCATCCTTTCTCTTTTATGAATAATAATTTTGAAATTATGGTTTTAATTATTAAACTCAACCTAGTTATAATAAGGTTAATCAAAATATACAAGAATAGATTGATAAATTAACATTTCTAACATACATTTAAACACAATAAAAGGTGATTTTGTAAGAAAAAACTAATTCATTGGCGAGTTTGTGAAAATATATATAAAAACATACAAAAAATGATTAAGTACATAAAAGGGTAATTATTTAAAATAAAATTCAAAGATTTGGAAATGAAACAAAGTAAAATGTTAGGGATAAAAACTGACTTTATTTTAAACATTTTAATAGTATGTATATATATAGAGTATAAATCATACGAGAACAGACTTATTGTGTAATGATGAGAACAGATTCGTAATTATTATTAATTTTGTTACGAAGGTACCATATCGTTTAACGTATTATTCGTAGTTATTGTTGGTTGAATGGATTATTTCTAATTATTATTATTCGTAGTTATTATTAATTATGATATCTACTTTAAATTTTGACCCTTAATACTCACCATTCGACGGTCTAAGATTGCTATCATGATTACACGATAAGCCTTTCATGGGAACCGCACCCTATATATATATATATATAGTATTATAATGTGCAAAAATACAAAAAGAGAGATCTAGAGAGGATATGGTAAGCATAAGTCCATCATCTAAGACAATTAAGTTGAATTTGAGCACATAAAAAGCAAGCATTAGCAAAGTAACATCTCCTAACTCATATGTAATGATGCTAATGTCATAGCCAATCAAATTTAGGTTTGCTTTTTGTGTTTTAACTTTACAAATTGGTTATTTATTTTTTGTTTTTAATTATTTTGACGATGATTGCGGTGTGGAATGAAGAAAACTACAATATAACTTAGATTCTGTTTTCATTTTTGTTCTTGTGGACCGTTTTTATTTTTGACTTTTAAGTTATCTAAGGAAAAAATGCTAAAGTTCGTTAGTTTTGTTAGGTTTATGTAGGGTACAAATTAGTGAAATTACTAACTCGAAAAAAAGTTAGGATTTGTTCGTTTTTAAACGAGTTGAATATGAACATCTTCGTTACAGGTCAGTTTGAATTTGGTCTTAATTTGTGAATATGTCGATAAAATGTTTATAAGGTTGTTATATAAGCTAAACTACTCGAACTTGACTCAAACATGTTAAAGTTTGATTTGAGTCGTTCATTAAATAAGTTGAGCAAGATCACATTTTTAAATTCGATTAAAATTTGGTTTGATCTGGTTTGGTTTGAGTTGAGCATGAGCACACAAAGGCTCCAGACATTTGGTTCAAAAACAACCCTAATAATAACTAAACGAGTCAATTTTTAATTAGATTGTTATATTACTCGAGTTACTCAAATTCGTTTACAACTAAACAATTTGAATAGGAACACACTTTTAAGGTCAATTAAAATATGAGTTTGACTCGAGCTCATAAATTGAACGTAACCATATCAAAATTCAATGCGTTCATCTCGGATATTATACCATTTTTATCAAAAAGAGACGGGACACTACACTTTTAATGCACTCTTTTATATGTATGTGAAGATGAGTTACGTAATACACATAAGAAGATAGTCCGATTTTTACATCACAATATAACAAGTCCGTTGCAATTTCGAAAGGATCAAACAATACACGTTAGTGTGGTTAAAGTTCTTGCACAAGTGTGTATATATATATATATAGAGAGACTGATTCGGTGAGGAGCACCCTGTGGATAGGAATGAGGAGAGTTAGGATGATGACACGTGACACCGTTTTTTTTTTTCTGAAAAAAAAGGTGACGTGGCATGCCACGTGTCACCACCACAAAATGAACAGTTAGTAATAAAAATAGAGAAAATTGGATAAAATGCCCCACATCATAAAATTCATTAACTAATTAACATAGGCTTATAATTTATTAACAAAATAACATCTTTTATTCTCTAATACCTGATTTGCCCCTACTAATATATCTCACTTTTACCCCAATTAGTCACAAGAGAATCTGCTAATTGATTATACAATAATCCTAATTTAAGAAGGTAAATAATAAATAGAATCATTTACTTAATATCTTATTCACAACATTGTTGAACGTCTGTTGAACGTCATTTAAGTAAAGAAGTTGAAGCGTCAATTTGTCTTCCTTCTTTTTCCTTCTTTCCTTGATACATGATCTACATGAAGAGTGCAAGCATGTACAAGCCATATATAAGAATCTCAGACGTTACGTACAAATAATATAATGATACATGCTTTACAAGAATAGTTACAGTCATCAATCTAGTAATAGAAATATCAAATCGTACAAGAATTTTTTACAAGGATTGATAAATCTACCATGTTACATGAATATAAGCCAGTCCAAGAGACTTTAATATACAAAAGTAAGATACATGATTTCTGAATTAATAAATCTACCATGTTACATGAAAATAAGCCAATCCAAGAGACTTTAATTTACAAGATTCTAAAAAATTTACAGAAACTATACTCGTGGACTATGCAATATGGATCTTTCAAATTTGGCCGAAAGAAATACAATAATTCCTATTTAGGTGCAGGCAAATTACAAGACTTACATAGAACTAACAGATTATTACAAGCCATTTACAAGAAGATCAAAAGTTTACAGAAAGTAGACTCATACAGACTGTAGTATAGATCTATCAAATTTGGAAGAAACAAATAAAACAATTACCATTTAGTTTAGGCATAGTACAAGAATTACTTTCATTCAAATTCATTTGTAGATATCACAGAGTATGCAACAGACCTTTTGATCGAGAAATTGAACATCGACTATTCAGACTTGTAGAAGAAGACAGTACATTTCATTTTGATCGAGAAATTGAACATCGACTATTCAAGCTTGTAGAAGAAGACAATACATTTCAGTCTATAATATCAACATTTAATTTTATAATTGCTAATTGATTTAGTTGATTAAAATTGGCAACTCATTTAATATATACCTTCTTCAATTAGAGAATATGGGGTAATTATAAGGCAATAATCATTATGGTCAATCAAAAGCCAATAATCAATTAAGAATATTGTAGATTCTTGTATAAGGATAAGTTTGTCTATAAAATTTCAAAAAGGTCATTTACTAACAAAATTATTGAGCTGCACACTTACTAATCAAATTTAGTGAACTAGAGCTATATACCAAATTCACTCATAAAAATATGGTGTTCATGGTTGTAAAAAAAACTTTGTTCATATTTTTACAAGTATGTGTTCATTGTTCTTACAACTATGATATTCATGGATTTTAAAGTAAGTGTTCATGGTTTTTAAAGTAAGTGTTCATATTTATTAATAACTGCTCATTTTTTCCCAACACTAATTGTTCATGTTTTAACACTAAATGTTCATTTTTGTATTTTTGTAAAAATTTTCTTTTTGTTTCAAATCGTGTAAAAAAATATGATGTTCATTATTTTATAAGTGTGTTCATAATTTTCAAAGTAAGTGTTTATAATTTTCAAAGTAAGTGTTTATAATTTTATTAATGACTGTTCATTTTTTTGTTATAGGCCGTGCTCATATTTTTATTACTAACTGTTCATTTTATGGTGGTGCCACGTGGCATGCCACGTGGCATTACGGCTCTCCTAATTCCTATCCACAAGGGTCCTCCTCACTTGAACCAGAATCTATATATATATAGTTTGACTCTCATGTAAATAGCTCTTACCATGTAAAATGAAAACAATTTGTATTCGTTAGATCATTAAATAGATGGTTGAGATTAGACGATATTAAAGGGGGGAGGGGGGGGGGGGGGGAATCGTGTGATTAATGAAATAAATATTCGCCGAACCTGATTCATATATTCGGCGGTATAGTCACATATATTCGGTGTTTGCATGTTTACATGGTAAGAGCTATTTACATATGAGTCAGTATCTATATATCTATATATATAGAGAGAGAGTTTGACTCCCATTTAAACAACTCTTGCCATGTAAAATGAGAACAAATCGTATTCGTTAGATCATTAAATAGATGGCTGAGATTAGACGATATTAAAAGAGAAAAAAAATCGTGTGATTAGTGGAAGAAATATTCGTCGGACCCGATTCATATATTATTCGGTATAGTCACATATATTCGGCGGTATAGTCACATATATTCGGTGTTTACATATTCACATTGTAAGAGCGGTTTGCATGTGAGAATATATATATATATATATATATATATATATATATATATATATATATAGGGTTAGGTTCCGGTGAGAACATGCGTTACGGTAAGAAATAAGAACATGTAAGGATCGTTGGATTAAAACACGAACGTCTTAGATTGATTGTCTATCAAAGGATATTACAATCATGCTTATGGTAATAGTAGATAACCGAAATTAATAGTTTACTTATATGGAAAATAAATAATCTTATATGGCTATTAATTTGCACGAGTATTTACCGTCCTTCGTTTGAGAAAAGTTAAATGTCGTGTTTTCATGTGCACGGAACTAATCGTAGTAATGCATCGGTAATACTCGTGCATTTAAGGATTTCATAGTACATGTAGATGTAACAACTCGTGCTTTCATGTTATATGCAAATCGATTGCTTCCTATTCTTACACGTTAAGAGACAATGTCTCCATTTCGATGTGCATGTGGAGAAGCAACTAGTCCTGCATAACCCAACATTCACATATTATATTATTTTACATTTGCATGTGTATTTTTTTTCCTATTTTAATTAACCACTTCTATATTAATAAATATGCACGTGTGTTTGCATGCTTAGCCGTGCATATTTTTGTGCATGTGTAAGTGTTCGTGCATATTTTTTTCATAGAGTGTACATGAATATTATGTTTGATGTACAAGTATACGTGAGTTTTATATATGATGTGCATGAACTAATCAATATACACATAGCACTAATATATCAAATTTAATGTATAAATTGATATTATGGTCACGATAGAATACTCAAAAATAATATTTTACTTATAAAAAAACTAAATAATATGATATACCAATTTATTGTACACGAGTATTCATTTCTTCTCATTTGAGAAAAATGAAATTTTGCTTGAGATATAAATTAAAGGTATGTTTTCTACTCGGGTATGTGGCGTGTACAATTCATATTACTCATGTATAAACTTGAATATAATGCATTTATGTTCATGTGTAACTGTCAGTCGTGCATAACTAGAAATGGCCTGTTTCTAGTTCAAATGGGTTGCACGTGTTTTTAAATTCATAACACTACAACATGCTGAATTGAAATATATGGCCTACTTAATACTCAGTAGACATAAGCACAAACTCGTGCAATCACTTTGAAAATCACTATGACAGGAAGTCTGTGCATTTGACGTGCACGAGTCGGTGGAAATCACAAGCAACGTGAGTACCCATGGAAAACGACACGCGTAGTCATAAGCACGATTACGAAAGCAACACGACAACCCGACTCGAGCATGAGCACATTTGACGTTCACGAGTTGGTAAATTAAGAAAGTGTATATTACGTAACTCATATGGAAACAACAAATATTTCATTATTTATTGTGTGAATATACTAACACATCATATCCGTCAAATGAATTAAATCGCACGGTCTACGTCTGTTCTCATTTTTTACCGTAAAACATGTTCTTACTTGATCCTAATCCTATATATATATATATATATATATATATATATATATATATATATATATATATATATATATATATATATATATATATATATATATATATATATATATATATATATATATATATATATATATATATATAGTCTATACACATCGATTAGCCTATATACGTACTTAACTTTTAACTGTCATATTTACTCGTTATTGAGGATTTCTGCTTTAGTGAAATTAAAATTAACTCGATTCGCCTTAATAAAATATTTTATTGAACATTTGCATGTGTTAATTTTCAAGTGTGAAGGCAAGAAGATGCTTGTCATGGCTATAATTAGAATGCAAAAGATGCGGTTAATCAAAGGTCTCTAGAGTATCATCAACGTACCCAAGCTCTATGGGGAGCAGGTGGAAATTTGGTCCAATAAGTTCAATTTAAATTGAATAATCGAAAAAATAAAATATTAATAAATAAAGGCAAACGATGCATACAACCTAATAGAAAATTCGTAGACATAAATATGATATCAAAGTTATCCGATCTCGGTTTATCGATATTAATTAAATTAGATTTCTGTTTTAACTCGTCTATGATATACTAGGCTTATCGATTGTGTTGAGTGACATAACAAGTGTCGACTCGAAGGTCCCAAACAAGTACATTAAGAGTAAACTTGGAAAAACTTAAAGACGTATAAAATGAATTTGTTTTTTTAGGTCATTTTCCTAGGCCGGACTAGACCTAGCCTAGAATTTGAGCTTAAAACCTTGCATATATCCACTTAAGTCAAGCTTTCGGTCTCATATATAATTCCATTTGAAAACAAAAAAGTTCATATTACACAAAAAAAAAAAAACAAAAATTTACACAAAAAGCAAAGTAGTTCAATGATTGCGGATATTTTTAGAGTACTGGACCTACATTGAGGTCTCAGTTTCGAATCCTCACCTCATAACATATGGAAGAACCCAACACACATCATGATCAACTAGCTTGATACGTGAGTGTGGTCTAGGTCAAATGCAAACTCACTTCTCACTTGCATTGAACATGTTCATTCTCATCTCACATGCAAACTCACTTCTCACTTGCATTGAACATGTTCATTCTCATCTCACAACAAATAAAAGAACTCTAGTATACTTTCAACACACATCATGTGTAGCCTAGACTGATACATGAGTACAATGCAGTGTAAGTTATACGCTAACTTACTTGTATTGAACATGTGCATTCTCATCTCACGACAAATGAAAGAACTATAGTATACTCTAACACACATCATGTGCAGTCTAGTATGATACATGGATGTAGTGTATTGCATGTTATATGTGCACTCACTTGCATTGAACATGTTCATTCTCAATTCACAATTAATGCAAGAACTCTATAATACTCTTAACACACACATCATGTGCAATATAGCTTGATATATGAGTGTAGTAGTGTTGGTCATATGTGATCTCACTTCTCGCTTGCATTCAACATGTTCATTCTCATCTCATAACAATGAAAGAACTCTAGTATACTCTAGCACGCATCATGTGCAATATAACTTGATATATGTGGTAGTGTAGTATTGGTCATATGTGATCTCACTTCTCACTTGCATTGAACATGTTCATTATCATCTCATAACAAATGAAAAAACTAGACTATACTCGATCTAGCACACATATACTATGTGTAGTGTAGACCGCTATATGGGTGTAGTGTAAGTCATATGTGCATTCACTTGTATCGAACATGTTCATTCTCATCTCACAACAAATGAAAGAACTCTAATATACTCTAACCCACATCATGTCCAGTCTAACCTGATATATATAGGTGAAGTATAATGTAGGTCATATGTGCGTAGACTTGTATTGAACATTTTCATTCTCATCCAACAACAAATGAAAGAAATCTAGTACACTCTAACACACATTATGTGCAGTGTAGTCTGATACATGAGTGCGGTATAGTGTAGGTTTGTATACTTACTTGTATTGAACATGTTCATTCTCAATAATCACTAGATATATGAAGTATACTTCACAATACAAATCATATGAAGTCTTGCCTGATATATGAGTAGTGTAGTGTAGTGTACACTGTGTATGACATATGTACACTCACTTGTATTGAACATGTTTGTTCTCGCCTTCTCGGATATAGGGGTTATACTTCATAATACACATCATGTGCAATTTATCTTAATATATAAGCGCAATGTAGTGTACATGTGTGTTCTCGCTTTTTCGGATATAAAAGTTAGGGCTAATTAGGTAAGTAGTCCTTTTCCAGTTTTCCTTACACT
Source organism: Fagopyrum homotropicum (assembly GCA_033239125.1). NCBI lineage: Eukaryota > Viridiplantae > Streptophyta > Magnoliopsida > Caryophyllales > Polygonaceae > Fagopyrum > Fagopyrum homotropicum. The sequence continues at coordinate 5,070,635 of BSWB01000001.1, read as the reverse complement.
AACTAGCCCCCTAGTATAATTCAATTTAGTAAATATACTCCATTTTTTCTTTTACCGTTCAAACCCTAATATGCAGTCCCCAACTCATCCCTTCCCTGCCCACAACTGCAGCCGCACAATCCCAGAGCTGGAGATGCCCCACCTCGGAGCCAGATTTACTCCTCCAACCCCGATCCCAGATCTGCGCCACCAGGGACGAAGCCAGCATTGTCGCCGCTGCCTGCACCAGCCTAGATTTCGAGCACCACTGCACCACCGTGCTTCTTAGGTCCATCCTCTCCGTTTGCTAAAATTCACCGGAGTCAGACTCGGGGGAGAACAAATAGCATATATAGTCGGAGTCTTCTTTTTCTGCAACATCTGCAATCTACATAGAGTGAAAACCCTAATCCTAAATTCCTCAAATCGAATTTACAGGAAGAGACCAATTGTGTGCATAAGGAAGGCGACGATGGATGATTTGTTGCTATGCAAGCCTGCAACCTTCTCTGTCAACAACCAAATGAAATATTATCTCTACCATATCCTATCTTGGCCTCAACTTCTCTACGTAGCCGAGGACTACAACGGTCAAATTGTCAGTTACATTCTTGCCAAGATGGAAGAGGAGACCACCGAGTGTCATGACCACATCAACTCCCTCGCCGTTGTTAGGACCTCCCAAAGTAGTGCAAAGATCTCCACCAAACCAGCTGGTGGAATTTCTAATCCATTGGCAGGTTCTATGGGGGTAAGCCCAGGTCTGAAATCATAAGTTCCTATTCATGACTGAGGATCTACATAATAACGGATGTTTTACACCACTCAAGGGATTCATTTGCATGAATCATATCTGCAAGGGGGTATGGTGGCTTCTAACTGAAGTTGAGCCGAGCAGATTCAAGACATGTACGCAAAAGAGCAACATCTCCATTTGGAAGTTGTACAATTGCAGCAAAATATTCGTTTAAAAGCGCTAAGAATCATTTCTATTAATGAAATGTGTGAGAATTAGAAGATTTGGATAAATTCCCCTTAGGATTTCCGTCATCAGACGACTCATATAAATAATGAACATAGTTTACATAATTACATTTGGACACCCCTATATTTACAGTATTTATATAAACTATCATACCCCCACAGTCGAAACTGGAGGAGGTGGAACAGTGAGACTGGATCTAAAGTCTAAAAACAATTGTCGGGGAAGACCCTTTGTAAAAATGTCTGCATACTAAAAAGCCGAAAGGTACATGAAGAACTCTAACGTGACCACGGGCAACCTTGTCGCGGACGAAGTGGATGTCGATCTCAATATGCTTGGTCCGTTGGTGTTGAACAGGGTTGTTGGCAAGATAAGTAGCAGAAATGTTGTCCGTGCATACAATGAATGCCTTGGTAAGCGGGCAATGAAGCTCAAGCAACAGATTGCGCAACCAGGAACACTCAGAGACAACATTGGCAACTTCTCTATATTCTGCCTCCGCACTAGACCAGGAAACAACAGATTGTCTTTTGGCAGACCATGAGATTAGCGTGTCATTGAAGAAAACGCAGTAACCTGAGGTGGATCGTCGTATATCTGGACAACCTGCCCAATCAGCATTTGTATAAGCAATAAGGTCAGACTTTGGAGACGAATAAATCCTGATGTCTAACGAAGATGTGCCAGAGATGTAATGGATGATACATTTGAGAGCAGTGTAGTGAGGGTCTCGGGGATCATGCATGAATAAGCATATTTGCTGGACAGCAAAACTGATACCAGGTCTGGTAAAAGTGAGGTACTGAAGTGCCCCTGTCAAACTGCGATATAATGTTGGATCACTGACACGAGGTCCAGATGAAGCGCTAAGCTTGATAGTGGTTTCCGTAGGCGTGATAACAGCCTTGTAATTACTCATCTTGGCTCGTAGAACAATTTTCCGAGCATACTTTTCTTGAGATAAGAAAAGACCTGAAGGTGTTCAACTGAGACACCCAAAAAATATGAAAATTGTCCTAGGTCAGACATAGCAAATTCGTTACTGAGGGAAGTAGTGATGGTATTGCGTAGTGTATCGGAGGAGGCAGTGAGAATAATATCATCAACATATAGTAACAAGTAGGCAAGATGATTGCCATTGCGATATATGAAGAGAGAAGAGTCACTTTTACTACCAATGAAGCCGATGCTGAGGAGAAGGCTTGCAAAGCGTTGATACCAGGCCCGAGGTGCCTGCTTGAGGCCATATAATAATTTCTTCAATAAGCAGACATGAGAAGGGCGAGTAGAATCAACGAAACCAGGAGGCTGGAAAATGTGAACCGTCTCATTGAGATCCCCATGAAGAAAGGCATTTTTAAGGTCAAGTTGATGAATAGACCAAGATCGAGAAACAGCTAAGATGAGAATTGTCCGGATGGTAGCTGGCTTGACAATCGGGCTGAAAGTTTCATCACAATCTATACCAACCTGTTGGGCTGGGAACATCCGTTAGCGACGAGACGCGCTTTATACCTCTCAAGGGAACCATCAGATCTGAACTTATGTTTGAAATCCACATACATTGCACAATATTAGTCTGCTTAGGACGGGGAACAAGAACCCAAGTACCATTTCGTATAAAGGCTCGATATTCGTCGAGCATGGCAGCGGACCATTTTGGGTCTTGAAGAGTTGTTTTATGAGATGTGGGTATGAGGGATAAGTTTGATGTGGTGGTAGTATGAAGGTCGAAAAATTGGCGAGGTTTGAAAACGCCGCTAACTGATCGAGTATGTGGGCGGGTTATATTTGTTGAAGGCTGGATGTTGGGAGCTACGGTGGAAGATGTGGGATATTGTTGTAGCTGGGGTGGGCTGGCCGGATGTTCTAAGGCCAAAGGTGGGCTGGCCGGACGTTCTGAGGCCAAAGGTGGGCTGGCCAAAGGTGGGTTGGCCGAAGGTGCTGAGGCCAAAGGTGGGCTGGCCAAATTTGTTGAGGCCAATGGTGGGCTGTGAAGGTGAGGGGCGGGTATTGGGCCAGACGGAGGAGTGGGGTGGCTGACAGAAAGATAGTCAATAGGCCGGGCTGAGTGAGCAAGAGTCACAACAAAGGGTAGTGGCGGGCTGGGTTGGGCCTGAGAAGCACGTAGATGGGCCAAATGATATGGTGAGCATTGTGGTTCACTATCCAGTACCGCAGGAGGGGATTTCCAAGACGCAGATTTGGCGAAAGGAAAAAATGACTCATCGAAAGTGACATGACGAGAAAGGATAATTTTATTTGACTTCAAATCTAAACATTTATACCCTCTATGGTGAGTGGGATACCCTAAAAAAACACAAGGAGTGGACCGATGAGTTAATTTATGGGCAATGGTTGCGCTTTGATTTGGGTAGCAAAGGCACCCAAACACGCGGAGATGATGGAAGGAAGGTGTTGAATGATACAACACTTGGGTGGGTGATCGATTTTGGATCGTGGTGGAGGGTAGAATGTTGAGAAGATAACAAGACATGGTAAGGGCATGAGACCAAAAAGAAATGGGTAACGAAGCATGGAAAAGGAGAGAACGCATCATATTATTGATGGTCCGAATGACACATTCGGCTTTCCCGTTTTGGGGGGAGGTGTGAGGACAAGAGAAACGAAAATTAATGTCATGGAGGGCGAAAAACGAGTGAAATTGTTGATTATTAAACTCGTGACTCATGTCACATTGGAAGTTTTTAATAGGCGCATTGAATTGGGTTTTGATGAATTGATGAAATTACACAAAATGATCAAACACTTGAGATTTATATTTGATTGGAAAATTCCAAAGAAAATTGGTAAAATCATCAAGAAACAAGAGGTAATATTTGAAACCTTCCCAACTAGATACCGGAGATGTCCAAAGATCACTATGAATGATATCAAAAGGTGCAATAGTATTATTTAAAGAGCGTTCAAAAGTAAGCCTATGATGTTTTTCAAGTTGACAAGCATGACAAAGAGAGGAGGTACGGTCCTTATTGAAAGAAAGAAAAGAAGACTTCCTAAGAACATCTAGAACTGGTGCGCCAGGATGACCTATACGAGCGTGCCAGAGACTCGGGGACTGACCGGAAAGTAGAGATGGGGCCGGTTCAAACCAAACCGCCGAACCGGCGGTTTGTGAACCTGCGCAAATCGCCGGTTTGGTCAAACCGGCGGTTTAGGTTTGCCGGTTTGGTTGAACCGGCGGTTTGCGGTTTAGGTTTAGGTTTGGCCTTTGGCCAAACCTAAACCGGCGGTTTGGTTATTTTTTTATTTTTTTTTTAAAAAACAATGGACCAAACCGGCGGTTTGGAGATCAAACCGTCGGTTAACCGCCGGTTTGGTCAGGTTTGGTCCAGTTTTTCAATTTTTTTTTTTTTTTAATAAACCGGCTAAACCGCCGGTTTGGATTTTGACGGTTTAGGTTTAGGTTTGACCAAAGGCCAAACCTAAACCGGCGGTTCGCAAACCTAAACCGGCGGTTTAGGTTTGCGACCCACCTCTAGCGGAAAGAGCTTGGGCTGACGCGGAACTTGTAGTAAATGGATAGAGATCCCCGGTGCTATTGCATCTCAGACGGAGTGTCCCCGTGTGTAAATCCTTCACAGAAAAACCAAACAGATCAAATTCAATACTAGCTTGGTTATCGGTTGTAAAGCGACGAACGGAGACGAGGTTTTTAACTATTTGTGGAGCAATTAGGACTTGGGATAGGCGGAGTAGTTTGGTAGGGGTGGAAAGGTGAGCTTCTCCAAGACCTGTAGTTGGTAACCGCATGCCATTTTCGGCAATTATCGAATTTAAAGAACTATTATATGAAATGGACGAGAGTTTACCTGAATTATTTTTCATGTGAGAGGTAGCGCCGGTGTCCATGTACCAAAGATTATCATCGGGATTGAGCGTCATTTATGCCAACGCTTGATCGACAGCAGTGGATTGTGTATAATCTGCAACATTATGGAAAAAGGCCGGTTGTCCAGTGGGTTGTGAAGGTGCTTGGCCTAGAAGTCCATGCTGCGCTGGGTAAGGAGACATGGGACGTTGTTGGGCTTGTGGAGGAGGAGGTGGCATCCACTGGGCCTGTTGCATCCACTGGGCCGGAGAAGATGGGTCAGACTGCACTTGGACCCAACCAAAATTAGTTCGGTACACGTAGCGCAGGGTTGGGGCAGTAGCACCACTGCCTTGGCGGCTTCGGCCCTTCCGGCCTCGATTGCGGTTGCACGACAGCTGGTCCGATGCTCCGGTGGTGGCGGTACCCTGGTGGTCTGCCGGTGGTTGCTTAGGGCCGCCTCTAGTGGAAACTTGAAGGCCCGCAGATTCTTTTCCGGTGGACTGTTGCTTGTTCATTCTTGTTTCTTCAAGTGTGAGTTGCGGTCGAGTTTTGTGAATAGATGGTAACGGATCTGCTTGCTAAATGTAACTCGCAACCGCGTTGTACTCAGTTGGTAAGCCTGATCGAAGTTGAAGGACTAACCGATTTTCAGAGATTGGAGAATCGACGCCTTTTAGTTGATCAGATAATGCCTTCATGTGTTGGCAGTAAGCGGACATGGAAGAAAAAGATGCGAGCTTGCAATTGGAAAATTCATGTTCCAGATACACTGCGCGAATGTTCTTGTTATCTTGAAAAATGTCATTTACGCGACTCCATGCTTTGAGGGCAGTATCCTCGGGGTCGAGGATTGGAAGGAGAATATCCTTTGAGACCGTGTTGTAAATCCATTGGAGAACAGTAGCGTCTACTTGGTTCCATAGATCGTCGTCGATGTCGGCGGGGCGGGAAATTTTCGCGTCAATATGATCCAAGACGTTGTGTGCCTTGGCGGTGACGCGAAAAAGGGTGACCCATGATGCATACGGCGTATCATGATCTAGAACGAGAGCGATGTTGTTCTTGATATTGGAAATCCCTAGAGCGGAATGAAATGTATGTTTCTTCTCCGTAGTCATCGGGGCCGGTCAAAGAAAAGAGAGGCGCGGCGGTGAAGGGCGACGCTTGCGCGTAGGCGGAAGAGGCGAAGGAAAAAGGATACAGATCGTAACCTCTGATACCATGTGAGAATTAGAAGATTTGGATAAATTCCCGTTAGGGTTTCCGTAATTACATTCGGACACCCCTATATTTATAGTATTTACATAAGCTATCAAAATGATTTCGAATCGTGTTTATTTAGCAATCTTTTAATACATAAAAACAATCCAATCATTTTCAATTTTTTCCTTATTGTTAACGATTTTTTTTTCTATTTTACCAGTTCAACCAAACGTAGAAATAACTTCAATTACAAACGAGTGAGGATGTCCCTTTCCTTGGTTAATGTATAATTTGAATTTGTGATTGCTCCAACTTAATAACATGGAATATAGTTGTTGAAGTTGTTTGAAATCTAGATTATTGACCGTTTTAAGTTTTACTTGCACCGTTTACACATATTATATTACACTCACCTACTTATAAATTTTGTTGTGCGTGAAATTTGGAAATTCTTATAGTGATTTGTGGAATTGGTTTTAGGAGATGTGACCCATCAATTTTATATTATAGATTCGTTATTTTATTTTTTTATTATTGATACAAAAATACTTAGTCCTCCGCATCAATAATAAATGATGAACGAGATACTAATTTAGACTACTCATTTTATTGTCATTTGATTTTAAGATGAAGTTTATGTGTTGAATTTAGGACTAACACGTATATACTTTCAGAAGTGCGATAGACTCTATAATATATGAATTGATTAGAGAAATGGGGCTCCTTACATTTTATTTTTGTAAAATGGGCTTCTAGCTAAAATAAATACAAAGTAGGCCTGGATCTAGTAAATTAGGGCGGTGTTGGAACTTGAAAATGAAATGATGGTTCTTCTCCCAAATTTAAATTTGATAAGACGGTACTATTCTCATTCTTTGCCTCCTCCTTCCTTGCCTCTTAACCACCAGCGACCTTCCTTGCCTCTCAACCACCATCACCCTCTTATTCTCCTTCTCTATTACCGCCGCCCTCTTCTTCTTCCTCCCTTGACCGCCGACCTCTTCTTCTTCTCCCTCTCCTAAAATCGCCGGCCTCTTCTTCTTCCTCCCGTGAAACCGCCATCGTGTTCTTCTTCCTCCCATGAAATCGTCGCTCTCTTCTTCCTCCCCTCTGAACAACATTCACCCTCTTCTTCCTCCCCTAAAACTGCCTCTCTGTCCTTCTCAGATTCCGGCGAGTCTCCCTTCTTCTGCTCAGATTCCGGCACCCTCTTTCAGTCTAGGGTTTACTCATGCCGTCATTGAGGCAGAAGAACGTAGGATGGCCGCCGATTCCGGCGAGGCTACAGTTCGTGAGGAGGCTAAAGTGTTCGAGTCTGCCATTGATGAGGAATTGGTAAGTCATACTACCCTTGAGTACCATCAAATGTGTGAGCACTTTGGGTATGTATGAGCCTTTGGGTATGTAACATGTATGAGCAGTTTGGATATGTATGAGCACTTTGAGTAATGTGTAAACACTTTGTGTATGATTCTTGACCATGAATTGAGTAATTGATTACTCCCTGAATGTATTTACTGCATTTTTTGGGTATTGCTTTGAAATGAGTAATGTGTGAGCATTTTGGGTATGTATGAGCACTTTGAGTAATGTGTGAGCTGGGTATGTTTTCTGAGTAATGTTTTTTGAATAATGTGTGAGCACGGGATTGGAGCCAGCAACCACCAAGCTCCTCGGTCGTCTTCTCCCTCGAGAGCCACCAAGCACCATGATCGCCTTGGCCGTCTTTTTCATCTTACCCAAGTATGTAGGGAAGATATTTTGTAGGATAGGTGGGTAAGCTTGCAGTGGGTAAGGTTGTTTATTTTGGGTAGAAACTTATGTGAGAATGTTAACACATTGTTGTTTAACAAAACTGGGTTGTTATTTTTTGGGTATGTTAGGTGTGTCACCTTTTTTGTATGTTGTATTACGATTTATGTTTGATTATCCAAAATTTTGATTTCAATATTGGGATATGCACTTACCATGTTCGATGTACTACACTGACAACCATACAAACAAACCACTTACCCAAACATATCAATATATTACAAAACACTTACCCAATCATATCAAACCTGAGTATGTAGATTTGTATGTATTTTGGGTAATAACTACGTACATACCCAAAAAATTACTACATTAACAACCATACAAACAAATCACTTATCCAAACAAATCAATATCTTACAAAACACTTACACAATCATATCAAACATGAGTATGTGAATTTGTATGCATTTTGGGTAATAACTACGTACATACCCAAAAAAAATTACAGGAAACCAATATGACCCAACAATTCCCTCCAAAAATGTCAATCAAATATGCCATCAATCAACTCAATTTTTGCACAGTCAGCAGTCATCAATCAGCTCTTTTTTAGCCTTTTTGTACTATATAAAAACTAGCCTGCAAAATAGGAGTCCATTTTTTCAACTTAATTTTGGAGGGTCCTATATTTCAACTTTCTTATGTAGAAGGCCCAATATGCCAATTCAACCATAATATATTATATCCGTCAAAATTTCACATGATTCTGATTTGTAGTTTAACGGCCGATCTATTAGAAATAATTATCGATTTAGGTACTTTTACACTTTCTTGATTATATAGCAACCCATGAAGTTGCATAGTATTTATTATTTTAATGTGCTAAAACTATAAGGATTTACTCGGGGTGAAAAAGAATATTTGTCGGGTTTATAAGGGTATAGCCTACCCTCTTCGATTGGTACATTCACCGATTCTTGACATTCTATGTAAGAAATTCCGATAAGTTGAATTTAAAGTTGAGACTAGCACGTTCGGATGTATATGCACAGTTGCACATTACACATTCTACCAACTTTATATTAAGATATAGATGACTCTCTTCGATTCGGAAAGTGCATCTTGAACTTTAAGACGACAATTGGTTGTACGAGTTAGCTCATGGTCCGTGTTAGTGTTTGTGTCATGCATCATAGATGGTCTGTCATTTAAAATTGTAGATGGTGTAGCAAGATCTTGTGTAAACTCGTTTGCTTATCGACATGATCAATATCTCAGTCGGTGGATCACCAAATAGACAAATAGCTACGAAGACCATAATTACTCCGACACTTATGGTTGGTTTCGTAATTAAGTGGTGAAGATCAATTTCTAATTGCAGATTAAAGTATTTTAATTTTTTTTATTAATATATAGAACTTGTCAATTCTACTTGTATTAGCCAATAAGTATGCATTATGCAATGCATGCTTAATCATTATCACGATTATGATGCCGGTGATGTCGCTAATTTACTAACTATTACCATCTTACCCTATTGAGAGGGAGATTTATAAAAATAGTTAAAATAAAAAAGTGATTAATCACTTCAAATATCACTACCCTTCTAGTCTTTGTATTCATATTTGAAAGGGATCTAGACTTATTCAATGCCGAAAACATATTCTAACACCAAACTTTTAGCTAGTTTAAAATGTGAATGAACTCAAACCGAGCTTTTTCTGAGTCGGGTTCGAGCCGTCCGAATAGCTTAACTAATATAACACTTGTAGTGTTAGTTTATCCAAACACTTGACTCGTTTATAAACGAATCAAGCCTAATCCGAACATAAATTCTATAAGAGCTTTAAAATGCATTCATAATTGACTCGTTTAAAAAGTAAACGAGTTCGGATCAAGCTCAAGTCAAACCCTTGGTATTACCTTATTCCGCGGAGCATCGAGAGGGGAAGACTCAACCCAAATTGTTTCAAATTAAATTCCATTAGGGAAGAATGAATTCAATATCGGATTACAAGCTCTAGAAATAAGGAAAACCAAACTCTACAATAAAAAGATCAAACACGAGTTACACGATACAATAGATAGATTGTAAAAAAAAAAACTAGAATACTCCTTATATAGTTATATAATAGGTTTAGGGCTCGTTTGGTTTTAACTTCGGAATCGAAAACGGAATGAAAACAAATATAGTCCATACGTATACTTTTGATACCTTATAGGATAACAAAATGTGGGAAAGCAAGTGTATCTATATATATACTACTAAAACACAACCCCTTTAGTCCACATGTCAACCTATTAACCATGCCACCTAGGATTTTTTAGCAAATAATTACAAATTTGCCATAATCTAATTACATATATGCCATTATTAAGTAACAATTTTAATTCAAAATAAAATTAATTTCCATATCATCACGCCATTCAGCAAAAATATTTACACATAACAATTTTTTATCCAGCTTGATACCATCTACGTACATAACCATAACACAATACCGAATTCACCTTCACACCATATTCATCACAATTTCTAATCCATCTTGACACCATCTCCATCTCACACGGATCTATACTCATCACAATTTCTGATCCAGCTTGACACCATCTCCATCTCACAAGGATCTATACTCATCACAATTTCTGATCCAGCTTGACACCATCTCCATCTCACAAGGATCTATACTCATCACAATTTCTGATCCAGCTCCATCTCCATCTCCATCTCCATTTCCATCTCACAAGGATCCAGTATGCATTGAATAACCTGCTTGAATATCATCATATCAATCCTGGAAATTTTCAAACAACAATTATGGTCTACAGATTTACACTATACCATATCCATTGCACCATTACGCCATTAAGATTCCATACCATATTAACAGACGAACAACACAACATTTTAAAAAACAAACAGCAGAACTGTCGAAATAGTCCACATCCATTGATTCTTGATAATCACCAGTACATATGTAACCCTTAATTTGAAAACATTATTAATGTTCAACAAAAACAGAATCATTAACATATGCAATTACAAACCCTTAACATGGTTATTATCGTCACAATATCCATAATACTTTCACCAAGAACAGGACGAACAAGGAAGACGATAAGTATTTTCAAGAATCCAATATAGTTATAACAATATGATTTGTTTTTGTTACCAAATCTATATTTATAGATCACAAATCGGCATCAATTTTTTTTTATATATATATATACAGCTTCTATGTTCTAACTAACAACCCTATTATTAAGATGCAACTGTTAAAAATTGAAGATCTTATAACCTGCAAAATCTTTTTTGACCTATCTCTTATATAAGAACACCATAACTAATGCTGCTACACACCACAGTCATCTCACACGCAACAGATTGGGATTATTTTTTTATGAATATTTGTTGCAGATCACAGTATATGAGAGCATACCCATAATATTCATGGATGGAAAAAGGTCATTTATTATGAAGGAAGTGAGGTAATCTTACAAGGAAGTTTAGGGACTTAATTTAATCATGTCAAGTACTAATGCAGTTGTGTACAAAGCCACGCTCCCTTCATACCTGCAACAAAGAATGCTTATGCAGTGAGAGCTATAAATTCAACAGTAAGAGTTTTTCCAGATTTTTCATGGTTTGTTATCATAAATCAGTATAGTGCTTATGTAGGTGCTTATATTTACCTTCATATCATTCTTTAGTAGTTACCCTCTTATGACCTTATCTCAAAATTATATGTTTTTCTTTATCTATTCAATAAAATTAGAATATATTGTTTTTGATGTTTTTTCACTATTTATTAATTGCCTCCTGAGTGATCAAGAGAGTGACGATGATCCAATGAGAAGGACCACATTCCTGTGCATAATGGTTATAGTCGATGTTTTACTTGAATCTGCTATTAATAAACGCCATGATACAATTTTTCATTATTCAGTTTGAAATTTGTTGCTATATTCTGGTTAAGATGGTCTCTGTATGGAACCTAGCAGGTGAGCAAAATGTATGTTCTCTACAATTCTAAGTCATCTTATGTTTTCATAGCATGAAATTACATCTCCATCAAAATTGGTTTGAATTTTCAAATGTGACTGATTTATTACTGATCTGATTTGTGTTTCTATTTAAGTTGGTGTTTGTATCATATTTCTAGCCATCATAACTGATGTCCCTCATGGTCGAGATGAAAATTTTCTATAACAGAATTAAATATTTATATATTTGGCTATGTTATGAAGGGGAAGTGAGAGAACCTTACAAGGAAGTTTAGGGGTTTAATTTCACCGTGGCAAGTACTAATGCAGTTGTGTACATAGCCAAGCACCCTTCATACCTGTAATAAAGAATGCTTATGCAGTGAGAAAAATAAATTGAACAGTACCATCCTTTCCAAAAGTTGATCACATAGAAGCATTTTGTTATCATATATATTAAAATAGAATTGTGACATGTAAAGGGGTAAAAAATCAACAGAAAATGACAAAAGATAAAACCTGCAGCAAATCAAACTTAAAAATAGAGCAATCCACGACAATGTGCTCATTGCCCATGAAATCTTCCATGGTTTCAAATCAAAAAAAGGGAAGGAAGGATATTAAATTGGACATGGAGAAAGCCTATGACAAAGTGGAATGGGAATTCCTTATAGCGGTGATGACCAAATTTGGATTTGGAGAAAAATTCCGGAATTGGATTCACGAGTGTATTTCAACGGTTTCATATTCTTTACTAATCAATGATTCACCCACTAATCTATTTACTCCACAAAGGGGACTTAGACAAGGTGACCCACTATCTCCTCTTCTGTTCAATCTTTGTTCGGAGGTGTTAGCTAGAAACTTACAAAAAATATCAAATGAAAATCCCAAATCTATTGGCTTCCCTATTTCAAAAAATGGGACTAGAATCCCGTTTTTAGCTTTCGCAGACGATATTATTATTTTTACCAAAACCTCAGCACAAGCTAATGAAATGGTTCGGTTGGTGCTGAAGGACTATTGTGACATATCTGGTCAGATGATCAATTACCATAAATCCATGTTTCAAACTACCAGCAATGTGGATCAAAGCAATAGGAGAAGAATTCAAGGCCACCTTGGAATAAGTATTTCTACCAATTTAGAACAATACCTAGGATGTCCAATTATCAATGGACGTGTCAACAAAGACATATTTCATTCCGTCATCACTAAGACTAAACAACAACTGACTAAATGGAAAGCATCCTCATTGTCTCAAGAAGGAAGAATAACGTTAATAAAAGCTAACCTTAATGCAAAACCAAGTTATTTAATGCAGGCGTTCATGTTACCGGGAAGTATACATAATGAATTGGACAAAATTAATAGAAACTTCTTTTGGAATAAGGGATCTAACCACCATCCTTTGATCAGTTGGGATAAGATTTGTAAACCTCGAAGTCTAGGTGGAACGGGGATAAGAAAAGCAGAAGACATGAACAAAGCACTACAAATGAAACTCTTGTGGAAAATAATGGCAGAACCACATAACGTTTGGGTCAAAATTGTAGAAGAAAAATACCTAAAAGGGACGAGCCTTTGGAATTACGAATGTGGAAAGAATGTGTCATGGCAATGGAAAAGCTTGTTTAAATTACATAAAGAATTTGATAAAGGGTTGGCCTGGAGAATAGGCGATGGAAATACGGTTAGATTTTGGACGGATAAGTGGTTGCTGGATAAACCACTTAAACATGTCATGACAAACCAGAATGGAATCAACCTGTCAGAATTAACTTCCTCATACATTACTAATAAAGAATGGGACCAACAGAGAATAGATCAGTTAAAAACAATTTTGCCAAGTAACGTACTAGACAAAGTTAAGAACTATAACCTCCCCAAAACTGAAATCCGCGACCGTCTGTATTGGGCAGGAAATGAGGAGGGGTGGTATTCCACGAAATCATCTTTGGAGTTGATACAAAAACGGAAAATTGGTGTTACTTTGGATAAAATATGGATTTGGAAAATGGACATTATGCCTAAAATTAGGAACTTTTTATGGAAGATAGCTATGAATGGTCTACCTACAAAACAAAATTTTGACAGACAGAAAATTCCGGTACTCATGAATTGTGAGTTCTGTAACCACCATACTGAAAGTGCTAAGCACCTTTTCTTCCAATGTCCAATCATGATAACAACTATAGACAATCAAAATGTAAAATCTAGTCTACAAAATATCGATATAGATAATCAAGGAATCACTGAGTCCCTGTTTGAACTCAAGGAGTCAATTTCGAATAAGGAAATGAAACTTGTAGTGGTTATTTGATGGAACATGTGGATGGTCAGGAATCAATTCGTTTTTAATAAAACAAAACTTCCATTGAACGTCAAAACTACTGCTATTACCCAAATTGCGAGTTGGGATCTAGCAAATTCTGACCAAAACAAGATTTTTTCATCAACGAAAACACAAAGAAGAAAGAAGAAAAACATTAAATGGCAACGACCAAAGGATGATTCCTTTAAAATCAATTTTGATGCTTCATTTAATTCAACAAACAACTGCGCGTATGGATTTATCATTCGGAATCAACATGCGATTCCTACAGCCGTAGGATGCGGCAAGTGTAACGCTGAGTCCGTCTTGGAAGCAGAAGCACTTGCTTTGAGATTTGGCCTCCAAAAGGCAAAGGAGTGTGGAATTACATGCATCGAGATAGAAGGAGATAGCCTTATGCTCATCAACTCGATTAAGCGAATGTGGAAGCCACCATGGGAACTCGATATGATGATTAATGATATTACGATTATTATGTCTAATTTCCATAGCTTTACCGCACAACATGTTTTTAGGGAGATCAACACGGTTGCGGACAAGATTGCTTCATACGGATACAATGGCCAGATGGAAGTGGATGCAATCCCAGAAGATGTTCAAGACCTCATCCGAAAGGATGCTTTAGGACGATCGGTTTCTAGAAATTGATTCTCCTAAGTTTTTACCTATGTATCAAAAAAAAAAAAAAAACTTACTGTTCTACAATTTTGCTTAACCTATATAGCTTTGTAACACCAATATTCTGAACAGCCTCCAGACTGAATATCATTAAACCTCTATTGACTTTTTTTTTTGTAATCTCACTCTTTTCACCCTATCCTAGAGAAGGATAATTAATCAGCTCATAAACAATCATGTTGTTCATATTCGCCTACACAGTGCTTCACAATTTTTCTTTCACAAAGGCTATAAATCGCACAGCAAAATTACAGGGAAAAATAAAAAGAAGTAGGGAGTTCAACAACTCAGGTAATACTCCCATCTCAGATCCAAGTTATAAACTACATGACAACAAAACCACTCACTTTTCATCCAACTTTTTCAACTCCTCGTCGATTTTCGCACGCATTGATTCCAATGCTGACTGATCCAACTCCAATAGCTTGTCCGCGATTAGGGTTTCGAACATCGGAGCCATGCCTAGGTAAAAGAATAAACAAATAGAGTAATTAAGACAGAAACAACATAAATTGAACAGATCAGATGGGATAAAATTAGGGTTTTATGGATTTCCTCACCGTCTAACTTTATGGCGCTCAAAACATCTTCCTTGAGATGGACCTTGTCGACGTCTTGTACATCGATATGCTTAAGAAGAAAGAGGCTGAAAGAAAAAATCAGATGAGTATTTTGACTACCTTCTTCTCCTTCCATGGTCATGGCGTTCTCTCTTGCGATTTAGGGTGTAAGAAGATGTTCAGGGTTTCCGGTTAGTTCCCTTTTTTTGTACTTGGCTTGCAGAAGGATAAACTAGATTGAAAAATGAGAAGCGAGTTCAATCTGGTTATATTTTTCTTATTTCGAACCGGTTCTATAACAAAAAGTTTTATTTTTGGGTTATCCTAAGTTATTTTTATATTATTTTTTAAATATAGTAGAAGTTTATTTTAGGACGTTAAATCTAAAATTATGAAATAAATTTTGTTATCATATAATAAATTCAATATTTAAATTGATATAATTCTTAAATTAAGATCCTGAGACTAAAAATCTTTATTGAACCTCAATTGTTTTTGTCACTTAAGCCTTAAAATAATACAAATCCTAATCTATTTTTATAACGGAAAGTAATAAGATATAACACATTGTAAAAGGGTTAAATATTAATAGGTTTTTTTTATATAGATGAGGGTATAAAAATTAAAATAATCATTAAAATTAGTTTTAGAGGTGGAATGAAAAGTCATACTTAAAGATTGTACCATATCTTCTTATATTTGTTTCCTTTTATTTTTTTCTGTCCTTGATTTAATTTCAATTAACATTTTAAAAAAGAAAGAGACCTTGGCGATATGAAATGCAAGTCTTATACTTAACGTAAAAATTCAAAAATAAAGGGAAGAGTTTATTCATCTCATCCTTCCCACCCAAAATAATTATAGCACAAAAAGAGAAATAGAGGGAGAAAAGAGATAGTCTCCAGAATATTTTAGTCAAGGCATCAACCTAATTTTTGAGGTTCAGTAAAAAGATAGTCTCCAGAATATTTTGGTCAAGGCTTCAAACAGCCAGTTAGTTGAAGCCTTGACCAAAATATTCATGCAAATACAATTGAGGTTCAATAAAGATTTTTAGTCTCTACAATGTTCCGAGCATATAATATGATGTTTGTTTTTACATCCATGGGAGGTAAACCTAACCAAAATATTCGTGCAAATACGGACCTTGCTGAATTGATATCAAGAGCAAAACTTATAATATGGGAAGAAGCTTCAATAGTGCATAAGTTTTGTTTTGAAGCTCTTGATAAAACCTTAAAGGATTTGATGCGTTCTTACATTCTTGACACAACTCACTTACCTTTTGGAGGAATGATATAGTATTCGGTTTTAGTCAGATTTTGCCTGTTATTGTTGGAGGTAGCAGGGAAGATATTGTTTTTGCTGCTATAAATTTATCACACCAATGGAAATATTGCAAGGTGCTAAAGTTGACAAAGAATATGAGAGTTGTGAGTGGATCTACAACATTAGATGTCCAAAGAGCAAAAAAATTTTCAGAGTGGATTCTAAGGGTAGGTGATGGTAAAGAAGGTGACGATGTTAATGGTGAGTCAATCGTGAAAATTACTTCGGATCTATTAATCATAGATGGACCAAATCCTCTTGAAGCTATTGTTCGTTCTGTATATCCTTTGTTGTCTAATGAATTACCTTCACCTTGTTACTTTCAAGCAGAGCAATCATAGCCCCCTACAAATGAAATAGTTGAGAAGGTGAACATGAATTATATTCAAGGAGAGAAGACAATATACTTAAGCTCAAACTTAATGTGCCCTATAGAAGGTAGTGGATCATATGACGAGATTGTGTATTCTAGGAAATTTCTAAACATTATCAAATGTTCTGGTTTTACAAATCATGAGTTGATTATGAAGATTGGGGTTCGTGTCATGTTGATGAGAAACATAGATCAATCTGTTGGCTTGTGCAATTGCACTAGACTTATTGTTATCAGACTTGGAGAACATATTATTGAAGCAAAGATCATTATTGAGAACAATATAGATGAAGAAGTATTAATCTCACGTACTTTATTGTCCACGCCACTGCGCCAGACAACAATGCCCATTAAGAATCCGAAGGAGACACTAATGGTTTGTTTTGCTATGACAATTAAAAGAGTCAAGGCCAATCACTTTCACAAGTAGGACTATATCTTCCAAGACCAGTTTTCGGTTATGGACAGTTATATGTTGCTATTTCAAGGGTTACAAGCAGAGATGTGCTTAAGATATTGATGATGAGGGAAAACTTCAAGAAACTACAAACAATGTAGTACACACAAAGGTCTTCCAATATATAAACTAAGGTATGAAAAACATCAAACATGCACATTCATCGTCATTTATAAACATATATTTGTATCGCGAACATGTACTTTCATTGACCCTTACAAATATTATTTGTTTCAGGTATTGTGATCGTATCATCAAGATTATGTGATGTGAAACGTTAATAAATATGTCATCTTGATCATCAATTACTAATATTAATAAAATGTTATTTTTCATGTTAAAGTTTGTTTTCGATTAAATAATAGTGTATATTTATTTTGTAACAAATAATATAAATTTAAAAAAAACCGTGCAGGGCACGGGCAATGCACTAGTTTTACATTAAACCACAAGAAATGATTCGATAAAATTTCATGAATAAGGATATACATATGGACTAAATTCGTTTCCATTCCGTTTCTGTTTCCGTTTCCGATTTGAAACCAAACTGGCCCTTAGTGTTGTCCACTCGAAAAAACACTTCAAATTTGTCACCTCTCGACCTTGATCATGCATTTAGTGGTGTAGCATTCTCCTGAGAAGCTCTAACAAAGATGTTGCCTTTCTCTGGGCTCTATTCAAGTTTTCAACACTACAAAGAGCATTCGAATTGACACTTGGTTACAATTCTCATGCGCTTTAAACCCGAAATCGTTACGGTTAACCGAATAAAACAAATGGTTAATTATTAAGAAAAATTAGTTCCCTGGCTCCTTGAAATGAATGGTCATTGCTGTAGCATTCTCCTGAGAAGCTCTAACAAAGATGTTGCCTTTCTCTGGGCTCTCTCAGTCCCGCTCTTAGCGAGTTCTGTTAGGGCCACGGCTGCATCGAGACTAACCAAACATCCTAACTTTTCCTCATCTCTCTTGCACAACGCGAGCAGGATAGCAGCCGCATTCTCCTTGTTGCGTGGAGAGCTGGTGCTCATAAGATCAACCAAAACAGGAATCATTCCAGCCTTGGCCATTGCCACTTTGGCATCTGGGTGAGCCACAACAACCGAGAGTAAGGTCAACGACTCATCGACCATGGCTAGGTGTGACTCGGTCAGCATCTTAAACAATGCTGCTATGATCCCAGCCCTGACGGCTCTACCCTTGTTACCCTGATATATGCATAGGTTGAAGAGAGCTACGGATGCGTCTTTCCTACCTCTCGGGCTTCCACATTGCAGAAGCTCCACCAAGGCGGGTATTGCACCGGTTGAACCAATTATTATCTTGTTCTCGTCTGCAAGCGACAGGCTAAAAAGGGTTGCCGCTGCATTTTCTCGGGCTTCCATGCTCCCATTCCTCAGGACTAGAACTATGGAAGGGATGGCACCCGAAAGCATTATTAGTTGCTTGTTGTTCTCGTATATGGAGAGGTTGAGAATGGCGGTAACTGCATTCTCTTGGGTTAGGGCATCATTTGATGTTAATAGGTTGACGAGAACCGGGATGGCCCCTGCTTCTGCTATCAGTATCCTGTTATCTGTACTCCGTTTGGAGAGAAAACGGATCTCCTTCACACTTTCCCTGCGTTCCTCAACACACCGGCTAGAGAGCTTAAGAACAAGTGACTGGATGGCTGCAATGTCACCAGTTACATCACGGAATGACCCATCGCTCTTCTTTAATTTGCCTGATACAAGAGCTGTTGGTGGCTCAACATTGTTTTTCACGCACCATCGAGAGATCAAGCTCCTCAACACGTAATTCGGTGTTAGGGTGAAGTTTTGAAGCTTTTGCTGGGTCTTTGGACATGTCAAGTTCCCAGAATCAATCCACCTTTGGATGTATGAGCGCTCATAAGTCTGCAAGTGAAAAACAGCTATAACTTCTGTAACATAAAGAGGAAAAAAAAAGGGAAAAGGTTCACGATATAATAGGTACCTGTCCTGTGGCTACAATAACAGGATCTCTCATGATCTCTAGAGAAATCGAGCAGAGAAAGTCTTCAGGTATAGTAACTTGATCAGGTTTCTTGATTCCCTCTTCAGCTTCTCTAGAAGGCTTATTTTCACTTTCAGTAACAACTCGAGTACTGTCAATGTTAAGGCTGCTCATCAATTTGTTGATGGCTTGAGGCCTGTAAACTTTTCTGTCCAAAGGTAGAGATAAAGCTCGAGATAGAACACTTGAATTTACAGGCCCATATCTTTCAATTGCTCTCTTCAGCTGCATCCTTACCAATTCAACCTAATGCAAGAAAACAAAGTTTGAGTTCGATAACTATTCAGTATATTGATTCATGAGTAAATCAAACAATGTTGCTCATCTTATACCTGCTCCTGGACCTCCTCAGAGATGCCGATATCATTGTAAGGTATAATGCTCAATGCTTTTTCCAAATTCAACGTCACACACTGAAATTGGGATGCCAACTTTATGACAGCAGCATCCTTAAATAAGGAAAGTAGCAAAGTTTAGAGAAATAATCCGGGGTTCGGCAAGACACACATGACAACAATACATCATTTCCATGTAAAATCTTTGCAAGAGGAGCCAGAATCTTAAAACTTATGGCAGGTTTGAAAGCCTTTGCAAGCAGACACTTCCTAAGTATCAACATTAGGGTAAAGATTGATCAGCTAGCAGAACAATGTTTGAACAAAGCATCAGATTTGGCACATTTTTCCATCACTAAATAGTGGCATCTCATATCTTATATCTCCTCTCTTCTTCCTCTCTAAAACTCTTTCACAAGAGGAAAATCTCCATAAAATTTATCTCTTCTTTGTGCTGTCATTCATATACTACAACCTACTAAACAAAGATATCATATACCAATCTTGTACCCTGACACCAATATGGATATCTGATATATTTATATCAGATATGAACACCAAACAGGTCCTGAATCACCAAATCCTAATTCAAGATCCAAGCATCAAACCTTCCAGGATACATTACTATTTACTACTCAACAAATTGCAATCTCCCAACAGGAATTAGCCCTAATTTTAATTAGACTGTCTTCAATACTTGACCTATAGTGCATTCTCACAGCAAGGATAAGCACTAATTATACGTAGAGCATTGCCGTAAACCGATCAGCGAATTACACAACAAATTGCATTACGCAGATAAGTATACCCTGATAGCACATTATCCAAATAGGTCAAAAGCACACGATTTAGAAAGAAAGAAAAAACTAATTGCAAATCATCCAAATAAGCTAGAAATCCAATTAAAACCAGAAAACTTACTTCCTTAGAATCGAAGGTCCTTGAAATCAACAAGAGACTCTTTACATTTTGCAGAGCGAACGCCAGATCTGACAAATACGAAGGAGAAGGGGAAGAAAGAGATGAAGAAACTAAACAACCCAAATTGGCTGTAAACTCTCTAATCTCCTCAATCAAATGAGAAAGAAGCGAAATCCGACGGCATAGGTCAGTGGAATCCTTTTTAAAGGGGTCTACAAACCCTCCAATACAGGCGATTTCATT
The DNA here is from genome assembly GCA_033239125.1 of Fagopyrum homotropicum. Lineage (NCBI taxonomy): Eukaryota > Viridiplantae > Streptophyta > Magnoliopsida > Caryophyllales > Polygonaceae > Fagopyrum > Fagopyrum homotropicum. Next base: position 5,049,627 of record BSWB01000001.1, on the reverse strand, counting down.
TATAAGATGTATGAGAGACTCCGTTACGCCGGTGTCGGAGTAAGAATTTTCCATTGCCGACGTAGGATTTCGGGCAAACGCCGATTATCCCTTATTTCCCTTACGGGGATCTCAATTGATTGGGAGAATTTACAACATGGAAGGGCTATATCGGTCTGGTAAATTTATCCAGTACATTGATTGAATTGATTGGAAAGTTAGGATAAGAGACGAAGACGAGAGAATCTCGGCAAAGAATGGAAAGAGATTGAGGAAGGATGAAACCGCAGAGATAGAAATAGAAGGCGGATGACAGAGGAAGATGTTCTAGCAAACAAATAAGATTTTGGTCCGTGGAGTAGAACACTGTAGAAGCATGAATTACTAAATTAAAATTATTTATTTTTAGGAAAATAATATTATTATTTAATATTTTGGTGTTTTAGTTGATAGATTAAACTTGAGGAGTTGGTGTAGTGTTAAACCGCCAACCGGTCCGACCTAGTATGGACTATCCGGGTCCGGACATGAGGATCGGAATTTTAAAAATTCCGGTGTTGGAACAGATTGTGGACCGGATCGATCCAGATGTGGACCGCACTGCATAAATCTAATTCAATCCGATTTTTCAATCTGGATCTACACAACACTAGAGTGTTGTTAAGTAATGAGAGTTTATTTGTCAGTTTAAGCTTTTTGGATAGTTTAAGTTTTTTTTTTTTCCGTAATTTATGGTGTAAATTTTTACAAGGTGTTGTAAAATATAGAAAAATATCAAATAATCTAATTGAAGTTTGGTAAGAGTAGGTTTGTGCGTATATTTGTATAGTAGATTTACCAAAAGCTCGAAAGAATAAAAATATATAAATAATTAAAGATGTAAAAGAGGATAAAATTGTAAAGATTTTTGGTAATTAGGAAAATTATCCTAAAAAACTTTAACAAATTCCACGTAAAAACTCTTCAAAAATTTATTGTGCCAAACATCGTATAGCTTTATAAATTTCAAAGCTCTACAATAAGTTACACAACAATCCCTATTATGCAGGGCTTAAGTGTAGTAATACGAATTGTGTAGCCAACATTGTTAAATTTTATTTATAAGTTAATATTTGGTATCTGTTATCATTGTTACGAAACTCGGGATATTTTTAAAATCATGTTTATCGTTCTATTAATATAAAAATTTATAGTATTAATCTAAACATGTTTTCGCTTCACGAGATCAAATATATTTTATATTATGTTTATGAATTATTTTATTAATACATATTAATTCCACTTTAACTTAATAGTTATTCTTTTCACTAAGATTTTATTTTTCATAATCTCACTAATTTACGTAAAAATATCACAGTAATTGACTAATTGTTAAATATAAAACAATTTTTAAAGTTGAGGAAACCATATTTTAAATGAGAAGATTGAAATGATTGGGCAATACAGGAATGAATATTTGATGCAGACCTATGTTATAAATTTATAATGTAAAGTTGTTGGATTCCCGATCCATACATATATGCACTTAAGGATACAGACACATAAGCACAACTTTGTACAGTATTTCTTAAAGTGTCACTACACTTTATGATTATAAAGTATAATTTTTGTTTTTATGTTTTTGCCTCATTCAAATTCCCCAATGTCAAACTCTCTCGCCAATTGCGGTTAAGTCTACATTTGCAATAATGTCCAATGATAAAAACTAAATGTAAAGGTTTTTTTTACATTTTTACAAATATAGAGTCGGTCGATGAAAAAAATTAGGTGACGCGGTTTGGGAGAACTTACTCGCAAGATTTCAGGTGGAAAAATCCGTCTCAGTTCACTAGGTAGATAGATCGTAGTTGTACATGTTACAGAAAATCGTAAATACGAATATCAAAACCTTTGAAATATGAAACAAAAAGAACACTACAAGACAGTAAAGAGAGACGAAAGGAAGATAATGTAAAGCAATAATAACAAAGCTTCTAGTAAAACGTATGTTCGTAATGTCTATCGTCAAGGGTCACAGAAGACCTTGTTCTTCTCTGGCTCAAAGTTCTCTCAGATCTCTACTCTCCAAGTTCTCTATATATATGAGGTTTTTGTAAATACCGTCGGTAATAATTGAGTTCTTCGAAGCTTTCGAGAGCTTTGAGTACCTAGGGTTAGTTGGTGCCGTTAACACGTGATCAATGTGTGCCTCATTAAACCACCAAACAAATCAACAGTGAGACCCAACACTTAAGGCCTAGAGAGTAATAACGGGCTCAACACTCATTCAACGTTCATATTAGCCGGGTTATAACAACTCTATGTTATTTAAATACATAGATCCATAGTTTTAAGATCGTACTAAAGTAGCACAATACCAACGATCACATCAACAAGTTAGGGCATATTTGATTATGTTGGAGTCAAATTACACTTAACATCTTAAGTGTCCTTATATGTTGTCCAACAAGGCCAAAGTCACCTACTAACAAGTGTGCCTTCATAAGTACTTATTTGTATCCATGGTTAGAGTTTGATTTAGTGTATGCATGGTTAGAGTGTAATCGATCATAGCTAATCAACAAGTATTGCATAAGTCCTATTTGTTTATACTAGACATAACAAAAGATTTTTGGTTACAATAGCATGCATAATTCATAGAGTTATCAAAAACATGCAACTACAACCAAAATGTCCAAAATACTAGAACTTTGCAGAGTTCCACATAGTTTTACCAAAGACAATTAACATCTTCACATCAAAAGACAACACAAAAGTACCAACCATAACCTAAGTTTCCAATCACACAATGAAGTCCATGATCTTGGAAAGAACTTCCTTGGAGTCCTTGAGCAAGCCAATGCTTCTAGTAAGCCTTCCTCTCTTGTTCGCAACGGACGGTACCTCATCGAGCATCCTCTCAATCCCGCCACCCGGCTTCATCATCAGTTCATGAGCAACAACCTTCTCCAACTCCTTATCAACCAAATTCCGAACACTAAACAACAAATGCAAAGCAACCGAATCCACGACTCTCCTTAACACAACCTTCCAATACGCGATCATCCTCATCTTCATACCTGCTGCACAACATCCTTGTATACCCTCAAATGTCCGACATCTACCTCACGAAATCCATTGATCTTCAAAACCGAAGGACGTTTCGTGTCTTCCACAATCAGCATCAACTCTTGTTGGCAAGACATGAGCTCGTTCCAACTCGACATGTACTCGGGATTACAAGTGAAATCAGCTACCTTCTCCATTTCAAGCATCTCTCGCATCCTCTCCATCCCATTCTTCTTCATCCTAGCAACCAAGTGTTCAGCCGCTCGCCTCATAACTGCCTGCAATTGCGGATAGTTCTCACAATGCTGAAACAAAATCCGAACAACAACTCCTTCTAAGTAGTCCCAAATCTCATCCACAAACATAGCTGGAGTTGGGTTGATCCCAATCACTTTCCTATGCAAGAAAGTAATGAACAAGCTTCTCGGAAGGAAATTCGGTAGCCAAATCCCCTTTGCATCTTCAATCACTTTCACTTCCTCCATTAAAAACAAACCAGAGTGACAAGTGTCCGACGAACTCGCTCTTTGGAGCTCGTCTGAGTACTTGTTGAGCATCTCTGCAAGTCGAGCTGTACAATGCATATTAGCCTCATCAGGAAACTCATCGAACTCACCAGTAATCAAAATCTTCTTCAGTGAATCCTTAGCTGAACTCAGAACCCTCATGAAAGCAGTCATAGCATCACCAACCGAGTTAAATCTCCTCGGCATTTGATCTAGCTCAGTAATATTCCAGCTCAGTTTATCATTAATCTGCCTAATTATATCTGGCAAGCATTTAGCAATGATTGTACCCTGGATTGCAATCAATTTTCTTGCCAAATTCGGTATCCCAACGATGGATTTGTCTATCTTTGAAAGTAGGGGATGAGTGTCAAACAACTGAGCTTCGATCTGACGTGCATCGTCGAATGATTCGTCGCCGACTCGATTACGGACGCAGACATACCCAAGGCCAATGCTGACGTCATCGGCGGCAACCTTCTCTAGAAGACCGTCGGGCGATCGGTCGGATTTTGTTATAACAGCGAGAGTCCTCTGGCCTGATCTGTCCACCATCTGAGACATTCTAATCGACTCTGAAGTGGAGAAATCTACTGAAGCAGATATGACGTTGAGGATGATTGATTGTTCAGGGGAAATGTACTCCGTGATGATGTCGCGAATCTGCTCATAGATGTTTTCAGGTTGGCCGTGAACAGGAACTCTAGTGATTCCGGGGAGATCAACCATTGTTAGGTCAGGAACTCCGGGTTTTTTGACGATTAGGGTTAGAGGAGTGTTTGAAATGCCCTTGGAGTCACCGGCGAGCTCGCGGGTGGCGGAATCGATGGCGGATGCGACTGTCGTTTCGTCAGTAGATACTGATTTGCCGTTGAATTCAAGGGTAAAGGACGGGGAGGAGGAAGATTGAAGACGGAAGATTAGAGGGACGCGAGTGCAGATCCCCTGACCTCGTGGAAGGCTGATACCGGCTAGGGATTCGAGGACTGAACTCTTGCCGGACGATTGATCGCCGACGACGACGATTGTAGGAAGGGAAATGCCTTCTTTGGTGACATTGAGGTTGCGAAGACGGTCAACAGCGTCAAGGAGAGGACGAATGCGCTCGTTGTAGGAGGACGTCAGTGGTGGACTGGAAGGGACTAGGGTTTCGATGGGCATGATGTCGTCGACAAGTACGAGAGAAGAAGATGCCAACATAGGAGAAGAAGGATAAGCACAGGAAGTGAAAGAAGTGGAGGAAGTTGGAGAAGAAGGTGGAGAGGAGTAAGCAGATGAAGAAGGCATATATATTGGTGGAGTAGTAGTGTTGAGATGAAAGTGCAGGTTGGGGATTCATGTAAGAAGAAGCCATTGAAGGAAGCTCAAAGGTCGACATTGGTAAATGGAAGGAAGCTCAGAGGTCGACTTGAAAATTGAAATGAATAGACGTGCAATGATAACCTGAAGAAATCTCTGGTTCTCCATGCATGAAATACTCGATCAAAACTAAAATAATAAAGATCGCTCATATTAATAATAGAAAATTTGAGAAAAAAATATATATTTATAATATATGATTAATCTTTCATGTGTATATACACATATAAAACAAATTATTTCAAAAACTATAATTTCAAAAAAAATTGATGCATATTTATCCGAAAATGTTATAATTATTTGATATTAATTATCTACATTATAAATATGTTTTTCAGATTTTTTTAATCAATATATGTAAAATTCGAACGTTATATAATAAAATATCTTGCGGGCCTGCTTTCATTGGGCCGGCCCATCAACTACAGTATCTTATAAGGCCCAACTTAATGTATACATGTGTACAGTCAGTCAGTTACACTTTGTCAAGGACTCAAGTGTAAATGTTCAAGCCAATTGAAACTTGGCTATAAATCTATACACTCTACTCAAACGGTATACATAGTCGCTGACGCGATGCGACGTGAGAACAATATTTTGAAATAGAGCTATCATGCTTAGAGCCCGTTTGGTTTGAACTCCGGAATTGAAACTAAATGAAAACGAATCTAGTGCATATGTATACTCTTGTTCATGAAGGTTTTTAGAATCATTCCTTATAATTTGAAATAATTGAAGTTGAATTTGATTACTTTTGATACCCTATGGGTAACAAAATATGGGGAGACAAGTGTATTTTGCATGTAAACGCAATGAATGATTCCATATAATTCATGAATAAGGATGTACATATGAACTAAATTCGTTTCCATTCCGTTTCCGTTTCCGGGGTTGGAACCAAACGGGCCCTTAATGTTATAGAATCTTTTATTTTTAAATTCCTTAATTATTTTTTAACGATTTTTTAAAATTTATAAGATTTTGAAATATCATTTTTTACGTTAGATTAAAATCCGTTATTTAGTTTTTGAACGAGTTCTTTTCTGTTTTTGCTATCCATTATCAAGTAACACTAATATTTTTAGTGCTTTTATAAATATAGAGTTTGGAGATTAAACAAATTCTACATTTTTTTGACAATTTAACTAAATTCAAGTATAATTATTATTCATATCGAATTATAAATTCATAATCTAAAACTTAATAAATAGTTTAAATACGAGGTTATCAGTTTATCACTCTTCAGTATATCGAATCCATTTCCCTTATTAAAAGAAAAAAATAGCAATCTAACAATATTATATATTATAGTCGATTTTCTTACGATCAGTATAGGATATACTTTAACATTTCAATATCTCGGGTAAAGCTACGTGAAAGTTTTGGCCTTATATGATAACATCTTTACATCCATGCCGATAATTTTACTTGCAATGACAACCTTAATAATTAGGTGTCCTTGAGTGTAAATTTTATGTTGTTTGGTTCATTAACTTAAGGAACTCAGAACCGACGTTCCCTCAGCTCATTGGCCAATTAAATATTAAAAATGAAGCCAACATCATAGGTTACAAGTCCATACACGAAATATCAGTTTTACAAGTAATATTATGATATTAGTATTAACTAGATATGTGCCGAAACACAAAGGGTGATTTATTGTTTAAATTTCATGTTAATGCATATACTTTAATAAAAAAACGGATATAAATTTAAACATTTTTAGTTTTTTGAAATAATGAATAGATTAATATATTTTCATAATATTTATAATGTGATTAAATTCTCATAACTCATTCAAATGATTGTAAATCATATTCCGCTTTAAAATATGTTTATATTCGGCTCGTTTATAAAATAAAGGATCGGGAGCCAAAGCTCATGCTATAAATATGTTTAGTAAATGTTGGAGATAATAAGGTCCACATCGAAAGATGGAGACACTCCGAGCCTAGTATATAAGGTCGATGGGCTACTCCTTCTATTGTCAATTGGTTTTAGGATGGAACCTCATCAGGTTTATGTGATGTGCTTGGGCCTATTGCGCATGTGCGTTCGTATGCACACGACCCCCGTTCTACCGGTCCGTCTATATCGGACTTTGACAACAAATGTAACCCTAATCACACCCCTTACCTTCCAACTTCTGGTAAAAATTGAAAAGGTACACAAACATAATGAAATAGAAAAGAGTCCATTTGGCCAAATTCTTTCGAACCGAGTCTGAGCAACTTGTCAAATGTAACATCCCTAACTACCACTCTTGGACGGACCGGAACTACGCTTGCACCCCATTGCTTTTTGCAAATTTTGAGCATTACAATAACGGTTGTAATTATAATTGTTGGATTCGAACGTTGGATTGTAGTTGTCGGAGCATTGACACTATATAAATATAAATAAAATCACTTTCAATATGCAACACCAAATTCGGTTATCCTCTAGTATTGTTTCATTCGGCATAAAAATATCGGCATACAAAGATGGACGAGATGTTAAATCCAACTGCGTAGACGAGATAAAATTTAACTAATATCGGTTCCTGCTATTCGTACCATCTTAATCATGCTATATCTACCCGTTTTACACCTACACAACGCGTAGGCGTAGTAAGTTTTCCTTAATTTTTCGAACCAAATCTATATTATGGCTACAACACATACACTCTACGACTACGCATGGCGTATGCGTAGGATGACTACGCTTCCGCAAAGCGTAGTCGTAGCCATTTTCCTTTATTTTTAAACAAAATGAGCTTATTGCTACGGCTACGCATTGCGCACGCGTAATCGGGGTATGAATAGAATGTTTCAGTGGTACGAATAGCAATCTCGCTAATATCTTATCTCGAATATAAACAAATCTAAATTAAGTAAGGCCATTATATCTAACCTAGCTATCAATGAGATTCTTTCTTTGGCTCTAGCTAGATACAAAGCAAATATGCAAGAAAGCTAAAGAAATTCTCCTTTGAGGATTATGGAAGACCACATGTTTGGTTGATTAAACGACGAGTTTCAAAGATTTGGCCACTTGAGCTAACTTTGAATATTCCTACTTTGGAGAAGAAGATAGAGACAATTGCATTTGCATGATTGACGATTAATAACTCACCACTACTATAAGCCATCCAAACAACCCTATCGCATATCGGTTTTGGTCAAATAATCTCATCATATGTTCGACTAGACACGCCAAGTGTATATATTTATAAAAAGTTAATTATTATTTGTATTTTCTGATATTTATATACGTTTATAAATATATATAAATGTCTCCGTAAATATGTAAGTTATGCTTAATTTTATAAAAACTTTGAACTTTTTGTATGGTTGATTGGTATATACAAGTTTGTAAGCTATTAATGATATGTTTGAATCTTTAATTTAAGATTAGTTGTCGAATAAAATTAAGTCATTAAGGAAAATTGTGAAAAATAAAATATTTTTTTGACAGCTGTGGGATTTGAACCCACGCCCTTTCGGACCAGAGCCTAAATCTGGCGCCTTAGACCACTCGGCCAAACTGTCTTGTTGTTCTATTTTACATACTATTTATAAAACACAATATTTAATTTTATATAAAAAAGTAAAAATAAAAACAGACAGGTGGACGACGAGCTAAAATGACAGCTGGCAACTCCGATCCCTTATGGACTAAGCTATGTTTGTTCTGAAGCTCTTTCCCACTCTCTCAAACTATATTCTTTTTCCCTTTACTTCTACTTTCGAGTTTCGACATCTATATATATATATAAACACCATCTCTTTCGAGAAAGAAATTGAACTGCATTCACCTACGAAGAAGGATTGGCTCTGCAGAAATCTGAAGAAGAAGAAGATGGGCTTCATAGATCATATACTCAAGTATTGTGATCTTCATCCTCCGAGGTTCCGAAAACGCCGCCCACTGCAGGTACGAGTCGACTATAAACACATTTTTAAGTTCGATTAAGATTTAGAATCGAATTCAACTCAACTCGATCATAATACCCTAATCCTATGATAACTGATTTTGCAGACGGTAGAGATCAAGGTAAAGATGGACTGTGACGGATGCGAGAGGAAAGTGAAGCATTCTGTGTCAAGGATGAGAGGAGCAAAGACGGTGGAAGTTAACAGAAAACAAAGCAAGTTAACGGTAACGGGACACGTGGATCCAAACAAGGTGTTAAATAGGGTTAAGAACACTGGAAAAAGAGCTGAATTCTGGCCTTATGTACCCTATAATGTGGTATATTACCCTTATGCCCCTCAAGCTTATGATAAGAAGGCACCAGCCGGGTATGTCAAGAATGCTCCTCAAGCTCTTCCTCCTCCTAACTCTCAAGAGGAGAAGTATACTTGGATGTTTAGTGACGAGAACCCAAATGCTTGTTCGGTTATGTAAAACTCGGTTCACTTTCCGCGAGTTAGGAAGTTTAGTTGTTGAGTCGGTGATATGACTAGTTAAGTGATGCTCGAGCTAGGAATGGTTCGAGATCACGGTGATGCTTGAGGTTCTATCGATTTGGCGAGGCTTGTGTATTTTATAAACTCTTATAAAACGAGCTTTTTTTGGATAGTTTAAGTTTTTTTCGGAGTTTCTCTGAAAGAATGCATATTTCTTATGCAAAAGTAATACAAGTTTCTCCATATCTGCTTTCATTTCGACTTTCCGTAAGTGATTTTGAGCTTTTTCCAGCTGTTCAACGGTCCTTCTGTATAGTTTCTTCTGAATTTCAAATAGTATTCATTATTCGCAGTTTTCGATTATCTAATAAATCACTCAATGAAAGTATATTATCTTTCGATTCATTTGGCTCTCACGCTCAATTACTTTAAATTTTTTATGGTAAATTTTCATATCTTTTAAAATGTAATATGGTACTACAAGTTTGTGTCTTGATATGACATTGACACATAGATTTAGGATAATACTAAGTTTATTTGGCCAATATTTAGTTCTTGTAATTAAGTAGCATGGATATGCACTTTCTTAAAGCTAAGATTTTATTAATTGTTAAAAAGATATATGAATATACGACACCATGACGTAGAAGATCGATCATATTTTTAGTTTATGAACTATTAGGGCCTGTTTGGTTCCAATTTCGAAAACGGAAACGGAATGGAAACGAATTTATTCATATATATACTATTATTTATGAAATTTTATGGAATCATTCTTTGTGATTTTAAGTAATTGTAGTAAAATTTGATTGGTGTTGATACCAAAATAAAATGGGAAAACAACTATATCTTACATATGCAACCACAAGGAATGATTCATTTAATATACATATAAACAAGTCTTGAGGATGTATTTCAACGTGCTATGCACATGGGAATCTATGAAGGTTGAAGAAACCAAATGGAAGAAGAAAGGAATTATCTAAAAAAGCCATTGCATGATATATATGCTTGACCAAAAGCTTGCTTAAAGCAATGTGCATGCATGCAAGTAAATAGGGACATGGGTGTATTAGAATATTAAGGATATCAACGTTTTTAATTTAGATATTCTATTAAATCAGAATTTAAAATTTTGATATTTTGCATTTAGATAGATGATGTTTGATTTGATCAAGCTTTTGGTAAAAAATGATAGCGCCCATTCCGTTCTCGTCATGATCCAGATAGTTCTTGGTTGAGACTCAACTCGTGATCAGTTAACTATGCCCGCTTCCCGTTAAAAATGGGTAGTGACCCAAAGGTCACGACCTTAAAGCGTTTTTCCTACTTATATATACTATAAACATTCTCGATGCGGAATAACCACATTTTTGTTCATTTTTCCAAGTTTTGTGTGTTGTAAACATAACTTCAGGCATTATTATCTCATTGACTTAGAATTCAATTTTAAAAAATAAGCATACAACGATTCAGTGCTCGCGGAGACGAAGTCATTGCTTCCGTTTTCCGGTGTTACACGGTGATGGCTGGATTCCACCAGAAATTTGCCAGAAAAAACCGACGTACTACTTATTTAAAATATTGGTTCTAACACACATAAAGTCGATTAAATTTTATCTAAAATAAATGATAATGTTTTTCGTGTTATTTCTGAGAAGTCGTGAGAATCTAAGTTTGATATGTTAGACTAATCAAGCAAAACGCAACATATATTGAGTCCATAAATATAAACACAACTCACTTGGAAAAGCAAGTGTTATATTCTCATACCAATTGAAAAAATATATATGTGCATGTGGATATATACACGTACGTGCTCTTTTTTGCTTGGCTGCTTTGCGATAATAATCATGAAATTTCATTTTCTTTTTTTTTTTCGGGTCGACTTATACATATGAGAGACGTGGCTACATATTAATGCTTTTATTCTTCCTTTTCAGAAGAATAATATAATCTTTTTGGCCATTTAAGCTAATGCATATGTTCATCCATACCAAAAAAATATGTTCTCTTGCTACAATTGATGTAAGTTAAATTTTAAAAAATGTATTAGATCATTTGCAATTGAAGATATTTCGATGTTGACAATATCGATCCAACCTCGATTGTATTAGACTATTTGTTCGGTGTGTCTTGTTGCCTGAATCATCCTGCTTTCCCTTAATATTTTTTTTATTTCGGTTTCATTTTGATGTATTTTCGTTCTCCTTTATTTGTGGTCATTCGTGACGGTTTGATCGTTTGTCGATTTTTCGGCCCTTCGATCCACTGGACGACCCACCGTCTAATGATTTCGAACTGCTTTCCATAAAGAAAAAGAAAAAAAAAAGGTATTAAGTACACGGCGGTGTAACGAAATTTACAAACGGACTGCGGATTCGGAACCCGTAACCATGAATTTTTTTTTTTCACGACAGCTGATACGGATACGGGTTCTGGATCCATGTCAATGTCATATTTTTTTTTGGTTAGAATTCACAAAGAAAATCATCACGGATCCGGAACTTATAACCATCACAATTACGGGTTCCGGATCCGTAAAAAATCTATCCCTTCTTTTTTTATTGGGGTTATTCACGAAGAAACATCACGAATCCAAAACCCGTAATCGTCACGACTACGGATTTCAAAATCCGTTATGTGTTTGCAAATTTCATCGCCGTGTGTTTACGACTTATGAAGTTAAATGATTAAACTCGTAAGTCCGTAACCGACCCCAATATTTTGGTATAAGAAAGTGGAGGTCGAGGGAATCGCAGACTTAAACTTTATTGATACTATTCCTTATTCAAAGCAATGAAATAGTGATTTTACGCCATCTTTTTTTTGCTTAAAAAGCATCTAAGTTGAAAGGGATTAATCATGTAAACTACTCTTTAATCACTAAATATGAAAAATAAAGAGAATATTTAGAAGAAAATAAAAAAGGGAAACCTACTGTAATAAAGTGACTACTCTTTGAGAGAGATTCTTAAGCTGACTTTTCCAAGTCTTATTCTTTCAGAAAGAAAATAAATAAATTGTGAAGTCTCTAGAAAAAAGAAGAAGATTCTGGAGTTGTGAGGTCTGCTTCCAATGTAACAACTAGCTTCTTCAACTGCTGACCCGACGCAATCTCGTCAAGGAAGAAGACTGGGTTCTTAATCGGAGCCTTGACTTGTTATATTAACATCTACAATTACAACAACAGCAGCGCTTGCTTACGTTGGGATCTGTGGATTTATTGATCGTCCGGTAGAGATGGGAGCGAGATTTACTCAAAGCCCTCGTCGGCGATATTGTAGAGAAACAGACCTGATCTCTGTCAAAGAAACATTCAAGGGGAACCAATTTTCAAGTTTGAGATTTGTGAGCGATTATTTCTTTCCCACATCGACAACTATGAGCCATACAAAGCGCGTTATATACCCAAAAAAGAGAACAATGGTCACGACCTTACTTGAACAGGATCTGTTCTATAGGTTCGTACCTCTGAATCCTTAGACTCTAAGGAGACAGGAAACCATGTCTGGTGGATGAACCGGACCATGTGACCCGAGCGTGATTAACGGCTTCATTGGGTCTCGACCTGTGGTTGCTGTAGAGGATCGTTCCCATACCTCTTCAGGTGCGGGATGGTCACATGGTGGTCTGACAGACTCCCCTCTCTTTTTTTTTGTGTCATCGATCGTAATTAACGGGTTCATCGAGTCTTGATCCGTGGCCGCTGTAGAGGATCGTTTCCGCACCTCTTAGGGGTTCGGGATGGTCACATGGTGGTCTGACAGACTCCCTTTTCTATTTTTTTATTATATCGAGCCTCTCGACTACTAACCTTAACTTCTTTCGTCATTCATTTTTTTTCTCGACTACTTACCATATTAGTAACTTCTATATAAAATTATTGCTTACCTTCATCGAGTCTCGACCCGTGGCTGCTGTACAGGATCATCCCCGCACCTCCTTAGGTATCCGGGATGGTCACATGGTGGTCTGACAGACTTTTCTTTTTTCTTTCTTATTTCATCGATTCAGTCTCTCAACTTACCATATTAGTAACTTCTATATAAAATTATTGCTTACCTTCATCGTGTCTTGACCCGTGGCTGTTGTAGAGGATCATCCCCGCAACTCCTTAGGGACCCGGGATGGTCACATGGTGGTCTGACAGACTCCCTTTTCTTTTCTTTTTTTTTATTATATCGAGCCTCTCGACTACTAACCTTAACTTCTTTCTTCATTTATTTTTTTTCTCAACTACTTACCATATTAGTAAGTTCTATATGTAATTATTGCTTACCTTCATCGCGTCTCGACCCGTGGCTGCTGTAGAGGATCATCCCGCAACTCCTTAGGGATCCGGGATGGTCACATAGTTGTCTGACAATCTTTTATTTTTTTTCTTTTTCTTATTTCATCGATCCAGTCTCTCAACTAGTTACCTTAACTTCTTTCGTCATTCATTTTTTATTTCATTCACCCTTTGTCTCGACTTATTATCATATTTATATTTTTACTTCATCGAGTCTCTCGCCTAATTACCATATTTCTAACTTCGTACATTTTTTTCATTTATAATTTCATTCGTGATTCATTCCCACTAGCTCGTACAAATCTATATATAATATATAATTATTGCTTACCTTTTTTTAAAATACAGAATATATTAATGATGCTTCATATTAAAAAAGGAAATAAAATTCAGAAAAGGTAATGGAATATTTTGTCCAAAAAGTATGAGAAATTATGTTAGAAATAATAGAAACAGTATTTTTATTTAGAAAAAAAAAAAAGAAACATTATGGGAATATTTCGTTAGCAAAAAAGGAAATAATTTTCGGAAATTTAAAATCGGACAATTTTTTATTTTCGAGAAAAAAACATTATCTTTATTTTGAATTACAATAAAAAAATAAAAAGGAAATTGTTTTCGGAAAAAATAAAAACATTGCCTTTAATTTAAATTACAATAAAAAAAAGAAACCGGTATCGTTAATATATAGATTATATTCATATACCTTTTATATTTTAAAAAACAAATATTTTTATTGATTAAAAAACTAAAAATATTTGTTTAAAAATACAGAATATAAGGCATCATACTAAATGATGATTTATACTAAAATAGGAAATAAAATTCAGAAAAAGAATCGAAATATTTTGTCAAAAAAGTCTGGAAAATTATGTTCGGAAAAAATAAAACAATATCTTTATTTAGAAAAAAAAAAGAAGAAATAATATGGGAATATTCGTTCACAAATGTTAGGCAATCATAATAAAACAACCAGCACACCTTGTATTTGTACTATCAATTTCTGAGTAAGAAATAGCTGTTCACTGCTTTAGTACTAAACATAACAAACATTCAATACAGATGGTTTTATAAGCAGTTAAAGATCCAAATGAATCATCAATTTCCTTTCTGGTATGATTCATACTAGAAAATTCTCAAAATTAGGTTTCTTCTTATGTTCTAGCAAGCACCCTGGTGTTCACTCATTTCCTTCTCGTTGTTGTCATCCTATACTCGGTGTCTGTTCAACCTTGTTGCTTGTGTAAACATAATAGACACTCAATATAAATGGTTTTATAAGCGGTTTAAATCCAAATGAATCATCAATTTATAGATTCATTGCTTGTCCTTGTAAGACCCCAGTTTCTGCCTTCACCTCCCCGCAGTGAAGAAAGACGCCCCAACAGCAAGCTGAGCCCGTCGTCGCCCCGCGGTGACAAGGGGCCGCCCCTGCGGCACAGGTAATCCGCCGTTGCGGATTTGCCACAGATCGCGCCCGTTCTATTTTCATTCGTTTATCTTCTTTCGATAGATAGAATATCCGATCTTTTATCTTATGGGTCGCCTTCCTTATCTTCTTCCAAATCCTAGAACACATTTCCTTCTATCTTTCCAGCCCTTTTCTATATATTCCTATCTTTTCTTCTTTTTACCGTTTCTTGCTTACACTTTCTTCAACCTCGAGCACTACAGCCTTGCTTCCTGTGATCTTGTTGAAAATGTAAGTTCTTCCTTCCTTGTTGTTCATCACGTTTATGTGATGCTGCACCTTGCTTCCCTTATGTTTCGTTTCTTCCTTCGTTTTCTCTTTTCTTCTTCTCCAAGAATCAAGTTTGATCCTTAATTCTTGTGGAGCGTTCCGTAGACGATCATTTGATGTTCACAAGCTAACTTGGTTGAGTTGTGAAGTGTGAGAGTGTTGGAAGAACAAGCTTTGGGCTTGTCGTGGTTCCGCTGTCGTCAAGAAGCCGACAGTGCTTCTGCACTGAAATCCGCCCATGTGCCCGCACATCCCCGCCCCCGCGGCAAGCCGCCCCTGCGCCTTGTTCCGTCACTCCTGCGGTTTCTTCTACAGTAACTCTCGTTCTTGTGAGTTGCTTTCTTCCTTACTTTCCTCATTCCTTTCCTGGTTCCTTGATGTTGTTGTCGACCCTTGGTGTTCTGTAAGACTAGGGTTTGTGACCCTAGCTTGTGTAGATCTCTTAAAGATCATAGAGACTAGAAGTTATAGACTTCTAGCAATCGTTTCGGTTCCTGATTCGTGATGCCTTGTGTGAACAAGCTTGCCTTGCTCTGATGTTTTTTGAGTGTTTGCTGAGTGTTAAGATTACCTTCGAGTGAGGTAAGTCCCTTGGACTTACTTAGCTTCATTCCGCGTGTTGGTTTGATTATTTTGGCTTCTTTGTGTTGTTTATTATGTTATAACTGATAACCAGATTAGGATTGATGTTGTTATACCTTAATTGGCCCAAGTGTATTATAACCGTGCAGTTACCGCTTGTCCAGTTCCATATGGGAAAACTGAGAGGTGCTCTCGCAACCAGTCCAACAAGTGACAGAAGGATGCATACGTTCTATTCCTGTTGGTGAAAGGGGACGGAGGCGAGAACGTAGCGATTCTCGTGTAACAACCATAAGTTGAATTAGTAATTGGATAAAATAATGAAAGATAATAACCGACTGTTTGTGAGCATGTTGATGTGTTTACTTTACCTTACGTGTGTTTGTGCTTTTATAGTCTTTCTGATATCTAGAATGTTAGCTAACGGTTTATACCTATGTTGTAGATGCCTTGCAGGATATAAGTCCTGCTGAGTGATCCGGATGGTGTGGTAAGCCGGGGTTCCCTTACACTATAGGACGGGATCGGGTTTATGTTTTAAGTTGTTGTTTCCTTTTGTTTTGAACTCGGTTACGAGTCTTTTACGCTTTTCTTTGTTTAAACCTTTGGTTTCATATTGAGTTTTGGTTTTCATTCGTTTGTACCTTGTTATAAGATCCGTGGTGTCGTTGCTACTCTTAGTGTCGGGACCCATTGTATGGTCCTAGCCCGTAACGCTTCAAGTTCCCAAAACTTGGGGTGTTAGAGTCCTCTTATAGCTTACTTCAAAACAATGAAAATAAGGATCTTGAGAGATTAAGCCATGATTGGACAGTCTGATCCTCTTACTTGTCAAACCAAAAGGGTGAAGATCCCAAAGGACAAGCTGGTTCTCAGTTCCGCCAGTAACAACATTGTAGTCTTTCCCCATTAGATAGTTTCCAAGCTTTCAGAATAAAAACAACCAAGGCTCAACGAAGAAGATGAAGATGAACCAGGGCTCCAATTTTGTTTGAAGCTTGTGCTTGATGAGAATGTAAATTTTCCGCTCCTTGTCCACATAATTAGGATCGCCTTCATCAAGTGCAAATTATGTATATATACGAGTGTTGTACTGCTGTTTGTTATTTCTGATGATCTTCCTGTTAGTTTCAGTTGTAATTCTAATAAAACTTTCTTCTCCCCATCTGTCAGTAAAGAAGAAGAAGGCACGATTAGGTGTAGCTGAAACTTCACAATATTTTACAGTAGACAGATTCATGATGCCAAATTATGTATATCATCTATGGATATAATTTGTGTTGGACCGGGGCTATATGGGATATGGTTCCACTCCCATGGTCACGAATGCGCGTTTTCTGTTATGCCATATGATGCCGCCTCATAGGGATAATGCAAGTTTCAAATCCAGCAAGAACTCCTATGAACAGGACCACGTCTGTAACAAGAAACGGAAGCTTTCATCTGAATCCAAACACTCAGACGTGTCGAGTAACGATGACCACCATTGCAAGAGGAAGAGATCATCAGAGCATCCCTCCCCAATTAGAAGAGATCTAGCAGTATTATAATGAGTGATGGATGCATTCCCTTGTGTGTGTATATTCTTCCTGTATTTCAGTTTGTGCTTATGGGGAACGATTGAGTTCCCAACAACTATAATGATTCAAATATATGAAATTCATAGAATTTTCCTTCTACTTGCAAATCAATGTGTATGATTTTATGGTATTGTACAAATGAAGCAAAATTATCAATCTTGGATCTACTTTCTGAAAGGTTCACATCCCTGTTGAAATTAATATATATTAGTAAATGGGGTGGCATTTTCGGATATCCGATCCGATGTGAAGGCTCGGATATTCGATCGGACAATCTTATAAAAGTCCGATCCGAGAGCACCCGGATATCTGACAGTTTTATCCGGATTGAATATCCTATCCAGATATCCAATCCGAGTTTTATTTTTAGACAAATCGGATATATCCGATCCGACATTTTCCTCAAAACCCTCGATCCGTATCCGATCCGATAGTCCGAAAAATATGCTCGGATCGAACTCAGATCACCAATATCCAAATACTTTCGGATCACTCGCATACAAACATGATTAGACCCAATAGGAGTTACACGTCATAGTTTGTATACCAAAAACTAATCACTCACATACAAACATGATTTGTGCATTTCATGTGCACAAATCATGGATTCTTCCTTTATTGATAAAATATTTTTAGTTTTGAAATTATATCACTAAAACAGTGCGACGTAGCGGAAACATATTGGTCCCATAACCCAAAGGTATAGGGATTGAATCCTCACTTTGGTTTTAGCCATTAGGTTTTTGGTATTTAATAAGGTATATTAATTACATCTCTTATTATGTAACAAACAAAAGGTATAATGTTCTAGTGGATAAGACATAGGTGTTGAATCTATTGGTCCCAAGATTGTTTGTACTTTCATAAGGTTAGTAGTTTATAAGACGGTGATTAGCTAAATTATTTTCAATGGATTTCTGCTAACCTTATAAAAATAGCATCAAACTTTACATAATATTACAAAAATATCCAATAGAGTTGTCTCTACAAGGCCCCGTAATTTAAGTAGGATGACATAATGGTATGCATGCTGATATGACCAAGCCTTATGTGTCAAAGCCTTGGATCGTCTATCAAGGCCATGAGGCACTACAGACTAGTCACTGCAACTTGATTAGTATTCATAGAATATACATTATTGCAACAAGGTGCATTAAGTACAATATCTCCAGTTTTAGCATTCTGAACTTCACATTTTTCTAAATCAAAAACCACTTTATTGCCTTTATCACATTTTTTAGTGATGCTAAGCAAATCACATTTTAAACCTTCAACAAGACAAACATCATCAATGTAATTAGTAGAATCATTACCGATTTTACATATACCGATAATGTTACACTTTCCTTTGCACCAAGAGTAATTGTTGCAGCAAATTGCTTCTTTAAATTTGAAAATAATGAGCTTTTTCCACTCATATGTCTTGAGCAATCACTATCTAATATTCATTTATGCTCCTTAATCTTGGTGATATCCTACAAAACAACCAAACTTTAACCTTTTCAATTTGACCAAATGACAAATTTTGTTTCATAATTAGGAAAGACCACATATATTTGGTGGTCTAGTCCCTTTAGGAACCCAACTTTGTTTTACCTGTTCTTAAACACAAAGAAAAGGTATTTTGAATTTCATAAGGATCCTTTATTCTATATAGACAAGTTATTTTAACAAACCCCTTCTTACAACAATAGAAACATGTCAGTGTGCGCCAATTTCCTTTTGCCTTTACAAAAGTGGTCACAGATTTCTTTGGAAAGTTCTCATTGTATCCAAGACCACTCTTGTTAAGGGAAGAATATTGTTCACACATCATCTTATCAAGATTAGCCTTGGAATGAGTGAATCGAATGAGTGCACCCTGTTGGTCTTTACACTTCTTAGTCAGCTGGATCTTTTCTTTCTCCAATTCACTGTTGCAATGACTTAGAGAAGAAATATTTTGCTTTAGAACCGAATTTTTCGATTCCAAGGCCTTGACTTTAATGTCAAGCGCTAATTGTAAGGCTTTGAGATTTTCCTTTTCCAACACAAATCACTCATGCTCTTTTCCTATTCCATAAGCTTATCTTTTAAGGAGTTATTCTCAAGAATGTAATTCTCTTTGTTTATAATCTTGTTTAGCAGAAATTCAGAAAGTACAATAGTGGGACTAGAAATTAAAATTCTCAACATTCCCTCAAGATGTCGTTTAAGATTTTCTTCTTGGTCGGCCATCAAGCATAGATTTGCTTGATCACTTTCAAAGTCTGATTAACTAGAGGAATCATAGTCACTCCATGAGGCTACCATCGCTCTCTTCTTTCGGTCATTCTTCCGATAGTTGTTCCTTTTTATTTTGTGGACACTCCTTCACTAGATGATCTGTTTTTACACATTCAAAACAAATTAGTACCTTAGAATTCTTACTAGAGTTTGAATACTTGTAACATCCCGTAAAAATTGTCATCCCGCATCAATTGAATGGGGATTTGTGATTGACTTATAAGGATAGGTTGCTACCCATATCAACAAGAATTCTTCTTTTCCAGTGGTAGAGTGAGGACAAATAACTCTGGAGTTAAGTGTGCTCGTGCGGGAGAAATTTCAGGATGGGTGACCTCCTGGGAAGTTTCTGCGCGAGCATGATTGGCATGTGGACAACGTCCCTAAGACCTCGGGTCTTACAGATGGTATCAGAGGTAACCCTGATTTACGAGTGTGCTCGCCCTAGTAGGCGGGCACTCGGCTACTAGGGCGAGCACACTTGTAAATCAGGTGTTTAAGTGGGGGAGATTGTAACATCCATAAAAAATTATCATCCCGCATCATTTGAATGAGGATTTGTGATTGACTTATAAGGATAGGTTGCTACCCATGTCAACAAGAATTCTTCTTTTCCAATGGTAGAGTGAGGACAAATAACTCTGGAGTTAAGCGTGTTCATGCGGGAGAAATTTCAAGATGAGTGACCTCCTGGGAAGTTTCTGCACGAGCATGGTTGGCATGGGGACAACGTCCCTAAGTCCTCTGGTCTTACAATACTTACCTTTATACTTTGATAATCTAGGATACTCTCTGTTTGAGAATTGTTTCTTCATCTTCAGAATTCGAGCAAGTCCTCTTGTAATCAAAGCAAAAGGGTCTTCTTCGTCATCCTCACTTTCTTTATCATCTTATGGACTTTCCTTTTTTTAGGTTTTCTAAGCCAAAATCTTCACACTTGAGGATAGTTCACCATCTTCTTCACTAAGGACCCTTTCGTGAGTGATAAGCTTTATGAGAAGATCATCCAAAGGTAGAGTTTTTAGATCTTGTGATTCCTCAATGACAATCACCTTTCGGTCCCCATTTTGACTTGGGCAAACTTCTCAAGACTTTTCTGACTTTCTCCTCATTTATGAAGACTTTTACGAGAGAGTCTAGGTTGTTCACATTTTGAGTGAATCTTGTGAACATTTTGGCAACGCTCTGTTGTGATGTTTGGGAAAAACGAAAGTACCTTACTTGTTCTCTCTCGTACTCACGCTCTGTTGTGATATCGCAAGCTAATTTGATGTAGCTGCCTTGGATGAATTAATACTCCTTTAAAGTCAATTTCTTAGTCTCAACTAGAACTCCTTGTTTGAATCAAGTAGTCAACTTGGTTCGGTTAAAGGTTCTTGTATTGTGAGATAGTTAAGGAACCCCTGTTGGAATTTTGCGGATAGACACACTAGTATGATAGAAAGTATAGATACTAACTAACACACCCAATGAAATTGACTCAAGTGTTTAGAGTAGAAAAAAACAGGCTAGAAAAGGCACACAAGAGATTTAAGAAGAGAGAATTATGTACCTTGAACCTACGCAGTTGGAGAGAGATAACCAGGTTTGTTTTCGGTCTCGATTGAGGAAAATCTCGTTCAAAATTAATAAATCTCGCCCGAGATTATATTAGGTGGGTTGAGATCTTTTTTGTGGTCGGTTAAGGCTCGTAGCGGGGTCAAGGATGGTATAGAACTTCTTCTTTGGATATACTCGTGCACATGATGCACTTGAATTCTTCAGATTTTGCCTCACGAATTTTTCAAAAATTTGCAACAGTAGCAAACCGTTGTCAAAATCTTGGCCGAGATTGTTGATGTAACAACCATGTTCACGATGAAGACCCCGTGACCGCGCCTCGCCATGACCGTTGTCAAAATCTCCACTCCTACGTTGTTATATATATATATATTAATTACCATCGATCGATCTAGAAGCTCAGTAGTGATCCAGAATCTTCCTCTTAATTAATGTAAAATCACAGTAAAGTTGTACAATAGCGAGGGCGAGATTTGGACAAAGGCTGGAATTGAAGTTGGGTCCATAATCAAAGTGTAGTCTAACGATCATTAAGCATGCTTACCGTCGTTACGGAAACTTTTTTTTTTCTTTTTTTGTAACAATCGTTAAACAGGTTTAATGATCGTTACACATGCTTAAATTTGTTATTTCCCTTAACGACCGTTAAACTAGTTCAATGTTTATTACAATTGTTAGCCTATTTTTTAGAGAACGTTTGTTAACACAACTTAACGAGTCTTATCTAAAAAATAAAAAAGTTATATAGGCTAACGATCTACCTAAAACTAAATAGTTCTAACTTGTCAGATTGATAATATGGCAGGAGGGAGGGCCTCTGAACCAGAGTTTGAAACTCTAATCATATTTCCTCTGAACCGATATGAAAATTTTCGTTATGAACATTCGGTATGAACTTCCGGTATGAATGGTATGAAATTCCGGTATGAACTTCCTGTATAAAAAATTTTGGTATGAACTTCCGGTATGAAAAATTTCGGTATGAACTTCCGGTATGAAAGGTATGAACTTCCGGTATGAAAAAAATTTGGTATGAACTTCTGGTATGAACTTTCGGCATGAACTTCCAGTATAAAACATTCCGGTATGAACTTACGGTATGAAAAATTTCGGTATGAACTTCCGGTATGAAAGGTATGAACTTCCGGTATGAACTTTTCGTATGAACTTTCGGTATGAACTTCCGGTATGAACTTTCGGTATGAACTTCCGGTATGAACTTCCAGTATGAACTTTCGGTATGAACTTCCGGTATGAACTTCCGGTATAAAAAATTTCGGTATGAACTTCCGGTATGAAAAATTTCGTTATGAACTTTCGGTATAAAAAATTTCGGTATGAACTTCCGGTATGAAAAACTTCGTTATGAACTTCCGGTATGAACTATCGGTATGAACTTCCGGTATGAACTTCTGGTATGAACTTTCGGCATGAACTTCCAGTATAAAACATTTCGGTATGAACTTCCGGTATGAAAAATTTCGTTATGAACTTCCGGTATGAACTTTCGGTATGAAATTCCGGTATGAACTTTCGGTATGAACTTCCGGTATAAAAAATTTCGGTATGAACTTCCGGTATAAAAAATTTCAGTATGAACTTCCGGTATGAAAATCTTTGTTACTTCCGGTATGAACTTTTGGTAAGAACTTTCGGTATAAAAAATTTCGGTATGAACTTCTGGTATGAACTTCCGGTATGAACATCCGGTATAAAAAATTTTGGTATAAACTTCCGGTATGAAAAATTTCGTTATGAACTTCTGGTATGAACTTCCGGTATGTAAATGTCCGGTATGTAAATGTCCGGTATGTAAATGTTCGGTATGTTAATGTCCGGTATGTAAATGTCCAGTATGAAAACCGAAAATAAAAAGGAAAATAAAATAAAAAACAAATTCAGTAATTAAAATCAAAATTTATATAACAAACATCAAATATTCTTTCTTTTTTAATAGAAGGGTTAATTAGTTTTACCTTAACATCAAATGAAAGTGGTAAAAAAATTATGGGGCATATTTACCAAATAGAAAACTAGAAAAGACTTAGTTAGTATACAATAAAATAAAAAAGCCTACTTACCTAATTATCCCATTATTGTTGGTATAAATGTGTTATATTTATGGTGTTGTGCTCTAAAGTTGTCAAAATAAGTTTGATCATGACCTGCAATCTAGGACATCTATATGATATTTGATAATTTTTAAAAGTTTTTATTTCTTACCGTAAAAATGATTCTTATCGAAACTCGACCATATATAATCCAAAGTGAAATGCGGAATAGGCAGATAAGTAGTTTAGTCAATACTCTAGAAAGGGGGGATGAATAGAGTATGGGAACTTTTCGCAATCTCAGAATAGGTAAGACCTTATCGAAAAAGATAAGACCTTATCAAACGAGATAAAGTCTTATTAGTAACTATAAGACCTTACTCGTTTCTCTAAGATTGATATTAAACGTAAAGGTTTAGACAAACCAGGAATGTTAAGAGCAAGATGAGATCAACAGTAAAGGACACACGATATGTTGACGAGGTTCGGTCACCAACACGACCTAGTCCCCGCCTAGGGTTGTCCAACCCTAGGATTCCAAGTAGCTTTATTTTCAGAAGATTTAATTAAAACAAATCAAAGATTTGTTAAAATCAAATCCTGTAAAGATTTGAAGATCTTCCAATTTATTTTCAGAAAATTTAATTAAAACAAATCAAAGATTTGTCAAAATCAAATCCTTTAAAAAACTCAACAAGAATCGACTTTATATATTTGGTTTGAAAATCAAACCAAATATAAAATCCAGTTCATAAAAAATTGTTAGCCCAATAAATTATTGGACTAAACCAAATAGGCTCTTTCGAACTTAGACCACGTATTAGTTTTCACCAGTTTTGGTAAGGTTTTACCAGATCATGTAAGGCCTTACTGAAACCTGGAAACCAAGGTTTTCAGCAATATGGTAAGGCCTTATCAAACACTGTAAGGTCTTTACCAAAACTTGTAAGATCTTACCAAAACCTGAAAACCGAGGTTTTGGCTTTCATCAACCATTTTCATAATGCCTTATTATCAAGGTGGCGTTAACAATCTCCCCCTTGATGAAAGACAAAACTGGTGATCTATGTACCTGCAAAAACGAAATATCCAAACAATATAGCAGAACAGTAGCACATATGTAGGATCAAATTTGGACAAAGATCAAACCAAGTTTTTCAAAACAGAAACAAATCAAACCAAGGTTTTCAAAGACAGAAATATGATCCTCAATAAGACCTTATCAAACGAGATAAAATCTTATAAGCAAATATAAGACCTTACTCGTTTTTCTAAGATTGATTTTAAACGTAAAAGTTTAGACAAACCAGGAATGTTAAGAGCAAGACGAGATCAGCAGTAAAGGACACACGATATGTTAACGAGGTTCGGTCACCAACACGACCTAGTCCCCGCCTAGGATTGATTCAACCCTAGGATTCCAAGTAGCTTTATTTTCCTTCTTCTTGATGAGTTCCAGATACAATCTTCAGAAGACCTTCCCTCTTCTAAACTCAGAAGTCTTACACTTCCTATCTAGCAACTCACACACTCAAAAAGGAAAACTAAAGTACTCCGGATACAACAACCGTATCCAACGTGCCTAGAAGAAATAACTGTTTGTATAACCCTAGTTGAATTGTACTATAAGCTCGAATAAGATCTCATACTCTCAAAGAAGTAAAACGACGAAGCTTCGAATGTGAGAACAACACTTTGTGAGAAGAAATAGATAAGTCGAATTTTCACTTGTGTTCTAGTCGTAGGTAATGAACGTGTGTATGTGTCTTCTTCCTTGTCTCTTTAAATAGACAAACGTACAACAATTTTGAGCGTAGAAGAAGATCAGCAATTTTGAACGTTGAAAAAGATCTTGGCTGCGTGATTTTGGTTGTTGAGATTTGATCCAATCTTGTTTGTTGAGATTTGAAGTCAAGTCAAACTTGTTTGTTGGGATGTGAAGTCAAACTAGATTTGTTGAGATTCTTCCAATTTATCTCAAGAAGATTTAATTAAAACAAATCAAAGATTTGTTAAAATCAAATTCCTTAAATAACTCAACAAGAAGGAAAAGCCATTTGGACATACGTAACTCAAGTGTAGTTTTTGTCCAATTTTGGTAAGGTCTTACCAGTTCGTGTAAGGCCTTACTGAAACCTGGAAACCAAGGTTTTCTGTAATATGGTAAGGCCTTACCAGACACTGTAATGTCTTTACCAAAACTTGTAAGGTCTTACAAAAACCTGAAAACCAAGGTTTTGACTTTCATCAACCATAAGTAATGTCTTATTATCAAGGTGGAGTTAACAATCTCCCCCTTGATGAAAGACAAAACTTATGATCTATTTTCCTGCAATTGAACAAACAATTTGAACAAACAATATAACATAAACATATGTAGGATCAAATTTGAACAAAGATCAAACCAAGTATTTCAAATTTGAAACAAACCAAACCAAAGTTTTCAAAGACAGAAATATTCTTCCCCTTTTTGTCTTTCAACAAGAAAATTTTTAAAAAAATCATTCTTCATCTGATATCATCAACTGGTAAGGCCTTGAAATATATATCAAAGTCTTAATGTAGGGAATAAGATCAATATTGTATAACAATAATTGCTCCCCCTACATTTGTGCTTCCCTGTTAAGCATACCAAGGATGTTGCATTTTCCTTTGTCACCAAGAGTTATAGTACCAGTGATTTGCTTCTTTAAATTTTCGAAAAGAGATTCTTTTCCACTCATATGTTTTGAGCAACCACTGTCCATTATCCATTTTTGACCCTTTATCTTGGTGATATCCTGCAAAACAGAAAATTAACCTTTCCGGCTTGACCAATAGACAGATTTGGATCCATTATGGGGGTAGACCATGTTAGGTAGCCTAGTCCCTTTAGGAACCCATATGTGTTTTACCCGTTCATTTAAACGTACAGGAAAGGTATTTCTAATAATGTACGGATCCGTTCTTCTATAAGGACAGGTTTCCTTTACATGACCCTTTTTACAGCAAAAGAAACATGTAGGAGATCTCCAATTTCCTTTTGCCTTGACAAAAGTGGTAGTAGGTTTTGCAGGAAAATTCTTGTTATATCCTATGTGTTCGCCCCTAGAGGTGTGTGCAAATAAGCTTTAAATTTATAAAACTAGAATCAAGCAAGCGAACCCGCAGTGTACGGATCGGCGTAGATTAGCAAGTATTCCAGAGTATCGAACACAGGGATTTGGGTGGGAACAAATTCAATTGCAGATTATCAAGCGAGTAAATATGAGAGTTTTGCAAATATTGGGAAAACAACAATCCTAAAGATCCAAGTATCAAGCTGTGGCAATCGATTCAAGATATACTAATGATAATAAGACAGAGTTGAGATATGCAAAGGTATGCTAATGTAAGGTAATCGTACGGTGAAGTTCCAAAAACCTTATATGTGACACATCTATTTCATTTATAGTTGATTACCAATTAATTAACCCTGTTTAAAACAATAAGCGGAAAAGCGGAAAACGTAAATTTTTAAAACTTTATCTTACAACCATATTCACAACACATATACATACTAACATACGTCATAAACTCCGTTTAACCAAAACACAACTGTTTTAAAGCCATGCAAAACATCCTAGGCGGTAGCATCCCATAACAGCCCACCTGATATGATCTCAAATCCAGGTGTTGGGTCCAATGTCCTTGCCTTGATCAGGCCGAGTCTGAGTAGCTGAAAAAATGTGGATATAACAACAATGAGCCACACGCTCAGTAAGGGTATACAAATCGCACTGTCCCAATATATATAAGTATCTAATATCCCGTCCCCAAAGGACACTCTATACCCTTCCTCACATTCCAAAGTCGATCAATGCACACATATCCACATTCACATATAATTCCACAACCATTCACATCACATTTCACATAAACATTCAAGCATGTTATCCACATCACATATAAACATATCATCTCATATAAACATCTCATATCATCTCATCACATATAACTAATCATAACATAACATATAACATGCTAGACTCGATCGCATTGATGCATAGGTGATAATTAACTAACTAGCCCCAACTGATCGTACGATATATTTTCTCATTGCTTTCGTATTTCTTTTCTTTCTTTCTTTCTTCTTTTTTTTCTTTCGATTGGCCAACCCGATAGCGTCATAGGCCCCCTGTAGATCAGGTAGCGACCTCGGCCATCTTGTCCTAAGACCCCCTGTAGATCAGGTCGCGATCTTGGACTATTTTTCTTATCTTGAGGCCCCCTGTAGATCAGGTAGCGACCCCTGGCTGTTTTTCTTATCTCGAGGCCCCCTGTAGATCAGGTAGCGACCTCTGAGGCCCCTTGTAGATCAGGTAGCGACCTCGTCCCCCGGAAACCCGTGCGGGACCCAGTTGGGCTAATTAATTAATTACCATCCTATATTATCACTTTCATATCATAACTCAATTTCATGCTTTCATCATATTCTTTCATCATATTCTTTCCACTATCATCTCATGTACCTCATGCATGCTTTCATAAGGAATATCAAGTCATCATCATCGTCTCACTCATATACATATAAGCATGCATACAATCATAACAAACATATATATACACTCAAGCATGCATAAAATCATAGCATATTAAATACATAACATATATTAAGCAAGTGTAATTCATATACACTTACCTCGCAGGTAAGAACAATAAAACCTCGCAAACCAACTATTGAGTCCGTTTCCCACTCGGACTATCCTCCTTTATCGTGTTTGGATACGCTCACAAAGACTAAGCTATAGTTAACCAAAACCTTCAACAACACCTGTTGAGAATATCATATTCCTTGTATTAAATTTCTCGCTTCAAACACCAGTTAAATTCATTCCTTTGAATTTAATTAGCTTATAACATTTTCTAGAATCCCAATTTAATTAATTAAACTTTAATTAATTAATTAAATTTCGCCAGAACAACGTTTTGCCCGCAGGCAATTTCTGAACCCACCTGTCATCAAATCTCATCAAACAAACAACCCATAATCACCAGAATAAAGTAACGAGCATAATGGAATTTCCAATTATCCATTTTGACAAGCCTAAGGTCAATTTAGGCTAAATCTCAATACGGAAAACGAATAAATTCATAACTTATTCGTTACTAACCCGATTGACGATCCGAAAGAAGATTCGGAATCACAACGACGCAGGCTACGCTCGGACACCATCAAATTCACCGGAATCTGAGCGACGGAACCTCCCTAGTATCATATATGCTCGACCAGGCCTTCCCTTGCTCAGAAATGTAGAAACTCGGTACCACAATGAAGAGAATGAAGAGAGGAATCCAAAAACTCAAACGAATTTGAAATCGGATTAGAAACGGAGAGTAGATCTGAGTTTGAAGGTTGAGAGAAATCAGAGCTTTTACGAGGAAACGTGAAAGGAAATGAATTAATAAACGTTATTTCAGCTATTTATAGCGAAGACGATAATTATCCTTTAGCGGAGTCGATAATTATCCTTTCACCGATCCGAAAGCGGTTTAAGACCCCTTCTCCAAACTTCTCGAAATTGGAATAATAAATCTGAAATATTGTATGGATAATTATTCCGCAATTGTCTCGAAAAACGCATATTCCTAAGCCGTCTTTCTTAGCCGCTAAGAAACAAAATAGCGACTCTTTTGGCCGTTTTGCCTTTCTATGTTTTTTCATATCTAGGACATGTCCGATGTCCTGATCATTTCTCTCAACTGCATTTTTATTAATTGAAGCTCCCAAATGCTCCAAATAACACCGGGTTGTAATATCATCTAGGAGCAAGTTACCTCGAGAGGTATCTCGTGTTAAAACGGATTTAATTCCTTAAAATTCTCGATTAGGTCATCTTTGATTTTTGTCTGTTACATTATATGACTCACCTACAAGACACTCTCTATACAGGTTGTTGAGGCTTCAATATAGAAAGGATCTAAAGGCAAGAATTAATGTCAAATACCCAAACTTGCAATCCAAGGATCAAGACTAACTTAACCGATTACGGTTGTGACACTCACAATCGAGGTAGAGGTTGTTGAGGCTTCACTACCACCTAGAAAAGGCAAGCCTAAACTAAGTTAAAGCAAATCTTTAACTTTGGATTAAAGTAAAAGCAGGTTCGTAAACTTAAGGGAAATCACGGGTAGATCTTGAGACTCCACGGCCGTGGAACTCAAGATCAAACCGTGATTTAGGGTTCGTCGACGATTCTCTCAAACTCTCAGGGTCTAATCTGTTTACGATCGATCTATCATCATCTAAGCCACAACTATCAACCCTTCACCTTAGAATTGTTAAGGGTTTTTAGCCAATAACAATCATGTTGTTATCAAATTCAAAGATTAAAAGATTGAAAGATGAAAACTTCCGAAAACTTTCAATAAACTTCAAATCAATCTCAAAGTCACAATCAATAACGAATATTGTCAATAGGTTCAGAATAAACCAAACAAACACAATCTTAGGAAAGAAGGAAGAACGGGATGTCAATCCGTCTTCTAAATCAAACCTAAACAAGAAGAGAAATCTTCTTGCAATAATCTTCCAAAAGCTTCGATCTTCCGCCAATCCGGAAATCTCGACAGCAATCTCCACCAAAGGTGCGAGATTAGGGCAAAATCCCAATGCGAACTTCGATCTCCAATGAGATGTAAATGCTTCCAAACGAGGCTAAGTGAGCGTAAGCGAGGGCTATGCGTATCTATGCGAGGATGACGGAATCTTGCTTCGTCCGTCTTTTTATAGGGCAAGATAAGATATCGGCCCGACCCAATCTTCAAAAGATCGTGGCTTCATAATGTGGCGAAAAAGATCGCCAAGATCACGGTCGTGGAAGGTTCCACGACCGTAATTTAGAGCGTGGAAAGTGTCACGGTTTGAACCATGGATTCCACGACCGTAATAGTTACTGGAATGCATCACGCCTCTCTTTGCAGGGATCCACGGCCGTGGAACTAAACGTGGTTTGTAGTACGGCCGTATTTTAGAGCGTGGTTTAGGGCAAAAACGTGATTCTTCCCTAGACTCGTGCATTCCTCAAGTTGAACTCCAATTTGCTCCTAAGAATGCCCTTAATCCATGGACATACTCAATCAACTCTTCTTTGCTCGATTTCGTTCGGAAATGACTCTCAATCACCTATAATAAACATAAAGCTAGTGTAGACATCCATATCGACAATATAGGCAAACTAGCTCACAAATGCAACAATGCTAAATCAAAGACTATCAATATGAACCAAATACACTTAGAAAACGTGCCTAAAATATCACAATATTTCATGCTAACAAATAACCCCATACTTAACACTTGCTTGTCCCTAAGCAAGGTCTTTCAAAAAGCTTTAAACAAGAGTTAGGATGAAATATGTGTACCTTCTCAAAGCAATACTTCTTTTGGAGGAATATGCCTTGTAACGAATAGATCATTCTCAAACCTTGCTTCAATTGTTTATAAGACTTTCATACACTTATCCAAAGAGTAAAAAGCCAAGAAAACTCATGAATCAATTAAACTTCTAAACAAGCATCATAACCTTCAAACATTATCAAAATCAATCATAAGAAACTTCAATTTAGATCACCAAGTCATATAACATTCTTTTGATCTTAAGGACTTTCAAAGAAAAGGTCTAGAATGTGGAAAGGGAAGGAAACTTTTAAGGAATGTGGTGCATGAATCCGGGAAAGTGGACAACTACCCTTCTTCTTCTTTTGCGGTTTCCGCAACACTTCAACTTAGAGCTTCGCTCTTCTTCCTTTCATTTTTCGACTTTACTTTTGGAGTTATGGATAGAGGTGCACAAAAACCAAAGCCTAGGAGATTGACGTTTCTCAATTTTTATGAGATGCCTCAAACCCTTAGCGCACATACCATAATCCGCTAGGAATATCGCTCAATCCGACTTTGGCAAGACACAAACACCCGGCTATGTGAATGGTGCCGAGTTACTCATCATCATGATTGACTTCCCCAAACCTAGAATTCCTTTCTATTCTTTTGATTGCAAATAATTGCTCTCATGACCCTCCCACATCAAACATGCCTTTTTCATTCACTTCTCCAAATTCCCGGATAGGTAAAGGAGGTCAATATTTCAATGAGGAGCTAAAATGATCAAAGAAAGAAGAAAGAAAAATCGAATTGCCTTAATCATCTCAACAAGAAGTATAAAAACTTATAATGTGATTTCAACTTCAATTTCTCAACATGATTTAGACAATATTCATCACATTATAAAACTTGCAAAAGAGGTAAAATTCATTCATTCAAATTCTTTTCAATTCACTATTCTTTTAAGCATGCAATTGTCATCAAACTCAATTCACAAGTAGTGATTATCATAGAAATCATCTCAATTCATTAGAAGCACAAAATTTTCAAAATTTTTCAGTTTTAATGGGTTTTTCAAGTTCTTTTTCATGTAATGCGATAATGAAACGTGCAACAATATAATGAACATGCAATTAGTCTCGAATAGAAGCAAGCATAGTGAGTAAGAGTTATTACAAACTTTTAGTACATCCCACCCCATACTTAGGACGAACATTGTCTCTAATGTTCAAAAGAAAGAAAGAAAAGAAGAAAAGAAAAAGAAACTCACAAGGTGGTGGCGGAATGTCTAAAGCGAACGGTCAATCATCAAACTCTCATCACTGCGGCGCTGGTGGAGGCGGGAATGGAGAGAAGCTAGGGTCATAGAACCGCCCAAACTGCTGGCGGTAGACATCCCTCATCATGTGGTCGAGGTCGTCTAGGCGTCCTTCTCTAGCATCGGCTCGGATCTCCAATGCTCCTACTCTCTCTGAAAGTCCGGTAGCCCAATCCGGCATCTGCTCGTACCATCCCGGGGCGTGGCTATACCATGCTGGAGCGTCGGATGGTGCTGGTGGTGGTGTTGGTGCTGCTGTCTGCTCTGTAGACCAAGGAGGGGGAACGCCATACCACGTAGGAGGTGTGGTCATCCACGTAGGCCTCTCACTCACGCTAGCGCGGCGAGAAGACGAGCCTGAAGCTCTAGCTGGACGTGGAGAACGTCTAGGTGCATCGGGGGCCGCCTCCGGCTGATCCGGAAACGTGCCAAACTCCTCCTCAGCTCCTCCTCCGCCCTCAAACTGATCTCCCATCTCCTCCTCAACAACCGGCGGTGGGACATATGGGGGAGCTGTTATCCTGTTCGCATGCATAGTAGCGAACGTCTCCTTCCAATTATGGCGTCCTGCCATAATGGAGTACTCCGGTAGCCACTCTATACCCCTGCCCGTCCTGCTCTCCCATGGCATACCCGCATAAGGCGGACCTCTATGTGTGGGGAAAATGAGACCCCTAACCATGAAAGCATGTAGCCCTAAAGGTACGGCCGGTATACGGGTGCAAGCAGAAAAATCAACACCAAAGCTCCTAGCAATGTGGGTAACTATCCCACCATATCCTATGTTGCCCTTCTTCTTATTCTTGAGCTTGCTCATAGTAGCAGCCAAGAGAGTAGCACAATCAGCACGGCGTCCATAAAGCATGGAGTAAAGCAAGAACAGCTCATCCGTCTTGATCTTTTGGGGTGTCTCCGTCCTGGGAAAGAGACACTCCGAAAGAACACGGTGAGCTATCTTCAAGGCTAGGTGGTACATCAACCTAGCCTTGGTGTCAGCGGATTGCCAGCGGTCCTCGCTAGCGTAAATCATCGCCACCTCCTCCCAAAAGTCCTTGGCGTAAACGCCACTCGGAAATCGACCGTTAAAGGTCTCCTGAAACCCAAAAATGGTCCCAAACTCACGGATGCTAAATTGGTAGTCTCTCTCCATGAGAAGGAAAGAGACGGTCCTATCTACATAGCTGTGCTCAAAGGATGTCACAACCTCCCGTGTAATCTCCTCATAGGCGTCTTCTCGGATAGCCGAGAAGACAATAAGTCCGGCTCTATCCAAGAGCCAAGTGAGGTCATCAACTATGTTGAGAGGAGCTAGATCCTCCAACAACAAGTACCTAGGGCCAATCACTGGCCTCTCCTTGATCCTCTCGAGTGCATCGAGATGATCGTCGTGTATGGTCGGGATTCTAGGGTGGGGAGGTGAGGATGGAGGTGAAGGTGAGGATGGAGGTGAAGGGGAAGAGGGTGGTGGTGCCCTAGAGGATGAGGAGGGGGAGGGATTACCCTTCCTCTTCTTATTCTGATCATTCTTCTTCTCTTTTATCCTCCCCGAAACTCTTCTCACAAAATCCATTCCGCTCAAAATTAATTACGGTCTGTTCTTGTGAAAACCACGGCCGTAATTCCCCCAGAGACCGTGATTCGTCTCAGAAAATTACAAATCTCAGCAAATCAGCAATCAATCTCAACAACAGGCAGTCCTAGTCTAATTCCTTCCAATCTCAATCAGTTCTTTCTAAAAATCTCTAACAAAAACGAACCAAATTGCCAAGAATCAAGAAGAGAGAAAAAACCTATTTTTCGGATTGAAAAATCCGAATTGCGCGTTCGTTGATGAATTTCCGCTCGATTCGTTGCTTAGATCTTGTTTGTGGTTGGATTTGCTTTAGTTTAGGAAGAAGAATCGTTGAAAACGATTAGGAAATGAGGATTTGAGAGAGGGTCGTGGATTTTCGGCAATTAGGTCGTGGAAAGAGGGGTTTTGGGATGAATTTTGTGAATCACGGTCTGTCGGGGTGTTCCACGGCCGTAGAAGTGTACGGAACCGTGGTTTTGGTGATTTTTCAAAGGCTTTTGGAAATTACGGGTACTGTAGCTGTCACGACCGTGGTTTAGGCCATGGAACCCTCTGTAAAGCTCCAAAGTCCAATTTTCGTCACTTTTCTTCAACATTATCCTTTCCTTTCCCTTTTCCATCGTTCCTACATAGAAAAACACGAACATACCGGAAGGAATCGAGGCAAAAACAAAGCAAAAACGTCTATACTAAGCTAATCTATGAATCGAAAATAAAAACAAAAATGCAATACCTTGGGTTGCCTCCCAAGAAGCGCTTTGTTTAAGGTCCGTAGCTAGACCAATCTCGCACTTATTCGAGTGCGGTAGGCGCGAACTCATCAGCTTGGAGCTCCGGCGTATACTTCTTGAGTCGTTGGCCGTTCACCTTAAAAGTTCCGCTCGCTTCACCCCATACTTCAACTGCACCATGGGGGAAAATACGCTTAATTAGAAAAGGTCCGGTCCAACGAGATTTAAGCTTACCTGGAAAGAGACGAAGCCTTGAATTGAAGAGGAGAACTTGATCTCCTTCTTTGAAGTCCTTTGGAATGATATGCTTATCATGCCAACGCTTTGCTCTCTCCTTATAGATCTTAGCGTTTTCATAAGCGTTCAAGCGGAGTTCATCCAGCTCATTGATGTCTAGGAGACGCTTCTCTCCCGCTTCCTTCATGCTAAAGTTCAACCACTTGATAGCCCAAAACGCTTTGTGCTCCAACTCTACCGGCAAGTGACAAGATTTCCCATACACAAGGTTGTATGGTGTGGTTCCTATGGGAGTCTTGTATGCAGTCCGGTATGCCCATAATGCATCGTCAAGCTTCAAGGATCAATCCTTCCTAGTCCTTGAAACCGTCTTCTCTAAGATTCCTTTGATCTCCCTATTTGAGATCTCAACTTGTCCACTTGTTTGTGGATGGTAAGGGGTAGCGATCTTGTGAGTAACCTCATACTTAGCTAGAAGAGCTTCAAAGCGCCGGGCAATGAAGTGAGAACCTCCATCACTAATGATCGTCCTTGGTGTCCCAAATCGCGGGAAAATGGTCTTGTTGAAGAACTTAACCACCACCATGGCATCATTGGTGGGAGAGGCAATTGCTTCCACCCATCTAGAAACATAATCCACCGCTAATAATATGTATTGGTTTCCACAAGAGGATGGGAATGGTCCCATGAAATCAACTCCCCAAACGTCGAAAATCTCCACCTCTTGGATGTTGTTGAGGGGCATCTCATTCCTCCTAGAGATATTGCCTGTTCTTTGACAAGCATCGCAGCAAGAAACAAAGGATTGCACATCTCTAAACAAAGTAGGCCAAAAGAATCCAGATTGCAATACCTTTGCGCTAGTCTTGTTCGAACTAGCGTGCCCTCCAGAAGGTAGTGAATGACAATGACGGATGACACTTTGCATCTCATCTTCTGGCACACATCGCCGAATGATGCCATCCGGACCTCTCTTGAAGAGGAGAGGCTCGTTCCAATAGTAATCCCGGACGTCCTTAAAGAACTTCTTCCTTTGTGCGTAGGATAGTCCGGGCGGTATCTCCTGGCAAACCAAATAGTTAACAAAATCAGCAAACCATGGTTCGTTACCTTTGGAGATCACATCGATGCACTCCTCAATAAGATGTAGGTGTTCGTCTGGGAATGAGTCGTCGATGGGTAAATGGTCGTCCTCTAGATGTGTTAGGCGACTCAAATGATCCGCAACATAATTTTCTGAACCTTTCTTGTCGCGGATCTCAAGATCGAATTCTTGTAGGAGAAGAATCCATCTAATTAGCCTTGGTTTCGCATCTTTCTTCGCAAGGAGGTACCGGATCGCAACATGATCCGTGTAGACAATCACCTTTGCACCTACAAGATAAGAGCGAAACTTGTCAATAGCATAGACAATGGCTAGAAACTCTTTTTCGGTAGTGGCGTAGTTGAGCTGCGCTTCATCTAGCGTCTTGCTAGCATAGTATATGGCATGGGTTGCCCCTTCCTTTCGTTGTCCAAGAACAGCTCCAATAGCTACGTCACTAGCATCGCACATAATCTCAAAGGGAAGAGTCCAATCCGGAGGTTGGATAATAGGTGCTGAAATTAGAGCTTGCCGAATGGTGTTAAACGCATCCAAACATTCCTGCGAAAACTCAAAAACCGCATCTTTCATCAATAGATTAGTGAGAGGTTTTGATATCTTAGAAAAGTCCTTAATGAAACGTCTATAAAATCCAGCATGTCCTAGGAAACTTCTTATCCCTTTCACCGAAATTGGGGGAGGAAGCTTCTCTATGGTCTCTATCTTAGCTTTGTCTACTTCTATCCCTCTACTAGAGACTAAGTGGCCTAATACAATTCCTTCCTTAACCATAAATTGACACTTCTCCCAATTAAGAACTAGGTTAGTGTCTTCACATCTTTGCAAAACAAGAGAAAGGTTAGAAAGGCAATCGTTAAAAGAGGAACCGTATACGGAGAAGTCGTCCATGAAGACTTCCATGATTTCCTCTACGTATTCGGAGAAGATGGCCATCATGCACCGTTGGAAGGTGGCTGGGGTGTTGCAAAGCCCGAACGGCATTCTCCTATAAGCAAACGTACCCCATGGGCACGTGAATGTGGTTTTCTCTTGATCATCCGGGTGTATTGGAATTTGAAAGAAACCACTATAACCGTCAAGGTAGCAAAAATGTGAATGTTGTGCTAACCTTTCAAGCATTTGATCAATGAATGGCAATGGAAAATGATCCTTCCGCGTTGCATTGTTGAGCTTGCGGTAGTCTATGCACATCCGTCATCCAGTCACGGTTCGGGTAGGAATGAGTTCGTTGTTTTTGTTGGTGATGACCGTCATTCCTCCCTTCTTCGGAACTACTTGAACCGGACTCACCCACTTACTATCGGAGATAGGGTAGATGATACCTGCATCAAGAAGCTTAAGAATTTCCTTCTTGACAACCTCTTTCATGGTCGGATTCAACCGCCTTTGAGGTTGTCTTGAAGTTCTAAAATCCTCCTCCATTAGTATCTTATGCATGCATAGGGAGGGTTTAATTCCTACTAAGTCC